>OU963907.1:2425158-3637738 GCA_902850365.2 Chilo suppressalis
TTGGTAACGGAAGATTTCACACAATGGCTGTTCTCAGAGAAGTCAATTAAATTGAATGTTTGTCGAAGCGACCGACGTGTTGTCTTATTTGTTTCTCATTAATATCAAAACTTGTTTAAACATCTTTATTGTAACATCTGTAAAATTACCATGTTTCTTATGAATAAATAATTATAGAAATATTCTTAAGAAAGTGATAGAATTAACTTAATCAAACTTACAAATAAATCAATGTCTTCGGAGTGCGGTCGCAAGGTAGATACTTTTAGAATTGTTATTCCTTTCTTAGTCTGACGTTATATTAACTGTTGACACAACTGTGTCTTATTTTTTCTAATTTATTTACATTTTAAATAGGTTTATAGACAGTGATTCATACACATTTGTGTACCACATTCAGTGTGGTTTAACCAAATTACAGACTTTGGGTAACCATATAAAAGTTTCATAAATAATTTTAAATTTAAGTCGTTATTTTCAATTATTTGTATTATAACTGCACATTGTTACAGGTACATAATTTGTAAATAATATTTTTCTAGTGATTTGTTTTGAGCTTATTTTTAAGTTTAAGTCTAAATATATTAACATTTTAAATATGAATTGGGAGCGCGTTAGCTCTACTATAAAATATAGTATACTACTATATTAGGGGATCAATTACTATATTTCTAAAAAAATAGTAGGCGAAACTACTATGTTTTGCTTGAAGCAAACTTTTGCCAGTAAAAGCTTTCTCATAATAAAAACTGAAGTATCATGGTGGCAAAAATATATCAATTTCAAAAATAAAGTGAATATCTTAACCACATACTTTATTTTTAGAGGTAACAGCTACGTAAATAATTTGATAGTTTTTTTTTTATAGTACACACCAATTAGCCTAGCCCCAAAGTGAGCACTGTAAGGCTTGTGTTATGTGATACTAGGGTAACGGATAGAATACATATACTGTACATATATATATGTAAGTATATTTTTATATAGAAATACATATTAAACATCCATGACTGGAGTACAAATGCTAACCCGGGATGATATATGAGAACTCGGGACCTCTCGAGTCGGCGACACCATGAAACCCACACCGGGAAACAAACCACTCGGCCACAGAGGTAGTCAATTGTAACCCAAATAGGGTCTGTGCACGCCCAATTCAAGATGCGATACGAATTATGGGCCAAAGCATAGGTATAACTTCCCACAAGCTTATTTAATGGTAATGAAATAGTTACCTTAATAGTGATGTAGATGTACCGCCACAAGTTCATTTTCTTCCTAAACGTATCTTCGGTCTGTTGCGATTTTACAAATTTGTCCCACATCTCTTGTGACAGTGTGTCCCATTTGGAACCTGAAACAACAGAATGGAAATGAAATATTATATACAGGGTGTTACAGAATTCCGAAATAAAATTTGTAGGTATGTATTCCGAAATAAAAATTTGTAGGTATCTGAGCGGGGCGCAGGGGCGGAGAGAGGGGGGTCTGTTTAGGTAGTAGTAATCGTACGCATTTATAGCGTTATCATAGGCAGGTGTAAAACGATATTTTTATTAATTAAATTAGAAAACAAAAGTGGTCTGAAAGGCGTCAAACTTTCGTAGGTAATTCTATACAAGGAACACAACCAAACCCTAAAGTTTTATTTCGGACTTTTGTCACATCCTGTATAGTACAAGAGTAAATAACTATAATTACGTCACACCATTATCAAACTAAAAACTTGACATTAAAATTAACCCTAAAATATTTATATATACATATTCACAAGAAGAATATGTCATCCAAAATTCCTATTTGGGGCATGGTACCCAGAACACTGGTAGCATTACCTCGCTGAATGGCTAAACTGATTCTCTGCGCGAAATAGCTGCCAGCCCTCTGATCACCCGAAGAGAGAATCAGTCGATTCGACATCATATCCTTCATAAACCGCTTCATGTCAGCCGACCAAGACCCTAACGTCTCGAAAGCTAACGCCGCAAACTCATAATCTTCAGTCATAGAAGCAATATTTACGACGCTTGAGAAACTGAGCACGGTTTTAGTACAAGTTTCATGTAGATATATAAGATGGAGGAGCTCGATGGCGCGGGTGGTTAGCGCGTTCGGCTGCGATCGTTGAAGTTAAGCAACTTTCGCAGTCGTTGATAATTGGATGGGTGACCCAAAATCTTCTATCTCGAGTTCCTCCGTGCTTCGGAAGGCACGTTAAGCCGTTGGTCCCGGCTGCATCTGCAGTCGTTAGCACCCGCCAATCCGCACTGGGCCCGCATGGTGGGTCATGGCCCAATCTCCCTATTCCATCCATAAGGAAGGCTTGTGCCCCAGCAGTGGGGACATTAATAGGCTGATGATGATGATGATATAAGATGGAGCCAGCGTGTACCTTTATTTCCCATTATTCTTCATTTTATAAAATAAACATGATTAACCCTCGATTTTATCCCCGACGAAGGGCAGAAACTTTCTAAAAAATACTTTTATCCTAACTAATATTATAAATGCGACAGTGAGATTGTTTGTTACACGTTCACACAAAAAATACTAAACGGATATGGATGAAATTTGGTAACAAATAGTTTATGACCTGGTTCGAGACATAGGATACTTTTTACCCCGGAAAAATTGTTGGTTCCTGAGTAGGGTTGCCAGAAGGCCGGGAAATCCGGGATTGTCCCCCCCTCCCCCCAAGATTTGTAAATCATTCAGCATTCTTCCTAGTTATTTTTTATGTTTTCTCCCGAAACGTCGAGTTATGTAAAAAAAAGTATAAAAGAACACATTTTAAAGCAGTTAAAAAGTCGTTTAATTTAGCGTTCGTCCTTACGTTATATTTTTTTGATGAGCTTAGCAGACCACTGTTGGTGCTTCCAGGGACCACCGGTTAAGAGAAACTGGTAGGCCAATCGGATTGCTATGGCTGTCGTTTAGGGGGCGTCCATAAATTACGTGAGATGTTTAAGTGGAGGAGGAGGTCGAGTCAAATCTCATCTAATCTTACGTTGGAGAGGGGGGGTCTCGGCAAATATCACGCAAATTTTTTTCACAGTAGTTACGATTAAGTATTCATTCTATTGTTAAAGTTTGATTACACTTATAATTATAACTCTCAGCAATATTGATGAAATAAAATCGTAAATAAAAGCGCGAAGCAATTTTTTTTTCTTCTTACAATAACAATCCAACGCGTTTACGAAAGAAACACACATTTTGAAAAATCTCACGTGAGATTGGGGGATGGGGGAGGGGGTTGAATAAAATCTCACGACATCTCACCAGGGGGGGAGGGAGGGACACAAAATCCAAAATAACACCTCATGTAATTTATGGACGCCCCCTTACGATTTCATTTTGTTATTTCTGACCGCCGAAGGTTTTGAAATGCATCGCGCTCTTCATTTTCTTTTGTGTTGATAACAACAATATTGAAGAAAATAAGCGTGAGGTATTTCAAAACCTGCGGAGGTCAGAATTAACAAAATTATATCATAAGCCACAGCTATAGCTATAGCAGTCCCGACCGGCGGTAGGTCCCAGATCACGTAGTCGTTAAAGAGCCTAAGCAAACCAATCCCCACGCAAAATAGGCACTGGATATCGAGCTGCGGAAACAGCCCGCCGTACTACTAAGACTAAGGCCCGTATTACAGAATGACAACTAAGTGTTGATCTATACTTGAGTACAGTTAGAAAGGGATGTCGCTATGTGCTATATATAGCGACATCCCTTTCTAACTATGCTCAAGACTAGATTGACTGAGAATCTTTCTACAATACGAGCGTAAGGCTGCGTTTCCACCAAAGATGTGCGAGGATGCATAGCGAGGGATGTGTTTGTAAAGAACCAATAGAATCGCTTCATTTACCTCGCCTCGGTCAGCACAGCTCTGGTGCAAATGGCTCAACGGGGCTAGATTTTTGCGCATACAAAACAAGCGAGGGATGTGTGCGAGGGATGAGAACGAGGGATGTGTTGCGAGGAATGTGTGTTGAGAAGGATGTGTTGCGAGGTTTGCGCATACTGTACCAGCCAGTCCACAGACGGAATTTGTTGGAAGTAGAAGTGCACAAAATAGATATGGATAATTGGATAAAGAAGATACTTTTATATTTAACACATTTCACAGCTTCGCAACGCATCCTCGCACCACACACTAATGCGCATTTTCACAACTCCGCTACACATCCTCGGCACATTTTCATCGCACAGCTTTGGTGGAAATCCCCACACATTTTCACAGCACAGCTAGACATCCTCGCACGACACATTTCCATCGCACATCTCCGGTGAAAACGCAGCCTAAGAGTCTAAGCAAACAATCAGTGCGCCACGTACTCACCATTGAGCAAATCATCCGGCGTAAACTTAACCTGGAATGGGTATGAGGCGTTGAGGTATCGTTCGGGCGCGATGCGGCGGGGGCGCGCGGTTGCCTCGCGGCCGCGTCTCGACCGCCACTCGCGGTAGTCGCGCGTGCCGCCGCCGCCCAAACCGCCGCCAACATTGAAAACGGCACCGCCACCGCCTATGCTGCCGCCCGCGGAGGCGCCGCTGCTCGAGCCCCGAGACGAACCCTCCCCTACGAACGGAACACCGCATTTGTACGCTTGCCTAACCTCAACCAACACTCTGGTCCACCACCCGCACGTTATAGCTGGTGGACGACCGAACTGGTAAAGGGCAAGGGCGGATCCAGCTTTGGCGCCAGGGGGGGTCATATAGCCAGCTTTGGCGCCAGGGCGGGGTCATATAGTAGTGGTATATTAAATATTGTAAGTACTTAAATAAAATCCCCCTCCGGGGCATGACCCCCATGACCCCCCCCCCCTGGATCCGCCCTTGGTGAAGGGCCACTGACCTGCGCGTGGCCCGTCCTAAAGCACGGACCGCCGAAACGCAGTTCACTCGCCCCACACCGTTAACTCTCAAACCCAGTTTTCTTTGTTTATTTTTGTTTATCATTTTACTTCTGTTGCGAACTATCTTATACAAGCGAAAAACTCAGTTATTAAAAAAAATAAACTCGACCAACGGGCCTAAGCTCCAGTGATAACCATAGAGAATAGACTGAGTGTTCCCTGAAAACTGATAGTAATGGCCTGCGCAGATAAGATACACTTTTGTTCGCGCAGGGCAAAAGTCCCTGAATCGTGAGAAAAATGTCCGCCGAGGACCTTCCACGCATACAACGCACAATATGTGCGAACATTTATTATTGTCCGAAAATTTGGAGATGCGCGCGCTATTGAAATAAATATTCTCAGACGACGTTGTATTGTAATGAACATGAGTTTAAAGAAAATGACAAGACGTTTTAAAAGAGAATATTGTGGCCATCTCTTTAAATCGTATTGAGCGGGCAACGAGGACTAAAGTTTGCTATATGCTGCGCCAGTCAAATGAGTTCTAGTTTTTCGGGGTCTCCCGCCTAATTTTGTCCGGCCCGGTCTCTCAGTGTCCTCCGTTGTACGGGGGACTTTCGGCACTTTGTATTCCTTGGGTGCGTTATTCGATGCAATAGTAAACGATCTATTTTGGCGGACAGTCCCTCGTCTGCTCAGGCCATTAGAGAGACGAATCGATCTTGCGACTCATAGTTCGTATAAGTATTGGCTGTACCATGGCCTGAGAGTTGTCAGTCCATTCTCTATGCTTATCGGCTCCGCAGTTCTAAAGAACGGCATAGACCCGGGTGATGAGAACATATTTACGACAATGTTCAAAAAAAGGCCGCGAAGCGAAGCCCTCAACGACGGGGCTGGTGCAGAACCCAGCTTACCGAATGCGTGCAGACTATCGCAGCCCTTATAGCTAAGACAAAAGTCGTGGTTGCTTGAAGGATCTTTTTGTATGCAATCTAGAGTTTTTGACAAAGCTTGTGAATGCTTGCCAGAGCAAAAACAAGTCACACGTGGAAAGGCGGTATAGTACCATTAATGTACTTGATGTTTTGCTTTACGATAAACGATACACTTAGCCGGAAATTCTATATATGTTTTCCTTATATATGAGGGGTGAAGAAGGAGCCGGAGCCAAAGATACAGCAAGGTGGCAACTATGGAAAGTGTCTTTAAGTTTTGTCTTCTAGAGCGAAAGAGCTTGCAAACTGTTTTGTTTATTGAACTACATCTAAATCTCGTGTTTTTCGTATCCAATGAAGGAGATAACCACTATGCTACTGGTTCGCCACGTCTTTTGTTAAAATTATTCCTTTGTGAATAATAATAGAATTTCGATCAGTACAATCCAGCCCTTGGGATACTTTTTCAATCGTTGTATGTGAGCTATCTAGATTTGAATTACCCATACTGAAAACATGTACCGAATATTTAATTTTAAACCTAATCATTCATCTCTTTGCTGTTTAGTATCAATGCCAAAACTAATAACAAAAACGGTATTAAAATATACTTCCGATAATGGGCTGTATTTGAGTGTTAGGAGATGTGTTTGCTTATCTTCAACACAAGGTCAGATCGGTTGCTTATTTACACTGTTATCTAAGGCACTTATCACGCCTGTTAGCGACCACGAGTAGTAGTTGTTAAATCATCTCAAATCTGAGGCTTTGCGGTTTCTGTTATGTTACGAGATACTAAACATAACAATCCCAAAAGAGTTATATAAATCACTAGTGGCCAGCCCTCGCTTCGCTTCGGTGTAGAGCTGAAGTGTAGACTACAGTTTTTGTTCTCAGGCTTGTTTGTACAATGACATTCATCTATGATTCTTCTTATACCTGCATGCAAAGTCTCAGCCCGATCGGTTTAAAATTGACAAAGTTTCATACAAACTTTCATTCCCTATTTTATCCCCTTGGGGGTAGAATTGATCAAAATCCTTTCTTAGCGGATGCCTACGTCATAACATCTACCTGCATGCCAAATTTCAGCCTGATCCGTCCAGTGGTTTGGGCTGTGCATTGATAGATCGCAATGTCAGTCAGTCACCTTTGAGTTTTATATATATAGATTACAAGAGTAAGCAACAGTAAGTAAAGAAGATATGCTGTTATTACAGTATTTTGGAGCACCAAAATAACAACAAATTCTGCTCATCTCATTGACATACAAAAACAGAATGAAGCTTGTATTTTCCAGAGGATACTAAGGCCCGTATTATAGAAAGATTCTCAGTGATTGATCTAGTCTTGAGCATAGTTAGAAAGGGATGTCGCTATATATATAGCACATAGCGATATCCCTTTCTAACTGTACTCAAGTAAAGATCAAAACTTAGTTGTCATTCTGTAATACGGGCCTAAATAATAGAAATCTCAGGAGCTCAGCAGATCAATGGTTGGTTAGCTGATATCTATATAACATCTTCATTAATTGTTTCAATCCAACACCTATTATAATATTTACCTCTATATTAATATTGGAAAGAGATTCATAACCTTCAACCAAGAATATTGTATTGTAGTAAATATCTTTAAAACGACAAATTAAAAGGTATTGTGATATTTGTTTCTTAGGTTTTCACTCACACCGCTCATTAAATAAAACAAATTTCAATGGTAGAGATGCACCGATTTATTTATTTATGACGTTTCGCATCCTTTTCAGGGTGCGTTATCAGAATTATTTACAGTCTGAAAAGTCGCAGCCTGAAAAGGTTGTGAAACGTCATAAATAAATAAATCAGTGCATCTATACCATTGAAACTTGTTTTATTTATTGTGATAGTTGTTGAAGTCAAGCTCCCTGCTCTGTACTATTGCATCTTTACCATAGCTTTGGCATTTTCAGACTGCAGTAATACAAAGTTATTGAAAATTTTATAATTAAGTATTGAATAACAATTAATTTATTGAGAAAATGTACAAAAAAGTTGCAGTCACAAAGGCAGACCAAATGCAAAAGCTGTATTAAAGTAACACAAAAAAAAAACAATTATAAAGTTGAGCAACACTTCTTGGATTCCAAGTTAATTTCACAATATTAAACAAATCAACAGGCAATTATTATATAGAAATGATTCTATTAACTGTATGCAACAGTGAAATGCTAAATATCTTATTAAGCCCATTAATTTGTAATCAGCATGATTTGTCTGATGACATGACGACTCCGTGGAAATAAACTTACAAGTACTTAACTATTGTACGTGAGGAGCTCGATGGCGCAGGTGGTTAGCGCGTTCGGCTGCGATCGTTGAAGTTAAGCAACTTTCGCAGTGGTCGGGCATTGGATGGGTGATCAAAAATCTTCGGAAGGCACGTTAGGCCGGCGGTCCCGGCCGCATTTGCAGTCGTTAGCACCCGCCAAACACTGGGCCCGCATGGTGGGTAACGGCCCAATCTCCCTCTTCCATTCATAGGGAAGGCCTGTGGCTCGGCTGTGGGGACTTTAATAGGCCAATGATGATGACTTAACTACCTAATTAACAATAAATTAACAATAAGCCGTGTAATGATCTCTGGAAGACTACTAGGGGAGGCAAGGGTCAAGAGAAAATTAGTAAGAAGCAGTTAAAGGGGATAATTGGAACTATTTTAATTCAATACTGTACTCCATCAATCATTTTAAAAAAATATTATGTTCTTTCACTGTATATATAAAATTTACATTAATCAGAGCTATTTCATAATTATATATTTGAAAAATGCTTTATGGTTTTATAGAATTATTAATATTAAAGTTTAATAAAATTAAATATTAATATGACTCACTTAATTTGGAAGGACACTAGATAAAAATTGGATATCAAAGTCAAAGTAGGTGCAACATATAAAATTAGAGGATTTTAGCTGATGCAGTTTCATTAATAAGTAAATAATTTAATCTTACTAATAAAATAATTTTATTTCAATCAGCACCATTTCATTCATAACTTTCAACAATGAGCCAAATTTAAAAATAATTCATGAAGAATTTCAAAATTACTTTAACCTGAAATAATTCACTTGTAGAGCAAGTTATAAAAAAACAGGGAAATGTTTATCAAATATACCTGATTCTTACCTTATCATCTTAATTCTTTGGCAAAATATTACTTTAATAACGGTTTTTAATCTACCTTCAATAATACAAATAATAGGTAGAATATGTAAATTGCTTGAAAATAATAACAATTTATTATTTTTTATAAAACCACAAAATATCTTTGATCAACAATGTTTATAAAAATACATAATTAATTGTTGATAAAATTTACTAATAACTTAGGGAGGTATTTTCAAATCATTTTTATGTGGATAATTCCTATATTAGGTCAAATCTAGATCATAAAACACACAATTGGTTGAATCTTCTAATAAGAAACTGAAATGCTCACCTTTATCTCCGGATTTATTGGATCCAGATGCATTGCTAGATAAGCTGGAGTCATCAGAGTCATATCCAAAGGCGGTATTGTCTTTGTAGCGGTCGCGGCGCTGCTGCCACCTTCGCGGTGTGCCATTGCCGTTGGCGGGAGACGCTCCAGGTACCTGCACCACATCTAGAGGGTAGTGCCGCGCCTGGCGTTCCATTCCCACCATGTACATAGGCCCTGGCCCTCCGAACCCTCCATTTCCATGGTATATCATCGGCGATCCCTCGTTCATCGCCTTAGATATCTGTAGCCGAGAAGGTTATCCATCAGACACATTCGCCGGTGCAATCACTATATGTAATAATATCCAATACCGACCTGATTTAAATTTGAAAAATATATGGAGTACCGACGCTCCTGAGCGTCTACTGCGTCATATTATTAGAACGTTGCGTCGTTGACTATTTATTTAGCTTAAAACCACCGAAATTCGACACGATCCTTCAAATCAAATATGAACGTCTTCACAATTGCTTATTAGTCGGTGACTACGTGCTTTTCTATGAGCTTCCACTGCACGTATAAAACGAACTTTAAATCAAATTGACGCTGGTTATAATAAATCTACCCACAAATAAAGCGAATTAATAAATTCTAATGAAAAAATCCGCCATGACTTTTGGAAGCTACACTATCGACATCTGACGGAAAAAGACAAGCTGTCACACGTGATGTTTTTTTATCTATTTGAATTTTGTGTTCCATTTCAAGCCAGTGTGCACTACATAACAAGGAACGTTAAGGTATTTGCGTTCCTTGGTAATAATTTGATCCAATCCAGCACTTCACATTCTATTCGTATTTGCTATTTGCAATTTGGCATTGTTTTTGGGTTGTTGTTATCGTGCTCTTTAGCGAGTGAAAAGGAGAGACTGCTGCCTAGTTTACAAATAGCAAATGCGATTCTTATTTATTCAGCATGGAGTGCCCTCCTTACTCCTCGTTAACATTATGAAACAAGTCTTATACTAGTTTTAAACTAAACTTGTAGAATAATGGCTGTTTAAAACATTCTTTCGTTTACACTGCATAGACTTCTGTACCCCTAGCACGAACCAAGATCGAATTCGTATCGTTTGCGGGTCCGAAATGTCATTGTCAAATGTGTACTGATTTTTAGTTCTCGTTACGTACTTTGTGCCGCTGCTGTTCAAGTTTCCATACAAAATTTTACATTGACATTTCGGTTTGCAAACTATTCCAATTTCGATAATGGTTCGTGCTAGGGGTACTGATATCAGAAAATTATAAATCACTGTAAATAAGTTCACATAATTGTGGAGCTGGTAACGGATACTACATTTATCTTGAGATCCGAGATTATTATTAATTAATGTTTTAGATTTTGAGACTTTATTAGTCCTTTTTTAAGCAGGCAAAACCTCTATTTAAAGACGTTGGCGCCCTTATAATGCGATTCAAATAAGAATAGGAAAAGCCAATGACCTCTATCTGTCAAATTCCGCTTAAAAAGTACGGTTTGCAAAAAAAACTTGGAACCCTTTTTTAGCACTCCGCTAATTCAAGAATAAAAACCAAACATTTGTAAGCAAACAATAACAAATATTGATAATTAATATCGGTTGTTTTTTTTTCACTTATTGAGCTTTGGCCATGAATGGTTGCAATTGGCACCTAAATCCTCAACCAAATGTCACTTTAAGTTGCGTTCAGAGACTCGATTTCAAACTTTCGTTTATATAAAGGATGCATGTTCGTATGTGATCTAGTAATAGTGCATGATTATTATTCATAACTAATCCGGCGATAATGCAGAGATGAGCGGAAAAGAAGAGCTAGATTCTGATTTAGATTTTTTCCCACAGTCTTAATAAATAAATATTATTAAAAATCGGTGATTTTTTTTCTCAATCTTAGTAATAAATGTTATTAAAAAAATCTGATGCTTTTTCTTACTTAATATTAGTAAATAAGTTGTATTAAATAAAAACTTTTTTTTGCTCACTCTACCTATTTAATTTGAATTGACAGCTATGACATCACAATATGGCCCCCAGTCAGTCCTATTCTTAGTTGAATCGCATTATAAGGGCCACACCAACGAATCGACCTCACGCTCACGCCTACGCTCAAAACTCACGCACCGAAGTCACTGCAACTTTAAAGATCTATTTTGCGACTCGCCATCACGTTAAAGTACTAATCTGTTTTAGCTAGACAGCTTCCAAGGAGCTCCAAATTGACGGCCATGGGTGCTACAATTCGGATTTCTTTATAGTCCAGGAGATAAAAAACTATATTATTTAGATTCTGAATTGATAGGAATTTTAGAATTTTTATCTTAACTTATTATTTATTACGTTTACTTCTTAGAGTTTTTAAAACACAGTTTTTTAAATGTAGTAGTAAATATATCATAATCAAAATGTATTTTATTAAAATACATTTTCTGTGGATATTTTTACTAGGTACCTATCTATTGTCACGTAAACGTAATTTGAACTCAAATAAAAAGATAAATATTCAAAAACTTCTGATTATATACGTTTTTTTACTATGTCTCGCTTTCGACGAAAAGAATCCCGCTTTTTTCACTAAAAAAAAATATGGCAACGCTGCTTTCGAAAAACGGAGGTGTTCAAGATGATAAGCTTTTGATCACCCATTCAATGACCGACTATTGCGAAAGTTGCTTAATCTTCACGATCGCAGGCCGAACGCGCTAACCACCTGAGCTATCGAGCTCCATATGTACGTGCTCAATACGTATTTCTGAAATATTTAGATTCTTTTTTATCATTTTGGATCAAGCATGCACTATCATAGCACTCGTGAAAAGAATGAGATTGATCTTTGCCCAAAGCTTGATTCACTAAGTATTTTGTAATTTATCACACGATAAAATTATTAACTTCTTAAATCATCGAAGAAAACAATATCAGGAAAACAAACAACCTCAATTCACCGAAGTCTCTGAATTCGCTATCTCCCATATAATAAACAAAGAATACATAAGCTCAAAGATAAGCCTGGGTCAATTACGCTGTGTTTTTTGACAAAATACTGCGTTGGCTATCAGTAAGGGGGGTCAAAGGTATTACATGTAGGCAGGGTATCCGAAAACAAAAAGTAAACGATGTTAGAAAGATTTTTCGCAATATAATTTGCAAAAAAAATATTAGAATTTTATGTATAAGAATTTTGTGTATGATACAAATCATAAATAATCTTTCTGATAGATAGGTTGGGAGAAGAAAGAATTTTTTTGATTTCATTATAAACAAACATTTTGTACATTCATATTTTTTTTTGTAACTTCAAATGTCGTTAATTCTTTTAATGTCCCATCCCTAACTTTTGTGTTTGTGTACGCTCGAAAAATTGCATAGTTACATAAAAATGTTAGCGTGTGTGCGTTTTTTTGCTTATGTGACGTGATTTTTGCAGTTGCGTTCATACAACAACACCATTGTGCTTGACTGAATATTGCATATTTTTGTTAGTGTGCTATAAGTGTGTACCTCGTCGCCCGCCAGAATTGACAGAAATATTATTTTGTATGGAATGAAGCTCTGAATAAGGAATGAAGTGCTTAGGGCTACTCTTGCATAATCGATACTCAAAGGAAATATCCCATTCATGACTACTAAATGTGAACGCTACCCATCTTTGACGGCTGTTTTTGACATTTGATAAAGCTGTCAAATTTGTCAGTCACACGTAGAAAATAGTGTTTCATAAAATATTTAGTTTCTTCTAGAGGGATAATTTTTTCTTTAAAAGGTATTATGTTATTACAATGCTTTGAACTACAGGCGTAGAAGTTGGTGTGTATTGTGATGACGTTGAAGAAGTACTATGTAACCTTAAAAGTGCGAAAGTCAATAGAAACAAAGTTTGTCGTATCATTGTTTGATTATTTTTATTATCTCAAACGAAAATAAATTATTGATATGTCACATTTCGGAGATTTTATGGACGGTGTCCCTGTTAAAATATCAGAAAAATACAAAAGGCCTCCGGTTATTGAATTACCTTATAGCGTTAGAGAATGTACAATACGGGCTGAGAATGCTGTGGAAAATGTTAAATATTGTTCTACGTTTGAGAAAAATGTACTTACGAAACTCAAAGAGCTTAGGAGTGCGAAAGAGACGAAGAAAAATGAGAGACGCCACCGTTTACAATTATCAGAAGAAGCGAAACAAAAAAAATTAGATGCCATTGCTGCTGCTGAAGCTGAGGAGAAATTGAAGCAGTTGAGTGTCTCTGAGGTGTCTTATCCGAGCACTGATGAGCTCAGTGCATTGTCCCCAGATGAAAAGCCTGAGCAATGTGATGTCCCAATACCGTGTCATGATTATACAGAAGTTAGTGAAGTTATTCAGAGTGAAACATTATATGCTTCATGTAAGACACAGGAATCCCATCCAGATATACTTCAACCTATCCAAGTTCATGCAAATTATCCCCACAACAATCTTCTAGATGATCCAGATCCACTGCAGGAGTTAAAATTAAGTAATAAAATTGCTAAAATGCCTCAGTACAGTAAAGTACCGCAGTATAGTAATATAGATACATTGACTTATAAAGATTTTGAAAATGATACCTCTAGCCCTTTTGATAATGTGGAACTTAAGACAATAAATGATATGGAGCTGCTGGCACAGGTTTTGCAGAGTCAAAGAGATTCAACTACCAGCTGTCATCCACAAGCATTTATGCCAGATCAAACCTACATACCCAACTGTACATCTCAACCTCAAGTTGAGGGGATGACATATGTGCCTAATACTTTTGTCGAGCAATCCATGCAGGAACCTAGTGTTATGTATTTACCACAACATTATCCAGTCTCTAATGGATATTATGTGTCACCTGAAAACACATGTGATAATACTTTGCCCGTAGATAATATGAACATGTATATGCCAAACTACCAATACTATGTTCCTACCAATCCTTATCCCGTTGTTGATCCCACATACTACAACAATCAGTTACCAACTACTTCTACAGGACCAATAGAAAATGGCTCGACGTATATCCCCCAGCCATATTACTTCCATGTTCCTCAAGTCCCATTTGCTGCCGATAACACAGCTTATAACACAATTCAGAATCAAAATTTACAAAATATAGAGAATCAGAATCTACCTTCCAATTCTCAGAGTACAATGAAGTCAAGGTCTCGTAGTGTTCCTGATATTGTAAGAGAATTGAATGAAGAGTTAGCTTCTGCCAAACTTAGGATGAATGAAAGGTCATATAATGCAAGTCCAGCTCCTAAAAATGTTCCTCGGTCTTCTTTAAGTAGCAGCAAGAAAGAAGAAAAGAAACACAGAAGGAAATCAGAGCACTTGCCCAACCCTTATGAGAAAATGCCCCCATCTCTCCAGAATATGTGCCAGAAAATTCATGGTATGGGTTTTCCATTGGACAGAGTTGCCAGAGTATGTGGTCTATTAGGTGATAATGATAAAAAGGTAAGGATTTTTGGGATATAAAATAACAAATAAATGTTTTTTTACTTTTACTATTATTATGACAATACCTTAGTTTTAACCAAAACTAATGGTAGAGTGGCCGAGATGTGACTATGGGAGTGGTATTTCAAGCTGTACATTAACTGGTCTGCCAATTATGCAAAGGATATATGGCATAAGAGTCTGTTTGTATTATCTTAATATTAATTACTGTTCCATTTCATTTGATTATTATGTGAATATTGAAGTTTTTAGAGAATATTACTTACGAAGTCTATATTATTTTGCTTAAAGTGTCATTATAATGTTTCAGGTTATTGAGGGACTTCTGATATTAGGAGAGCTTATGGATCTCGGCTTCACCGAAGGAAGAGTTTTAACTGCACTTGCTAAGCATGAGTTCAATAGAGACAAGGCTTTAGATGAATTGGTCTCATAATCCAGAAGATTGTAAGAAGATATTTTATTATAATTTATGTAAGATTACTTGATAATTTTAGATTTACTACTCAAATTGAAGTTGGCATTTTCCATGCTTACATTCATTATGTTGATTTAAATCTTGAAGTGGATATGTAAGGAATTCAATGTCTTACAATATGTAAAAGAAATGTGCAAATAGAAATTTGACGTTAATGAGGAGGTAAGGACTGCCAGTAGTGCAATAAGTATGCTAAAATTTAAACTGAATGTTGATACAATACAGACCAGTATTTGATACCATATAAATGATTTAGTTCATATATTCAGCACTGAACTTACATTTTTTATTTATTTTTTATAGCCAGGTAGGCAAATGACTGGTACTGATATATACAAAAAGACATTGCATCTTCTATTAAAAACTACCAATATGTTTAAATCTAAAGATGTTGATGACCAATATGTTGTCAAGTGGTCAGATTTCTTTTGCAGGCACTTGACATGGCTAAACGTGTTTGCTATTTGTCATTTTGACAGCAGGTTGTCCTCTCTGCCCATACCTCAGGCCAAATTAAAACATGGCTGCGTGAAAGAACTCAGAAACTACACTTGACTGAGTGGAAAACATGTGAAGGATGCCGGCAAACGAAAAATAATTATAGGAACCCTAACTGGTCATTGTCCCCTAAACAAACACCGCCCTGAAAAACTAACTAAATCATATTGGGAATGAATGACAATACTGTTGTCAAGTAGCAAATGCAATCAAGAATAGCAATGTGAAGTGCCGGCATAATGTACCTGTGAAACCATTATTTGTGGATTTCCTGTTCTGTAGTACCAACTATGAATGCTAAACCAATTATAATAATCAAATTGAGAGTGTTAAAAGCTGATTTGAGTATGTCTCAACAATTCTAAGTTCACTAAAACAATTAATAGGTTAATTGAGGAAAAACAATCTTGCAATTACTTGTCTTAAATATGTAAAAACAGGTTTCTGTACCTAATAATTTTTGTATACGAAAAGCCTGTGCATTAGAGATACAATAAAATACTGTGCAGAGAGTTAGTTGCTTGATGCATGAAATGAACTGACATCTGTTATTGTGCAGGAGATGTTATTTTTTCATTTGGATTAGAATTTCTTTTCCATATAGTTTCTTTAGATATAGATAATGAATTATTATATCGAATATGTGTAAATTGGCGCAATAGATGCGTTGAAAAGTTTGATAGGACCTTGCCATTGATGCTTGACATTAATTGTGTATATCTGGCTGTCACACGAAACATCTGAATAATAAATAGATATTTATACATATGTATATATAAATTAATATTTATAAATATATGATATAAAATAATATTAGTGAGTGATTGGGTGATAGAAATATAATAGAGGTTTTTCATATTTGATTGAATAGTAGATTCTAGCTTTTGTATTGCCTTCGAAGCCAGATGAGCAACCCGGCTACCCGAACAAGTGGTCAACAATTCCTCAGAGCACTCACCATGAAAGAGCCTATAGAATACGCATAGGCGAACAAAGTCCTTGCGCAGTTCTAAAGGCAGTTTTCCGCTAGTTTGGGATCATCGACAAACCGAATCGGGCGTCTTATTATAGAATCGACGGAATCGAACTGGTATTTAGCTCTAGCCCAGAGAGCAGTACTCCATGTAGGTCTGAATTTGTGTTTTGTAAAGAAGAAGCCTTTGCCTAGACGTGAAGTACTACTGCTAGGACCAATTAAGAACTCCAAACTTTTTAGAGCCCATCTTGGCCTTGTCGTCTAAATTGGTTCTATTTTGGACGCACGAGATGTCAACATCTAGAATCCCAACGTTACATAATTATGCGGCAAGACTCTTTAGAATTGTGTTGTTACAGAAAATTAATCTTGCTAAGGTTGAACGAGATGCGGTTTTGTCTTCCCCATTCGGAAATTTGCTAAAAGAGAATCTTCCACCTTGGACACAAGCTTAGTCCGCCATTCCGCAACTACAGCTGTAGGGATGGCCAGTACACCGCGCATCACACGTGCTGTGACCTACATAGCAATACATGCCGGGAACGAACAGCATGCCATTAATATGCAGGGTGAACAGCGCCGGGGAGAATACAGAACCCTGTGAAATTCCCACGTTTATAGTCATGGGTTCAGAGGAGCAGCCATCGATAACTGGTCCAGACGAGTCCATGAAGCTGGGTTACCACTCGCAAAGCCCCTCGGGTAGCTTGTAAGATGGTTACTTCGATAAAAGTGGTCTATACCAGACCCTGTCCAATGCCTTGGCGATATCCAGGTTCACAGCAAGGGTTGCTTATTTTACATCCATATAACATGTTAAAGATTATTTCTTTATACCAAAAAAAATTAGGAAAGCAATACTTGAAACCTGTACTGTGAGATATATATTAAAGGATACTCTAATTTCATAATTTGTAATATTTATAGATGAATCTTAATTGTAATAAATTATGAAATGGGATGGGATGGTTTGCTATATTGTTTTGGGTTGTGTTATAAATAGTATTTTTTTAAATCTGATTGCACTATTTGTTTCTCCTAATGGACATGTATAGTTATGGGATATTCTTTGCAAAAGGTGCCTTTCGACAAATCCAATAAGGTCTAATCTCAAACGTACATTCTGAGATGTACGTTTAATAATTACCCTTATTCTTTTTTGTTGTTTGAATGAGATTAAATATTATTAATACCCCATATAATAGAGTTTATTCTGTTGATCACCTATTAAAGGAAAATTATAACTCAAACTTGTGTAAATTACTAAGGATTATTTAGTTAATTATTTTGTTTTGATGAGTTGGGCCTAAATGTATTAATTGTAAATAATTGAAAACTGTTCGATTGAGAAAGTGATGAAAGTAAAAGATTTTAATGTAAGGCATTTTTAAGATGATTCTTTCACATTCTGGTTATTTGCTTAGTGTTGCCTATTAAAAAAAATATTTTTGTATGTAAGGTATTTTCAGTGTTGTCAATATACATTATAGCTATTATCCCGATACATATTAATAAAGTAAACAAATTATTTCAAGTTATTACTATTCATTTTCTATTAAAAGCATTCCTTTCACGTTTAGTTCAGTTAAAATATCATCACAAGTGTGCGGGCACTCCTACTGCATATTTTTACTATACCTTGTATGTTCATAAGTTAAAAGACATTAATATCGTATTTAAACAGTATAAAAATAAAATCTACTATGTGAAATAAAAGTTTAGTGCACTGTAGCTTGTTGGCTTTGAAAGGAAAGGCCGATACTAAATATTTTTATATTTGTTTGCGTTAATATATTATTTTTGTTATTTTTTTTTGTAGTTTCATAAATACTGAATTTATTTTTATGCTACATAGCAAATCTTGCACTGATTATAAAGCGTATTTAATATAAATAGTATATTTCGAGTTTGGACCTATGGAAATTCTTAAATTGTTAATGAGATAAAATCAAGTGAAAGCTAGGCTAAGGATTTTCCTAAGGTCATTCCCGCTTTTGACCCCAGCTTTGTCCCCTCTGGTGACCAGTGGGAATTTATCGGAAAAAAAATCATTTCACTTAGGTAAAATCTTAGTTGTCACTCCCAATAAAAATGTTTGCATTTTTAATTTACGATATACTTAAACTTTTTTAAACGAGATTTTTAACTTTTCACTGGCACAGTATGATTGTTTTGTTTCTTCAATCATAAAAGATACAATGAGGTAACCAAGGACGTATTTATACGTCCTTGGAGGTAACCTTATTTTATTAGGAGACAGGAGTACAATATTTTAGTTTGCTGTACTAAATTAAATATTTTTTATTTCAAATAATCGTAATGTGAAAGAAACATCAAGAGACTAAAGTGATTTATTGTTTTAGATTATATTTGCTGTGCTTACAAAAATACATGCATTTATATTTTCATTCAAGTTGAACTGTTGCGTACCAATAAACATTGTTTTTTTTTATTATAGTCATTATATCACGTCCTTAAAATAGGTCGTGCAATCTGCAAGCTGACATGGATCTTATTGAGTTTGACAATAATAGGGTATTCGACAAGTTTTAGAAAACGATCTCACGTTATTGACTAATGTTTATGGAGTCCGTAAAAAGGATATTCATCATTCTGTCGTGTATTTCAGTAAAAATAACCAAACCGAAAACTCCATTTTCAAGTTGCCGCGAAAACGTTTCTCTGAACAATATGGCGTCTTATTAGTGTGTGACGTCACACGACTGTTAAAACAAATGAAAACGTCAAACGATACAATGTAATGTCACTTCAACCGTAAGTTTTCTTGCGTGTGACGTCATTTTAGGCTCCGCCAATCCGAAGCGTTTTGGGTCACGTGACAATAGATAAGAAAATTATGTTTTCGTGGGTTTTTAGTAACATTATGAATATTTTTTTTGTAAAAATAGTAAAATCCCCTGCCAATATTCATTCTAAACACAGATGTTAACAATTGGGACTTTATTTTTAATACTGTCAAATACCTATTACCTATGTAAATGCATTGAGAAATATTTGAAACTCAGTGCTGTAGATTGCCCTGTACTATAGCCACGTCACTGCTTGCTGTGTACGAACGAAAAATGTTATATAAAAATAATTGCACACACCTTTGTGTAACAGATATATGTTTTTTATAAACAATTATTGTAAATATATAACTCTATAATTTATTAATCACTCGTCTGTCATTTTTTCAATCCTAATTTCAAGTATTGTTTTTATGTAATTAGTTGGTGAGACGCAGGAATTTGTGGCATTCGGCTGCGAATCTTGAAGTTAAGCAACTTTCGTCGGGTCGGTCATTGGATGGATGACCAAAATACTTCTTCTATGTTCTGCATTTGCAGTCGTTAGCACCCGCCAATCCGCACTGGACCAGCGTGATGGGTCATGCATGACCCAATCTCCCTTTTCCATCTATTTAGAAGGCTTGTGCCCCAGCAGTGGGGATATTAATAGGCTGATGATGATGATGAATTAGCTGTTATGGTATCATGGTGTGTTTCACCAGCCTATCGTTTACTACAGTGTCCGTTGGCCAGCCTTAAGGTAAACGCAGACTTGGCCGCACCGCAGTCTCCGCAGTCCCCGCAGTCATCGCTTTGTGTTAATGGCCTCGCACATCTATCCGCACTAGTGTTGAGTAGGACTTACAAGAGGCGGTACATTTGTCCCGGACATGACGTCAAAATGTAAGAGCGGCTCAAAATTTTAAAATGTACTACTTCACATTAAATGTCGCGATAGTCGCGTCTCGTTACTCACTCACTCTTCGTAAGTCTGAGAGAAAGCGAGGCATGACATTTCATTTAAGTCCTCTACGCACTATCCATCTGTATCTCTATCTCTCCCTCCTAATCCTTGTCACTCGCACTGGGTTGCGTTCAAAACCTACGCTCTAGGTGCAACAAATATTTAAGTTGACATTAGCTTCATACATTTTATGTCAAAATTTAAACGTCAGGGTAAAAGTTGCACTCAGAGCGTAGGCATTGAACGCAGCCCAGGGGGCCAATCGCCTAGCGGAAATGCTTTGGAAAACGCTAACGCTTACGATTTTATTTTGTTATTTCTAGCCGCCTGAGGTATTCAAATGCCTCGCGCTCTTTCTTTTTCTTTTGCATTGGTAATAACAATATTAAAAAAAATGAGCGTGAGGTATTCGAAAACCTCAGGCGGCTAGAAATAACAATATAAAATCGTAAGCGTTAGCGTTTCCCAAAGCATTTCCGTTAGGCGATTGGCCCCCAGGGTTGCGTTCAGAACTTACGCTCCAGGTGCTATTCGTGCACACAAACGTAATGTCGAGCTTCTGTACGCCTCAATGTCAAATTTTACTCGTCACTTCAAATGTATTGCCGAGCTTCAGTACGCCTCGCCTCATTTGAAGTGGGACATTGTACTGGCTCAGTACAAAAAAGAGGCTACTCTTACAAACTCTTTTTCAAGTCGTGTCCTACCCAACACTAATCCGCACCGCAGTCACTGCAGTCGTTCTCGTCGCCGCACGCATCGCACTTGATTGCATTCATTCAGTTGATGCGAATGACGTCATCCGCGCCGCGCTAGCCGCAGCGTCCGCTGCGTGCGGGCCGGCGCTGGTGACGTCATCAGCTGCGGCTTGGGGAGTTCGGTCGTTTCAGGGACTGCGGCGACTGCGACGCGGGTGGGTGTGCGAGGTTGCATAGAACTTCATATAAAGAATTGGAATGCGAAGACTGCGGCGCGTGCGTTCAGCTTTACAGTAAGCGGCCACCATGACCTATAGACGCTTGCGAAACATAAAACATCAAACACCGTTGCTTACCCTAACCCAATCCCCTACCCCGTGGAGCCCTCGAACGTCACCGACAGAAACACAACACCACCAAAAGGTATGTTATTATGGTCTGCTGTAAAGTGGAGGTTACTT
Source organism: Chilo suppressalis (assembly GCA_902850365.2). Lineage (NCBI taxonomy): Eukaryota > Metazoa > Arthropoda > Insecta > Lepidoptera > Crambidae > Chilo > Chilo suppressalis. Next base: position 2,446,804 of record OU963907.1, read on the forward strand.
CCCCAGACTCACTGCCGGATTTAGGGGAGGGCAACCGAGGCGAAAGCCCCGGGGCCTCCACAAACGGGGGCCCCCCACAATAGAGGCTTCGGGAAAAAAATCTTTTAAATTCCAACTAGTAAACATCTTTTCCTTTGATATTTTTTTTTGCTCTTTTACCTTTACCTACAGCCTACAGTTTATTTTATATGTGTTTGTTCAATACTAAGGGAATCTACTTGGTTCACAATAAATTATTTATTGAAAAACTCAGCTGAAAAAAAATTGTTTACTTTACTTGGAAAATAATTTGGGGTGAGGGGGCCTCCGCTCCTCTGTTGCCCTGTGGCCTCTGGACCTCTAAATCCGGCCCTGCCCAGACTTTGCCCTTACCTATCTTATATACCCTGTCCATTGATAGACTTTTCATTTGCACTGGAAAATTATATATAAGGTAGGTAAGGGCATAGTCACACTGTGACTCGCTCCATTTCAAGGCATAATCCGCATCATAGTCATAGGGGCCCCATTATCCTAATATGCCCAGGGCCTTCAATAGGTTCAAGACGGCCCTGAGCAGATGGCACATATTTGTCTTTTTTCTTTCAGTCCAGCATGAGAGACACACGGTCACATAATATAGTATTCGCTGGGTGAGCGATGACAGCGCCAACTAGCGGTTACAATGAGGGCTACCGTTTTCTGTCTTACCAGATGGCGCCACTATTGATTTATTCAAATTTACAATTATTATTCAGGAGCTCACACCTGAATAATAATTGTAACTTTTAAAGTTTATTAATACGCGCGTGAAATCAAAGTTTACATTTAAATCATATTTTAATTTGAAAAAACCGTATCCTAAACATGATCGGCCATGCAATGCGCAGTTCTGTTTTGTTCAAAAAAATAAGGAGGATATAATATTTTTTTTAGCTCTGCTTTTAAATAACTGATATTCATTGCCACGGAACTCATATTTGCTATAAGTAAGCCGAGTTATTACCAAATATTCACAAAATTATTTTAATTAGATTAAATAAACCCGCGTAGTCAACCCACAAGCAATAACATTTGACTTTTCGGGGACCTCACGCTACACTAGCGCCTCTAGCGGCGGATTCGTACGCGATAGCCGTGATTACGGCGGAATTCGAATGTCAAGTATACGTAGTATCTCTAACTAGTCTGTGTGTCAAGCGGCTGGCTGTTATTGCGAAGATTATGCAAACAAACAAATAATTTCCATACCTATGATAATTTACATAAATTCTATTCGATCATGTAAATCTATAGTGCTAATAATAACGTTGATCATTTGTATTTCCCGTCAAAAATTTCACAATCGGTTCATTTGAGTGTTAAATTGAGCATTCATTGCGTGGGTAGTGGGAATCAGTAAACATGTCACTTTAGTAAGCAGGTAATAACACTAATACCGAGGAATCAGGACGGCACTGGAATAAAAGCGATCTTATAAAATTACACTCAGGATTAGGGTAACCAACTTTTTTTCTATCAAATATAGTATACTAGCAAACCAGTGAACCAAATGTTCACCAAAACCTGATTTAAAAAAAAATGTATTTAATTAATTGAGAACTTCGGAGATTTTGTGTGGTTTCGTTTGAAATTCGTGATTTCTCGAAAACCTGAAGTGCTACGTTACTCAAATCCGGTTTGTAGTCTTATCAGACTATTCTTAACTTATAACTTAAATATTCTCTTTATCTATCTCTTAAGGTTTGGCCGCTGAAACAGCACCACAGACGGACGGACGGACTTGTCTAATAGATAAGAGCTAGTATTTTCGAAGTTGTTATAGTAGTAGCATAGCATAGTAGCAAGTATAGTAGATAGCCTTTTAAAATATAGTAGTTGGCAAAAAATATTAAAAAGTATAGTGGTGTTGAATTTAAAAAAAAACAATGACGAAAAAACTTAAATTTGGCAGCAGTATATCCTTGTCATTTTCTATACAGAATGAAAAGGAGAGACTGATGTTAAATTTAGTTTTAAGTTTAGAGAATCACGCCGGAATTGGCACCAGAATGTGGTTTAAATATATACTTAATTATTTGAAATGTATATATATATATATATATCCTGCTATATGCCTTATTAGTTAAGTTTTTATTTTTAAGAAAGCTTTTACTGGTAAGTCTCCTTTAAGCAAAATATATTAGTTTCGCTTACTAATATATATATATATTTTAGAAATATAGTATTTGATCCCCATAGTAGGACACTTTAATATATATAGTAGGGTTGGCAACCCTACGAAGAATATTGCCCTTCAACTGTGCTTTGTATAAAGTTCAATTTTGTATGAAGAGCTGAGGTAATCAGTGCAAATACGTAACTTCGTGTTCAGATATTTTCTTTCGAAAATACTCTGCTGCACCAGCTATCTTCGCGTTTGGACTTTATCACCACTTAACATCAGGTGGGGTAGAGTCATTTGCCTACCTGGCTATATAACAGCAGGAAATCCGCTATGACCTACCTCTCTTAAAAGTGACTAAGGCCGTATACAAAAAAGAAAGCTACATAGGAACCGGTCCGCGCAGACAACCGGCGCAGGCATTTCTATGGACCAGCGCCGAACGTCACCGACAAGTTCCGACCATCTTCGACACGCTCTTGTCAGCGCTGGCACCACCATTTAAAAATTAATGAACAACCACGACAACAGGTACAATTAGTTTTTTTTTATTATAATCCTTAGATTTAATCAATCTAAGTTATAATTAGGGCTGCCATCCGTCCGGGTTTCCCCGGATTTGTCCTAGTTTACAGGGTGTCCGGGGAGCGTCCGGGCGGGGTTTCATTTGTAGTCCGGGTTTAAAAAAATTATGTTTTTGATCGCCAATTAATCCGTCAATATGTCTTTGAAAATAAATAAATCTATTCTAACACTGTAACCGTAAATGCTGACTTCCTACAAAGATCAGTACCCCTAGCACGAACCAATATCGAATTCGTATCGTTTGCGAGCACGAAATGTCATTGTCAAATGTGTACTGATTCTGTTCTCGTTACGTCCGTTATGGTGACGCTGATATACGTATATTTATACGGGGTGGTCCAACTAGTGATTTCAACATTTTTTTTTAGATTCCTCGCACCTGGGGGTATCCGAAAATACCTCACGTATGTTCCGCGATTTTTCTTAGTTTTCGAGTTATATTTTTTTGTGTATTTTTAATGATTTCTGCCAGCGAGGTTTCAAAAATTCTTATCTTTTTACGTAGTAGGTATTTTGCAGTCTTTTTTTTGTGACAAAATTGTCTTGAATGTTGTTTTAATAAAAAAATAACTCAGCTTCCTGCAATTACTTAAAGTTACTCAAAAATGACTTGAAAGTTGGGACTTTAGTTTTTAGTAGGATTTACTCAAACATTCAACTTCAATTTAGAAGTACAAAAAGGAGTTTCCATAGGTTCTCGCTAAAATTAAAAACTCAGCATGCCTATTTTTGTTGTAATTGGCTTTTGAAGGCGGATAGGCTTAAAATCATTGAAACATGATTAAAGCATTAAAAAATATTTTATCTACTTTTCATCATTGATATGGTAAATTTAACTTAAAAATGTAATTTCAAATTAAATCTAATTGAAATTCCTGTAAAATAACTTTAGCCTGTGTAATTTTACAATAATTTCGGTTTCACCACTAAGACTTAAAATGCGAACAAGAATTGAGACAAAAACTTACAGAAGCGGAAAGAAAAATAAAGCAAGACAATTCAAGTAGCTTCAGACAATTAAAAAATAACTTTTTAAGACATTGTCAGTTGTGTATTCAAGTTGGAGGTAGGAGTTTTGAAAATTTACTGCAATAAATAGTAATTTTTCAGTAATTTATGGTTTTTATTTGTATCAAAAAACAGGAAAATTCCCAACTAGCCATTTTGATCTTTATTCTTGCTCACATTTTAAATCTTAGTAGTGAAACCGAAATTATTATAAAATTCAACATGCTGAAGTTATTTTACAGAAATTTCAATTAAATTTAATTTGAAATTACATTTTTAGGTTTAATTTACCATAACAATGAAAAAAGTAGATAAAATAATGTCTAATGCTTTAATCGTGTTTCAATGATTTTTAGCCTATCCGCCTTCAAAAGCCAATTACAACAAAAATAGGCTGATTAAGTACATGTTTTTTATGATTTTTGGTAGTTTAGAAGCATGCGGAGTTTTTAATTTTAGCCAGAAGCTATGGAAACTCATTTTTGTATTGAAGTTGAACGTTTGAGTAAATCCTATTAAAAACTAAAGATCCCTGCTGTGCTGGTAGAAATCATTAAAAATACACAGAAAAATTTATAACTCGAAAACTAAGAAAAATCGCGGAACATACATGAGGTATTTTCGGATACCCCCAGGTGCGAGGAATCTAAAAAAAATTGTTGAAATCACTAGTTGGACCACCCCGTATAAATATACGTATATATGTACAGTATACGTATTCTATCCGTTACCCTAGCATCCCATAACACAAGCCTTACAGTGCTTACTTTGGGGCTAGGCTAGTTGGTGTGAGTGTTGGAAATATTTATTATTATCATTTGTGACATTTTTAACTACTTTTTTATTGGTCTGTCCGGGTTTTGGGCTCCAAAATCCGGGGTTATCACGCGTCTTGTCCTGGTTGCCATATTTTAGAGATGGCAGCCCTAGTTATAATATATATATATAAAACTCAAAGTTGACTGACTGGCATAGTGATCTATCAACGCACAGCCCAAACCACTCGACGAATCGGGCTGAACTTTGGCATTTAGGTAGATGTTATGACGTAGGCATCCGCTAAGAAAGGATTTTGATCAATTCAAGGGGATAAAATAGGGAATGAAAGTTTGTATGAAACTTTGTCAATTTTATACCGATCGGGCTGAGACTTTGCATGCAGGTATAAGAAGAATCATATATGAACTAGATGAATGTCATTGTGTATAATACAAGCCTGAGAATAAAAACTGTAGTCTACACTTCAGCTCTACACCGAAGCGAAGCGAGGGCGGGCCGCTAGTCTTTTTATAAATCTAATAACTTTATCTTTTATTAACTAAGTGCTAAAATTATTTATTTCATACTTCCCTGATGGTGACAACAAGCGCTGATAAGCGCTGTTTGTCTGGCTGGCTTCCAACCTTCTTTCCGTATACGGGCTTAGCTTGTTCACCTGATCTGATACGAAAAAATGCCAACGAAATTGAGAACCTCCTCCTATTTGAAGTCGGTTAAAAAGTGTTTACACAAAGCTAGGTCAGCGCTGGCATGTGGAGTGAGAAAGCCGCCAGATCCTCTCATAAAACAAAGAAGATAATGCATTACACTTACTGACAAGGTAGGTAATTTAACATATCTTTCAGTCAAACAGAATAAACGACAGGAATTGTTAACATTACATTTGAGGTCACGCGATGCTGTGAGTGGATTGAAATAATATAAGTTATTTACGGAATTGTTACCATGTACCGTGTTTCTAGTGAGTTTCCGATATTTCGGCACTGTTGCAAGCGCCATGATCATTAGCTTTTTAGAAAATAACATATATTATTATAATGTTAGAGACCATGAAACTTTAGAACTTTAAATGGCTTGAAATAAGTTTATAACATACTAGCGGCCCGCCCTCGCTTCGCTTCGGTGTAGAGCTGAAGTGTACACTACAGTTTTTGTTCTCAAACTTGTATTATACACAATGACATTCATCTATGTTCATTTTAAAATTGAAAAAGTTTCATACAAACTTTCATTCCCTATTTTATCCCCTTGGGGGTAGAATTGATCAAAATCCTTTCTTAACGGATGCCTACGTCATAACATCTACCTGCATGCCAAATTTCAGCCCGATCCGTCCAGTGGTTTGGGCTGTGCGTTGATAGATCACTATGTCAGTCAGTCACCTTTGAGTTCTATATATATAGATATACTAGCTGACCCAGCGAACTTCGTACCGCCCTAAAAAAATAGGGGTTGTCCAGCGGACAAAATTGTGAATCTAAACCATTCTCAGATCCCCTTGAACACACACAAAAAAAATCATCAAAATCGGTCCAGTCGTTTAAGAGAAGTTCAGTGACATACACACTCACAGAAGAATTATATATATAAAGATATTTATGATATCAGGTACACATAAGAATTTATCGTAAAAGTAGCATTTAAAAGGTTTGTGTTGTGGTAGCAAAGTATATATAGGTCACTGTGCATATTACCGCGTGTTTAGTTATCTTGTCGGTAGTCTCGTCTCGATAACTGGTTCAGTGAACTATCTCACCTTTGTATTTTAATAATTAACCTAGTTACCACTCCATAGGCGGAGCAGTTTCCATGGTTCACGTAAGTATGTCAGGGATGTGTGTTATTTCATACTATTTAAAGCGGTTCCTGGCGGTTGCCGTTTCAGTAAGTAGTCATCACTACTATAGTTACGTAAAACCGCTTTCCACGCCATGCGTGGTCAATGCCCAGCCAAGAATTCAAATTTCGTACAATTTAAAAACTTTTAAAAGAATGAATGTAAGTTTATCTGGAATAATACCCTCTATAGGAAGAAAAACCCTGCCCTCCTAGGAAAATTCTCTAGCTACGCCTATGGTAAGGTGCATGGCTCCAGGGACACTCCGAGCTAGGTTTAAAATCGTCTTCGATGAAGGAAAAGCGTTCGGTGCTCTGCTATACTGCGTTCGTGCGTTCTAGGATAGGAGCATTCCTTTGTCTCATCTTTGTACTACCAAACATCATGAACTGCACAGATAACGAATGGTTAGTGAAGAACAAACGTTTAATGTAAACGTTTGTTATGTGATCAGTATCACTATAGTTCCCATTACTTGCAGAAGTCGTTTTTTTTTCTGAAGGCTTCATTACCCTTAGTACGAGTTTACAATTACGAAAACTATGATAGTTTTCGTGAGCTCGCACTCGTACTAAGGGCACTAATTTTATTGTTCATTTCAATACAAATAAACAGTGTTTGAATTCTATCATTAAATCATTTGCGTCTTCTTAAATTTTAATAATATTTGGTTACATTTCACCAAAATGGACATAGAAACATAATTTACAATTACGAAAACTATGATAGTTTTCGTGAGCTCAAACTCGTACTAAGGGAACTTATGACTCTACTTCGAGATGTAGCAACACTTTGAACTTCTGTTCTGAGCAGTTTTTGTAGGTGAATGTAGCCGCAGCATTTAACTATCTTCGTAATTTTGTTGATTGGCTGGATACCTGCCATCATGCCCTCCCCTTCTGTATACTTTGGACTCAACTAACTATACTATTTCTAGATAGTTTTTTTTAAAGAATTTAGTGACTCCACTGGAATACCAGCAGTGCCGTCTTTGACCTATTGGAGGCCCTGGGCATATTAGGATAATGGGGCCCCTATGACCCCCCTTTGGTGATCTAACAAGAACTAGGGACTTTGTATTTGTGATCTGAGGTGCCCACCTATCGGTGACGGATACACGGGAGACCACGGATCACTTTGGGCAAGTGCCCACTGGGAAAGACGGGTCTGAATACCAGATTTGTGCCGCTCCATTGACGGCAGTTTTCACATAAAACGTGGACCGAAAAGAGGTTCATTACTCTGGTCTGCGATTAGACATTTTTCTAAAGAGCAGAATGCATACTAAAGAGCAGCGAGTTTGTTTTGTTCTCCTGGTGCTAACTTTCCCCCATTTTTTTTAAATTGGGAATTGTTTAAAAAAATATCTTTAACTCAACGTGTCTCGAGTGACACAAAGCTTAAAAAAGAACATAATAGCATTTTTATATTCTTTAGATTGTTATTATTTTTTAAAGCTAAGGGTGCGGCCAGAGTGCACTCAGATTCAGAGTCAGATTCAGATTCTGAAAACAAGCGCGAGAAATAAACAGTGTAGTCGAAGGGTACGGCCAGATTGCACTCCTGATTCAGATTCAGATTCAGACTCAGAAAACAAAGCGCGAGAAAAAGCAAGCAACCTGCTTAGACTACACTGTTTATTTCTCGCGCTTGTTTTCGAAATCTGAATCTGAGTCTGAATCTGAGTGCACTCTGGCCGCACCCTAAGCAGGCAAATGATGCCTAGGTACCCAACCTGGTGTTAAGTGGTGATAAAGTCCAGACGCGAAAATAACTGGTGCAGCTGTTATGAACTGCCGCACCAGCCATCCTCACCTTGCCGGCCTGCAGAAACGCCTCTTCTCACTGTATTCAAATAATACTATTATCACATATAAATTATTATAATTAGATTACAGGGTACTGCTTAATAATTGGACCTAGATAAACAGTTGGATTATTTATGGTAAAATAGTGGGAACCATTCTATCCTAACGCGCGTGTCACATAGGTATATGCGCTTCAAAATTTAGACATAGATATATTTTTTAGATCAAAACAGGAATTTAAAAATGATTTGAGGTTGACACTTTACTTCCGTTTTTCGCCATGCCTTTCTCTTTCCGCACAGACTCTATCTGTATCGACTCCATCGTTACTCAACATCAGGAGTAGTGGAGTCACTTGTTGGACCTATTATATAAAAATCTGTCTTCTTAGCTTGAATGTTTTAGCTTAATATAAAAAAAAATGGGTGCGTGTACTTATGTAGGCGCGTGAGAAGTTATCCTTCTTTGGCATCGTTTAAAATTAGTTTTTAATTGCATGCAAATAATTAATTACAATAAATTAATAAAAAGTCTGGAAAAGGACGAAGTCAATAAAGTTCAGTTTTAATTTGAAAAAATAAAATATTCAATGAAAATCGCTACTGAATATAATTTATTAGAACATATGTGATTTGCACTTGTATGAAACTCAAACACGTATTCCGAATACACAAACTAGAAACATGTGGATAAATATTATAAATATGAATACCTATAACTGTTACTTTATTACAAAAAATAAAGATGTGGTTTTTGGTTCTACTACACCAATGGTCAAGAGATGGCTCTGTAGTCTCCTGAATCGCGCTTTGGTTCCGTTGTTCCAGATTAATAAATACTTTTTGTTACTTTATTATAAAAAATAAAGATGTGGTTTTTGGTTCTACTACACCAATGGTCAAGAGATGGCGCTGTAGTCTCCTGAATCGCGCTTTGGTTCCGTTGTTCCAGATTAATAAATACTTTTGATAGGCCTTCACAATGCAGTCGTTAGCACCCACTAAATAGAGATTCTATTTCTATTTTGTTGGTAGATTTTTTTAATGTGCGGTAAACACAAAAGTAACGCATGAAGTTGATCGCTAAAGCTAAAGCGACCAACTTCATTATGTTAAAATTTTGTGTTACAGTGATTCGCGCGCATCTTAAAATTTCACTCTCATCATTTTTTCATAACGCGCCTAAAGAAGTATAACTTCAAAAAATACAATGGTCTGCAAAACTAACTATTACATTTTTTTTCTCTAAGCTATGCATATAAGCTACTGATTAAAAACAAAAAACGTGTTATAGCTAATTTTATCAGCTTCCTTGGAAAAATAGTAAACTATACATTCGTATTTTCGAGTCCTTTTTATTTAGGAAGTGTATTTTGTGTACTTACTTAACAAGTTATTGAAAATTTAAAAGTATGATACTTAGTTTTTGCAGACCCGTGTACATGTCAATCATTTCCATACTTCAGTTGTTAGTAGTAAGTACTATGTAAAATGAGTAGAAATTATAGTATTTGATCTTCATCAGTGGAGTTTATCAGCATAGTATTGATACGATACCAATCAACTATTTTTAAAACCTTTCTAGGTTTTTTGATTTTAACTTCGCTCAAACGAAACAAAAATGGTTAAGTATACATTTTGACAAGCAGATTTACTTATAATTATAAAGCTTTTATAAAGATTCCTTTACATTACCACGCGTGCTTTTGTTGCTTTAAAATGAAAACATGTATGTAGTTACAAAAGTGGATATGAGTTGACTTATTCTACTTACATATTCATGCTGTTGTATGCTTAGAGCAATATGCTCTACTGCTCTATTGTGTTGTATGTGCTCGGCGGCAGTTCTTTTGGGAATACTGCGCCATAAAAAAACATAGATATAAAAAAAGTTCGTGTAAAAACAGTCTGCAGTGGCGATAGGTAGTGTGCGCCATATGTCATGCAAATGACGCAGTTGATAGCCGGTAGACGCGTGGTTAGGTTAACTGTTCACTGCTTCACGAAATTGGTCCTTCGGTCATACAAATTGAGGACGCTCACGAAACTAAACTGTATTTTTTTCATGATCGAGTGATGTGATGAGTGATGCCTTGCAAACCATTCTGATTTTTCCCCTAAACGTCTTGAATGGTTATTTGTTTTGTTTGTTTCATATTTACTTGATTTAATCTGCCAGCGCAATGTGCCAGCTGATTACAAGTTTTATCTTGCTGATAAAACATTTGCTGTTAGTTAACTAAAGATGCTTCTGCGGTCACGATACCTACATATATATAAAACTTAGCCACTATGTTTCCTTGCGTATCTGGTGTATGACTAATTCAGTTAAGCACTAACGCGGTTAACCTCGCCGTACGAACAAAGTCTAGCAGGTAAAGGAACTCTGCTTCCTAAGCGAGTGGCGTAGATCCCGGCCTCGACGAAATGGGTCATAAAATTCAGTTTCCGCGAGCCGCCGGGCCAGACAATGCTCGACCGCCGGCATTGTCTATTCAGGTCTATTGTCATCGCCAGACGAGCCGCGATGAATGGGACAAGTTCATTCGAATCCGGCCCACATTACACTTTCGATGGAGACGGATATAGCGGTACTAGTGGGCAAGATAGAGAGGTGCGCGAACGGACAGTCGGCACCGCTGCTTGAGTCGTTTCGCGGTAACCTTACCAGTCGCTCGGTGACCGGCGCACGAGTGGATCGTCGCTGCCACCGCGGAACATGCATGCTCGCACCCGCACCGCGATACGTGACGCGCCACGCTCGCTGCGATAATATCGGTGCAAATCTGATATTTAGGCCGGTGATAGCGCGATCGGTTTCGATTTCGTGTTACGCGACAGTCGCACACTGGCCGCCATGTGATCGTTCCCCGCCGATGCTGGGAGCGAAAAGTGAACAAAAAAGTCGCCCGCTAATGTCTATCCCTCCCGGCTGCTACAAAAAAGGGATAAAAAGGCTATTCCTGGAATGCACACATGTGGACCGGGTGATCGTGGCTGGCTTTATTGACTCCGCAGTCCTGACACGATGCCTCGAAGGAACAAGTGGATGCATCTCGTCGCTGGAGTTGCCGCGGGGATTACCTTTGGCATCTTTCTCAAGTTGTGCTTGAGACCTTCCTCCAGGACATCTATACAATCTTGTCCGGAGGCGGCGAGGTCCCGCGCGGGACCCGATCCTCTCGCCTTGATAGACTTGCGGCCAGATGAAACAGTGGAAAATTCAAATAGGACATTAGTGTTCGTCGGTGTTATGACTGCAGAACAGTACCTGGACACGCGAGCTAAGGCCGTCTACGAGACCTGGGGCCAAGACTTGCCCGGTCGGATCGCTTTCTTTAGCTCTGAAGTGTCACGAGCGCCTGGTTTGCCTCTGGTTCCATTGCGTGGCGTCGACGACAGTTATCCTCCGCAAAAGAAATCCTTCCTCATGTTGCTTTACATGTACGAGAAGTACGGAGATAAATTCGAGTGGTTCATGCGTGCCGATGATGACGTTTATGTTAGAGGTGATAAGTTGGGAGAGTTTTTGCGTTCGGTGGACAGTCGGAAGCCTCAGTTCATAGGGCAGGCTGGACGCGGGACTACTGCAGAAAGGGACGCGTTGGCATTGGATTATAATGAGAACTTTTGTATGGGCGGTCCTGGAGTGTTGTTCTCACGAGAAACTTTAAGGAGGGTTGCGCCCCACGTGAAGTACTGCTTGAAGCACTTATATACTACCCATGAAGATGTGGAGTTGGGGAGATGCGTCGCCAAGTTTGCTGGCGTATCCTGCACGTGGAGTTATGATGTGAGTGTTTTATTTTTTTACCCATTAATTTTTTCCTATGTCGAGAGAGATTATTGCATAGATTATACTTCAAATAGTTTTATTTCTATCTATTTTGGTAGAATACAGTTTAGTATGTATCCCACATTTGTACCATAAGGGTGGGCTAAAATTAGAATTAAATAAGCTTTTGTGCACGAGGGTGATGGAATTTTTAAAGAGGTCGTTATTGTGTTTTGAATAGTAAACATGAATAAATAAGAATAGCTTCTTAAATTGCAATTTCTACGCTCTATTAATATTAAGTAGTTTAATGTAAGAAGTATTGTTAACTAATTAGGTACAAAAATAAATAATTTCAATCGCATAGATAATAATACAGACACATAAAAAAATATTTGTAGGAACGAAATCTTTGTATTTTCAGTTGATGATGTTCTCTAATGACGAATTTGATGTGTTTTTGTTAACTAAAGCTTCACTACTGTTTGTGTATAGTTGTCTTTTTTTTAATAAATTATTCATGCGTGTCAATCATTAGAACATTAAATAGGTATATAATAAGAAAAAGAAACAAGACGTAATGTTTGTGACGGAGCCTCAGGGCAGTAGCCTGAGTAGGCAGGGAAATGGTGTTGAAAAAAAAATTACGTGGTAATAAGTCATCCAGTTATAAGCTATCTGTGAGTAAAATTTCATCCAAAGCTGTTTACAATTTCCAAAAACAATTCACATTTATAGATAATCATTGCGTATAATGGTTCTCTCGGGGTTTTATATTTACTTAAACATTCACAACACGAAATATTTGTATTATGAGACATGCTTTGAGAAGAAACTTGATAACTTTGGGAAAATAGCTGACAGAATCGCGAGTCCACTCAGTCATGTACCGCTAATGTAATTAATACTTTTTTCCTTATTCCTAAAAAGATGATACTTGTTACTGATATAGATAATACCTAACTTATAGTAAAGCCCTCTGTGTAATGGATATTAAAATAAAAAAGGGAGTATTCGCGGTATGCCTGGCAGATGAAAAATATTCATTACAGGTAGGTTATATGCATTTAAAAGGGATAACTTACGTACTGGCAAAAATCTTTTCCCAAAATATCCCAACGTAAACTAAGTATTTTATACAAATTTTTATTTAGAAAAAAAAACAATTCTTGGTTAGCAAACCTCTTTTTTGGCAATTTATTCTTAAACAAATACTTCATTGGTCATGTTATATTCCTAGTAGGTACCTATTATTTTATCAAATGGTTCGTTTTAAGTATAATGCAGTTATGTACTGGCAAAAATCTTTTCCCAAAATATCACAACGCAAACTATTATTATTTTATCAAATGTATCGTTTTTAGCACAATGCAGTTCGGCTTTCTGGCTGGTTGGTAACCTAACTTGGATAATTTTGCCAAGTGAATAAAATGCTAAATGTAAATTTGCTAAAGGTTCATTTGGGAAATGCAACTATGTGGCAATAAATTTTTTTGGGAAGTGTGTGACGAAAAATATTTTGCCCAAAAGGCAGTACTCCACAAAAAAAATACTAGGGAGTTGTTTGTGTGGACTTAGCTTAAGATGATAAAAGAATTAGTGAAATTCTAATTAAACTTCCTGGTTTAATGATATCGTAACGACGCAACGTATTAACACAATTTTTTGTGCTTACGGATTATGCCGGGCAGATATTGAGTAGATTGCGTATTGCGTAGACATATCGGTTAGAACTTGCCTCGATAATAAGGATTATCTAATATAAAAAAAATATCTTTTTGAAACATACCTAATATTGTTTATATTTTTTTTTATTGTTTTTTTTTATCACTAAAATCATGCTCATTTGAAGGGTATTTTCCTTGCTGTTAATTTTAAAACAAATAGAAATTTATTAAAAGTAGGAACTTGTTTTTACGGGCAAAAACATTCTTTAATGGGTACTTATTTAGGTTTTAGTTTGTAAAGTTATATTGCAGCGAATTAATAACCCGGTTTTTTTGGCAATTCTTTTTTTTTATATATAGCAAGGAAGGCAAATGACTCTACCCCATCTGATGTTAAGTGGTGATAAAGTCCAAATGCGGAGATAGCTGGTACAGCAGTTATAAACTACCACACCAACCATCCTCACCTTGCCGGCCTGTAAAAATGCTTCTTCACATCAATCTGGACGACACGAGATAAAATTCAGAGGACCATATTTTATTAGGATGAAGGCTAATACTACGTGATCTTGATAAGGTGATGTGGTTGCATATTTGTTTTTGATGTTTTTTCATTATCTGATATTTTGTATTAAGTCCCAAATGCTGGTATCGTAACGTTCTTCTCAGCTTCTCAGAACATTTATGAAAATTTAATGTATGTTAGAAAAAATATTACATTATTTCCTCTAAATAGTGATAAGCACTCGCTTAATACTAGAAATAAAAATAAATTAGCTGTTATGCCAATTACAAGGCTCCACAAAAGCAATAATTCATTTCAAGTTCTTTGTGTACGCTTCTACAATGAAGTCCCTAGCAATATCTAAAAATTAAGCGTCAATAAATTTAAAACTACCATTAAAAGAGTTCTTATTAATAAAGCCTATTATAAAGTGTCTGATTATATTTCAGACAAAAATGCTTAAGTTTTAACTGTTCCAAAAGTTCCGGCAGGCTTTTTCTATAATTATAATGAAGATGAAATGATTTTGTATTGACACCGTATAAAATTTTGTTGTAAATACTGTTACATAATATTTAACGCTGTGAAGTTTTTTTCGCTAGTTTATCTCCACAGCTAAAAAAATGCCCTTAACTGGTGGTAGGGAAAAAAATATGGACGATTCAAAAGAGTTGTATTTTGCATCCATTTTGAATAAAGATATTTTGACTTTTGATGATAAGAGTCTAACTATAGCGATAGCGAACAGAATAGTCTCGGCAACTATTCGTAGTACTAACAATTACAAGAGATAGGTTAAACCGCAGAACATAGAAAGAGGTTAGAAGAGCCTTGTGGGCGTGGCAGGTGCGCTACAGTTATGTGTGAGCAAATGCTCATAACTTAACTAAAACTTGGTTCTGATTGGGTCGTTGTTCTCGGCTGTGAGCGCTGATTGGTTCGATTGTTTTATGTAGCGTCGTTTGATTGGCTATTATCTATTAGATGGAAGCGTAAGTGGGGACGAGCCGGCGACATCGGTTCCCGTACAAACGTTCTATGAACACCCATCTAACCTCATTCTACGTTCTATGAAATTTGGTTATCTTTTATCTCTGTTGTAAGTTTCTCGAAACGGATGAAACGTTTGACAGCAGAACTGCCGTTTTTATAATACTTCTAAATGATTTTAATGCGTTGCTCAAGTTTATAGCTTCTCGAGACCTAACTTTCAATAACCTAACTAACTATCTTTATATATATAATTCTTCTGTGAGTGTGTATGTCAATGAACTTCTCTTAAACGACTGGACCGATTTTGATGAAATTTTTTGTGTGTGTTCAAGGGGATCTGACAATGGTTTAGATTCACAAAGACGTGTAGACAGGACAACGTTTGTCGGGTCCGCTAGTATCTATATAAAATTCTCGTGTCGCGGTGTTTGTGGTAAAACTCCTCCGAAACGGCTTTTCCGATTCTCATGAAATTTTGTGTGCATATTGGGTAGGTCTGGGAATCGGACAACATCTATTTTTCATCCCCCATAAATGTTAAGGGTAATCCACCCCTATTTTTTTTTCAATTTTAGATATATTTTTTTTATGGTACAGCATTAGTAAATACATACAACCCTAAAGTTTCACCTTTCTACCACCAACCCCTATTTTTTTATACGGCGGTACGAAGTTCGCTGGGTCAGCTAGTTATAAATAAATTGACAAAAAATTATCGCCAATTGACAATCACACTAATAATATATAGGCGAAAGTTTGTGAGTGTGTGTGTATGTTTGTTGCTTCTTCACGTCTAAAGGGCTGGAGCGATTTTAATAAAATTTGGTAGGTATGGAGTGAGTTAGCTGACACCCTGGATTAACACAAACTACGCTACGTGTTACTGCGGGAAAATATCCCTGATAAACCACGGGTAACACCGCGGGGAACAGCTAGTCCCATAATAGATGGTCGACATCGGCAGTCCAAGATACCTTGTACCTATATTGAAAAGCTCTTTTTTTTTTGTTGACGATGTAAAATGCATTTACGCACCGTACTGGCTGGGCGCGCGGAGTGTGTGGGTCTCCCCGGCGCGGAACAACGCCGGTCCTACCCACTAAAAACCACCGGTACCCTCCTACACCCATATGGGGGCGTCTCAGGATCGACACACCTCAGTGTGCGCCACTTCACTGGGACGCCCTCGGGCTTGCCCGGCCCAACGAGTGGACCGGGCGACACGCCTCTGAGGGATTGCGCTAGGGTACTAGGCAATCCCCAGGCGGGATGGCCTATGCCGAATGGCACCAAGGGCACGCGGCCAGGGCGCCCAGACCACCTTAGGGCCGACGAAGACCGGCAGTCACAGCTGCCAGCCTTCTTCGGCCCACCCGTCTACGTCGGAGGGGAGCGGCTAGAGCATCCTCCTCCCGCTCCCTCTCATATTGAAAAGCTCTGTGTTTACTTCTTCGTTGCCAGATAAAAGGAGTCCGTAACTTAACCAGTACGGGCTGGAAACCGCTAATAAGATCCGCCGAATGGAAGGTCTAAAGACAAAGCGCGCAAGGAAACTAACATCGTTGAATTTCCTGAAGAGATGCCGAGACCACAATCTCATCCCACCTTGTGTGAGAATCACACCAAAAAAGGACATACGTGGGAGCGCCAAGATTTTACAAGAGGCAAGTAAAAAGCTACTTCGAAGGATTAAGAAAATAAAACTAGTTTTTTACGGGTTAATGTACGAAACTTTATTTATTTATTGACGTTTCGTAGCCTTTACAGGCTACGTCGTCGGAATCAATTTTTTATTTAATTTTGTCGAGCTACCTTCGAAAGACTTTTATTGAGCGTTCGGTTATTTCATTGTTCAATTTTTAAAGTTTTATTGTCTATGTATGAATTTATTACTTAATTTAGTTAATAAAGTATTTTATTTAAAATTCTTTTTTGTAATTTTGAGTTTATTTATTTTACCCTAACTACCGTAAAAAATAAATAAATAAAGTTTCGTGCATTAACCCGTAAAAAACTAGTTTTATTTAATGAGTGATGTGCGTGAAAACCTAAGAAACAAATATGGATTAAGAAAACTTATGCTTTGTATGTCAGTATATGCAATAAAGATTTGATTTGATTTTGTTTTGATGTAATGATCAGATTTTCCACTGGAATAGGGGGGGAATTGTTTGTCACATCTATCTTCGAGACGCGACTGGATTTATTTTCCACTTCACATCATTTGGGGTGATGTTGTTTACTACTGTGCCCTCTTACTATATTAAAAAAAAATTGAACATGACAATGCAACGAAGATGTAGTGGTTAAATTGACTGTTAGCCAGTCAATTGATTGATCAGTCTCTCTCAAATAAGTATCATTGTTTTCTATCAAAATTTCCAAGTTGTTAAAAATATCTGGATTCATTCCAAAATTATTTTGGGTAAAGATAATGATTCATTGCTACAATTTCAGTTTACATTTCAGTACTACAAATAGGTACTTAGGTATGCGAAACGCACTCGTGTAACTAGAATAATTAGTAAACACGTTTAACCTTGGTTTACGTCAATCATTTCGAATGTCTTGAAACACGATACCCTCGATAGGTATTGTGTTTTCTATTAGTAGGGCAGCCCAAGCGAGGTTTTTTTTTTTTTTTAAATACACACCAATTAGCCTAGCCCCAAAGTAAGCACTTACGGCTTGTGTTATGGGATACTAGAATAACGAGAGTAAAGAGTAAGTAAGTGATAGAATACATATACTTTAAATATATAAGTATATTTATATAGAAATACATATTAAACATCCATGACTGGAGTACAAATGCTCGTGTTCATCACACAAACATCTGTCCCCACCGGGATTCGAACCCAGGACCTCTCGAGTCGGCGACACCATGAAACCCGGCGTACAAACCGCTCGGCCATGGAGGTCGTCATTTTAGGATTTGCTTGAATGCGGCAGAATAACATAAGGGCAGGGCACCCTTGCACATTGTGAAGAACTCCCACCATATCTGAGCCCTACAAGCCCCCACGACAACGGCTAACTAGAGCCGAGGTCCGAGTCCCAGAGACGCCCTCTAGTTGAGCCGACCCCCTCAGGTTCGAGTGGTCCAGAGGCTCCAGACGGAGAGGAGACTCCACCCGTGGGGAGATCTCACCAATTCTCGGCTTAGGGCCCCTTAGGATCTCGCCGTCCCCAAACCCGGTGACGCTGTAAAGTCATCTGCGACCAACAGCGTACAAACATAAAAATAAAAATATCTGAGCGCTTTATTCATATAGGATAGAACATCTAGGACAACAAAAAAATAAACAACAATCGCTTAAGACTTTTGTTCGCATCCAGATCATTCGTCTTTTTAATAGGTACCGCAACAAAAAAAACCTGAACTTATCAATCTTTAGAACTTTACACGTGATCGTTATTAAAGTGAAACTTTTATTACATCGCTACAATATATTTCGTTCAACTTTTTAGCATTACTCATTACATTTTTAATTGTAATTAAAAAATTTAAACCTTAACTACAAGCAACAGTGGTCGAGTTGTAAAAAGCTCGCCTGCTACGTGAGAAAAAACTTTATTTTTATTTTCTTCTTTTTATAATACGGAGTAACTATAACTTTGATTATATTTCCGAACATTTTCAGTTAAATGCCTGCAATCCAAAAAATATAGAGGCAATGTAAAACACTTAAAAAATGTAAAGAAAATATAACTAGAAAAAATTCCACGCGGCCCAGGCAGCAGACGGGACTCGAACCCGCACCCTTCGCAATCCGGGCGAATGCACTAACCAATTATGCTACCGCGGCCCTCACGGAACGCGTCGAAATTCTCTAGCCATTCTTAAGCTGTAAGGCATCGCCATCTCTTCGCATTATAGGTAACCCACAATGTCAAATGAATACTTTTACAAGTATTAAACATTTGAATTATTTTTATTATTTTAAAGCATGTAAAAGTGCTTGTTGTTTAAATCTAAAGAAATCACTTAATTTTTTTTGTTTCCTCAGTCGGGGGAGCGGGTGTGAAATCCTCATTAATACCCTACAGACGGCTAAAGTGTTATGTCAGACTACTGACTAAAACACACCCGTGGGAATGCCTATGACTATAAGGACCTTATAGGCTTCGTCTGATGCGATCAACCCCTGAGAAGGGGATGATGCAGCGCTGCCTTAGTAAATACTATAGTAATACTGTGTGCGATTAGAAGTCGGATACACTCTGATGTGCACCCGTATCGGGTTGGGTTTCCATCCATCATTTATATATATAAAACTCAAAGGTGACTGACTGACATAGTGATCTATCAACGCACAGCCCAAACCACTGGACGGATCGGGCTGAAATTTGGCATGCAGGTAGATGTTATGATGTAGGCATCCGCTAAGAAAGGATTTTGATCAATTCTACCCCCAAAGGGATAAAATACCGAAGCGAAGCGAGGACGGGCCACTAGTGATTTCATAAAACCACATAAATTTTTGGAGTGTACAAATTAAATTGACCTTTCATATTATAAAACAAACTCTCCCTCAAAACGTTGTAACTGTCTGTATGTTGCGATAATCTTTAAAACTACTGAACGTATTTCATTGTGGTTTTCTCCATTGGTTATAGATATTTTCTCATGGAAGGTTTAATTATGTACAGTTCATGCTGAGAAAGAAAAAAACTTTAAGAAAACTATGAATTAATCTGTATCTTATACTTATCTAAGTCATATTGTTTTAAACTTTCATGGTCACTAACATTATAGCTACTATCGGGATTGTTACCATGTACCTTGTTTTTTATGAGTCTCCGATATTTCGGCACTGTTGCAAGCGCCATGATCACGGAGTAACTGAAGTAATAATAATAATTTTTACCGGCATCAACAGTGCCGAAATATCGGAAACTCGCTAGAAACAAGATACATGGTAACAATCCCGTAAATAACTTATATTACTATAATATTAGTGACCATGAAAGTTTAAAACAATATAATATTTATTAACTACTTAAAAATCCACCAAAACTTAGGTTTCGTGTCATCTAAGATGACGAAAGACGTATTATTTATTATTATTATAAAATAATCAAATAATGACTTGCTCATCTAAGTCATTTTAAACTTTAAGCATCTCTATAAATGTAATATGAAACAAATCAAGAAAAATTACCTTGTTGATTGCGGATGTTCTGCCAACTAGATTTCCCGGCACTGGATTGGCGGAGGCTTTTCGACTTTCACAAACGCTTGTTAGTATAAGCCACAGCCTACACTGAATAGACCACGTTTAAAAAAAATTAGGAGAAAATCGTGATAATAATAATAATAATAATGATAAATTCTTTATTTATTTCTTCACATAAGTAGAAAAAAGAAACATTTACAATAAAGTGCTTAAATACAATATTTCATTACTTAATGTGAAGACTAGTGCTTGCAATAGGATAAACCTGTTCTACAAGACACCAGGCCTCCACTCCCAAAACTACATGAACAGAGCAAGCCACCTATGTACTATTTATGTGATTAATGTATTAATTAATATGAGAAGTGCTAAAGAAACAACTTAAAGCACAATAATAAAAAATAAAATAAGAAATTGATGATGTAAAGTATTAACATATACTTATTAAATAAAACTAGTTTCTACGGGTTAATGCACGAAACTTTATTTATTTATTGACGTTTCGTAGCCTTTACAGTCTATGTCGTCAGAATCAAACTTTTATTTAATTTGTCGAGCTACCTTCGAAAGACTTTTATTGAGCGTTCGGTTATTTCATTGTTCGATTTTTAAAGTTTTATTGTCTATGTATGAATTTATTATTTAATTTACTTAATAAAGTATTTTATTTAATTTTTTTTTGTTATTATTTACCTAAGAAACAAATAACATATACTTATCTTATGTTTTTATTAATAAATAATATACAAACACTTTTGGGTACATCTCCGCTTCTTATCTTTTATGATAATACCCAATAAACAGGGTAAGATGGTTTATTGAATATTATCACTACATTAAGGCATATAAAAATAATGTTTAATGTTCGTAAGTACATACGGTAATTGTTCGGTTTTGCCGATGTGATTTCAGCAAAGTTCGACAACCTCGAAGAAACATCAAACCAATATTTAGTTAATATCTTGTGTCGTATAAATTTCATTCTTATTTGCTGAGCAAACTAGATATGCCCACTTATAGCTGTTAAAATAGCAAAAACTTATCTGAAAGCGCTCTGGAGTGTGTTTACCTACCTATTTGAAATTAAAAAACGCAATTTTCCACTTTGGTAGAAAATAAATCATGTAGTTCTGTACAAATTGGTGAGAAAGAACTTAAATAATACCAAGATCTTTTCATATTTTAGAAAGAGATAGACTTATCGTGTGACTATCTGTCGAATATCTGTATATCATGTCGAGTCAGAACTATTAAAGCTTTAGAACTATGAAATATGGGCAGTTCAGCAGATTTCCAGCCAAACAGTAAGAAAATAGTTCATATGAGTATGAGTAGGATGAAAAAGACCACTAACTTGTTTTTTTTTAATGTCATTAAATGTCTTTCGATTCGACTAAATTTTACTAAGAAATTTTTTACTACATAAAGTTTAACTCAGAGTGAGGTCATTCGGAGATAGGTTCCGCGACCACACCCGCCCTCTCGGCACGCACTAGGGGGACCGCGGTCCTCATAGTGCGTGTTGGGTGACGGTGCAGGAGTATTGTCTGGTTTTTAGTGGCCCTGTTCACATCAGCGAGCTCCAGGGCTGGCTGAAGAGGACAGGGAGGAGTCCCAACATACCTTCTTCTCGCTCCCCCCGTGGTTGAAGGATGCGTAAGGCATTTTCCAGACACAAAAAAAAGTGGGTAAGCCACGGAGGTTTTATTAGGCTTATAGATATTAATCCTGTTAAAGATAGACGAAAAACTGCAACTGTTGCTTTAATCGCATGAGTCGAACAACTGTTGAGAATCTTCAATAATACCATAACTATTATGATTTAATTATTCATTTGCATCTCGTAAAGCGGTTTGTTTGTGCCTACACAAGATACGCTTCTCGGACGACTTTATGAGTAAAATGCAAACAACACTATTGTGTGGATCATCCAACTAAAATGTCAAGGCGATGCGACACAGTGTACGATAGACACCACATATATCATCACAAAACTTACTTTCTCTAATCGTTTTGTAGTTTAAAATCGATAAGAAAGAATAAACTTCTTTTTTATGAAAAGTGCAATACTTAGGTACTTATATCAAATTGGCACAATGATATCGTGTAGTTTTAGAAGTATTCCTTGATAATGGGTGTGTGAGACTACTCTTGTATTAATGAATAACGTCCATATAGTTGCGTAACAAAGGAGCTTTCGATATCAAATTATTATTATTCATGACCGTGGCTGATTTTCTTAATCATAGTTTTACATTATCATATAGGCTAGTTGACTCATGTCGAATTGTATTAAATAAATGTCTATTTCTTAAAGTATTTGGTCTAAGGAACCTAAATATATCGATTTCACTTCATAAAAGCAGAAGATTGCTGTAGAAATTTAATTTAAAAAAATAATTTTTAGTCTATAATTTTTAAACACTAAAAACGCTGTTCACCACATCCGCCATGATTGTGACGTCTCTTTTAGTAAACAACTAAAGTCATTCATACATAACTTTAAAACTTGTATTATTAAAACTGATAATAAATGAAGAGACTTAAAATATTATTCAATGAGTACTTACATCAAAGTGATCTTCGAAAAAATAAATTTTACTATGAGTCGATAAAGTTGCAGGATCACTTTTAGCAAATTCTAACCAGGTATTGCGTAGGTTAATTTCTTTCGGCACTTTAATCCACAACTTTCCTGGAGTCTTCAAGGATGTGTTTTTACATTCTCGTACAATACAATAATGATAATTACTATATTTTTCGTGGTATCTATTAGAAATCATGTTTTCTTTTTATTTTAAACTCAGATAGGTTATTTTCTACTGTTTACGAGTTTTTGTTTACTACCGTCAATGTCATAGCAGATAATGTATAGACAAAAATGGCCGGCAGCGTTTTTGTATGTCCATGAAAAGTCTATTTTAATTTTAAAGATTTGTAGCTTTTTAGGACTCAAAAAAATACAATACATTTTTTTTCGGTCTAATAGAACATCTATTAACCATTTAAAACCTTTTTCCAAAAAGGGTCAACTGGCCTATTATTTGCATTTCATACTGAAAAGGACTTGGAAGACGTCATTTCCAGTATATATGTGTCGCATTTCGCATTCACATCTTTGGGTATCCTTTTTCTTGAATTTATGGAGGTATGCGCAAAAGCCTCCGTGGCTCCATGAATGCTATCAATCTCCATCTTTATTACGACACCGAAGGCACTTTCCCTACAAGAGAAAATGCCCGTTTTGCTCGTCATGTCCTCGCTCCTACACCTGCTGTCGCATTTAGCTTTCGTCATTGCGCGTGCATGTTGACGAAAGAGATGGGACAACAGTCATAGGACGATTTGCTCTTCGACTTGAAGGCCGTTTCCTTCGCCAACTGATCCGCTATCTTATTTCTTATCACCCCGGCGTGGGCCCTGATCCAAAATAGGAACATAATTTGGCAGTTGTCCCTAAGTTAAGCCATGTTGCCTGAAGCCTGAATCGCCTTGGTGATCGGATGCGAGGAGTCTGGATCTTTTAACGATTGGAGAGAGGACCTGGAGTCATTGAGTATGGCCGCCCCCTTCCATTCCTTTCCTTACACGCATTCTGATAGTTGGAGGATAGCATACAGCTCGGCATGGAAGACTTTCGGAGAGAGAGAACTTCTGCCTGTCCCTTCCATCAGGCTAGGACGGCTCTAATCTTTCCCTCCAGTTTGCTGCCACCTGTATAGATCTGCACAAGACCTTCTTTCGCCTGCTTACTATCCTCCTTTGCGTTTCTAGACATTTGATCTCTATCATTCTGCTGCTAGCTGAGTGGTCCGATTCCATAAAGGACACTCCTCCCTTCACCTTTCTCCCGCGTAATATTACCTGGGGTTTCCTTATATTCACCATATTCGTAATGCATATGAACATTTCAAAAATTTCTGTGCAAACCTCCTCCGCGCAAAAGCAAATTTCTTTTTGGTAATAAAATTTTCGGCTTCTTTCTGCCAGACACTTGCTGCGTATAAAATAATTGGTTCTGTAACACGCAGTGTTTATCGTCCTTAAAATTTCTGGCAAATTGTAACTGGTCTAGTAAATTGGGTGGAGACGCCATAAATAGCGAGATTTGGAACGGACGGAGGCTTAGCAGTAGGAAAACCTAGCGATAAGGATTAATTATCATCCTTCGGGTTCGGAACTCGATAAATTTCCGTCGTGCATCACAGCGTCTGGTGTTAAAGTTAAACGCGAAACCTAGCTATTATTTCGATGCCTTAAATATTGGCTAAACGAAAATTCGGCGGACGAAAATTATACGGTTTGATGGCGGCAGCGGCCGTCGCTCGACTCTGTAAGTACCACGCGACGCGCCGCGAGGGCCAGATGCAACCGGTTTCTGGAACCGAGAATACTTTTTGCACACTTCTGACGTTTGAAGTTCGCATAAAGAGGCACTATGCATTCACCCCTGCGCGCACAGAATAAAAAGCAGACTCGACTTTTGAAGTGACACTTCTTTATCGGCGTTGGAAAAAAATTTACCGTCACATTTTTCGGTTACGCGTCACATTTTTCCGTTACGCGCCATCTTTTTTTATATTAATAGTTGATAGCTGAATGATCACACTGTCGCCGGCGAGAACTCTCTCTACTCGTTTGTAGCTGAGTGACAATAGTTATTTTTTTAATTTGTACCCAACTTTGAAGTTTTTCATCAGTTCTCCAATAGCTCTCAAATTGGAGCACCAGAGGTATCGACTTCAATCATGAGAAAAAAAATCTAAGTGCTCCGGAAGGCTAGGAAGGCTAAAAATTTTGAAGAAAGAGATAAAAAAACGTTTGCTTGCAAAACGGCCTTTTTTTGTGTCTGGGAAATGCCTTACGCATCCTTCAACCTCTGGGGGAGCGAGAAGAAGGTATGTGGGACTCCTCCCTGGCCCTTCAGCCAGCCCTGGAGCTCGCTGATGTGAACAGGACCCTACCTACGCCCTGAACAGGGCCACTAAAAACCAGACAATACTCTTGCACCGTCACCCGACACGCACTATGAGGACCGCGGTCACCACTATTGCGTGTCGAGAGGGCGGGTGTGGTCGCGGCACCCGTCTCCCAATGGCCGCGCAAAATTGCAAAATGACCTAAGCGTGTTTACGTACTATTAATTAACTCTAAAGAAAAGTTTTACTAGAAAAAAAAATCCACGCGGACCAGGCATCGGACGGGACTCGAACCCGCACCCTTCGCAATCCGGGCGAATGCACTGACCAATTATGCTAACACGGCCCTGATGGCCGCGTCGAAATTTTCCTAGCCTTAAGCTGCAATGCAGCGCCATCTTTTCGCATTGTAGGTACCCCACAATGTCAAATGAATACTTTTTCAAGTATTAAACATCTGAAAGAAGAAATAGCAATTATAGTTATGTTTTTATTTATTTTTAAGCATTTAACTGCTAGATGTTTAAATCTAATCTAATTTATTAACTACTTAAAAATTCACCAAAACTTAGGTTTCCTGTCATCTAAGGTTACGAAAGACGTATTATTTATTATTATTATAAAATAACCAAATAATGACTAGCTCAAAATGTGACTTAAAGAAATTAAAAGCTTTGTTGTTATATGTAGGTGTTAATTTAATTTACCGTTCTCTTCGGCGCACCAATTTTTTTACAACCTTCCCTTTGTGAATTTGATAGTTTGCTTTTAATACATTTTGAAAACGGAAGAAGCGAGTCATTCTCTATTAATTATTTTTTAATGAATCATTTAATTAGAAAAAGGATAATTTTACTTTTAAATGTAAATAAGTAGGTATTATTAAGAAGATGAAATAGGTCAAATTATCATTACTGTTTCGTTTAAAATGCATTGTAGTGGGAATAAAACATCTACATAGGCTATTAAACATAAATGTAGTTAAGGACTTGCAGGAAAAATCATCTTTGAACAAGGCAAAAGCCTAATTCGAGACATTTTCGCGAATCGAAAAGGCTGTTAGTTATTGTTTTTTTTTTTATCATAAACTGACGTTATTGTACATAAAGCACCAAATACGAATCGGATAAGCACACAAAGGGTTCCGTACTTGGTTCTGTACCATCATACAAGGTTAATAACATATTTATGAAATACAGAAATTATTGAGATCTTTCCAAGTGTGTATTCCGTAATATATACCAGTATACTGGCCAGTACACTGACGTCATAAATCGACGCAATATTAAAAATAGTGCGAATAAAGAATATTTTTATTCACCTCATCAATTAAAAGGAATTCTTTTTGTTTCGATGCCATTATTATTCTTTAAAAAAAAGGAACAGAATTCGAATGCATCCCACGCACGCTCATATTCATTTTCCCGGTAAAAATATGGTAGCATACAAGTACAATATGGCGTCGGACGTCATTACCACTGGCCAGTATACTGATGCATATTTTGGAATACACCCCAAGTGAAATGATGGCCAAGATAAAATAATAGTACATTACGATACGCGTGACCTAAGTTGCCTATTACTGCACGGCGTGAAGTTAGCACCCGAGCGGAGCGAGGAGCAAGTCAAACTCTGAAAAGAAAGAATTCCGGTTCAGATTACCATTTGGAAGTATATTTCAAAAGGAAAAAATCAAATATCATTACAACAAAATAGAATTTCAATGTATCCATGAACGTTTATTCCTTGATTGGCATGGTAAAGTTAAGTTACGCGTATCGTAATGTACTAATTCTACATGAGTGAAGTTGGTCAATTCATTTACACACCGTGCAGAAATAGGCAACTTAGGTCACGGAAAAGCGTGCGTAAAGTGCGGGTTTAGGTCACACTGTGCTATAAAGTCGATTTCCATACATGAAATCTGTATTACAAAATGACAATAACCTTGCACGACAGTACGGATCCACAATTGTACACATAAATTACCCACGTAAAATGGAAAGTTATACGAATTAATCTTTCTTATTTCATTTCAGTGAAGTCTAGACAACTCTCATTTATTTTTCCTTATTTCACAAATTGTGTCTAATTAAAGAAGCATTACGAAGCAGTAGGTAACGTTGAGTAATGTAAACAAATGTCTCACATTACACTTATTTTGCATCGGCTAATATTAGTCGATGGTGTGTCGCAAGGTGCATCATGTGGAACCACTTTTACGGCTAGCTTCGATAAGTCGAAACAACAAGAAGTATGACAAATTAATTTTAATACTTACTTAACTTGTTTATTTTAGTTTTCCTGATGAAGTTAACTCCATTCTTCTTCGGACTTCGTTGGGACTTTGGTTCTTGGACTTTGACTTTTTTTGACTTGGACTTACAGTATTAATTGGCCTCCATGTAGCCCACTATCATTCTAACCATTTGCTTTGCTTAGTGTTTATTTGAAAGTAAAGTACTTTTACATTATTGTACCCCTAGCACGAACCAATTTCGAATTCGTAGCGTTTGCGAGTCCGAAATGTCATTGTCAAATGTGTACTGATTTTTAGCTCTCGTTACGTACCTACATTGTGCCGCTGCTGTTCAAGTTTCCATACAAAATTTGACATTGACATTTCGGTTTGCAAACTATTCGAATTCGATAATGGTTCGTGCTAGGGGTACTGAACTTACAAAATTGATTTTTTTTAATTATTAACTCACCAGACTATTTACTATTATTTTCTCTTTTCTCTGCCAAGACTTTTTTTTTCATGACACTTTTTACCATTAAAATTTTTAAGTAAGAATGAACATACGTACTAGAGTAGGTTTAGAACAGAGCTTAGGTTGAGTCGTCGCCTCTGGATTATTATCTTATTCTTGGACGCCACGTTGCAATGTGGGCAACGAGATAAGGTAATCGCACCTAAAATCGGTTCTGCTTCGAAAATCAGTATCTGCTTAAAAGTATAGGATGATGCAACACGAAACATATTTATAGTTGTATATGGCATCAGTGTTCTGTTAAAATATCAGGGAAAAATTCTATCCGTTAAGTCAACTTTACGATTGCATCTTTATGTTTTTTTCATGTTAATGTGCCGCTCAAAGTATACTTACTTGTAGTCGTCCCATCGTCATGTTATAATAAATAATTATGATTATATATTTTTTAGACCTAGGGGGACTACTAAGAAATATAATGAAATATTTGTATCTACTACTTATATTGATCCTTTCGTCAACCTCCGACATTAACGTTATTGATTGGTATTGTATATAGTGTGATTAACAATATTTGAAGTTAACATCTGGCGTCTACATATTTGGTTTCTGTGAATTTTGTAGGTATATTATGAGACTAGGATATGACACTTTATTTTTGTATATTGTAACGCAAAATTTTAAGATTTGTGACCCCGCCTCCCCCCCATGTAACGCGCCCTAATGATTTCCTGCATCCCCCCTCCCCCTCCCAATTCAACGTTACATAACACCCAACTGACCATTTTTTACCCATATGTCACATCTATGTTGCGCAAAGTACCGGAAAGTCGCTAAATTACTTTTGTGTTGTTTTAAGCGTGTTTGCGGTTGTAATTAATAATTAAAACAATCGATTTGTAATTCGCAATACAGATTTTAAAACACTATTTTTTTTTATTTAAATAAAAAACAACGTTACGTAACGCGTTGATCGAACCCCCTCCCGCCCCTGTAACGCAGCGTAACGTTTTACAAGACCCCCCTCCCCCCCAAATTGCGTTACGTAATACTTGAACGCCCTCTTGGAGGTATTAGTTTCTTTGTTGTATTTTATATAATATATTTTAATTGCCTGCCTATAGCATTCGTGCTAGTTTGATAGCCTTGTGCATTTAATTTAAAACAATTAATTTTTTTCTCGTTAAAATTACCTTACCTAAATATTCATAGTTTAAAAATAAACTTGTATACATCCCGGCAAACTTCTTGAGCAACGACCATAAACAAGGAAGCTTGCGTTTGCAACTTTTTATACAAAAGCGTCTACTACGTAAGTTTCCTTGTCTGTGGTTTAAAACAGCGGCTTATTCTTATTTCAAATACGATTTACATTGTTTTCTTTAACATAATCTGGCTTTGGAAATTGCATTGCTATATAACCGGTGTTGCCCTATTAGAAATAGCAAGGAGTAATTCTATGAGTATTTTATTGATACTTACATACTCACAACGAGTACCATTTGCGGCATTAAATTCACCTTTTTATGGTCCCATGCATAGGCGTACACCAGACAGCCTATTATCAAGCTCACGATAAATGTTATGCGTTAAAATATATGATCTAAATCGTAAAGAGAACTTTATTAGGATTTGTGATAATTTTATCATAAATGCCTCGTTGATATCTAAGTAAATGTAATATGTTTTTGCTTTACAAAAGTGAAATTAATGTACTATAATTCCAATAATGAAATCGAATAATAACCATTTTGTTGCTAATAAACATTTGCGAATTATCTAGAATTGCCTTCTATTAAATAAAACTTTACTAAAAGAAATTATTTCTGGTAGTTAAATCCATGATACCCGCTGAAACCTAAATGTACTACTAAATAAATAAATGAATATTTCCGACACTCGCACCAATTAGCCTAGCCACAAAATAAGCACTGCAGGCTTGAGTTATGGGATACTAGGGTGTTATATAATACATATACTGATACATATATAAAAAGTATATTAGTATAGAAATATATATTAAACATCTATGATTGGAGTACAAATGCTCGTATTCATCACACAAACATCTGCCCCACCGGTACTCGAACCCGGGACCTCTTGGCCACGGAGGTCGTCAAATCGCATGCTATATCAGTTACATAAAATATAATTATTATGAAACTACATTATTTAAGTTGTTTTTATAAAGATTGTGACCTATAACCCGACTGTCACATAAATATGCGCAATAGTCCTACATATAGCGATATTTCAATCGGAACTGATTAATAAACCAAACTTATCAAGTTTCTACAAATAAAGTATTGGAAATAATGAAAATCTCTGAAACAGACATGGGTTTCTTTATTGTCGCAAAAATTTTACTAGAAAGTGTGATAAGTGATTTTTTTATGAAAATTAAACCATTCTACTACTGTCACTTTTACCCGCTATTAAATAATATTATTAAATATATAATTGAGTTTTACACAACAGAAATAGGACATACAAATGTATCTGTTACTTGATATAATGATTTATTTATTTTTCTTAGAAAACCATCAACGTTTTTCCGATTCAAAATTTACAGCATATACATTTCTCAAACTATGGCCAATGACAAGTTTACCATAAATTAACAATAGGTGACTTATTATCGGTACTTCTATCCCTAACAAGCGATCATCAAATAATCCATCCACTTTTTTATCTTCTTTATTGCTATCGTTATGCAATCTTATGAGTAAGTATAATAATCTAATATATAAAATTCTCGTGTCACGGTGTGCGTGACATATGGAGCCGAGACGTGGACACTGATGGTACGGCTGGTCCACAACACAAGTTCAAAGTCGCTCAGCGCGCTATGGAAAGGTCTATGCTCAGCGTTTCTCTGAAGGATCGCATCAGAAATGACGTAATCCGACAGAGAAGCAGAGTTATCGACATAGCCGACCGGATTAGTAAGCTAAATTGGCAGTGGGCTGGCCCTATTTACCAAAGAACCAATAACCGTTGGAGTAGACGAGTTCTGGAGTGGAGACCGCATCTAGGCAAACGTAGTGTAGGACGTCCTCAGGCACGATGGAGTGACGATTTGCGCAAGGTGGCTGGCAGGAGCTGGATGCGAGTAGCCCAAAATCGATCTGAGTGGCGTGCGATTGGAGAGGCCTATGTCCAGCAGTGGACTAGATAGGCTGTTGATGATGATTAGACTGTGTGCGTAATTGAACTATGTACTCCGAAACGTTCGACCGATTTTCGCTTTAGCGACCAACTTCATGCTGTTAATTTTGTGTTTACCGCACATTAAGAAAATCTACCAACAAAATAGAAATATAATCTCTATTTAGTGGGTGCTAACGACTGCATTGTGAAGGCCTATCAAAAGTATTTATTAATCTGGAACAACGGAACCAAAGCGTGATTCAGGAGACTACAGCGCCATCTCTTGACCATTGGTGTAGTAGAACCAAAAACCACATCTTTATTTTTTGTAATAAAGTAACAGTTATAGGTATTCATATTTATAATATCAAAAGTATTTATTAATCTGGAACAACGGAACCAAAGTGCGATTCAGGAGACTACAGCGCCATCTCTTGACCATTGGTGTAGTAGAACCAAAAACCACATCTTTATTTTTTGTAATAAAGTAACAGTTATAGGTATTCATATTTATAATATTTATCCACATGTTTCTAGTTTGTATATTAGGAATACGTGTTTGAGTTTCATACAAGTGCAAATCACATATGTTCTAATAAATTATATTCAGTAGCGATTTTAATTGAATATTTTGATTATTTATTTATTTTTTCAAATTAAAACTGAACTTTATTGACTGTGTCCTTTTCCAGACTTTTTATTAATTTATTGTAATTAATTATTTGCATGCAATTAAAAACTAATTTTAAACGATGCCAAAAAAGGATAACTTCTCACGCGCCTACATAAGTACACGCACCCATTTTTTTTTATGATACATCATACAAAAATACATACAACCCTAAATTTTCACCCTTCTACCACCAACCCCTATTTTTTTATGGCAATACGAAATTCGCTGGGTCAGCTAGTGTATTTATAAAAATCGCATGATATGATTCACTTGACTTAACTATGTGTAGGCACTTATAAGTGAGAGCAGTAACAACGACTGACCGTTTTATCAGTACTTTGTTATAAAAACAGGTTAATGAAATATCTATTTGTGGAACATGAGATAGTGCATATCTTACAATGTTTTTTACAATGTAGAACTGTAGATAATATAATTATTCTTAACCGTGCACTGCAATCTTATAAGAGATTCGTGTTGCCAACGTCTTTTTCTTGTAGGTGAGTAAGTTGGGAGTTACTTGCCCTTAATAATTCAAGTATACTGCACACTGCACAGACGCTAATTCTTTGCGCCAACTCAAAATCCTCGACGACCTCCGTGGCCGAGTGGTTTATACGCCGGGTTTCATGGTGTCGCCGACTCGAGAGGTCCCGGGTCGGAATCCTGGTGGGGGCAGATGTTTGTGTGATGAATACAAGCATTTGTACTCCAGTCATGGATGTTTAATATGTATTTCTATATAAATCTACTTATATATGTACAGTATATGTATTGTATCCGTTACCCTAGTATCCCATAACACAAGTCTTACAGTGCTTACTTTGGGGCTAGGATAATTGGTGTTTTTTTTAAAGGAGTAAATAAGAAAATAATTGCTCCATGTAGCAAAAAAGAAAAAAAAACAAATATGTATCATTGAAAAAAACTAATAATAATAAACACAATCACTCTAAATACCTAATTGATCATAGAAATTTTATTGCTTATGCAATCAGATACAATTAATCCAATGTGTACATTTTGGACGTCACCCGGACGACGTTTTTTATTGCAGTTTTTTTTATTGCATGCATCCAACACATACCAATTAGCCTAGCCCCAAAGTAAGCACTGTAGGCTTATGTTATGGGATACTAAGGTAACGGATAGAATACATATATAAGTATATTTATATAGAAAACGTATTAAACATCCATGACTGGAGTAAATATGCTCTTATTCATCACACAAACATTTTCCCCATCGGGATTCGAACCCTCTCGAGTAAGCGGCACCTTAAAACCAGGCGTACATACAACTCGGCCACGGAGTTCCTTACAGAAGGTTCCATGTAAGTTGTATAAACGCTTGGTTCATCTTCCATGGCTGTATTATAGTCAACTTAATTTCCAGTAACAGAACCATGCTCCAACCAAAGAATGAAAGTCTTTTATAATGCGATTCAACTAAGAATAGGACTGACTGGGCGCCATATTTTGACGTCATAGCTGTTAATTCAAACCAAAAAGGTAGAGTGACCAAAAAAGTTTCTATTTAATAAAACTTATTTACTAAGATTAAGCGAGAAAAAACATCAGATTTTTTAATAAAATTAATTTACATAGTTGAGAAAAAAAACAACCGATTTGTAATAATAATTTTTCTTTATTAAGACTGTGTGAGAAAAATCATTAATCAGAATCTAGCTCTTCAATTCTGCTTATCTCTGAATTACCGCCGGAGTAGTTATGAATAATCATTCAGGTCACATACGAACATGCATCCTTTATGTAAACGAAAGTTTTAAATCGAGTTTCTGAACGCAACATAAAGTGATATTTGGTTGACGATTTAGGTTATCAACCATCCAAAGCTCAAATCAAAAAAAGAAAAAAAATCGACCAATATTAATTATCAATATTTATTATTGTATGTTTAAAAATTGTATTTTAATCTAGAATTAGCTGTGCTAAAAAAGTGTTCCAAGATTTTTTGCAAACGGTACTTTTCATGCGACATTTGACAGATGGAGGTCATTGG
Source organism: Chilo suppressalis (assembly GCA_902850365.2). NCBI lineage: Eukaryota > Metazoa > Arthropoda > Insecta > Lepidoptera > Crambidae > Chilo > Chilo suppressalis. The sequence continues at coordinate 2,480,562 of OU963907.1, forward strand.
CTTTCCTATTCTTATTTGAATCGCATTATACCCCGAAACACCTTGAAAACAGTTTCGACGCAGTGAAGTGTGTATGATGCGCAGTGTTACAATGACAACGGCAAGGTGATGGTACAAGGGTGGCCAGATGGCCTGGATTTCCGGGATTGTTCCGGAATTTATCGTGTTGTCCCGTGTCCAGTAATTAGACCTTATTGCCCCAGATTCCGATAATTTAATTTAATTTATTTATTTGATCATTAACAAAGTTACACTTAGACATTTCTTATTTAAACATTTATAGTACGACATTTTACTAGTGGAACTTTAATTATAGGCGATTACGACATGTAATTTACACTTAACTAGCAATTAAATCTCATAAAATTTTGATAATTACATTAATTTTAATACAGAGCAATTATGAATAAAAATAAAATTTTATAATGTTAATAATTGTACAACAACAATTATATAGATTTATGAAAAATAAATTAATAAAAATAAATTAATGAAAAATAAATTAATGAGAAATAAATTAATGAAAAAACTATGTGGGCACAACCAAACATAAAGATTTTATTCTCTTCAGTGTATCCGCGAAGAATGAATAATGTGCTAGTATCGTAACAAAATAAATTAATAACGAATGACTCCTGCTTCATATTTTAATGAAGGGGGGTTATGATTTGATGCTTAATTTTTTAGGGGCGAGGGATGCAAATGTCCCAGAATTGATAAGCCAGCATCTGGTAACCCTAGATGGCACCTACCTTCAGCACTGGGGCTCATATCTCACTTAACATCACCTGATGTTAAGTGAGATATGAGCCCCAGCCTACTCATACTAATTACTACTTTATCTACTACTGGTTGACCAAGCGAACTTCGTACCGCCATTAAAATAGGGGCAGGTGGTAGAAGAGAAAATTTAGGGATGTATGTATTTTTTAATACAACACTATAAAAAAAAATATTGTCCAAAAAAATTTTAGGGGTGTGTAACGTAGTATTCTATCTATTTCCTGGGATAACCTAACCTAACCTAACCCATATGAGAACACTACGTTACAATACCCAATACTTTGAATTGTGGCGCGAAGGCGCATTGTAGGTTTCATAACACTACGTTACAGGTGGACAACCATTATCACTTAAGGTATGAAAAATAGGTAGTAGCCGATTCTCAGACCCAGCTTATGCATATAAAATTTCATAAAAATCGGTCAGGTCGTTTCGGAGGAGTATGGTAACTAACATTGTGACACGAGAATTTTGTATATAAGATGAACATTTTTAGGGTTAGTTTTTTAAAGAAAAGTCTTCAAATCTAACATCCTAAAATCATATAAATATGTATGTGGCCAGTTTAGTGTCGGCTGAAACAAGCAAAAAATAATGTGTCAAAGGCCAAGAACAAATTCAATCCAAGACCGGTTCGTGGTTTTATTATGATTCTTCGTGCGCGTAAGCGACACGCGAGCCCAGCCGACTGTCCTGTCGTGTCACTGTTAATACGCAAGCACAATATATCAAATTTCTAAACAGGTTTTACTACACTGTCATCGGTTTACAGCACAACTATAATAAAATATTTATATATGTCTTGACATAGTGACACCATATAACCGAATATTTTATTCATGAACTAGTGGCCCGCCCTCACTTCGCTTCGGGGTAGAATTGATCAAAATCCTTTCTTAGCGGATGCCTACGTCATAACATCTTAAACGTAGGCTAACGTAACCTTATGTATAAATAAATTTAAGCCTAGCTTTGTTAACATTAACTCATGATTGGACTCATCTCTATTTAAGTTACTACACACATCACTCAAACCCAGACCAGAAATCGTCACGAACCCTCTCTTCTTTTATTTGTACCCATATGGGGAGAATAAACTTAGTAACATAATTTGTTTTGTAAAAACAAACTTTTGATTTAAATACCTGGCTGAAAAGATGTTTCCTTTAACCTCAAATTTTCAAGGTTACACTACGGCGCTGAATCCAGCTAATAATCTATCTGTGTGTCAAATTTTCGATTTAGTTTTTGTGTGATTGAGTAATAAACATTTACGTATCCAAAATTTCATGCTAGTTTGAATATTAAATTAGTAGGATCCACTTATTTTACCGCGACTCGTCTATATGTTCATAGCATAAGCCATTTACACTTTGCAGGCTACACCCGCCAAGTTTAAGTAAGTTAAGTTTCATCGGGTGCTCTCTGAAACAAAGAACTCTTTGCACGGGGTGTCTGTGACAAACAACACCTGGGCACTGTGGAATATTTCGGTGTGTTTCGGATTAAAAATCTGTAACTCCGTCAATTTGAAAGATAGACTTATAAAATTTTGCTATAATATAAAGTGATACATAAGGATTCATATAAGTAATGTTTGATGAATTGGAATTAAGCGTATTTTTTTTAATTAAAAAAGAAAAGTCACAAAATGATTTAAAATAGTATTATTAGTATTCTTTATTTATTGAAATATTTTTAGAAACATATTGTACGTCTATTTCTTAATGCTAATTACTCTATTAAGATAACTATCATATTATATTGATAATATAAAATTAAAAATAGTAAAATATTTTTAACACTACGCTAACATACAGAAACAAATCAAAATTATCTCAATATATATTTCTTTTTTTTTGCTCAGCAAGATTGACATCTTACACCCGGTGAGCTTCAGGATCTGAAATAAGTTCATTAACCTTGAGAAGGTGTAAAGTATCTTCATCGAGCTCCTTTACATTTTTTGCATATGGTTTTCTTATGCTCGTTATATATGGATCTGAAGTGTAAAGTAGTGTATTAAAAACATCTTCGTTTGTAGCTATTCGAGAGCATTTCCGAGCATGGTGTAAGCGAAATTTTTTATAGTCCTTATTGCGAGATTCTTGAGCATATTCTGAAAGTTGCCCAATTGGTAATACCGCGAAATGGTTTATGATACTCTCTCCGTAAATAAAAATTTTGTGGACAGATGATGGCATGTAATACCAACTATATTTACTCACGTATATTCTTGCAGTTTCCAGAGCATAATTACCAAATTTCTTACTATCTACCGCTATACCAGATGACAAAGCCTCCAAAATTATATATAACCATTTAATTAAATCAATGTCAATCCCTGTGATATCAGCAGAACAGGCAGCATTGTAAAAAAAATCTGCTAGCAGTATTGCCATCATTAATATTTCCCGTCCCCTGTCGTGGTTTATCGATATTTAGACCCAACTCTTCACGAAATCGCTTTTGTACTTCAGCCTTTTTTTCTTGTTTGAGTCTTTTTTTTTTCTTCGCTTGTAGCAGACCACGTTTGGAAAGATAGATTATATGATATGTGTAATATCATTTCCATGCAACGAATCCAGGCATGTAATGTGGATAATCCGTATTGATAATTTTCAGGCCTAACTATTACTTTCGTTAAATCATTAATTTGTCTAGGAGTTGCTCCGCATATTGTACATGTGGAACTAGAAGGCGTATCTGTTAAAACTTTTGCCACTTTTCCGTCTATCATCGTCAAAAAAAGTTCATGCTTGACTTGGACTCCCACGCCTTCTATATTAATTATTGATGGAAGCAAAGGTTGTATTTGATTTTTTATTTCATCTACAACCGATTTAGTTTTTTCTGGCGTTTCTTTGCAAAGTTCTATAGATATAGGTCGACAGAAACGAACAGATGAAGGCACTGGATTTTGCCATGTGATGGCGCCTGTTTCCACGTCAGTTAATCTGATAGGCACAAAAGAAGTAATAAATAAATTTGCATCGGAAATAAGTTCAGACTACATAACCTACATAACAATATCAAATAATTAATTCATAAAATGTACCACAAACTATTGATAATAAAAGTAAACTACGAAACCGCATTTGATAGCGATTTCCGTTCCCAGACTAGTATTCGATTTTTTCACATATCTCCGAAAACCGCAAAAAGCCGCAGCTAATTTTTTTATATGTTTTAGATGAGTAACTAACCTATAATTTAACATTAAATTCAAAGCATCGGTAAACAACTCTAAATGTTAAAAGATTCGACGAAGTTGAGGAAAAATAAATATTTCTCCATTTTTTCTTTAAATTGGTTTTTAGATTTATATTCGTATTAAAAACAATCAATTGTATTTATTTCTAACCTCTGATAAATATGCTTTTCAAAAATATATAATACCTTATACCTTTCATTTCAAGTTTTAAAACTATTTCACGTTGAAAAACGTAAATGAAGAACTTAATATTTCCCAGCTGCCTAAACGTTTAACTTTGCTACATGAAAAAAAATATTTTTACGAAATAAAATATGAATTACGCTGCAGAATATTAAACTTCGACTTTTGAACTATTAAATTATATTCATATATTACCCAATTTCAATCAGTAATAAAAATCAATTTTGATATGCGTTTGTTCTACCATATTCCACCGTGCTGGGGGCCAATCGCCTAACCGAAATGCTTTGGGAAACGCTAACGCTTACGATTTTATATTGTTATTTCTAGCCGCCTGAGGTTTTCGAATACCTCACGCTCATTTTTTTTAATATTGTTATTACCAATGCAAAAGAAAAAGAAAGAGCGCGAGGCATTTGAATACCTCAGGCGGCTAGAAATAACAAAATAAAATCGTAAGCGTTAGCGTTTTACATAGCATTTCCGTTAGGCGATTGGCTCCCTGGCAGCTGAACTTCAGCATGTTGAGCGAATACGGAAGGATAATAATCTGAATGTACCATGTCGCGTCGCCGTCTCAATCGCTCCAAACCAAGCACAGTGGACCGACAACCTGCTGTACAATCTTACATGAAAGGATACACTGACAAGATTGGGAGTTTTAATTGGCCGATGATGCCCGAGCATAGTTCGGCTGTACTACCTGCATGCCAAATGGTTTGTACTGTGCGTTGATAGACCACTATGTCAGTCAGTCACCTTTGAGTTTTATATATATACTAGCTGACCCAGCGAACTTCGTACCGCCCTAAAAAAATAGGGGTTGTCCAGCGGATAAAATTGTGAATCTAAACCATTCTCAGATCCCCTTGAACACACACAAAAAATTTCATCAAAATCGGTCCAGTCGTTTAAGAGAAGTTCAGTGACATACACACTCACAGAAGAATTATATATATAAAGATATATAGATAGATTATTTTAAGTGAGAAAGTAATGAAACAAGAGGTTGGACATAGTGGACTTTCCGTTATAATCGGAGCGCCCGTCTGGGAAAGTAACCTCTGCTTTTTAGAATATTACGGTAAAATAACACTACTTATTGAGTGTTGGTCATGTTGTGAAAGAAAAACACAAAGTTAATTATTGGGGAAATGCATTGCTTTTTATAATAAATTACATTCTTGTATTACCGATCTTCCTAAGCATTAATTTAAAACTCGCGTAAAATAATACACTAATGGTAATACAATGGATACTTTCGATACCTACTTTCAGAAATAAACTATATATTATTAAATCTAAAGAAAATATAACTAGCAAAAATTCCACGCGGACCAGGCAGCAGACGGGACTCCAACCCGCACCCTTCGCAATCCGGGCGAATGCACTGACCAATTATGCTACCGCGGCCCTGACGGCCGCGTCGAAATTCTTCTAGCCATTCTTAAGCTGCAAGGCAGCGCCATATCTTCTCAACCCACAATGTCAAATGAATACTTTTACAAGTATTAAACATTTGAAAGAAGAAATAGCAATTATAGTTATAATTTTTTTTAGCATGGATTTTTTTAGTTATAATTTATTTAGATTTAAATAAATATCAAGCAGTTACATGCTTAAGAAAAATTATAAGCTATATATTAATTTTATATGTGTAAGGAGGGACAGCCGCTACTGTATTGCCTACAAGCAAGTCATAATTATTGTTTGTCACCCTTTATACAAAAAAATAAATATGTTTTTCTTAAACTAGTAAATGAAAATAACTTACGTAATAGAATGTCCTAACCTACACGTTATGAATGTAAATTAACACGTGTAAATTCACCAAATAACATGCTTTAATATGTTTACTAAATATTAAATATTTCAAGCGTATTTTCATAACAAAAGGTAATTTTCTGTTATGTTAAAAAATCTTGTAAAGTAAAGGAAATTTAAAAGTAAAATGATTGCTTAAATTAAACGTCCACGAATATTACTTTGATGTATTATTAATTTTATTTGTTTTTGTTTCATTAAATACTTTCTACAAATATATTTTATAGGTGCTACGTCGTAATACTGTGATTAAATCAGGCAGTGCCTATGTAAATTTGCTTTTCATCACTTAATTTATCATCATCATCATCATCAGCCTACTAATGTCCCCACTGCTGGGGCACAGGCCTTCCTTATGGATGGAATAGGGAGATTGGGCCATGACCCACCACGCGGGCCCAGGTCGGATTGGCGGGTGCTAACGACTGCAGATGCAGCCGGGACCAACGGCTTAACGTGCCTTCCGAAGCACGGAGGAACTCGACATAGATATTTTTTGGTCACCCATCCAATGACCGACCACTGCGAAAGTTGCTTAACTTCAACGATCGCAGCCGAACGCGCTAACCACCCGCGACATCGAGCTCCTCACTTTATTCTCCAACCTTGAATCCAAGTTGGTAACGTCCTGCACATTTCGGATTTCTTAATCTATGACGCTCCGATCCATTGACGATTTGCACTCCCCTCCGAGAAGATGGATCTGAGAAAACAAGATGGAACGTAGTGTGTGGTAGTGTTGTGACAATCTATAAGTTTGAATTTTGGCGGGTTTTTGGCGGGATTTCATTGAGTGCGGTTGGTGTCTTATTTTAATTATTCTTAAACTAGCAAACCAGTGAACCAAATGTTCACCAAAACCTGATTTCTCGAAAACCGGAAGTGCTACGTTATACAAATCCGGTTTGTAGTCTTATCAGACTATTCTTAACTTATAACTTAAATATTCCCTTTATCTATCTCTTACGGTTTGGCCGCTGAAACAGCACCACAGACAGACGGACGGACTTGTCTAATAGATAAGAGATTTGTTCACTATTGTGAAATAACAACATTGCGATCTGATACTGTGAGTATTGTGTGCCGGGAACAAATGCGAGTGAATAGTGAGAATGTGACCAGTGGTAGTAGGGATATCGAACGCAGTAAAAGACGACGTCAGAGGGTAGACCGATATGTCTGCCAATAACATCTACCCGCAATTACTTCAGTTACTCCGTGATCATGGCGCTTGCAACAGTGCCGAAATATCGGAGACTCGTAAAAAACAAGGTGCATGGTAACAATCCCGTTAATATCTTTAATGTTAGTGACCATGAAAGTTTAAAACAATATAAGATTTCATTTAACCACACTAATTTTTAATATTAAACACTATGATGTAGCGATTTTCTTGGATCTGTTTTTATGTTGGCTTTTCTCGGACACAGCATTCCTACATTTTGAAAATCCATCAAGGAAATCCTGCGGATGTTAATACATGCGGTTTTTGCGTGGGTTAACAAAATGAACTATCCTTAATTGCTTTGTCTATAATAAGCTGATACAATGAGTGCTATTTTAACCTCTAAAATACGTTTGGGTTTCATGGTTTAATAATATTTATACTATGACACAGCAATCAAAAAGCAGGTAAACAATTAATGTATATTTAATCGTTATGTAATGAAAGGTGACTTCATGAATCATCTCTGAAGTCATTTTTCAATTTGACGACTCTGTAAATAATGAAACAGGGAGAAAAAAACAGCCCATGCTGAGTTTCTTGCCGGTTCTTTTCAGTACAAGGTCTCCCGCCGTAGATTTGCGAACCGATGGCGTAGCTTCTAGACATTCATGAGTGCTTGTAACAGCCTAAACTGAATAAATGATTTTGATTATGATTATTATGGTCGACGATAAACACATCTTTTAGAATAATCGTAAAAACACTGTACCGTTATGGATTTTAGGACGAATTTTCAATTTAATTCCAAGTTTACCTTCTCCCCGCTCCACCGGTGGTTGAAGGATGCGTAAGGCATTTCCCAGACACAAAAAAAATGTATTAGTAAATTATACTTAAAAGTAAAAGGTTAATATTATAGTAGTAGTAAAGATAACATGATAGACAGACTTCACTTTCGTATTTTTAACATTAATGCTTTACCAGTAAAACGAGCAGACGCAACGATGCGTGTAGTGTGATTCGGTCCATTTATTTTCTATTATCTCTGTCGCATTAAACGTTATGTATTTTTTATACTACAAAAAATAGTAACAGCCACACCCCTTATTAATAAACGTAAAAGTTAGGGTACATAATGTAGGATAAGGAACGAATAGACACCGCGACATTTTTATTTATTTAGCAAGTACTTGTAAAAAAATACTTCAGATGTTCAGTATTCCTTGCATGAAATTGTAAATAGAAATAGTTGTCGTCTTGAGTATAAGTATATGATAAGTCAACTTTGTTAGTACAGGATGTAACACATCTCCGATCTGATACCTTTATGTGCACAGACCTTTAGTGTCGCCGCACACGGGCCACCGACCACAATCACAAAACGCCGCCGCCGGCAATTTCTTGTAGTTTTCATACATTTTATATGGACTCGCCACACACGGTACGCGGGTGGCCGCCACACGCTACAAATCGTCGTTGCTCGCTTCTTGTGGCCCGCACCGGCCACTTAGTGCGCCGATACAAAACGCCGCCACACGTCACTCGCGCGATTCCCTCTCTCTCTTACCTTAGTCGGCCGCTGTCGCGCGCTTCAGCCACTTTAGTAGCCACTTCTAGCTTCTTGTGGCGGCGTTTCTGGCTGTGGTGTGTGGCCCGCGTGCGGCGACACTTAGCTTCGACTATAAGTGTTATATTCACTCACATTACTCATAATGGTTTTGTTTACTAATATGAAGTATCTCAGCATTAAACAAGGTGTGATTGATGTAATCAGATTTAAAAACTAGTTTCCTATACAAAACGTTATCCTACACTGCGAGGTCTCCTATATCTTTGTAGCAAAGCTAATGTAAATTGGTTCGGCGTAAACAAGGCAAAGCTAATCAGACAGACAGACTAGTATAGTATTTATATTATTCATCATCATCATCATAATCAGCCGATGGACGTCCTATGCTGGATATAGGCCTTCTCTCGGGAACTCCAAACACAACGATGCTGAGCTTTCCGCATCCAGTGGGTCCCAATCCAAGTGGGTCAGTGGTCAATTATATTATCCGTAGTTCCTTAGTGTCGCCGCACACGGGCCACCGATCACAACCACAAAACGCCGCCACCGGCATATTTCATGTAGATGTCATATATTTTTATACCTCGCTTCGCTTCGGTGTAGAGCTGAAGTGTAGACTACAGTTTTTGTTCTCAGGCTTGTATTATACACAATGCCTATGCTTCTTCATGCATGCAAAGTCTCAGCCCGATCGGTTTAAAATTGACAAAGTTTCATACAAACTTTCGTTCCCTACTTTATCCCCTTCGGGGTAGAATTGATCAAAATCCTTTTTTAGCGGATGCCTACGTTATAACATCTACCTAATTGCCATCAGTCACCTTTGATCACTATGTCAGTCAGTCACCTTTGAGTTTTATATATATATAGATGGACTCGCCACACCACACATGGCGGCCACCGGCGTACCGTGACGCCGGTGGCCGCCACACGCTACAAATCGTCGTTGCTCGCTTCTTGTGGCCCGCACCGGCCACCAAATGCGCCGATACAAAACGCCGCCACACGTCACTCGCACGATTCCCCACCCCTCTCTCCCTTAACTTAGTCGGCCGCTGTCGCGCGCTTCAGGCTTCAACCACTTTAGTAGCCGCTTGTAGCTTCTCGTGGCGGCGTTTGTGGCTGTGGCGTGTGGCCCGTGTGCGGCGACACTTATTCTACCTGAACGTAACTGGTGTTTTTGGTAATACAGCAGTTGGCGTATGCCTGATAATTATGACGTGTATGTTCATGACAAGTCACTAACTGCGGATTAGCACCTGCTCCGTATGTTTGTTTACCTCTTGAATAGCGTAATAATTACTAAACTATGGCTAGAAAATTCAAGGCCATTATGGTGAGTATGCTTAACTTTAAATATAGCTCTTATTTCGTATACTAGCGTAGTCGCTGTGAAAATTAACTATCGATGAATCCCTGAGGAGCTCGATGGCGCAAGTGGTTAGCGCGTTCGGCTGCGATTGTTGAAATTAAGCAACTTTCGCAGAGGTCGGTCATTGGGTGGGTGACCAAAAATTACTATCTCGAGCTCCTCCGTGCTTCGGAAGGCACGTTAAGCCGTTGGTCCCGGCTGCATCTGCAGACGTTAGCACCGACCAATCCGCACTGGGCCCGCGTGGTGGGGACATTAATAGGCTAATGATGAAGATGATGATGATGATGATGATGATGAATCCCTGATTCTACAAATAAATTTTTAAATTTTAAATATTTTTCTCGATAAATGTGTACAAAGCAAGTCGAATATTTTTAAATAAATGTATGTACAAGACAAGTAGATGCACCAAAATTTTATATTTCGTACAGTAATGTCAACTCACTTGATTGTAGTATATCTTCATCACATCACAACTTAAAGTTCTAAAATCCAAATCTCCTTTACGATGTGATTTTTGATACTGACGGGGAGTAAATATTTGGTATGATGAACTCATTAATTTGCTTATGTGCATGTCATTCTATACTTATTAGTTGACACCAGTACGGCTGCGCATGTGAATGATCGATTGTTCCTTCTTGACGAAATTACTGCCCGCGGCGCTATTCTGTAATTAATCGAACATCTTCGATTACATCGCTCAGGGCCGGATTTAGGATTGTGGAGGCCCCGGGCCACTTAGGATTTGTATTGTGGCGACTTTGCACCGCTTAAAAGTTGGTCCATGTCGCCATACAGCCAGTGTCTATGGACATTCCGTAGGCACTGGCACATTAGAAATTAAGTTTTATAGTTATGTTCTTTTTGATATTTTCTGTTGAATTTTTAATTGTCATTCTAAAAATAGACTAGAGATAAAAATATCGTCCGTACAAATTGTATTTTATAATTGTGAATATTTTCCAAATATAGTGCTGATAAGTTGACGTATCGTCGTTTAATTTCTCTATTCCGCTAGTGGGGAGCAGCGGCTAAATATCCCCAAAGTATGCTTGTTAACCCATCGAAATTTTGTTATCTTTTATCCTGTTGTGGAGGCCCCAGGCCACTTAGGATTTGCATGCTTGTTGACCCATCGAAATTTTGTTATTTCTTAAGCTGTTGTGGAGGCCCCTGGGCCACAACCCCCCTGCCCTGCCTTTAATTCGGCCCTGAGATTAATATAATCAAATAATCATGTATGTAAGATGTACAAAGTACTGGAGGTAAAGGAAAAAAAACAAAAAAATATCAAAGGAAAAGATGTTTACTAGTGTTTACTAGTTGGAATTTGAAAGATTTTTTTTTCCGAAGTCTCTATTGTGGTGGCCCCCCGTTTGTGGAGGCCCCGGGGCTTTCGCCCCGGTTGCCCTCCCCTAAATCCGGCAGTGACATCGCTCACACAGGTGCAGCATAGTTGAAAAAATTAGCTCACCCGTGCAATATGGCACGTAGTGTTTTACTTGCCTTAAGAGCCCTTTCACATTTTTTGCACAAAATCGTAATTTTTGAGCGCCTCGTTTACCCCCTTAGAAAAGATTTTGACTATTTCCAATAGAAGTAAACAGTTGATCAATTCTATCTGTTGTAAGTTAATGTAGGATATTTGCAAATAATATTTTCGTTCTACTGCAGCTAGTTTACGGAAAAAACGATAATATGCACAACTTCAAACGCCTCAATCTCTCAATAATGTTCAATAAATTAGATCAAATTAATTACTACGACATCAGAAAATATGTTATTGTTGTAACATAATGTATTAGAATTTTGATTTTCCATCTCATTAATTATCAAAAAAACATCTAACCTCCGTGAGTTTTCCCAAAAAATAACGCAGTTTCAATTCGTATTTTGATATTAAATTAAATATATTAATACTATCAAAAACTTTCATAAAACTAATCTACCATCATTCAACTACTGAAATATGTATATATTTTTATAATTAGTTCATTAATAATTATTTTATAAGACTCGAAACATCACCCGTAAAATGCAATATATACTAGTGCAAATCTACCTACGCGCCGATCAGTACGGCAGCGGCGCAATTTTGTAAAAGGGCTCTTAATATTTCGCTAAACTATGGTACTATTAATTAATAAACGAAGCGTAATCTTTGTTTTGTCTCTGTTCATTGAATTACAAATGGCACTTGAGTTACATGACAAAATATGGCGTAACTAGTCTAAACTTATTCCTCGTTTATTAATAAGGGAGTTAACGTGTAGACCTATATTCGGGAGCATTTCTTGTCATGGACCTGGCAATCTAATCAATTCTAATATATAGACGTCATGTTCCAGAAGATTTTTTTATACAAGGCTTATTAAATCTCTGTTCTACGTGACGTTATAGTGAGTGACACAAAATGATTCATCTATTGATGGAGCTCTGGCAATCATACTTTAGAAAAATTGATGAAATAAAAAGTGCACTTGTAGTGCAAACTAGTTTTATGGGCATTCTCACTGTTGCGCTATCCTCGTTCGATGAGCTGTATTTAAGAATAGCGCGGTTGTTTAAATACACACATGTCGCGACCTTGCAGTTCTATGTTAGCGCGCGCGCACCCAACCAAGTTTACTAACATGCAAATTGAAATCAGAACCGGAAACCATTAGCCCGTTTTGCATTATTCGGTGGAATATCATTTAGCTTCTCTTATATACACCGACACTCCGTTACACATTTTAATAAATAACAAAATACCTTTAGAATATTTTACTAGAAAAAATCCACGCGGTCCAGGCAGCAGGCAGGACTCGAAGCCGCACCCTCTAAAATATAAATATTATACATTAAAATTACTATTTCTTCTTTCAAATGTTTAATACTTGTAAAAGTATTTTATTTGACATTGTGGGTTATCTACGTACAATGCGAAGAGATGACGCTGACTTGCAGCTTAAGAAATACTAGAAGAAATTCGACACGACCATTACGGTCGCGATCAGCATAATTGGAAGTGTATCAGCCCAGATAGTGGATGCTGCGGGTTCGAGTCCCGTCTGCTGCTTGGACCGCGTGGATTTTTTTCTAGTAAAATTTTCTTTAGATTTAAACATCTACCAGTTAAATGCTTAAAATAAATATAATAAACAGAATACTTGTTAATTGAGTGTGTTAATTTTTTTACCAAGCAAATGTTATTTCGTTGCTTGCCTATGCAATGTAACAAAAATATTAATATTAACTTCAGCTTACACGGTGGAGTGAGGTAAACAACCTGTTTATTTGTTGCGTGGGAAAACTGCGCCTCGTATAAAAAATCTCAGTTCTCTTGGGATAAACAGAGTAAAGTGCATGAGGCAATTTCAGAAGCAAGTTTGAGGGGAATGAAGGGTGGCTTTTTCGTATAATTCGATGAAAATAGTAAGACAAAAAGCAAAAATATTTCCTTCATATCCAAATTAGTTGAATACTCTTTATAATTGGTTGATAATTTTCCCGTCATCCTTTAAGGATATCGGGTCGTGTCGAGTGTCTCGTAATAGTTTTTAGGAGTATTTTAAAACCTAGCATAGGTGGTAACCACAGAACACAGAAAGATGTTAGAAGGGCCTTGTGGGCGGGGCAGGCGCGTCACAGTTAGTTGTGAACAAATGCTCATAACTTGACCAAAACTTGGCAACGATTGCTTTGTTGCGATGGGGTGTGAGCGCCGATTGGTTCGATTGTTTGATGTCACGCCGTTTGATTGGCTAATATCTATTAGGTGTAAGTGTAGTGCGGGCGAGCCGGCGACATCTCGTCTCTGAAGACCCATCTAACCTCTTTCTGTGTTCTGTGGTGGTAACCGTATTGTTTTTTGCGCCTGCACACTTACAACAATAACAACTTACGACCACAACTCAACTGATTTGGTTTTTTGTATGAAATTGCCAGTATCATAATGATAATAATCATAATCATTTCAATTTAGGCTGTTACAACCACTCATGAATGTCTAGAAGCTACGCCATCGCGGCATCGGTTCGTAAATCTACGGCGGGAGACCTTGTACTGAGAAGAACCGGCAAGAAAGTCGACAAGGGCTGTTTTTTCTCCCTGTGTTTTATTGTTTACAGTGTCGTCAAGTTGAAAAATGACTTCAGAGATGATTCATAAAGTCAGTTTTCATTACATAATGATCAAATATGTGTATATATAAATTGTTCGCCAGTATTTTGATTTGTGTCATATAGTATAAATACAAATAGTGTGTCGTTGTTTATAACAGGAAAGAAGGTGTGTTTGGTGTATTTCACTATTGAGAAGGATAATTTTTGGCGTCTATTTTCGACACAAAATTAGGAAGCAACTAATCGGTAATTAAAGATCACATATTAGAAGCAAAGCGCCCTGGAACACAGCCTTCGAAAATGGAGACGATCGCAATTTTTGATATAAAATATCCAGACGTCTGTTGGTTCTGTTCTGAGGTTTTTGGGAGTATATACTATCCAGAGATATGTTGGTTCTGTCCTGAGGTTTTCGGGAATATATAATATCCCGAGATTTGTTGGTTCGGTCCTGAGGTTTTCGGGAATGTATAATATCCAGAGATCTGTTGGTTCTGTTCTGAGGTTTTCCGGAATATAAATTAAACAGAGATCTGTTGGTTCTGTCCTGAGGTTTTCGGGAATGTATAATATCCAGAGATCTGTTTGTTCTGTTCTGAGGTTTTCGGGAATATATAATATCCAGAGATCTGTTGGTTCTGTTCTGAGGTTTTCGGGAATTCTAAAGACTTGTAATAGGCTGGTAGTTTTCCAAGTCTCAGTTAAACATTGAAATTAGAAAACTCAGAAAACAATTACCAATAATAAGGTAAATTAAATTGCTTATTAGGCATGGCGTGATTGTAGTGTAGTGTTACTAATATACAAGCTGGTTGTTTTGCGAGCTTGCGGAGCGCGCGGTTTTTTGCCCTAGTTCGGGCTGTGGCGCCGGCGGGCGGCTCATTGAAGTCTGCGGTCATTAAGGCGTTTCTCACACTGCCACGCACTACGCTGCGCAGTGCAGGAGTGCGTGTTCTTACATATCTTGCTCTCCTCTATTTGTATTGAAACATGCGTAGTGCAACACTTTCGAAACGCATTCACGCGCAGTGTTGCAGATTTCGCACCTACATGTGTAGAAACACGAGTTTGTATGGCGAAATCGGCATGATGATGCAGATCTGTATTCCCGCATGCGGATGCAGATCCGCACCCCGCAGTACGTTGCGGGGGCATAATCATAATAATCATAATCAAAATCATTTATTCAGATTAGGCTGTTACAAGCACTCATGAATGTCTAGAAGCTACGCCATCGGTTCGTAAATCTACGGCGGGAGACCTTGTACTGAGAAGAACCGGCAAGAAACTCAGCGAGGGCTGTTTTTTTCTCCCTGTTTTATTATTTACAGAGTCGTCAAATTGAAAATTGACTTTAGAGATGATTGATGAAGTCACCTTTCATTACATAATTATTAAATATACATTAATTGTTTACCTGCATTTTGATTGCTGTGTCATACAGTATAAAGACAAATAGTGTTATTTATATTGAGTGTGACTAAACATTAACTTCAATATTAAGGAAGTTAGGGCAGACTCATCACCGCTGGCAGCAGTGCGGTGCGAGGGCTTTAGGCGGTTAACCCAATGCACCGCGTTCTGTCGCGTAGCGCGGGATCGCAGATGTTAATGTTAGTTGTATGCAACTATCTTAGTTTGTACACAAGTCTCGCTATCAAAAACACGCAGACCAAGCATCGCGACGACGCGCGGTGGCGCGTATAGCGTACAGATTATTCAAACCAGCGCGAAGGCGCGGGGCGTTCTGCGAGTTAAAACACTGAGCTTCGCAGTCCCGCGCGACTTATAATACATAATGACGTTTTATGATAAATCTTGACGTGAATGAATTTGTTACTAATTAAGTTACTGTTTATTTATTTATATATTCACTTTGTAAACCAGCAGTTTACAGAACTAGTCCAACACACCAATAAGTCAATGCAATGCAATACAAAAACATTAATAATATAGAAATAGT
Organism: Chilo suppressalis; assembly: GCA_902850365.2. NCBI lineage: Eukaryota > Metazoa > Arthropoda > Insecta > Lepidoptera > Crambidae > Chilo > Chilo suppressalis. Next base: position 2,496,751 of record OU963907.1, read on the forward strand.
CATAAGTTCAAAGTCAACGAAGTTACAGAATCAAAAATGTCAATTAGATACAATTTAAAAACGTGAAACCAATAAATAAATTACAAATTAAAATAAACCAGAAAATGCATAAGACCGGCCAAAAACTTTGGTACTATTGGTACCTACAGCGCCTTAAAGGTGGTGAATAGGGGATGGAAGTTTATATGAGAAACCATTGTGCACCCACTTGTAATAAATTTTAACACATACATTTTTCTTGGTTGGAAATATAAAAATGTAAGACATTATACTTGTGTCTGTGTACTTTCGGAAACCACGCAGGCTATAGGCTAATAGCCTGTTTTAATTTTTATTATAAGCCCGCCAGCATTTTGAGCTGGTGCCCGTGACTTTGCCTATTGGTAACCGGCTGCCATAAAGTGCCACTGCCACTCCATATAAGAATTTTGCAAAATTGATTATGCGGTGTAGACATCAAAACATGACATATATAACAGACATATTGAGTTAGAGACATTTAATAATTTTATTTGCCCTAAGGCTGTTTTATTGTGCTCCGGTAAAAATATTATAGACACATATTTAAAAAACAATTATTGACCAAGAGTATTTTCTTATAAATAGCAGTAAAGAAAGAATTGCACGACCTCATTAATATCAATATTACATAATTTTCGGACCTATTTATTAATTAAATACCATTGCGTAGTTTTATTATTAAAATATTCCGAATTTTATTACATAGCATTTTACAGAACCTAAGACTTGTGTCTGTGTACTTTCGGAAACCACGCAGGCTATAGGCTAATAGCCTGTTATATTTTTTATTACAAGCCCGCCAGCATTTTGAGCTGGTGCCCGTGACTTTGCCTATTGGTAACCGGCTGCCATAAAGTGCCACTGCCACTCCATATAAGAATTTTGCAAAATTGATTATGCGGTGTAGACATCAAACCATGACATATATAACAGACATATTGAGTTAGAGACATTTAATAATTTTATTTGCCCTAAGGCTGTTTTATTGTGCTCCGGTAAAAATATTATAGACACATATTTAAAAAACAATTATTGACCAAGAGTATTTTCTTATAAATAGCAGTAAAGAAAGAATTGCACGACCTCATTAATATCAATATTACATAATTTTCGGACCTATTTATTAATTAAATACCATTGCGTAGTTTTATTATTAAAATATTCCGAATTTTATTACATAGCATTTTACAGAACCTAAGACTTGTGTCTGTGTACTTTCGGAAACCACGCAGGCTATAGGCTAATAGCCTGTTATATTTTTTATTACAAGCCCGCCAGCATTTTGAGCTGGTGCCCGTGACTTTGCCTATTGGTAACCGGCTGCCATAAAGTGCCACTGCCACTCCATATAAGAATTTTGCAAAATTGATTATGCGGTGTAGACGTAAAAACATGACACGTATGACAGACATATTGAATTAGAGGCATTTAATAATTTTATTTGCCCTAAGGCTGTTTTACTGTGCTCCGGTAAATATATTATAGACACACTTGCTGTCCCAGCGAACTTCGTACCGCCATAAAAAAGTAGGGATTGGTGGTAGAAGGGTGAAAATTTAGGGTTGTATGTATTTTTGTATGATGTATCTTATAAAAATAAAAAAAAATCTAAAATTAAAAAAAAGAAAGGTTTGGATTACCCTTAACATTTAGGGGGATGAAAAATAGATGTTGCCCGATTCTCAGACCTACCCAATCGGGAAAGCCGTTTCGGAGGAGTTTAACCACAAACACCGCGACACTAGAATTTTATATATTAGATATTTAAAAAAAAAATATTGTCCAAGGAGTATTTTCTTATAAATAGCAGTAAAGAAAGAATTGCACGACATCAGTAATATCAATATTACATAATTTTCAGACCTATTTATTAATGAAATATCATTGCGTAGGTTTATCATTAAAATATTCCGAATTTTATTACATAGCATTCTACAGATGATTCCATTAGGAGATACAACGTGAAAAAAGACACCTTAAACGTTTATTAATAACAACAAAAACTTTGGTCACAGAAGTTAAGTTTTATTGCCACAGTTAAGTGGCCATTTGTGTTATCTTTCAACTCGTCGGCGCATACACTCGAGAAACATCTAAAGCACTATTTCTTTCGGCCGAAACTGTTTAACGTTTTTGGGGCACTGACCAGTGGGTACGTACGTAATTTGAACGTACACAAACGGTAGATGCTCTGTGCGTAACTGTACATCGGTGTAATCTGTTACTTAGGCCCGTATTACAGAATATTACAGAATGACAACTAAGTGTCGATCTTTAATTGAGTACAGTTAGAAAGGGATGTCGCTATATGCTATATATAGCGATATATATCCCTTTCTAACTATGCTCAAGACTAGATTCATTACTGAGAATATATAAAACTCAAAGGTGACTGACTGACATAGTGATCTATCAACGCACAGCCCAAACCACTGGACGTATCGGGCTGAAATTTGGCATGCAGGTAGATGTTATGACGTAGGCATCCGCAAAGAAAGGATTTTGATCAATTCTACCCCCAAGGGGATAAAATAGGGAATGAAAGATTGTATGAAACTTTGTCAATTTTAAACCGATCGGGCTGAGACTTTGCATGCAGGTATAAGGAGAATCATTGATGAATGTCATTGTGTATAATACAAGCCTGGGAACGAAAACTGTAGTCTACACTTCAGCTCTATACCGAAGCGAAGCGAGGGCGGGCCGCTAGTCTTTCTATAAAACGAGCCTAAGTGTTGATCTTTAATTGAGTACAGTTAGAGAGGGATGTCGCTATGTAATCTATATAGCGACATCCCTTTCTATCTATGCTTAAGACTAGATTCACTACTGAGAATCTTTCTATAATACGGGCCTCAGTCTCATGAGGTGGCCTTTGTGATTATCGTTATTTTAATTGTGTTTAAGAGGGTGTGTGATTTTTCAGTTATTTATTTATTTTAGGAAGGTTTACAACTATCAGTCACTTATTAAACAAACACAAAAGCACAATAATAAAAATTATAACTATTATTGCTATTTCTTCTTTCAAATGTTTAATACTTGTAAAAGTATTCATTTGACATTATGGGTTTACCTATAATGCGAAGAGATGGCGCTGCCTTGCAGCTTAAGAATAGCTAGAAAGAATTTCGACGCGGTCCGTGAGGGCCGCGGTAGCATAATTGGTCAGTGCATTCGCCCGGATTGCGAAGGGTGCGGGTTCGAGTCCCGTCTGCTGCCTGGTCCGCGTGGAATTTTTTCTAGTTATATTTTCTTTAAACACAAAAGCAATATCTAAAAGCCAATTAAAAACCTCCACATATTAAACATGCTTATGTGACTATTACTATCTAACAATATTTCATCCTACTATAAAATGCTTACTCATATCATAATATATTAAGTAGAGTTAACAACTTAGATTAAAATTGTTTTAATCTAAGGTTAACAATTATACTAAAGTTTTAGTGTTACCTATGAATGTAGATATACCGGCTGGTGGCAGCAGCGCTGAACAAATCCATCTTTTACAGCAACTAAAAAATTTAGTTACATTTTTAAAACTCAAGTTAATATAAAGTAGTATTTGAAATCTAAGTAAGTAAATTCGATTTAAACATGTGCCGTGGTGGATAGATTTTAAAATAACGAAAATAACTCTGTAAATAATATCTTTGGCGATTGCGACAGTAAAATGCTTGTAAAATATTTTTATTCCAATCGGAAGCATACTTTGCAAATTTCCCCAATTTCATATAAAACAATTGTAGATCTAAAGAAAAGTTTACTAGAAGAAAAAAATCAGCAGCAGCGGACAGGACTCGAACCCGCACCCTTCGCAATCCGGGCGAATGCACTGACCATTATGCTACCACGGCCCTGATGGCCGCGTCGAAATTTTCCTAGCCTTAAGCTGCAAGGCAGCGCCATCTCTTCGCATTGTAGGTAACCCATAATGTCAAATGAATACTTTTTCAAGTATTAAACATTTGAAAGAAGAAATAGCAATTATAGTTATGTTTTTATTTATTTTTAAGCATTTAACTGCTAGATGTTTAAATCTAAAGATCTGAAGAATCAGCCTGGCCCGCGTGGATTTTTTTCTAGTAAACTATTCTTAAGATTTAAACATCTAGCAGTTAAATGCTTAAAAATAAATAATAACATAACAATTGTAGATACTAACAAAGATAACTGGGTATATTGAGAATTTTGCTGTACAAATATGATAAAAAAATATTTTTTTACAAGTTACTTTTAATCTTTAATGAAAACGGAATTAAGGTTCCAACTTGTTATGAACATTAAAAAATCCGATCCCCTTAGATTCGAGTGGTCTAGAACTCTAAAGGCTCCAGACGGAGAGGAAACTCCCCCCGTGGGGAGATCCCATCCGCCGGGAATACCTCTAGAGGCACTCGCCAATCCTCGGCTCAATCTCCCCTTAGGATCTCGCCGTCCCCAAACCCGGTGACGCTGTAAAGGTCATCTGCGACCAACAGCATACACACAAAAAAATAACATTAAAAAATTTCTCGGCTGTGTTATCGTCAAGTCATTGCAAACGCAGCAACAGTAGAATTAAATTTATCACTATTTGTAAGACACCAGACAACAATGATTGATGACGTCTTAAAGATGTTGGAGTCGTATCGACTGACCCATTTACCACAAAATAGTACAGAAGGTAATCTACATACAAAGTGCGCTCGAGACACTTACGGACACGATATCTCGAACCACTACGATTGCCATCCGCTTGTGACACGTGTGTGTGAACTTATTTGTGCAAAAATATAGTAATAAAAACAAATTGATAATATATCTGTTCAGTAGAAGGTTGTTTGAAATTTAACACTAAACTGTGAATTGTAGTTTTTTTTAAATGTGTCATATAACAAAACTATGTAATTAAAAATATAGTAAAGTTATAAATTTTCACATTCAAGAAACAAATCAGAAGCAACTAGGCAAATATTAAACTAAAACTAGACAAATATTAAAAAAACAAAAATATTAAATTTGAACAATTTAAGTTAGTAATAATAATTATTGGTTTACAGATTCATACCCTTAGCACGAACCAATGTAAAATTCGAATCGTTTGCGAGTACGAAATGTCATTGTCAAATGTGTACTGATTTTTGGATCTCGTTACGTCCGATGTGGCGCTGCTGTTCAAGTTTCCATACAAAATTTGACAATGACATTTGGGACTGGGAAACGTTCTTTCTGTTTCATTCTCGACAGTCAATCAAACAACTAGATATAAGTGCCCCTACCGCCATAGTTTTTTATGCTTTTGCCAATGTTGACAATACTAGGGCGACCGCCGAGCTTAGGCATGCAATGTGAAGTACAGAACACACATGAGATTACCTTCTGTACTCTCTATTTTGTGCATTTACGTCGGCCAATCTAGTTGACGTCAATTTTCGAATCGTCAGATTTGCATGTGGGCTTGTATTGCCAACATATGGTTAGCCATTATACTGGCGAAAAAATTAAACGCAGATGTCTGAAGTTTTTATAGGAATCACTCAACGAAATGGGTGGTCCAATTGCAACTACTTAGCGAGTCTGATTGATGTTTATTTTTCAATGAGTAGATTTTAGGTTCATTAGACTACCCTATTAATCAAAGCGGAGCAAATTATCTTACCCTTTCTGATGATAAGTTTAGGTAATAGGTATGTTTAGTTAATATCCTAGTAGTCCCAATTCATTACCCTGTGGAGTCCTGCAACCTTACTGACGAACAGAAAAAGATAATCACAAAAAAGTTAGTAATAATAATAATAAATTTTTAATAATAATAATAAATTTTTATTTTCTCATACCACAATCTAAATAAAACTTACATGAAGCTAGTGTTTGCGTTAGACAGTATTCAGTCTTCTATAAGCTAAGGTGGAGCTTACTTCCTCAGACGGGCAGTCTAATAGGGATGATGACAATTTTTTTTTCTTCGTTTATCAGGTAGATTATCAAAAAGTATTGGACACGTATTTTTTCTGTTTTCACATAATATAAACATTGCAGAGATATATTGATTTGAAAAGTCGCATGATGTCACGTTTGTTTACACTTAAGTGAAAATTCACTAAAAAGTGAAGTCACGAGCCCCTACTCCCAAACTTTGACGCGCTATAACTTTATCATTTTTTGGTTAATTGCCCAAAGAAAAAATACGTGTCCATTATTTTTTGATCATCTAACTGACGGACTAAATAGAATTTCGTTTATTGTACCCCGTCATCACCCCTATTCCTCATAATTTAACTCAATTGAAGATATTTTCGGGAACATCTTGTGTCATTGGTTGATTGTAAAAGGCTGTGTCTATGTAACCAATTAACAACACTGCAGCACTCGACTAGTGTAATAATGTAAAGAAAATGTGTATTTTGCAGATAAACAATGAAATGGGACGTAGGTTACATTTTATAGTGTAAATAAAAGGGAAGATAATAGGTGTAAATTTTCAACAGGATCAAATTATTCGACGCTGAAATTGTACCGGACACCAGACGGTCAAAATTATAATAATTATCATCATGATGCATTAGTCATTAATCATTATCAATGCCAAAAGTTGCCTTTTTAATATTACGAATGAATACAGCAATCGCTCTCTCGTTTTAATTGCATTTGATAACAGCAGGATAATAATTAGTTATAATGAAAAATTTGAGTCACATCTTGATCAGAGTGTCATTATTACCTCCGTATCTACGTCATAATTTATTTATGAAGCTTTGTCGACTTAAAACGAAGACCGGGAGTAAGAGAAATACATTAGTATTTTTATGACACCCTAAACAAGTTTTCATGCATTGAGAGTAGAAGTCTTTTTATCGCTTCCGGATCAACCAACTATTGGAGGTGTTAGGTTGAAAATTTACCTGCACTGTTGTCTCTGGGCAATAACTTACTGGTGCCTGAACTAACCCACCGTGACACTGAAGAGTCCGTTCTTTTATTTGTCTCATGCTGTCTTATCATTGAACTAGGTTTATTATGATTAAGTGGACAAATGGATCTATCCTACCTGATGTTAAGTGGTGGTAAAGTCCAGACGCGAAGATAGCTGAAAACATCCTGACCTTGTCGGCCCCCAGAAATGATTCTTTACGCCTCTCTTAAAGAACCCTGCATTGTACGGAACGGAAGGAGGGAACACGTGCGCGGGCAAATAATTTCTGTTACGAATAGTACGAAAAAGAAAGAAAGAAAGGTATTTATACCTAATGTAATTAAATAACGTCAATGTAGAAATTATAAAATACATTCTTAAAAGTATGTTATAGTAATTTATGTTATTCACGGGATTGCTACCATGGACGTTGTTTGTTACTCCGTGATCCCACGATCTAGTTTTCGATATTCCAGCACTGTTGAAAACGCCATCGTTTTCAACAGTGCTGGAATATCGGAAACTAGTTTAAAACACGGTATAAGTCGCGGCACGAAACTCTAGCGCTGACCGTTATTGCGCAGAAGTAAAAATTAAGATGTCTTAGGGGGAAACGAGGTGCGCGGGTGGGCGTGCGTTGCGCTGATTGGCTCTCCAGTCGTACCCATGCGCAGCTATCCCCTCCGCGGTTTGTTCAGCGATAGAGTTATGTGCCGCGGCCTCAACATATACACGCTTTGGGGCCGTCCATATATTACGTCATTCTAAATTAGGGGGGGCGGTTGGTTTGCGGATGACGGTAAATGATAGATGGGGGGGGGGGGTTCGAAATTGACTATTTATATTACTACAGATAAAATACTTTAACAATAATATTACATATAATACTAGCTTTTCTCAAATCTGCAATGTTTTAATTTTGTCAAACTGGTAATGACGTCAATTTTGGGAGAAGGGGGGGGGGGGTCTAAAATCTGAAAAAATCGATGACGTAATTTATGGACGGCCCATTTACACATTGACTGACACTGAACTTCGGAATTTCATGTGTGACAGGTGTGACCTGTACATGCTAACAATCCCGAAAAATCATAAATTACTATAATGTTTGTATAATTGTTACTAAATAATGAGGAGCTTGATGGTGCAGGTGGTTAGCGCGTTCGGGTGCGATCGTTGAAATTAAGCAACTGTCGCAGTGGTCGGTCATTGGATGGGTGATCAAAAATCTACTATCTCGAGCTCCTTCGTGCTTCGGAAGGCACGTAAAGCCGTTAGCACCCACCAATCCGCACTGGGCCCGCGTGGTGGGTCATGGCCCAATCTCCCTATTCCATCCATAGGGAAAACCTGTGCTCCAGCAGTGGGGACATTGGCTGATGATGATGACAATAATGTTAGTGACCATGAAAGTTTAAAACAATATTATAAGTATGTCAGTATCTACTCCGTATACGGAGAACCTGCCATTCGCCTTCGTACTCAATCATAATTATACTCATTTAAATACAGTTTTATGAATGCATTGATAAGATTTATGTTGTATTCTCCGCCTCATAATTGCACAGAAGTAATTCACCTGTCTTGTGTCTACATAGGCTGGGAGAAGCTTGGAACTTATTGTCTAGTTCTCTGAGCGATATCTAAATCTCAACTGCGCAACAATAGCATTATAAATGTCAGTGCTCTCGTCTCGTACCCACATCCTATAATAACACGGTGATCTATAAATCTAATGCTGCAATTACATTTGGTCGTTAGCCCGAATTCGGATGCACGAAAGGCTTTACTAGAATTCGGGCACCCGAAGCAATATTTACACTGGAATATGGGCTCGAAGACAGTGTCAGGTAAACAAAAGGAAATCTATCTGAATTTCGTTCGTTTAAATACTCGACTCCATTCATTTACACTTAGTCGTTTAACAATATTGTTTTAATAAAATTATTATTATAATTTTATTATGCAATGTTGTTGATTATTTATGAAAAAAAAATATTATTGACATTGATATTTTTAGTAATTAGTCAGATTATAATTGTATTTTTTTAATCAATTTAATTTATTTAAGAAATTGCAATATTCTAAAATTCTCATAACAATAATTATGCAATGTTATTGATTTCATTATTAATATACTGATTGGGTTTTTATATTATTGACATTTATATTTTAGTTATTGGTCAGAGTATTCTATTTTATCAATTGTTTTTTTTTATTAATGTGCAAAAATTTGTACTTCCAACACAATGTAATATTGTTAAGGAATAAATAAATAAAAAAACCCGAATTCCATTGGCACTCGTATTCGCGCTAACTACCAAGTCTAATCGCGCCATTACGTTTTTTTTTCATTTCCAACTTCTAGAACTGACATGCCCAATAATAATCCGCCTAATTGTCTTACAGAGATGCACAAAAAGCTCGATGGTCGAAGATTTTTCTGTTTTAACTTAAAATTTAAATATACAGGGTGTAAAAAAACCTTTAACGAAGTCGAAGGCCACGTATTTTCCACATCATGACCAACAATTTTTTTCTTCTGGACCATACCTGGGAAATTTATGGTTATGGAGATATTGAAGGTCAAAGTCACTATTTTTTTTTAAGATTTTTACAAAAACGTTATTTTAAAACTTTTTTATCGACGCACTTACACACAGGCACATTGTTTGCGTAGCGCCACAGTAGCGCGCCACGCTATACATTGGGTACTGGAATAAAAATTGAATATTTTTAACTTAAAAATACAAATGTTACTTGTTTGGGTATACAGGATGCGTAGTTTTAGTCTTGGTCAAAGGTTTTTTTACACTCTGTATAGCTATTTATACAACGTGATGCCTATTACTCAGTAACAGTACCAATTATTCCTTTTTATGTTGAAATGGCAGGCCGATCGTTTACCTTAATAAGAGTAAATAAAAAAATCGATAGCCAAAGAAATTCTACACGAAAAGAACTGTTTTTAATTAAAAAATACGATCTTAAGGCCAATTACAGAAACTTATTATGTACACATTAGATACTAACGGCTATATATCAATATCACATTAAATTTTAAAAAATAGTATATAAATCATATAATTTACTAACATAAAATTTTGTTAGGAGCTTTTTTTATTTATTTATTTTTTGGAAGACCAACAGCTATTAATAAAAATAATAAGAACTGAAATAACAACAGAAAGCCAATTACAGGCCTTCACCAATAAAAACACTATATATATCATCATCATCAACAGCCTATCTTAGTCCACTGCTGGACATAGGCCTCTCCAAATGCACGCCACTCAGATCGATATTGGGCTACTCGCATCCAGCTCCTGCCAGCCACCATTTATATCTACATATATCCCTTTTTTGCGCGGCGTAATTCGGGGAATATTCCGAGACATGCCGTTCTCTCTTTTTTTTATCAATTTAGGCTAAGGATCTCGACCGCTGTACAACCACTGCCGCCTTTGTGAGTATTATTAAATGTCAGTCGTTTATTTTCCATACTGAATACCTCTTTGTACACAAAAACAGAGGAGTCCTTGTAAAAAATGCAATGAACTGCTGCAAATATGACCCAAAAGGGATATTAACAATTTCTTGATGGATACCAAAAGATTTATGTAATGTTATCATTACAAATCTTTATATATATAATTCTTCTGTGAGTGTGTATGTCACTGAACTTCTCTTAAACGACTGGCCGATTTTGATGAAATTTTTTGTGTGTGTTCAAGGGGATCTGAGAATGGTTTAGATTCACAATTTTGTCCGCTGGACAACCCCTATTTTTTTAGGGCGGTACGAAGTTCGCTGGGTCAGCTAGTATTCGAATATATTAGTACCTATACCCTTAACAGGAACCAGTACCCTCAGCACGAACCAATATCGAATTCGTATCGTTTGCGAGTCCGAAATGTTATTGCCAAATGTGTACTGATTTTTAGTTCTCGTTACGTACTTTGTGCCGCTGATGTTCAAGTTTCCATACAAAATTTGACATTGACATTTCGGTTTGCAAACTATTCGAATTCGATAATGGTTCGTGCTAGGGGTACAGTACCCTTAGTACGAATAGTTACCGAGTGCGAAATGTCAATGTCAAATGTGTACTGATTTTTAGTTTTCATTACATCCTTTGTGGCGCTGCTGTTTAAGTTTCTATACAAAATTTGACAATGACATTTCGCACTCGCAAATTATTCGAATTCGATATTGGTTCGTGCTAGGGGTACAGGAACCAATATCGAATTCGATCTCACACGTGTCAAATTTCTGTAAGATTTTCAATTCTCGTTACCTACGTCCATTGTGGAGTCAAATATATTCAATAGGTAACATGCAGTAATAATTAATTACTCTGTTCATCTTTCATTACATTACTAGGTATTTTATTTCAAGTAGAATCTATATATGTATATAAAACTCAAAGTTGACTGACATAGTGATCTATCAACGCACAGCCCAAACCACTGGACGGATCGGGCTGAAATTTGGCATGCAGGTAGATGTTATGACGTAGGCATCCGCTAAGAAAGGATTTTGATCAATTCTACTCCCAAGGGGATAAAATAGGGAATGAAAGTTTGTATGAAACTTTGTCAATTTTAAACTGAGACTTTGCATGCAGGTATAAGAAGAATCATAGATGAATGTCATTGTGTATAATACAAGCCTGAGAACAAAAACTTGTAGTCTACACTTCAGCTCTACACCGAAGCGAAGCGAGGGTGGGCCGCTAGTCAGTCATATATTGGTATCTTAGTCCACCACGATTTGACGAATGTCATGCATGACTGGACTGATTGACATTTGCCATAGTGATTTAGTTGACATTTTAAGCTGCCACACACTAAAAATATGACGTTACTTATGACAGGGTGGCCAGCATACTTACAAAAATTGATCAATTTTTAAACACGATTTAATATTAATCGGTGATAGATAAAAAAATAATAGTATCCGTTCATGTTATAATATAAAACTAGCTTTAAAATTATATATGTTTCGTCGCTGCTGGGAACCGACTACCACTTTTGAACCTTCTCCTTTCCATACAAAACATTTTCTTCATACAAAAATTCTATTAGAGTATGTGCGGAAAGAGAATGGGCTTTAGATTGGATGGCGCTGTGGAGCTTTTCTACCTACCGTATTTGTAAGGTTTTACCCCTTTTAGACATGATTAAATACAAAAAACCGCAAGATCACAAATCCGTATCAATACAAAACTTTGACGTTTTACAGATTGCTGGGTTTGATTGCCAAATAAAAATCTTAATGTTAGTTCCGTTTTTCGCCACGCCCATTCTCTTTCCGCACAGACTCTATTCGAATTCAATATTTTTTCGTTCTAAGAGTATAGTATAGTAAAAGGAAAAACTCCGTACTACCATTCTATCGCCAATTAAAGTAATGAAAAAATATAAAATTTTAAAACCACTTCAAACTGAACGCAATTTATTTTGATTCTCTCAAATTTCACACTTTTACTTTTTTAGTTTTATAGTAACTACACATGCAGCTACAAGACAAGACGTAACTATTTTAATTGTATTTCATTTGCCGAATGACTCGCGGTAATTTCTATTAACTATCACGGTTCATTATAACTATATAGGTACTAATAGAAAAAAATCCACGCGGACTAGGCAGCAGACGGGACTCGAACCAGCACCCTTCGCAATCCGGGCGAATGCACTGACCAATTATGCTACCGCGGTCGAAATTTTCCTATCCTTAAGCTGCAAGGCAGCTATATATATATATACAGGGTGGAAATTTTGAATGCCACCCCCAGGGGAAGTACTCTAAATACTGGAGATAGATAATTTTAATCAAAGGAAACATTCCTTTATTTTTAAAAAGAAACACAACTGCTTTTACAGGTTTTCGAAAATTTGCTTGCCACACCCGGGAATCGAACTGGCATAAATTCGAATAAATGACACCTGTATTTTTATGGCATCGATCGATAGGGTCAATCATAGGGATCATATCTTACTAAAAGACTTAGTACATTAAATTAAAGGAAAAACATGAATCGACCTGCTGAGGACGTTGCTGTTGCTGTCGCCTTTTGTAACTTCCAGTATTTTTTAAATTATCTACCATTCTCTTTAAAACGAATCGAGTTGGTACTTGTCGATCCGGATATGTCTCTCCATACTACCGCAGAGCTAAATTCACATCTTTGTGATTTAAAAAATATACTTCAATTAAATCAAATTGTTCTTGATAAGCCATTATTTATTATGGTAAATTTTGATGGCAATGCGTTCTAATTCGCTATTCCATTTTCAAAAATATGTAACATACCTCTTTGCATACCTCATTTAAATTACTGGTACCAAAGAGGTTGTACCCCCCCCCCCCCCCCCCCCTGAGACTGGTACCTTACTGGACTCTTTAGTCTGCATTTTAGACATGTGCAAAAAAATCTTTATTTCTTTATTTGAATGAATAAATGACGTCGAAGATAATAAAAGTACTAACTCGTGTAATCTGGTGGGATAAAACTGCTTTTAGCCTTGCTCCATTCAGTTAAGATTTCACGCTTTTCCTTCCATTTAATGTACTAAGTTTATTAGTAAGATATGATCCCTATGATTGACCCTATCGATCAATGCCATTAAAATATAGGGTGTATTTTTTTCGAATTTTCGCTAGTTCGATTCCCAGATGTGGCAAGCAAATTTTCGAAAAACTGTGAATGTTGTTGAGTTTCTTTTTAAAAATAAAGGAATGTTTCCTTTGAGTAAAATTATCTATCTCCAGTATTTAGAGTAATTCCCCTGGGGGTGGCATTCAAAATTTCCACCCTGTATATATTTAAAGGAACTGTTCTTTTAGTATTATTTATTTTATATAAGTACACTGATTGATACATTTAAATAACTTAAAAGCTTAAAATTATTTAATGTCTAAAAACTTAAAATCAAAATTACATTGAGGGCGGCGCTGGCGTGACATATTTTTCATTTTGTAAATTAGTTATTATTCATAATTAGGTTAAAGTAATTTGTATTTAAATTTTATACATTAGGTAGTTTTTAAGTTGTTGTTATTTTCTTTTCTATATATAGTAATACTGTAGATTAAACTAAATAATCGCAAATTACCTTAATACTTACCTACTTAATAAAATACTAGCAAACCAGTGAACTAAATGTTCACCAAAACCTGATTAAAAAAAAATGTATTTAATTAATTGAGAACTTCGGAGATTTTGTGTGGTTTCGTTTGAAATTCGTGATTTCTCGAAAACCGGAAGTGCTACGTTACTCAAATCCGGTTTGTAGTCTTATCAGACTATTCTTAACTTATAACTTAAACATTCTCTTTATTTAACTCTTACGGTTTGGCCGCTGAAACAGCACCACAGACAGACGGACGGACGGACGGACGGACTTGTCTAATAGATAAGAGATTAGGTTAAGGTAATTTGTATTTATAATTTATACATTAGGTAGTTTTTAAGTTGTTGATATTTTATTCACTGAATATTGTAATAATGCAGATAAAACCAAATAATCGCAAATTACCTTAATACTTACCCACTTAATAAAATATAATTTACAAAATATAAAGTCCTATCGCGCAGGCACCGTTAGGAATGGTGCCCAATAAATAGGCTCGCAGCATTGCCACGTTGGATGGCAAGGCTGATCCGTTGATCAATTGAGGTAACTGCCAGCCTTTTGATCACCAGTCACCTCGAATAAGCAACTATTATTTATTTTATTATAAGTATTTATGTTTTATTTTATGTGTCTTTGAAGTGGGACAGAGTATATATGCACTATGATAAATATAATGTGAAAATTATTGTTTTCTATAAATGTTTATTTTATTATTATTACAGGCAGGAGGAGAAAGCTCCGTTGTGATTTTATCGTTGTATAAATGTAGGTAATGAACATGATGTGATTCACATGGGAGAAACCGCATTGCGAGATTAGAGATACGGCGTTGTTATCAAGTCCCACAGATAACAATCAATACTCTTATGAATATGCGCTTTTTACGCTATAAAACCAGTTCCACTAACATTCTAAATTCAAATTGAGTTGAATCCCGTTGACCACATCATTTAATCTTTGTCAATTGATCATAGTCAAATTGAGTACTATCTCAATTTGACTTAGATGAATTAGGCATTTAGACTTTGCCTATTAGGCATTTTTAATACGATTAGATTTAAATATTATTTTAGAATTTTAGAGCAAGTCGGTCTTAAACTTAAATAATATTATATATAACTTTATCACATCTATTAGAAAAGAGCTAGTTAGTTCTCTGTTTAAAGGGACTAAAATAGTGTTTTAAACTTTAGGGACTCAAAGTGATTTGAATTGGGAATGTGGATATTGTCCTTTTTCTCACAAGTTCTATTGGACAGTTTTGTTGACCGAACTATCGCCATTTTTTTCGCACAAATTCTGTGAACAACTTAGCTAGAATCTTTCCTTTTTACCACTAGAAGAATCCTTCGCTCCGCTCTGGATTTAAAAAAAAGGTCTCGCCTTTAAATTAGTTCTTTGCTCCCTTAGTAACCAATCTACTATTTTAGATCAATGTCAAGCCCAACAATAGGGATGATGACAATTTTTTTCTGCGTTTATCAGGTAGATTATCAAAAAGTATTGGACACGTATTTTTTATTTTTTCACACAATATAAACATTGCAGAGATGTATTGATTTAAGGAGTCGCATGACGTCACTTTTGGTATAATTTTCACTTAAAAGTGACGTCACGAGCCCCTACTCTTAAACTTTGACGCGCTAGAACTTTGTCATTTTTTGGTTGATTGCCCAAAGAAAAAATACGTGTCCATTATTTTTTGATCATCTAACTGACGGACTAAATAGAATTTCGTTTACTGTACCCCGTCATCACCCTATTGTCTGGCTATTTAGTCTGTCAAATCTTGCAACAGCTGTTCGAATTTTAAAATGAGTTTGGTTTCGTATTTCAGCTTTACCTAGGCATTTAACACTTTCGCTTTTAACTGCGAGTGTACCACAATTAGCCGCGCGCCGGATTGGCGGCAGTTCATCGACCCCGGTGATGCCGATGGCTTATTAGTTAGAAGATTGCCGATCCTTGCAAGACCGTTAAATAAGCCTTGTTGCTCACTGCCCGTTGAGCTGTAAAGAAGAACGGAACTTGACCCATGAATAATTAGTTGGCGAATTTAGGTAGATACACTAGCTTCCGCCTCCGACTTCGTACGCGATATAAGAAGTTAGTTTTTGGGGATCCCCAAGGCAGTGTTACCAACCCTTACCAAAAATTTCCCCTTAAGTATTTTTTAAATTCCCCTGAAATCCCCTAAATATAGAATTTTATATGTACCTACTTATTACCTAAAATCTTTCGTTGCTCATAAATTAAAATGTTACTTATTTAGTTACAGTAAATTATTTTATTGATTGAATGACAAAATTGAATGGTGAGCCGTGAGTATGACGTGAACGAATGAAAGAACGAACATGATTGTTATGTTGTTGTTTTATTATTTAACCATTGGTGATAGGCAAAGAACTTTAATCTATACAGCATTAGGAAACAAACCGCCACACAGTCAGTTCAGTCGTTTCATATCGTGGTGCGTTCCATTCTAGGCACAAAACAAAGAAAACACACGCTTTGTTTTTTCGATTTAATTGCAAGTTTTGTTAAAGAACCCCTAAAAGAACCCCCCAAAAAATCCAGCCCCTAAAAAAGTCCGTTTTAACACATCTAGCCCCTAAATCTGGGGGCAAAACCCCTAAGTTGGGAACCGTGCCCCAAGGAAACTATTTTTTATCAGGGATACCAGTATCATATCTCTCAGATTATCTTATTAATCCAGGTAATAAATTAAGTTTGTAATTTTTTTTTTCATGATTGAGTAACAAATACCCGAACAAACATTAAAAAGTTCACATTTTTAATATTCCTAGTG
This sequence comes from Chilo suppressalis, assembly GCA_902850365.2. Classification (NCBI taxonomy): domain Eukaryota; kingdom Metazoa; phylum Arthropoda; class Insecta; order Lepidoptera; family Crambidae; genus Chilo; species Chilo suppressalis. The sequence continues at coordinate 2,513,618 of OU963907.1, forward strand.
GGGCTAGTAGGATTTATTGGGTTGCTGATTTATTTTACGTTTCGTATACCTTATCCGTATTAACAACATAACAAGAATGGATAGTAAATATTAAAACTGTTCAGTTTAAAGTATTGTTACGTGTCAGGATGGGGTTCGAAATTATATGCCAGTTCACGCTCGACAGTTCTTTATTCATCACTCAGTTCACACAATTAACACACAATTTTAATTACAAAACACTCACTAAACACTGTATTTCACTATACAAGTCACTAAACTATCACACTGGAATACTTTTGTTGCACTTTGATCGCCTTTGGATTCGCTCCGAAATCGCTGTTGAAACTCAACTGTCTCTGCGCGGCGCCAATCGCGCTTATATACGCCGATCGACGCATTCTAGAAAGTACCTGTTAAATTGAGAATTAGCTAGCACCCGCGAGTACGAAGTACCTACTTATACCTACGCAGGTAACGCGCATCATAACTTGTAAATAAGTGTAGATGTCTTTGCACTTTCTCCCTTACGCCGCACTGCATAGGGCGCATTTTAGAATGAGCCGCCTTACTCGACCTCTATCGCGACCCGCGGTGATCTGGCAAATTCGATCTCTAGCACTTTCGCGGTTACGTTTCGAGAGCGTTTGTGACAGTATAAATGGAATCATGTTTAATTTGTTGTTGTTCATTTTTACATACAGGTACATGGCAACATATTATACAAGCTTTACACATTGACTGAATAAAATTTAACGGTATGCGTCATTTTGGATTTCTAGAATTTTTTGCTCACCTTCTTATCAGAAACTCAAATTGATTTAACGTTGCTATCAAATTGACAGGCGTGTTAGTTGAATATTGGTGTCGATTCTGGCCAGATTCTCTAAACTTAAAACTAAATTTAAGATCAGTCTCTTTCATATATGGATACACTGTTGTCAAATTTAATTTTAGTTTTAGAGAATTATGCCAAAATCGACACCATTGATTTGATAAAGTTCACACGAGATTTGCTTAAAATGAAAAAAAAAAACACACATTGATCGTACGATATCCAAGCTCAGTTTTAAGCTTGGATATCGTACGATCAATGCGATTATTATCATTTGAGAGTGTTAATGATATGTCTATCTTCGATTCCAACATACAATATTATATATGTGTAACTATATTGCAAAGATATATGTACATAATAGCATTAAAAGATAACGCTAAAATACTTATGTTGTCATTTGTAGATTCAGACGATATTCCAGATTTTATTTAGAAAATTTTCCAATCGAATATTAATACCTAATATCAATTTGATTGTTGTGATTAAAATCAGATAGTGGTTTCGATTCCAGCATGATTCTTTAAACTTAAAGCTAACTTTAACTTCAGTTTTTCCTTTTCATTCGATATAGAGAATGACAAGGATACACTGTTGTCGAATTTAAGTTTAGCTTTAGAGAATGATGTCAGAATCGACGCCGATGTCGAGTTGTTTTCGGTTTCTTAAAATTGATAGCTAATCTATGTCGAAGTCAAAACTTCTTTAGGCGGGTTGGGCATTTTTTGAGATGGGAGAAATAAATGCCCTAACTTTTAAAACTTCGAACTTTCCTATTAATGCTTGAACAAACATTCATTAACAAAAAAAAAAATGTACTTTTGTTTAAGTGGTTTTCTGTTGTGGTTAATTGTTGAAATTCGATTTTAAATATTTTTTTTCTGTAAACTTCAACCCATAAAATTTTATCATGTTATGTCCACATATTTAGAGTTAAAGTTTAGTTTTATATTATTGTAATTGCTTTGTTTTTAACATTTAATTGTAACTATTTTTGAGGGCTAATAAATAAAATAAAAAAAAAGTGAGTGAGACTTTAGTAGAGTATCTTATATATAAAATTCACGTGTCATAATTTTAGTTACCATACTCCTCCGAAACGGCTTGACCGTTTTTTATGAAATTTTATATATGCATATTCCGTGGGTCTGAGAATCGGCCTACTATCTATTTTTCATATCCTTATGTGATAGTGAATGTTGTACCACCACCTGTAACGAAGTGTTCTGAAACCTACAATGCGGCTTCGCGCCAAAATTCAAACTATTAGGTATTTATTGTAACGTAGTGTTCTCATATGGGTTAGGAGGAATGTTATCCCAGGGAATTGATGGAACACTACATTACACACCCCTAAATTTGTTTTTGACATTTTCTTTTACCACATTACGTAAGATTTAAAAAAAAAATTCAAAGAACCCTAAATTTTCGCTTCTACCACCTGCAAAAACGATATTTTTTTAATTATTAGCGGCATATCACGATCTAACTAAATTCGTATCTGGAAAAATCGTAACTGGATCTCAGATTAATGATATTCAACATATCTATGATCTGTGCTGTATTTAGTATTGTCTATTATTTGTAAATCTGTTTCGCTGGTGAATTGGTTGTGCTGATTTCCAATTGTATATTCTGTGAAGTGTGTGATTGTCTAGTCTTGTTAACGAAGACACCCTGCAATCATTTACCTGAGAGGCCCTGCAATCATTTTCATCATTCGAAAATAGGGTCTATTTTAGGGAGATAATTTTCGTTCCATTATTATTCGGCGTGTCATATTTCGTGAGCTACTGTACGATATTTTTGGGAAAATTGGTCCGATATATCGATGTTTTTTTCGCGATATATCGAAGCCGATATTGATATTTTTTAAAAGATCGATGTATCGATATATCGATATTTTTTTCAACTTTCGACATCCCTAGCCCCTATTTTTATGGCGCTACGAAGTTTGCTGGGTCAGCTAGTATACCTATAATATAGTGTTACTATAATGAAACAATCACAAAACTATTACACGGATGTTTGTTGCGATCGCGCCGTGAAATTTTATCAATCGCTTCGAATCGCTCGACACTGGTGGGGCAGTCTATGGCTTTTATAGTGGTTTGCCGTTGGTCTAGTTCGTCAGGCTGCCCGTTGATTTATTGCCGAAAACAACTCATTCTTTTTTGTTATCATTCATAGGTTGTTTGGACATGTCTGTAGGCGCCGAGTAGGTACACTTTTGAACGAATTTATGACTGCGCTGGCAATAAAATTGTGTCCGATGGTCGTGTGTAACATAAAAGTTACAAATAGCCGATTTTCTAATTCGTATGTTAAGTTCAAGGATATTTTTCACCTCTATCATTTGTTTAAAAAAACGATGTAAACTTGTTTATTAGCGAAGTTTTAAAAATGTCGTTATTTTTTTATATTAAACGCCGAACATACTATTTAATATACATAATCACACTAATGGAGCTCGATGGCGCAGGTGGTTAGCGCGTTCGGCTGCAAAAGTTAGGCAACTTTCGCAGTGGTCGGTCATTGGATGGGTGACCAAAAATTTATTATCTCGAGCTCCTCCGTGCTTCGGAAGGCACGTTAAGCCTTTGATCCCAGCTGTATATGCAGTTGTTAACACCCACCAATCCGCACTGGGCCCGCGTGGTGGGTCATGGCCCAATCTCCCTATTCCATCTATAGGGAAGGCCTGTGCCCCAGCAGTGGGGACATTAATAGGCTGATGATGATGATGATGACACTAATGGTATAAAGGCGAACGTTTGTGAGTGTATATATTTGTTATTTCTTCATGTCTAAACGGCTGGAGCGATTTTAATAAAAGGAGATTGGCAGAAAACTAGGGTGTTTGGGTACCGCCTATAAAATACTTTAGAGAACGCGTAGGGGGATGAAAATGGTACAGATTTGTTAGAATGTTTTCAGAAACAATTAAGATAATAACTCATATTTTTAGAACATGGGAGTAAAAAGATATTTTTTTTTTAAGTTACAACGAAGTACTATAACTTTAATATTTATTTTTTTAACATTCAAAATATTTATTAGATAGTAACATTAACAATTTCACATCATAAAACTATAAAATACACTAACTATAAACATATAAGTCTCTATCTAATTACATAATTACTATATATAAGTAAAATATAAATACTAGAACAATAAAACTAAAATTAAAAACCTTAAAACATAAAATTAATAACTAAAATATATTATTAAAAGGAGTCCCTTTAGGCAAGGAACCGAAGATACTGGCAGCGTTACCTCTTTGAATGGCTAGACTAATTCTTTAAAAAAAGATAATTACATTTAAAGTTCCCATATAATTGGATTAAATGATTGGGAGCTGAGCCAGTAAAGCTTTAAAAACAAAGAAATGTCAGTCACCTGGATTAACACATAGGCTACGTTTTACAGCGGGAAAGTATCCCCAATTAATCGCGGGTAACATCGCGGGGCACAGCTAGTTATATATAAAAAATAAAGTATCTAATAATTCTATCAAACTGCTCTTCAGTGAAATGTTCTGTTGTTAGTAGACACGAATACAATTATTGATTATAAATTGGACTATAGTAATATTATAACCATAAGTTAAGTACCTTGGGGTTGAAGGAAAATAGCACTCATATAATATAATGGAACATGATTTTCTTAACATATGCTTTTTTTATAGCGATAAAATGTACTTTCTGTCAAAAGTCACGAACTATCACCGAAACAAATGAAGGTTGATGAAATAAAAAACCAAATCTTTGGTACAATCCAGGGGTCGTCTGTTCTCAGAATATGGCCAATGATAGGAGCTTATTTTTTTTGTAATAAGAGCTATATTCGCGGTCCAAATTTAGCCCCCGACACAGTCTCTACAGCACTAATTTCATGTTTCGTTATAACAAAAGCGAAGTAAACGGTTGACGAATTTAACCGTTCTTGGTGAAACGAATCAAAGAATTTTTACATTTGCGGTCGCAAACAATAATGTTGTTGAATATTTTTTCCAAAATGTCTGTCCCGTTTTTTGTTGCTTTAATGTTTATCAATGTAAATAGTAGATACGTACATATGTACTATGTACTATCTTATATGTTTAATCTCAACATCGATCAGCAATTAATCTAATAACTCATTAAATCTAAAGAAAATATTACTAGAAAAAAAAACACGCAGACCAGGCAGCAGACGGGACTCGAACCTGCGCCCTTCGCTATCCGGGCTAATGCATTGACCATTATGCTACCGCGTCCCTGATGGCCGTGTCATTTCATAACGATACCCACAATAAGCCGCGGTCCGAAGGGGGGGGGGGGCACAGGGGACATGCCCCCCCCCCCCCCCCCCCAAATCTAAGGTCAAATTGAAAAACTCAAAAATTTTCCAAATAATAAAAGGAAATTTTTAACAGCGATAAATTAATAGTTTGTTGACATTTAGTGGTGTTTTTATGAACTACGTACGATGGCCAAAATAACTTGGAAATGACATCTAGTACTTGTTCAGAAACAAGGAACCGAACTACGTATAGTCTGTATAGTAAATGCAGGAAAACATTAAGTTAATTATTTAAAAAGCTGGTAAATACATATAAATAAGAAAATAAAATATTTCACACATATTTAACGTACATACTCATCATAAATTCGTCTACATATTTTTATTTTGCTGATAAAAGTATTTTAACAACTTAAGTTGACATGGAAAAAGACCTAAAAATACAATCATTCCCAAACTTAAGATGTATTTTAATATGACAAAATTTAAGAGTAGACATGATATAAGTATTTTACGTTGAAGTGTTGTGTTTTGTAATTGGTTGGTTTACATTAGCCATCTTTACTCTCCCGATCAACCTGTTGATGCGAACGTGCATATTCTATCATATTTTTTAAAATTCTTGTTATTTCCTTGTTTTATTTGTTGAGTTTGTTGTATTTTTTTCTGTTAAGTTTAAAGTTGTAAATAAATTTTAGGTAACATAAATTATACGTAATCTATGACTAATGGGTACTTTCTGGCATTATAAAAGTTTTAGAACCTCAGATTCTTTGTTTACATTTTGTCTCACGCCAAAGTGAATAGACTATAGTTTTGGTAATCCTAGCAAAATCGATATGCGTCGATATGATAAAGATTGTATAACAATATTTTATAAGTAATGTATAAACTAAATTGTGTCTTGTGCAATAATGATTATTTTATTCCAGATACCTATTTTTTATTAGTGTAGTGAGTGACCCACTCCAAAATTTCAGGCTGCGACCGCGCCTGGCCACAATGTCAAATGAATTAAACATTTGAAAGAAGAAATAGCGATTATTATTTAATAATAACTAATAATAACCCATTGTTTTAGCTTTCATCACATTCTTTGAGAAATGATTTGATAGGTCATCCAAGTTAATAGCTTATTTAGTTATATTATGCAATAACTGTTAATCAGAAAATACTTATTATATTTTTGTTTCCGAATGCATGCATATTAATTACTTAATTGCTAACAATTAAAAAGTATTTGATATTGATTACATATTTTTTGATATTGCGATTCTAATAAGAATTAGGCAAGCCAATGACCTCCATCTGTCAAATGTAGCTTGAAAAGTACGGTTTGCAAAAAAAAATTGAACTCCTTTTTTAGCACTAGCTAATCTATATATATAAAAATGAAACCCGTTTTCCGTTGTCACGACATAACATGAAAACGGCTTGACCGATTTGGCTGATTTTTTTTTTGTAGTTTTCTAATACTCTGTACAAGGTTCTTACGGAAAAAAATATAAAGAAAATCTCTCAGAAAGATTGAAAAATATAACGTAACGAATGTCAACGGCATTCAATTTAAAACAAAAAATCTGTGGTAATCTGTGACACCACATCGATAACCGCGATGACAAATGTCAACGTCATTCAATTTAAAACAAAAAAATCTGTGGTAATTTGTGACAACACATCCATAACCGCGCAAAAAATATAGGTACTCATACATAAGATAGGTCAGCTATACAAAATAAAGTAGTGCATCAAAGCTACGCTAAGGCGGTACGAAGTTCGCCGGGTCATTATAATTCTAGAATAAAAACCAAACATTTGTAAATAAACAATAACAAATATTGATAATTAATATTGGTTGTTTTTTTTGCATTATTTGATTATTGCTTTGGCTATGAATGTTTGATAGCCTAAATCGTCAACCATTTAAAACTTTCGTTTACCTAAAGGATGCATGTTCGTATGTGACCTAGTAATAGTGCATGATTATTCATAACTATTCCGACGGTAATACAGAGATGAGCGGAATTAAAGAGCTAGATTCTGATTAATGTTTTTTCTCACATAGTCTTAATAAGTTAATATTATTAAAAATCGGTTGTTTTTTGTTCTCAATCTTAGTAAATAAATTTTATTAAAAAAAAACTTTTTTTCATCACTTAATTTTAGTAAATAAGTTTTATTAAATTATAACTTTTTTTTCCTCACTTTACCTATTTGGTTTGAATTGACAGCTATGACGTCATAATATGGCGCCCAGTCGGTCCTATTCTTAGTTGAATCGCATTATACTGCTTATAGTTAGAATTAGTGCTGCGAGAGCCATAAGTTTTATTAGTTTTTTTTAATAACAGCAAGCATATAAACTTAAAAAGTAAAGTTTGTTCATCTGTCTGTTACCTTTTTACGAAAAATACACTGAATCCAATTTAATAACTTTGAAGAAAAGTAGGTACATTAATTATGTTGATAAAATTTTAAGACGGACTAATTTGAATGATTTTGAAGAAAAACATAGACCTAACACATTTTAAGATGACATGGAAGATAAAACACATTTTAAGATGACATGGAAGATAAAAATCGCGGGCATTAGCCACTTAGCTAAAAATAGTAGTACGAAAAAATCGTGACAGAAATAACTAAGAATAATGAACAGTTCATTCATAAAGTCCGAGGAAATGCCTCCTCGCTTCCGTTTATTGTAGATTGTAGGTCGCAGTAGTCTTGGCCTAATCGCCGCTTCAAGAAGTCTATCTAGTTGTACTTTGTTTTAGGGTTCCGTGTCTCGAAAGGAAAAAAACGAAACCCTTTGTTGTACGTCCGTCCGTCTGTTAAGAGACTTTTTCTCAGGAACGCGTGGAGGTATCAAGCTGGAATTTATATCAAATGTCTACTGTCCCTTGGAGCTGTGAAAAAATCAAACTTCTATGCCAACACAATCAAAAGATACAGCCGTTTAAGCCGCAAATTTCCGAAAATTTTCAAAAACTTACAGGGTACTTCCCGTGAACTCAGAATCTTGAAATTTGGTACGAAGCAACGTCTTATAGCACAGTACCCCTAGCGAACGAACCATAATCGAATTCGAATAGTTTGCAAACCGAAATGTCAATGTCAAATTTTGTATGGAAACTTGAACAGCAGCGGCACAAAGTACGTAACGAGAACTAAAAATCAGTACACATTTGACAATGACATTTGGGACTCGCAAACGATACGAATTCGATATTGGTTCGTGCTAGGGGTACTGATAAAGGAAAATATTCGAAAACCGTAAATTTTTATTAACATCACATTTTTTTAATATTTTTTACCTACATATTTGTACGGAACCCTCGACACGTGAGTCACACTCGTACTTAGCCGGTTTTTTTTGTTTAAGATTGACGTTTCCTAGCGTGTCCACCTATGATCGCAAGGACACCGCGCAGGGGGGAAGACGGGTTATAATGGACATTTCCTCCGAGACGCTCCTGTCGACACGCAAATTGCTGACACCATTTATCCACAGTTACAACAAGAAGCACTTGATTGAATCGACTGTAAATGTTAATGGAATTGGCCACTGCTTCACTCGGAAGCACGGGCGTAGCTAGGGTGGGGCATTGTGGGGCAATGCCCTACCTTGAAATCACAATGCCCTACCTTAAAAATACCAAAAACTAAGATAATTTTTTATAATTAAATTGTTTGTATATGGGTTAAGATAAAAAAAATAGTAGCAATAGATACATCATTGACCTAGAGGTCAATAATATACATGGCGATTGATTTAGGAGGCCCGTGCTCCGAGGGCAGATCAATTATGATATTTTTTTTACTTCCGCCCTACTTGTAACCAATGCTGCCCTACCTCAAATTCGACTCTAGCTACAGCCATGCTCGGAAGTGGGATTTTATAGAATGTACCTGTACCTTTAGCACGAAGTAATATCGAATTCGAATAGTTGAATTCGTTCTCGATACGCGTTAAATGCCAAGAAGTTTTGTATGGCAAGAATAGCGCTACAATGGACGTCATCATTATCATCAGCCTATTAATGTCCCCTCTGATGGGGCACAGGCCTTCCCTGGGGATGGAATAGGGAGTTTGTGTCAAGACCCATCACGCGGGCCCAGTGCGGATCGGTGGGTGCTGACGACTGCAGATGCAGCCGGGACAAAGAAAGGGCTTAACGTGCCTTCCGAAGCACGAAGGAGATCGCGATAGTAAATTTTTGGTCAGCCATCCAATGACCGACCACTGCGAAAGTTGCTTAACTTCAATGATCGCAGCCGAACGCGCTAGCCACTTGCGGCATCGAGCTCCATCGAACTCCTCAATGGACGTAACGATACTTAAAAATCTTCCAGTTCACCAAATCGAGTAAGCTGAATTAAATTGAATATAATTATGAATATTGAATTGAAAGCTAAGCTAATATTATGTTAGGCTTCAAATGATAATTAATCTAATGGAAGCTAGTATTTAGTCATAAAACTATACGAGATAAAGCAGAAAATAAATAAAATATCAGTAAATAATATTTATTTCATGAAATCATTCTCTCTTATCCCACCTTCCCCTTTTCTTCAGAGGACCACGCGCGCTGGCCTACGTCAGCTATCTTCGCGTCTGGACTTCATCTTCACTTAATATCAGGTGGGGTGGAGTCATTTGTCGGACCTATCTATAAAAAAAAAACATTTTTTTTAATATTGAGCCAAATTTAAGGCTGGCCTATTAATCATAGCGTAATTTTATATAGTCTATAGCCTTTCGTCGATGCACTATGCAACACAAACAGAATATTTCAAATCCCACTTCCTTCCTGAGATTAGCGCGTTCAAACAAACAAACTCTTTACCTTTATAATATTATAGTATAGATGAGTATTGATATTAGAATAAGGAGGAGGAGGAGATCGATGGCGCGGGTGGTTAGCGCGTTCGGCTGCAATCATTGAAGTTAAGCAACTTTCGCAGTGGTCGGTCACTGGATGGGTGACCAAAAATCTTCTATCTCGAGTTTATTCGAGCCGTTGGTCCCGGCTGCATCTGCAGTCGTTAGCACCCGCCAAATCGCACTGGGCCGCCTGGTCGGTCATGGCCCAATCTCCCTATTCCATGCATAGGGAAGGCATGTGCCCCAGCCGTGGAGACATTGACATGGTAGGCTGATGATGATGATGATGTTATTTGTTACTGATGTTATTGGACTGGAAGTCTAGCGCGGAAGCCTTTTTATTATCAACTCATGAGTACCTAGTCATGATTAATTAATGAGGGCTATCGCGTATGAATCCGCCGCTAGAGGCGCTAGTGTAGCGTGAGGTCTCCGAAATGTCAAATGTTATTGCTTGTTGGTTGACTACGCGGGTTTATTTCTTATTAAAATAATGTTGTGAATAATTGGTAACAATTCGGCTTAATTATGGCAAATATGAGTTATGTGGCAATGAATGTCAGTTATTTAAATTTGAGTTTAGAAAAATGATTATGTTCCCATTTTTTCCGAATAAACCGGAACTGCGCGTCACTGTGGCATGGCCTATTATGTTTAGCATATGGTTCTTTTGTGTTAAAATACGATCTAAATGTAACCTTTGATTTCATGTGCGTATTAATAAACTTTAAAAGTTACAATTTAGGACCTCACTCAACAGTGGCGCAATCTGGTGAGGCAGAAAACGGTAGCCCTCATTAACCCGATATGTTTTGTGACACATTATTATGCAAGGATAGCCAGTTATCAAAATCTTACGTATTTTATTACGCACCATAACATTTATTTTTAAAGCTGTATCTGAATTTCGACGATGAAAGATTAGTTTCTAGAATTTTCCATGATTTATATTAGTTTGATATCTGGTCTTGCTTAGTGGTTTCAATTTAATCCTGGCTTTAGATAAGTATTTTATAGCTTTTCTGTGTTTTCATAAAAAATAAGTATTTATCGATGCCCAGTTTTTTAAACTATTAGGTCAACCGGAGATGGGCTCCGCGACCACACCCGCCCTCTCGGCACGCACTAGGGGGACCGCGGTCCTCATAGTGCGTGTCGGGTGACGGTGCAGGAGTATTGTCTGGTTTTTAGTGGCCCTGTTCAGGGCGTAGGTAGGGCCCTGTTCACATCAGCGAGCTCCAGGGCTGGCTGAAGAGGACAGGGAGGAGTCCCTCGAAGACAAACCTTGGATTAGTTATTGGGCCAACATTATAAACAAGTCTGGAATTGTTTTTTACTACCATTAGGGACAAGCTCTGTTGTATAAAACATTTAATGGATTAAACTTTGAAAATATTTATTTCGAAAACAATCAAATTTCAGTCGCTTATTGTAGCATATTTAGTCTTTTCTTAAATAATTCTGAGAAGCTTCTATCTAAAAACAAGTCCTTTAGAGTTATAATCGCCAAAATTTAAAAAAGCCGCGGTTTTTATGTTTTTCCACATAGATTCGTTCGGCGCGTGAAGTCACATCCTTTTATTATATAAACAAGTTGGCAAAAAATCAGAACTACCAGATTTGAGGCTTGTCGCAACTTTCAGACTACGATTTTACTTTTACTGGACTCTAAGTAATAGCGATTAGAAGTTAGATCGTTCCTTCTACAAAATATCATTAATTAGATATTATGTCATTTGCCTAGTACGTGACTCTGATGATTAGATATACCCTTGAATAGAATATATACGTCATGAGTACGCCAGTTTGTATATCTAATCGGCAAACGAATTATAATTTAGAGTTTTTATTAATCTGCGCATAATCGCACAGACTTAGATACAATATTAAGGTCATCTTTATTAACTAATATGAGCCACGATGTTTTAATGTGATATTCTTTCTATTTCGCGTCCACTACCTTGATGTTCTTCAGTACATATTAGTATTAGCTACTACTTTTCAATCTATATATATAAAACTCAAAGGTGACTGACTGACATAGTGATCTATCAACGCACAGCCCAAACCACTGGACGGATCGGGCTGAAATTTGGCATGCAGGTAGATGTTATGACGTAGGCATCCGCTAAGAAAGGATTTTGATCAATTCTACCCCCAAGGGGATAAAATAGGGAATGAAATTTTGTATGAAACGTTGTCAATTTTAAACCGATCGGGCTGAGACTTTGCATGCAGGTATAAGAAGAATCATAGATGAATGTCCATTGTGTATAATACAAGCCTGAGAACAAAAACTGTAGTCTACACTTCAGCTCTACACCGAAGCGAAGCGAGAGTGGGCCGCTAGTAATGCCATATGACTTACTAACGTCCTTGTTTTATTGGCTAATTAAAAGCCAGTGTTTTTTTTGCTGTTTTTTTCAAAGTGCACGTTCCATCGCATTCACAACATTCCGTCCTATGCGAAAAGTAAAACCTTTATTTTAATTTTTAGTTCATCTTTTGAACGGCGGTAGTGTTTTTAAATTTTTTGATTACTTGTTTACTTACGTGTATGTAATCGCATCGTTATCGTGACTCAGAATTTGCCACTTAGGTGTTCGTCGTAGTTTTTGTGTTGCAATGTTAAGAGCCCTTTCACATTTTTAGCAAAAAAATCGTAATTTTTGGGCGCCTTATTTACTCCCTTAGAAAAGATTTTGACTATTTCCAATAGAAGTTAACAGAAGAATTATTCTTCCTTTTGAAAGTTAATGTAGAATATTTGCAAATACTTTTTTCCTTTTTTATACTGATCTTTCTACTGCAGCTAGTTAACAGAAAAAACGATAATATGCACATCTTCAAACGCCTGAATCTCTCAATAATCTCCAATAAATTAGATCAAATTAATTATTATGTATTATCAGAAATATGTTTTTATTGTAACATAATGTATTAGAATTTTGATGTTCTATCTCATTAATTATCAAAAAAACATCTAACCTCCGACAGTTTTCCCAAAAAATAATGCAGGTTTACCTCGTAATTTGATATTGAAGAAAATAGAATTACTATCAAAAATTTTCATAAAACTAATCTGCCATCAGTGAACTACTGAAATATCACATCACCCGTACAATGCAATATATACTAGTGCAAATTTACCTACGCGCCTATTAGTACGACAGCGGTGCAATTTTGTAAAAGGGCTCTTAATGTGTACATACTTTTCATCGAGTTTGCAAAGAGTAGTGATGTTATACGTACGTACGAACCTTGGGTACAATGCTTTCATTTGGCAATTGTCGTTACCATTTCACAGCTCTTGGCTTGCATATCCAGGAATGAATAATAAGAAATAACTAAATAAATCGACATTTTACTTAATATAATTAACATTTAATTGGCTATTAATAATTGAATTGAAATTCATATAACTAACCACAAAAATTTGACGATGGGTAGGCTTAAAACCAGCTGCGCTGTGCCCATTCCTATTTCCAATTCATATTTATTAGTTATATATAATATAATAATAAGATATGGAAATAAAAAAAAATGTACCAAATGAAAAATTACCTAAAAATGAAATTGATGACCATATCTGGATGACAAGAGCTGTGAAATGGTACCTATACTGCCAAATGAAAGGATTGTGCATGAGGTACGTTGATACTATGACATATAAACCGTACGCTATATTGATAAAGTCAATAGTCATGAATTAGGTCTAAACTTTGACCCATATTCTTTCATTAAATGCAAACCGTTTTTTATTAAGAGAGTCGCCCGTCTGTGTGATGATTATTTATTAAATGAATTATTTCCAAACAGGCTTTATTGTTTGCGAATTGGGTCTTGCTCCAAATCGCTTTTTGCGAATCGTGCTCTTTAATGGAACTGACAGTCTGAACCTTAAAATAAGATGACTACTTATATACAACACTAGCGGCCCGCCCTCGCTTCGCTTCGGTGTAGAGCTGAACTGTAGACTACAGGTTTTGTTTTAAGGCTTGTATTATACACAATGACATTCATCTATGATTCTTCCTATACCTGCATGCAAAGTCCCAGCCCGATCGGTTTAAAATTGACATTGAAAGTTTCATACAAACTTTCATTCCCTATTTTATCCCTTTGGGGGTAGAATTGATCAAAATCCTTTCTTTGCGGATGCCTACGTCATAATATCTACCTGCATGCCAAATTTCAGCCCGATCCGTCCAATGGTTTGGGCTGTGCGTTGATAGATCACTATGTCAGTCAGTCATTCACCTTTGAGTTTTATATATATAGATTTTACTTGGATAAGTATAACACTAACGTATTATTTACATTTAAGCGAGTCTTAGGTATTAATTATTCGGGTTTGATATAATAATTATTCGGGTTCCCTACCCGTTTGCCAGCGGACTATAATTCAATTCAATTCATTCATTTATTTGCATTACAAATTAATACAATAAATAATAAGCAGACATAAATGATTATAAGTTTAACAGTTCTTAAACAACTAGTATGAACTACAATCATTAGTGAGTGACAGTGATGCAAATAGGCAGAAGCTCAGCAGTATTTTTCCTTTAATAGACATCAGCATTTTGATTTTCAGCAACTGCCCATATTTATCTTAATATATATAAATCTCGTGTCACAATGTTTGTCCTCAATGGACTCCTAAACCACTGAACCGATTATAATAAAATTCGCATACCATGTGCAGTTCGATCCAACTTGAGAGATAGGATAGTTTAAATCTCAAATTATAGTCGCAATTTTAATTTATTGCAAATTATTACTTTTGGGCGGTACGAAGTTCGCCGAGTCAGCTAGTAATATTATATAGTTATCTCCACAGAACACAAAATGAGGTTAGAAGGGTGATCATAGTTATACCGTTTGTACGAGAACCGATGTCGCCGGCTCGCCCCCATTACATTTCCATCGAATAGATAATAGCCAATCAAGCAACGCGACACAAAACAATCGAACCAATCAGTGTTCTGTCATTATCTCAATGACTTCAAAAGACAGTTAAATTATTCATAAAACGGCTAAAACTAAAAAAAAAAAATGGTTGCCTGTAAAGTCGGTTTTACGGGCGAAGATTTTACGTGACAACGTCTTTTTCTCGGTAGAATATTTATTGATATGAATATAATTAAATTGCACAATAGGAACAAGGAATTGAATGAAAATAAGAATTGCACAAATTTTAACTATAGAAATATATTTTGTTTACTAAAACATTGTACATGTAAACTTAAACTTAACACGAGAGACTCATCGTAACGTTACCGAGCGTTACACTTTTTCATAAGTGACTCCCAGCCGCAACCTAATTTAAGACGTTGTCACGTCAATAAATAAATCATGTCCTTTGTATCTATTAGCACATTAGTTTGCAAATATGTTGATGATTGAAGGATCTCCGTGTACCGATTTAGTTTTTCTCCCGAGGGTTTTACCAGAGTTACAGTTGAAAGCACAATACTTAATGTTAAGATTATTCATGGCCTATTTAGTTAACCATTGATTATCAGGTTCTAAGAACCGGCCAGGTGACCTAGGAAATGTGAAAATCTTTGTGAAAGTACACTATTGAAGTGCGTAGCGTTGCCAGGGGGGCATACGTCTAACGGGATTGCTTTGAAAAATGCTATCGCTTACGATTTCACTTTGTTATTTCTGACCGCCGAAGGTTTTTAAATACTTCACGCTCATTTTCTTTAATATTATTATTACCAATGCCGAAGAGAAAAAAGAGCGCGATGCATTTGAAAACCTCAGGTGGCTAGAAATATTAAAATGACATCGTAAGCGATAGTCTTTTCCAAAGCAATCCCATTAAGCGAATGGCCCCCAGGTCGTAAAACCTAATAGCCGGACAGACCAGCCAGTTTGGCCGGACTTTAGGGGAAAAAGGACAGACACTATTATAAAGTTGATGATTATCTAAATGATCAATTCTCATTGATCAAATGAAAAATTCTTGTAATTTGTTAATTGATGGGTATTAGTCATTTTTCATAACAGTAATATACACACATCAAAAGTGTCTAGGGATCAAGCATTTTTATGCGGATTTCTTGAGATTGAGATGTGGCTTTGTAATAAATTTATGATTTTATAAATTTATATGGATCCTTTTTGGTGCATTTCATAATTTGAATCAGGAACTGTGAATCAAATTCGAGTAAAAGATGAAAATCAGCTGTCAATATTTTCCCTATAAAACATACAACGCATTGAAGACATTATTAGTGCTACTGTTTCCCTACTACTGATTAAAACCAACGTTATTATGGAGCGGCGACGTCATTTAAGCAGGGAAGAAATGCTCAGAGCCGTGGGAATGATAGAAGCTGGTTCCCGGCAACGTACTGTGGCTTTAGCTCTGACTACAAGTCAGAGTGTTATCAGTCGACTTTGGACACGATACCGAAGCACTGGTACCGTGGCTGAGCGCCATGGAGGACGGTATCGCTGCACCACACGGAGACAAGACCGATACATTCAAATCTTAACTCGAAGAGCTCCAACAATAACCGCCATGATGTTAGCCGTGAGGCTTCATCACTCTTCAGGGAACTTAATTAGCGACCAAACAGTCAGAAACCGCTTGCATGAAGTGAACCTTCATTCCCGAAGACCGCTACGGGTACCACCTATAGCAATGCACAATCGTAGGATTCGATATCAATGGGCTCTTGAACACAGAAATTGGGCAGAAGAACAATGGCGTTTCGTGTGCTTTTCTGATGAGTCTCGTTTTGGTATGAGACCGGATACAAGACGTATACGACACTGGAGAACCCCTGGACGCCAACAGCGATTAAAATCCTGCCAGGAAGTCCATCCTTATAGTGGTGGAACCATCATGGTATGGGCGGGTATTTGGATCGGCGGAAGAACTGAGTTGATTTGGATCAGAGGCAACCTCAACGCTCAAATTTATGCTGAGACGATTGTATCAGACGTCATCGTTCCTCTACAAGTGCAAATCGGTCCCTTATTTCAGTTAATGCATGATAATGCACGACCGCACACCGCAAGAGTTGTAAGACAGACTCTCGCCGCAGCTAACATCAATGTCCTGCCCTGGCCTGCTCAGTCGCCAGACTTGAACCCGATTGAGCATGCATGGGATATGCTACAGAGAAGAGCTCTGCCGAATATGGAGGGTATCCAGTCGCAAGAAGACCTTTTTTTGTTGTTGCAACGAACATGGGCGGCCATTGCACAGCGTGATTTGGATGAACTCATTTTGAGTATGCCAAACCGATGTTCTTGTGTTGTTAGTGTTCGCGGTAGAAATACGGATTATTAATTGTTTAAGTTACCCAATAAAATTTTAGAGAAAACTGTTATTTCAGTCTTTTTTTCGAACTTTTGTGTTAGTGGTTCAAATGTCAAAAATCCCTTTATTAGGAAAATGGCAAATTTCTTTATTAATGCAAAGGTGACTTGGTTTATCGTTACTGTGACAAACGAAAACACTTTATTTGATGAATCCTTAAAGAAAATTTTAATTAATATCAATCAGGAGAAAAGTTATTGCAAAAATATATGTTGATCCCTAGACACTTTTGATGTGTGTAGTACCTATCTAATGCTTAAGTTAGTTAACTTTATGTTTAGGAAGCGTCCTATATACTAAACATAAAGTTAACAAAAAAAATATAGCAACTATTTATTTATATTCTAAACGATGTAATGGAAGGTGACTTCAGACGTATCTCTGAAGTCATTTTTCAACTTGACGACTCTGTATATAACAATACAGGGAGAAAAAAACAGCCCTTGCTGAGTTTCTTGCCGGTTCTTCTCAGTACAAGGCCTCCCGCCGTAGTTTTGCGAACTGATGGCGAAACTTCTTGAGCTTCACAAATGCTTGTAACAGCCTAGACTAAATAAATGATTTTTCATTTCATTTCACTACATTATTGAAGATTTTGGGGCTCAGTATATACAAAGTACAAAAAATATATCTAAAAGCGACCGACAATCAAGTCCCTTGCGCTCAGCTACGCTCGGCGCTCGTTCGTTTGCGAAATGTAAAAAACCCTAACAAAAGCCGAACACCGTTTATTTTCGCCGGCAACGCAGTCAAAAAGCCTATGCCCGGCTTTATCCGGACGCCTGGCAACACTGGGTGTGCGTGCACTGGAACATCAAAGTGCTGAGAGAATAGAAACATTTCTTATAGTAAATCATAGCTCATTAAACAACTAAAACTAAAAAAAGAATATTTAACTCCTCCTACTCCCTTAGATATAGTTTTTACTTGACTACACCAGGATGAGGGTTATGTTTTTCGAGTGTATGTATACTTATTTGCCAAGCTCCGTTGACTAAACGGCTTCAGCAATTTTGAAGAGCGAGCCACCTTCTTCTGTAAGGTGTGCTTTCGAAGCTAGCGTCAGTGACGCCGCGACAGAGCGTCAGATAGAATTTCTATGCAAATGACATTGTCAATGCCGCTTTGACCGACGCTGACATTGACATTTGCATAGGAATTTTATCTGACGCTCTGGTCGCGGCGACTTTCGTAGCGAGCGTCAGATAGAATTTCTATGCACATGACATTGTCAATGCCGCTTTGACCGACGCTGACATTGACATTAGCATAGAAATTTTATCTGACGCTCTGTCGCGGCGACGCTGACGTTCGCTACGAAAGCCCACTTTATGCTAGCCATACACACTACGAGAAATCGTTACCATTAGACTGTACAGTCCGAACGGTACCGATAAATCGTAGCGTGTATGTTATAAAACTGCACAGTTTCCTATACGTACGCCA
Organism: Chilo suppressalis; assembly: GCA_902850365.2. Taxonomy (NCBI): domain Eukaryota; kingdom Metazoa; phylum Arthropoda; class Insecta; order Lepidoptera; family Crambidae; genus Chilo; species Chilo suppressalis. The sequence goes on from OU963907.1 coordinate 2,532,395, forward strand.
AGTACGATAAACTGTTCCGTTCGCACTGTACAGTCTGATCGTAACGATTTCTCATAGTGTGTATGGCTACCATTAAGGTGGAGATTACTCCCCTAGGCGGCCGCTCCAATTCGAGTAAAAAATCCGCTGTGCCCTATTTCTCTCACTTGATTCGTGTTCCGAGAAAGTCACATCACGCGCTCATCCATTCTGTCTGAATGTCACTACGATCAAAATCTCTTATTAGAATACAATGTATTGAACAAAAAGTCATTCGCACGGTAGGTAGCTTGTGTTTTTGTGCCCCCGTCACTGGGTTTCACTTTTTATTGTTCCAGTTATCAGATTTGTGAGCGCGTGAGTGAGCTTTCATCAGAATGTTCTCTATTAAAATGAGCGTTAAATGATGAATGATGATATTTGGATGATATCGCTCTTGTTAAAGAAGAGATCGATGGCAGTGGTTAAATAACATTGGCAGTTTCTTTTAAGGTTATATATAACTATAGACAGAATTCGTATCTCTTGCGTGCAGGTAATAGTTTTAATATTGTATCTGAGAAAACTGGCATTGATTTGTTTTACACTAGCGTTCCATCACTGAGGTCAAATAGGTAATTGTACAATGCTTTTTTTTTTGTAATTATGTATTATGTTAAAAGTGTGCTTAATTATGGTGTAGTGTGTTTTTATTGATGAAGACCTGTAATTGGCTTTCTGTTGTTATTTAAGTTTTTATTATTTTTATTAATAGCTAGTCTTCCAATAAATAAATAAATATATATCTTACTAATTTTCAATCTGTGACAGTTTGTGTGTTAATCAAGCGACCAAGTAAGTACTTAGATAAGTAACTTACGTTTTGAAAATCCTTGAAAATCCTTGAAAATAATCAAGAAATTTTATCCTCAAACAGCTTATCCCTGTGCAGCAGTATCTGCCTAGATAGAAGTATTTAAGTTTATCAATTGTTAAAGGTTAAAATCAATTCGGAAATACCTTATGTCTAACTATTACATTTAGCAATCTTCAAGGAATAATTTTATTCTAATAAAGTTATAAAATATGTATTTAAATACGAGGGCGGGATGATAAGTAACTAGCCTCTGCTATTTAAAAAGTTAAAATTTAAAAATATATATGTCATTTTTAAATTCGTATCTCTGGCCACCTGTGTTCTAAATTTGGATTTGGTGGCGCAAAAATTTTATTGATTTTTTGTCATTTGAAAATATATTTCGTCAACTGTTTTCAAAATGGATGAAATTGAACAAAGAGCGGTGATGAAATTTCTTCATATGAAGGGCATGTATGACGAGTTAAAGAATGTTTTGGGTGAATGTGCTCCTTCTTATGCCACAGTAAAAAACTAGGTGGCTGAGTTTTAACGCGGTCGTACATGTGTCCAAGATGAAGCCCACCCCAGACGTCCAAAAAGCATCACGACTCCGGGAATGGTCGTGAAAGTACATATGGTATGGTTTTAGCAGATCGACGATTCAAGTTATCTGAAATAGCTAACACTACAGGTATCTCAAAAGAACGGGTACATCATATCCAAAGTGAGGAATTAAATATGAAAAAGTTATCGGCCCGTTGGGTGCCGCGATTGCTTACGCATGATCAAAAAAGGATTCGGGTGCAAAACTCAAAAGAATGTCTGGACCGTTTTCAGAGTAATAAGGCCGATTTTTTACGTCGACGAGATGAAACATGGGTTCATCATTACACGCCAGAATCAAAAATGCAATCAAAACAGTGGACTCAATGTTCAATTTCATCCATTTTGAAAACAGTTGACGAAATATATTTTCAAATGACAAAAAATCAATAAAATTTTCGCGTCACTAAATTCAAATTTAGTACACAGGTGGACAGGGATACGAATTTAAAAATGACATATTTTTTAAATAGCAGAGGCTAGTTACTTATCTTACCTAAAACTAAAAACCTTAAAAATTATAATATAATAATCTTTATATATATAATTCTTCTGTGAGTGTGTATGTCACTGAACTTCTCTTAAACGACTGGACTGATTTTGATGAAATTTTTTGTGTGTGTTCAAGGAGATCTGAGAATGGTTTAGATTCACAATTTTGTCCGCTGGACAACCCCTATTTTTTTAGGGCGGTACGAAGTTCGCTGGGTCAGCTAGTTAAAATATATTATTAAAAAAGGAATCCCTTTAGGCAAGGTTTCGGAGATGTACTTGCTCGTTCCCCATTTGAATAGCTAGAGACTAATTCTTTGAAAGCCTTATAGTGCTGGGACCCCACGGAATTTCATATTTATTTTTTTTGTCTTACTAGTAGGAGTACATTTCATCTAAGCGGTCTTAGGGTTTACGCATTATCATACAAAACTATTAAAATTAGATCGAAATGTATCACGAATTTCATTTCATGTTTTATTATGTCCATTTTGTTTCATGAAATATATTACTTACGATGTTACGATTTTAAGGATGTAAGCCATTGAATACGGCTGACATGAGAGAAGCATAAATTGTTAACCCAATCGACAGAAAGTCTTTTTAAATGGTAGTGACCTCAAAAACAGAAGACAGCACGTGCTTACTAATTCTCTAAGCGAGTTACTAAGGAAACAATATTTTAGAGGAATTTCATCAGTATCTTTAAATGTTTAGATTAGAATTTTTCGTTTGGAAATCTGGATAATGTCTAGCATCTCACGCCGGCCTAGAATTTGTTAAACGCCTTGGCCAGTCAGTACACATGCTCAGTGAATGGTATTTGCAACGATTTGTATCACTGTAACACTTTACGAAATGTACGTAAGCAGCTTATAAAATATTCAACAAGGAAGTTAGTTAATTAAACTCGGTTATTGAAGTGAAACTTTTTTTCCAACAAGGTGTAATTAGAAAAATCCTATGGAAAAGATGAAACAGTAGGGTTCCAGGGGGCCATTCGCCTAACGGAAATGATTTTATTTTGTTATTTCTGACCGCCGAAGGTTTTCAAATACCTCACGCTCATTTTCTTTAATATTGTTATTGTTATATCATGTTCCAAAGCTGTAATAGTTTTAAGAAAATATCGAACTGTCAAAACGCACTTCCTTCCTGTTTGAGTGACCCTTGCATTTTCGCACGTGAATAAAACAACACCGACTGGATGACTGGAGTTTTATTAAATAACCACAAGGCCACAAAAAAAATAATGCAAAAGAAAAAAAAGAGCGCGAGACATTTGAAAACCTCAGGCGGCTAGAAATAACAGAATGAAATCGTAAGCGTTAGCGTTTCCCCTTAGCATTTCCGTGAGGCGAATGGCCCCCAGGGCCCTGCGGGGTAGGGGATTGGGCCAGGGAAGGCAACGGTGCGAGTGGTGTTTTTGGTATTAACATCATCATCATCATCAGCCTATAACTGTCCCCACTTCTGGGGCACAGGCCTTCCCTATCTTACTGGATCTGCGGCCCAGGAAGATATGGAACGAGGAACAGAAACCGGTACAGGTAGATGATCTTGCTCTGATTGATGATCCCAATGGTCCTCGTAACTTATGGTAAAAGGGTCTGGTCGTACGAGTTCATCCTTTTTTTTTTATTACGCAGGTAAAAAATCTTTTTACAGACGACGGCGCCTTTAAGAGGCACACCGCCGAACGGACCTCACACCTGTCTCCCGCAAGTCTTACGGGCCCCCCAGTGGCTTCCCACCGAGGACCCCGCAACTCTTACGGGCGCTTTACGGTATAATATCTGCTAAAAAAGTCCTGCGAATACCTTCAACACTGCTTAGTGTGGAGTCGCAGGGTCCCCGTTAGGGATTCTACCACGGCTCCGCCCCCAGCAGCTTCCCGGCCTCGCCGGGGCTCCACGGCAGGGGTCTCCCGTGGTATTACGGGGACCCCGCAGACGTGCGCAGGATGGCCCGCGCGTGGGGGCTGAGTACGCGGCCTAGTGCCCACCGTACCGCCCCCCATCTGCTGCGGAAAGCTAAGGCCCTCCGCCACCCTCCCCTTGCAGACAGAACCACATGAGGAGTATACGAGTTCATCCTGGCAAAGACGGCCGAATCCGAGTGGTGGATGTAAAGACGAGCACGCTGCAACGTCTTTGGTCGATTAGTGCTGCTTCAGCACTAGGGGTAGGGAATGTTAGCGACATACTCGTATGAAAGCACAGATAGTGGTGTCATATTTTTATTAAAGAATTTTAGGATACTTTTGGTATAGAAACGACCATTTTGTTACTAACTTGCTATGCGACTGTCTTCGAACATCCGCCGACTAGTTAAGTTCTACATTAAGTTACTTTTCGTGTGATCATTGTAAAAACCAAATAAAAGTGTTATATCGTCTACTGGTACTACAGATGGTATAGGGAGATTGAGACAGTGTGGATTGGCGGGTGCTAACGACTGCCGATGCAGCCGGGACCAACGGCTTAACGTGCCTTCCGAATCACGGAGGAACTCGAGATATTTGGTCACCCATCCAATGACCGACCACTGCGAAAGTTGCTTAACTTCAACGATTGCAGCCGAACGCGCTAACCATCTGCGCTATTGTGTTCCTCCCTTTTTGGTATAGCAAGCGTCTGTAGGTTATGATGGCCGCTTGCCATCAGGTGGGCAATCACACTAATATTATAAAGGCGAAAGTTTGTGAGTGTGTGAGTATGTGAGTGTGTATGTTTGTTACTTCTTTACGTCTAAACGACTGGAGCGATTTTAATAAAATTTGGTATGGAGTTAGCTGACACCCTAGATTAACACATAGGCTACTTTTATCCCGAAAACATGTTAGGTTCCAGAGGGATTTCCAAGAAACTAAGTTAACGCAGACGAAGTCGCGGGCGACCTCTAGTATGTACATAAAGACAAGACCAACAAAACGTAGTTTAATCCTTGATAATGGTAAATATTTTAGTTGTCGTAGTTCGGTTAGTTAAATTATTTATTAAATTCTCTATCACAAAAGCGTTATCGGTCAGATAACACTGGCTAATTAATTTGAAGCAATTAATCTTAGTTATGTTCTCGTTATCAATAAATATGATATCTGCGTTTGTGTTAGAATATTTATTATGTTCATTCCGATTGAATGAAATTAAGGAAATCTACATTTTTAAACACTATTAAGTATTTTTAATAACGAACAGTCATCATCTTGATTTTAGTCTTTGATTAATGTTCTCGTATTCCAATAAGGGAAAAATGATATTTTGAATTAAGAAGAAGTTATTTTTTTTATTTATTTTTTTACAATCTTCTTTATTTATTATTATTATTATTATTATTTAGAGTCTTTTACCTTATAAAGATACGCCAGCCCCATCATATCCTAACATTATAAATTACAAAATTAATATTAAGCTACGACGATTCATTGTTGCAAAAATATATATAAATAAGGCTTTTGAATATTTCCGACTGCGAATCTGGCAATATTGTTGCGAATATTCCTACACCAAGGTGAGTTAAATGGCCTTGTGGAAGGATATCATATTCAGCCTTGCGTGCTGTTTGCAATTTTGTGTTGTTTGAATATTCAAACGTTTTCGATACCTTCCAATGGCGTCGCCAGCTTATGGCTTAGGGGAGGCATTATGGGGCTATGCCCTACCTTAAAACGGGCGGCAGCAGCCAGATGGGGGGGGATACAAATCTTTTTATATTCTGTTTTTCAATTTGGTTGTAGTGAAGTTGGAAAGACAAACGACCACTCTCAGCCCAAGGTTGTTACGAATATTGCCAGGTGAAATAATTTGTGAATTTAAAAAAGACAGAGAGAAAGGGGATTGTAGTGGGGTTTTAAGGTTAAAAGGAAAGGATTCAGAGAAAGTGGGATTAAGGAGAGGAGGAAGCTAAGATAATGAGGATCATTACTAGGTGGGAGGAGCTCGATGGCGCCGGTGGTGAGCACGTTCGGCTGCGATCGTTGAACTTAAGCAACTTTCGCAGTGGTCGGTCATTGGATGGGTGACCAAAAATCTTCTATCTTGAGTTCCTCCGTGCTTCGGAAGGCACGTTAAGCCGTTGGTCCCGGCTGCACCTGTAGTCGTTAGCATCCGCCAATCCGCACTGGGCCCGCGTGCTGGGTCATGGCCCAATCTCCCTATTCCATCCATAGGGAAGGCCTGTGCCCCAGCAGTGGAGACATTAATAGGCTGATGATGATGATGACTAGGTTAGCAAATCAATTCAAAATCAACAGTATAATAATCTCTAATAAGCTTTTTAATTAATATACTTTTTAAGTGATCCAAATCGGTTCATTCGTTGCGATTTTAAACCTAATTTTACGGTAGCCAATATTCACTGGCGGGCGAAACGTGTGACGTCACAGAGCTCGATCGTGGTTCACTTCGGTCGAACTTTAGTAGCGTCTTTACGCATGCTCGCACCCGATCACTAGAGCTCTGTTTCGTCACAGTCACCACGCGGCCAGCCGAAAATTCGTTTAGTAATTTGGTCATAACTTCGTCAATATTTGTCGTAAAACAAAAATTTAACCACTGTTTTTTATGGAATCCTTAGCTCTATAAATCTGCATTCTCAACTGAAATCGTTACGGATCCTTATTATGACATAAAAACGGAAAGAAAAAAAGGTCCAGAGAAGAAAGATTAGAAGTGTGTAGAAAATTATAACGCACACATCAGTTTTTGGTGAGACAAGTCAAATAAGTTAACTAAGGACTATGGTTACTTTACATTTGGCTATATTTGTCTTTTGGCGACGCCTTGACACCTTCCGTTATGTTATTAATTTAAGGAAACTTAACGTTATTCACAGTCTAACTAATTGGGATCAAAGCTTGACAGCCTTGCTATCAACTGATCTTGTTATTAAATACTCGCATAAATTATATCGTTTATCATATTGTGGATTTTATTAATCATATATATAAATCAATTAGCTTTTGCAAATTTCAGCGAATCTTCCTTATTATGTCACTAAATAATATTTTATTTTGTAACATCACTATTTGTAACTTTTTTTTTTTTTTACAAAACAACGTATTGTTTTATTGGACTTCTCATTTTTATTATGTACGTATAATACAAACCTGTTAAAAAAAACATCTTTTTTGTCATATTGGATTACTGCATCCAACTACTTTCATCTTTCATCCAACAATCCAACAACTCTTGTTGTCGTAATTTGGACTCTTGTCTCAGCTGGGCTGGACTCTTGGCAGACAGCCATTCTTACCTTGCTGGCCTCACCCTTATCCCCGATCCCTGCAGCTTGAAACTATACTCACGAACCATAATAAGGTAGTGTAATTTTGCTCTTCTGTTTTAAGGTTATTTCTCATGCCCTGCGGGACGAAGCTTCGGGTGGCTTTAATACTAAATGCGCTACAATTAGCATTCGAAATTTGAATTACTACTGTCATGTTCTATAAAAAAGTCTGCAACAACAAATGCCCATCTTTAAATTTTACTCACTATAACCTTCTTCCTCAAATTAACGCGGGTGACACGGCAGGGGACCTCTAGTTGTGTCATAACTGTTATAGTTAGACAGGTTACATTTTGGTATTTTTTTTTACGTTATCGAAATTTCATACGGAATCCTAACTATTCTGAAAATACTCTATAACCTATGTTCATCAGGGATAATGTGGGATTCAAATGTGAAAGAATTTTTCTATTCGGTGCCGAAGGTCGGAGCCTATTCAATACAAACAAACAACTAAATCTTTCCTCATTAAAATGTTATAGAGTAAGATGCCAAGACTGCCCAGACCTTTGTTATTTTCTCATGGAAATAATATAGATAATGGAGTAGTATTAGGAAAAAGTTCATAATATATTACAAATTTAAAGTAAAATTTATGTTTTACTTGACTCTTATTTAGGGTTAAAAACATGAATATATTATTGCATTTTATTGCACTATAAAAATAAAAGTCAAGAAAAACATGAAATTTACTTTAAATTTGTAATATATTATGAACTTTTTCCCCGTACCTCGCACATAAAAATATATTTTCGGAAATCGTATTCATAAAATCTTTTTTTATGAGTGCGCTAATGAATCAGACGGTAACTGATATAATATTTAATCAACATTATTATCAGCCTATGAATGTTTCCGCTGCTGGAATAATAGTGTTAAAGCATAATAAATAATGTCAACAATGCAAATACTCGTAAATAATCAATCTGATATAAAGCAATAGGGTATTTGACAGTATTGTATGTGTTTAGAATGAATATTGGCAGGGGTTTTTACTATTTTTACAAAAGAAATATTCATAATTTTACTAAAAACCTACGAAAAAGATAATAGTTTTCTTATCTATTGTCACGTGACCCAAAACGCTTTGGATTGGCGGAGCCTAAAATGACGTCACACGCAAGTAAACTTCCGGCTAAAGTGACATTACATTGTATCGTTTGACGTTTTAATAACAGTCGTGTGACGTCACACACTAGTAAGACGCCATATTGTCCAGAGAAACGTTTTCGCGGCAACTTGAAAATGGAGTTTTTGATTTGGTTATTTTTACTGAAATACAAAACAGAATGATGAATATCCATTTTTTTTACGGACTCCATAAACATTAGTCAATAACGTGAGTTCGTTTTCTAAAACTTGTCAAATACCCTATTGACCCAGTGTGCTCATTTAGAACGTCTGCCCTTTTTCTTAAATTTCATGTTAATTACTGTATAACGTTATCTCACGATACTGAGTCCAGAGCATGTGCCTCACTCAGGGTTACTATTTAAAATTTTGAAAAGTCCTGACATAAAGTCGGACATTTCGATAAAAGTCCGGACATTTTAGTCACAAAATGCAAATCACCCACTTAGTTACAGTGATATTATGCTCGTGGTAGCAGACACTCGCATCGGTCTCGTTGTTCATTTTTAAAGATGATTTATACTTATATATTTTGTTTTAAATGAATGAGAACTTAATAAAGATTATTTGACTTATTTGCTATAACTTAATATGTTAGTTTTACTCATATTTCATGTAATTAATGAAAGCCGGACAACAGGCATAAATTCCGGATATTTCCGGAAAACCCGTATATATCCGAAAACCCCGGATATGTACCGAAAAATCCGGATATGTCCGGAAAAATCCGGACGGATGGTAACCCTAGCAGCACTATTTTTTCGGGGGACAGGACAGATATTTGCATACCGCACCGTGTGCATTGAGTCCGTGACAAGTCCTCGGTGATCAATTTTTTGATAAGACGCGGACAGGCCTTTTATATCAGGTTATGTAGGCAGATGTTTTTTTGGTAATAATTTACTATGACTTATTGCTAAATATTTACTATTATTTCTTTGATGACCATTTACTATTTTTTGCAATCGTTTAGGTAAAAATCCTAATTTTGTTTTTTAAATATTATGTTGTATTTTTGTTTGCAGATGCAAACGATTCTGCATCACAACAGCAGCGGCGCGACCGCGTACACCGGGCGGCTGAAGAGGCGCGAGGTGCACCGCGCCATCACCCTGCACCCGGTCAAGGAGCACCGCCAGTTGTACCGGCTGCATTCATACTTCAAGGTAATACAAACAGTTAAATTATCTATATTGTATTGTTACGTGTCGGGATGGGGTTCGAAATTATATGCCAGTTCACGCTTGACAGTTCTTTATTCACCACACCGTTCACACAATGTTAATTACAAAACACTCACTAAACACTGTATTTCACTATACAAGTCTCTAAACAATCTCACTTGAACACTTTTGTTGCACTTTGATCGCCTTTGGATTCGCTCCGAAATCGCTGTTGAAACTCAACTGTCTCTGCGCGGCGCCAATCGCGCTTATATACGCCGATCGACGCATTCTAGAAAGTACCTATTAAATTGAGAGAGGAGCTCGATGGCGCAGGTGGTTAGCGCGTTCGGCTGCGATCGTTGTAGTTAAGCAACTTTCGCAGTGGTCGGTCATTGGATGGGTGACCACAAATTTCTATCTCGAGTTCCTCCGTGCTTCGGAAGGCACGTTAAGCCGTTGGTCCCGGTTGCATCTGCAGTCGTTAGCACCCGCCAATCCGCACTGGGCCCGCGTGGTGGGTCAAGGCCCAATCTCCCTATTCCATCCATAGGGAAGGCCTGTGCCCCAGCAGTGGGGACATTAAGAGGCTGATGATGATGATGATGAAATTGAGAATTAGCTAGCATCCGCGAGTACGAAATACCTACTTATACCTACGCAGGTAACACTCATAACTTGTAAACAAGTGCAGATCTCTAGCACTTTCGCGGTTACTTTTCGAGAGCGTTTGTGACACTGCCACCCTTTTAGACATGCTCGTCCCGCATCATTGCTGCCGTGGTAAGGTGTCAGGCGATCGATGTGGATTATCTTGGGCTTCTTCCTATCTCCCTGTCTTATCCGATAGGTCACGTCCCTGATTTTCGTAATCACTTTATAGGGTCCTCCCCAGCGGGGCTGAAGCTTTGGGGAATTTCCAATCCTCTTCTGTGGACTTTTTTTATTGAAGTGAAACTTCTTTATCGGCGTTGGAAAAAAATTTACCGCCACATTTTTTTCGGTTACGCGTCACGTTTTTTGGTTACGCGCCATCTTTTTTTTAAAAGAGCACTATCTACCTCATCTGAACAATTGCTTCTTCTGTCAACTTTAAAAAAAAAGTATCGACAGCAAATATATATATAAATAGGTAAGGTAAGGTAAGGTAAGGTAAGGTAGGTTGATATGAGATTAGCTTAAGAAGATGCTAATATACCGCGGGCGCTTACGGACTGCGCCTTTGGTATTAAGCTTGATTTCAGTTTTCGTTATATATGTGTTTTAGTAAATAGTATTAGTTATTAGTATTTAGGGTTTTACTAAGTGTGTTTTATGATTTTAATAATATGAGTTTATGTTTTTCTGATATGGCTTAGTTTACGTGTTATTGAATTTTTTGAGGTTTTTAATAATGTAGAATAGGTGCTTTTTTTTTGGTAAGGTAAGGTAAGGTAAGGTAAGGTAAGGTAAGGTAAGGTAAGGTAAGGTAAGGTAAGGTAAGGTGTAGTTATACCCCTTTAGTGGGTGAGTTTTTGAAAAATCTTAGCGCACGCCTATATATATATTTCTGGAAAGTTGCATGTAGATCATATTTCGAAAAAAATAAGGCCATAAAGAAGTTTCACTTCTTACGTGTGTACACTAGTACACGCACACATTTTTTTTATATAGTGCACAAAAGAGTTATAGCAAGCAAAATGGTAAAAGACACTAAGAAAAACAATTGATAAAAAAATACTGAACTCCACTAGCATGTGCAAACAGCATGCTTATACAAGTACACAGCAACCATACATTAAAAATTCAAAATTTTAATAACAAATAACTTTACTACACAAATACTATACACAAGTCAATTACTTATACTATACAGGGCAGAGATCCCCCTTAATACTGGTTGACTCGACCAGTGGGCCAATCGCCTAACCAGATTGCTTTGGAAAACGCTATCGCTTACGATTTCATTTTGTTATTTCTAACCGCCGAAATACCTCACGCTCATTTTCTTTAACATTGTTATTACCAATGCAAAAGAAAAAAAAAGAGCGCGAGGCATTTGAAAACCTCAGGGGGCTAGAAATAACAAAATGAAATCGTAAGCGATAGCGTTTTCCAAAGCAATCCAGTTAGGCGATTGGCCCCCAGAACTGACTGACTGTCGAAGCATTTTTTCTTTTAAAAGATGTACGGGCCCCTTTCCCAACACAAACCATAGTGCATGTAGTTTCCAGTAAATGTTTTTGCAAGGCAAAAAATACCTCCCATCCTCTCAATGAAAATTAAATGTAAACATAATTATTTAAAAGACACTCACTTTATAATCTTCTTAAGTGTTTTATTAATCTTACATTAACGATATCGATCATAGTGATACGCATCAAAAATGGAAACTTTTCTAGTATAAAATATATTTTATTGTATTTTTAGGGTTCCATACCTCAAAAGGAAAAACGGAACCCTTATTTAACACTTTGTCCGTCTGTCCGTCCGTCTGTCAAGACCGCTTTTCTCAGGAACGCGTGGAGAGTCTACTGTCCCTTGGAGTTGTAAAAAATCAAATGCCTAAGCCTAAGCAATCAAAAGATACAGCCGTTTATGCCGCAAATTTTCGAAACTCGCACGGGAATTAAAACTTTCAGGGTACTTCCAGTGCACTTAGAATCTTGAAATTTGGTACGAAGTAACGTCAATAGTACAGATAAAGGAAAATTTTCGATTTTTAGTTAATTTTTAGTTACATCATATAATAAAAATATATTTAAAATTTTTAAAGTTACTACCTCTTTTCTCATGAACACGTAGAGGTATTAAATTGAGTTTGTACGGAACCCTCGGTGCGCGAGTCCGACTCGCACTTGGCCGGTTTTTTATCAGTTACTTAGCTTATTGCCTTTATCAATGCACAACAAAAAGTGATATCTTGTAGTGATCATGTTTTCTCTTATCATTATTTACCAGACAAATATATAGATTTATGTAGATTGATATCATTTTTTTATAATTTTAAAACCATTATTAAAGTAAAAGAAGGTATTGGTATCGATTCTGGCATGATTGTCTAAATCTAAACTTAAATTCGACAATAGTTTATCCTTATCATTCTCTATACAGAATGAAAAGGAGAGACTGATGTTAAATTTTGTTTTCAGTTTAGAGAATCATCCCAGAATCGACACCATAATTGATCTTAGGCGGTGTTTCTAGCTAGCAGTACAGAAGTACTCAAGGACTGCTGTCAAAGAATATTTTAGCACGGCTTGTTTACCGGTTAATTTTCAAACCTAAATCAGTGTCAAGTACATTAGGAGCGTTTTATTTAGGTTTGGCTCTACCTTAACCTTAAAAAACCGGTTTTCCTAAAAAGCGAAATCAAATAGGTTTTGAATCAATTTAGCGGTTTTTTAAGGGTTTCATTTCGCTCTTTCTGACGGCATCGATAATAAATGAATAACTTGACTCACTAGACGCTAGCAAACGTGTCAATAAATACACCAATCTCTCTGCATTAACAAGTTGTGACTTGATTAGTTCAAACATGATTAGAGTTTATTGTAAATATTCCATGTTTAGCACTGCAGACAGCACTTAAATTATCCTCTTAAACCTTAATAGGACCATTAATCCTAACAAACATATCATTAATTATATTTGACGAATATAGTATATCTGTGACTGCATCTGACAAAGCCACATATACAGCAAAAGTAGATGATTTAGTAAAACGTCTTATAGAAATAACATTTATAGTTTAACAATTAATTAAACATCCACGCGGACCAGGCAGCGGACGGGACTCGAACCCGCACCCTTCGCAATCCGGGCGAATACACTGACCAATTATGCTACCACGGCCCTGATAGCCGCGTCGAAATTTTCAAGCCCGTCACAGACGTAGCTATAATATATATTAATATATCGAAATATATATTATATTATAGCAAACTACCACAGACGGGAGCTATACTATAATATATATTTTGCCCTCACTCGGTCTGCGGTCGTTTTTGCAAGCGCACGGTTTTAAAGCTTATTTTCTAGCACAGGGTGTTTTAATTTTGAAATAACGTTATGGATCAATCTTACCGAAATTAATTCGACAAGAGCACTACTTTTAGATTTAATTGAAAGTTCCTCAAAGGATGATTCCGATGCTGAATTTGATATGCATGTTGCCTTGTCAGGAACGAAAAATAGAACCATCTGGGTAGAGTCGCATATAAAACAAAAAAAAACTTGTGGCGAATTTAATTTGTATCGTGATTTGTCATCCAATAAAGGAGATTACTCAAATTGGCCCAAATGCACAAAAGTATTAACATTTACGGTAATTCTTGGCGTAATTTATACTTTATTTTACAGTCATTAGATTTTAACGGACACCTTTGTATAATATATTCATTTTAAAAAGGACTTTTAATTTTACCGGTTTGGAAAACATACGAATATATATACATTTTTAATGGCTATTCGGGTGTAGTAACATTCAGCCAAAGACTGATCGAAGTTGTTTATATAACATAAAATCAAATCTATTTTGTAAAGATCGATAAAGAATATCATTTTTTATTACACTGTGGTATTAATATCCACAACTATAGTATCATTTTCACTACATGCAAATATGCTAAGACAATTATTATAGATGGTAGGCGACATCATAAAATCTATTGCCATACATTTTTCGCCAAACACCTCCATAACCACATTATAAGGTGTGATACACTAAAAATCTAAAATATGGTTATAATATAAACATATCAAAAATAATGAAGCTACTGAAGATATGGCGGTATAAACTAAATCTTTCTTTGGTTAACGAGAGTTTAAAAATTCTTTCTAATCTGTGGCTCATTCACAGTTTCTGTCACAGAGTACCTTCCTTATTATAACCGGAAATGCATAGATGATACGTGACTTTAAAAGTTACTCTTGTGCATTAACTTTAAAACAGACAACTATCTGTTAATCTACATGCTCTATATACCTGAATCTAATACATAATTTCGGTACTTGGCTTGATTTCCCTAGTTTACTATATAACTTATTTGTTTTTTTATTAGTTTAATACGTACCTATTTGCAAACATAACCTCAAAATTGTTCAGTGTATATGGTTTATAGAAGTTCTTAGGGGTGTCCGTCAATAATATTCGTTTCTACAGTAATTTATGTATAATTTCGAATCTAGGAAACAATTTTTCATGATTATTGGTCTTTAGGCCAAACATGTATGGAAGCTGAGCAATCTCCTTTGCACAGTATTTTAGGAGAGGGAGGGCGAAAGAGAAATGCTCGTGCGCGCTTGAGCCGGAGATCGCGCAGGCGTTCAGAGAAAAGTTGAACATTCTGTATTAAAAATATATACTAATATATCAAAATATATCCCGTCACAGACGTAGCTATAATATATCGAGATATTATATTAAAAAAACTAACACAGACGGGAGCTGTACTATAATATATATTTTTTTTCGTTCGGTGAAAAATGGAACATCCCGTATTATAAAAATATATCAAAATATATATTAATATGGCAAAATATATATTAATATGGCAAAATAGACACTAATATGCCAAAATATATCTGTCGACATATTTTGGTGACGTCATAGAAATATATAATATAGCTGCGTTTGCGGTCACTCGAAAATTTATATTGAAAATATGTTGTAATATGCCTTGCTATGATTCATATTAATATATATTATAGCTACGTCTGTGACGGGCTTTAAGTTGCAAGGCAGCGCCATCTCCTCGCATTGTAGGTAACCCACACTGTCAAAATGAATACTTTTTCAAGTATTAAACATTTGAAAGAAAAAATAGCATTTATAGTTGTTTTTTTAAGCATTTAACTGCTAGATGTTTAAATCTAAAGAAAAGTTTTAAAAGAAAAAAAACATATTTTTTTCTAGTAAACCTTTCTTTAGATTTAAACATCTAGCAGTTAAATGCTTAAAAAATAAATAAAATAGTAAATATATTTACTGTTATTTGACTGTTAAATTTCTAAAGTGATTGTTTTTCACCAGTGATTCGTCGAAAGTTCGTGACGAACGTAGACAAAACGTAAAAGATATCGTGACTTTTATTTATAATGAGAAAATTTAGGATTATTTTGAAGAAATCGAAAAGAGGACTTTGATTCGGATCGTTGTGCCCAATTGGCTGAGAAGATTTCAATAAAATAATGTCATTGTGTAATTTTTGCGTTGTTATCGTAAGACTGCTATAGTTTGCATGGTAGATTATAAAGACATCATTATGCTTCTTTGCCATGCTCTTGATATACAATAGTAGATTGTTGACTAAGGGAGCAAAGAACTATTATAAAGGCGAAAGCGGTTTTTCTGCATAGGCATTCTGTAGGATGATCCATTCCTACTATAACAGCATTAAGCTGAGGCAGGGTCCTGATTGTCCTTTTCTCTCTCCATATTGTTGCTCACTGTTATTATTTTATTTTTGTTGCTATGTTTTTTTTTACATAGTTGTGTAAGGTCAATAAAAGCTTTTTCTTTCTTCTCTTTCTTTCTAGGATGCAATCTCTTTTACTATCTCATTCATTCGGATTTCTGACATATGTCAAAAACTTATCCAATAATGGCTGCATCAACAGGCAATAGGGATGATGACTAGTTTTTTTTTCTTCGTTTATCAGGTAGATTATCAAAAAGTATTGGACACGTATTTTTTATTTTTTTACATAATATAAACATTGCAGAGATATATTGATTTGAAAAGTCGCATGACGTCATGTTTTGGTACAATTTTCACTTAAAACTGACGTAACGAGCCCGTACTCCCAAACTTTGACGCGCTATAACTTTGTCATTTTTTGGTTGATTGCCCAAAGAAAAAATATGTGTCCATTATTTTTTGATCATCTAACTGACGCCGCACTAAATAGAATTTCGTTTGCTGTACCCCGTCACCACCCTTAATAATATATAATGTTGACAAAGCGTTCATAAGATTGTCGTGACTGTCTTTGTTGATTGGAACTTTTACTAACAATATCCATCCACATTCCAAATTAAAATAGCTTTTAGTCCCTAGGAAATAAAACCGCTATTTTGGTCCCTGTAAACAGAGAACAAACTAGCTCTATTCGAAAAGATGTCATAAAAAAGATATAATGCACGTTGCGGAATTTAGAATAATCTTTGTCGTAATAAAGTACTATATTTTCGCAACAATATTCGGAAACACCGTGTGCAGTCGTAAAGTCGGTAATTTATATTATTGAAGTTCAGTCTTTGATCTTTATGCTTTCCTGTAACGAAAGGGTTTAGTTACGGTAACATTTGATATTTTTAGTTTGAGTCAAGGTTAAGTAACCTTGAAAAATCTTTTTTTTTTGAGTGTGTATGTTGTTGGTAGCAGATGACCTTTACAGCGTCACCGGGTTTGGGGACGGCGAGATCCTAAGGGGACCTCAAGCCGAGAATTGGCGAGTGCCTCTAGAGGTATTCCAGGCGGATGGCATCTCCCCACGGGAGGAGTCTCCTCTCCGTCTGGAGTCCATAGACCACTCGAATTTGAGGGGGTTGGCTCAACTAGAGGGCGTCTCTGAGACTCGGTCCTCGGCTCTAGTTAGCCGTTGTCGTGGTGGGCGAACATCATATTTAAGTGTGAATGTGCTTTTACACTCTTATGCCGTCCACACTTATAAAGAACGTTTCCAATGGGGTACCATAGTAATAATGAATTCACAAATTTTGTCTAAAATAAGTATCAAAATAAAAAAATGGTAGATATATTTATTAAATCTAATATTAAGATACTGTAAATAAATAATGTAATTTAATTGCATTTCAACATAGTTCACTGTAAGAAAGGAGAAGAATGATACGAATTTTCTCGGCAGAATGAACAACATTAATATTAATATTTATTGGAAAACACATACAGCTACTTTATACAGGAATAATCCTAATGCAATAGTGTAGTTTTAAAATTACAATTAATAATAATTATAAACATAATTGTATTAAAAAAAGACAATAATACTTATTCCATTTTGTTACATATAAATTAACATAACATAGTGTATATACATATTAAAAAAAAAAAAATTGTCATCTCTATTACAAATTTCCATTACCACCGATCTTTTAATAATGGACAGTGAAACATCTTCCATCTAGTTCATTTAGTTCAATATTGTCGTCTGTCTAGTCTATTCTAGTGCAACATTTTCTCTAGGTATAGCTCGGTAGTTCATATCAGCCCAAAATATCAACGAAACTATTTTATTAACTGTTTCAATTAAATTACGTTTTATTTGTTTCTTAGGTTTTCACGCACACCACTCATTAAATAAATAAAGTTTCAACGGTATAGATGCATTGATTTATTGATTTTTTTATTGACGTTTCACACCCTTTTCAGGATGCGTCGTCTGACTAATGAATTTATTTACTTTGTCGAGCTACCTTCGAAAGACTTTTATTGAGCGTTCGGATATTTCATTGGAAGTTTTTAAAACTTTATTGTCTATTAATACTTTACTAGCAAACCAGTGAACCAAATGTTCACCAAAACCTGATTTAAAAAAAATGTATTTAATTAATTGAGAACTTCGGAGATTTTGTGTGGTTTCGTTTGAAATTCGTGATTTCTCGAAAACCGGAAGTGCTACGTTACTCAAATCCGGTTTGTAGTCTTATCAGACTATTCTTAACTTATAACTTAAATATTCTCTTTATCTATCTCTTACGGTTTGGCCGCTGAAACAGCACCACAGACGGACTTGTCTAATAGATAAGAGATTAATTAAATTAGCTAATAAATTCATACATAGACAATAAAGTATTAAACATCTTCCAATGAAATATCTGAACGCTCAATTAAAGCTTTCGAAGGTAGCTCGACAAAATAAATAAAGTCATAATTCAAACGATGCATCCTGAAAAGGATGGGAAATGTCAATAAATAAATAAATCAGTGCATCTATACCGTTGAAATTTGTTTTATTAAATTACGTTTTGTTTGTGTTAAGAAGGAATCGTTTGAGAAAATTTTATTCTTCGATGAATTCATGTGTTGTTCACAGTAACAAATAGCCCTTGCTGAGTTTCTTGCCGCTTCTTCTCAGTACAAGGTCTCCCGCCGTAGATTTACGAACCGACGGCGTAGCGATTGACTTTCACAAGAGCTTGTAACAGCCTAAACTGAATAAATGAGACTGAGTTTGAGTACTTACCTACATTGTACTCAACTATATAACACTAAAATATACTTTAAAAGTTTTTTTTCTGCAAAAATGTGTCCTATTATACTAGACCCTAATGAGCAGACAGCAGAGCCTTTCGCTTCCCTCGGGTATAGACGAACGATTGAACAAACGGGAGCAGGTGATAAGAAAGATGAGGTGAACTAAATAGAACTAAAAATAAAATATGACCTGAAGTAAACTAGACGAAGGAACGCTTTATCTAAGACTAGCGGCCCGCCCTCGCTTCGCTTCGGGGTAGAGCTGAAGTGTAGACTACAGTTTTTGATCTCAAGCTTGTATTATACACAATGACATTCATCTATGATTCTTCTTATACCTGCATGCAAAGTCTCAGCCCGATCGGTATAAAATTGACAAAGTTTCATACAAACTTTCATTACCTATTTTATCCCCTTGGGGGTAGAAATGATGAAAATCCTTTCTTAGCGGATGCTACGTCATAATATCTACCTGCATGCTAAATTTCAGCCCGATCCGTCCAGTGGTTTGGGTTGTGCGTTGATAGATCACTATGTCAGTCAGTCAGTCACCTTTGAGTTTTATATATGTATATATATATAGATATACGTGAACTAGTCAAATCCACTACAGATGCTTGCGATACCATAGCACAGGTGGCGGCACGTAACTTTAGCGCTCAACAAAACGCGGAGGGGATAGATGCGCGTGGGTACGACTGGAGAGCCAATCGGCGCAACGCACGCCCACCCGCGCACCTCGTTTCCCCCCAACACATCTTATTTTTTTTTTCTGCGCTAGAGTTTCGTGCCGCGACTTATATCACTCGCACCATTACCCTGATCTGACCTTACCTATACAATGGCGACTGAAGCTCTGGAAAATTATTCATCGGTAGAAATACAACTACAAGACGCAACATCCAGGCCGATAGGGTGAGGATGGCTGGTGTGGCAGGTAGAACTGCTGTATCAGCTATCTTCACGTCTGGACTTCACCGTTCCTTAACATCGGGTGGGGTGGAGTCATGTGTCCTTTAGTTGACCTATCTTTAAAAAAATCCAAAAAAAAAATATATAAATGGATATAAAGATAGTGTGTTATTCCATTACATTAAAACAAAAAGGGAAGATACGGCATTCGCGGCTCAAAAGTGATCCGCTTAAATTGTGGTCCATGACCATAATTCGCTTTAGTCACAATTTGACATTCAAACACGCTGTATGTACACTCAATATAACAATATTGCATATATTCTGTGTTATGAAGATAAAACAATGCCTTCGATGCTTTATGAGTTACCTCATATTGAAGTCATTTTTCAATTTGACGACTCTGTATATAATACAGGGAGAAAAAAACAGCCCTTGCTGAGTTTCTTGCCGGTTCTTCTCAGTACAAGGTCTCCCGCCGTAGATTTGCGAACCGATGGCGTAGCTTTTCGACATTCACAAGTGCTTGTAACAGCCTAGACTGAATAAACGATATTGAATTTTGAAAGAACAAAAATAGTTCAGCATTGCTTTTCATTCGTAAAACTGATTTTTTTTCTCAAAAATCACGGTTTTTCGTGAGAGAGTTGCTTATGTAGTGGAGTCGGATTATATTTTATTTGATGCTAGTATGAGCGTACCGTATCTACCCTCTTTGTTGACGTGACAACGTCTTAAATTAGGTTGCGGCTGGGAGTCACTTATGAAAAAGTGTAACGCTCGGTAACGTTACGATGAGTCTCTCGTGTTAAGTTTAAGTTTACATGTACAATGTTTTAGTAAACAAAATATATTTCTATAGTTAAAATTTGTGCAATTCTTATTTTCATTCAATTCCTTGTTCCTATTGTGCAATTTAATTATATTCATATCAATAAATATTCTACCGAGAAAAAGACGTTGTCACGTAAAATCTTCGCCCGTAAAACCGACTTTACAGGCAACCATTTTTTTAATCTAAGGTTATTCCACTGTCTTTTGTATGGTGGAAAAATACTTCTCTAGACAGGCACTCCAATTTAAGCGAAAAACATGAATCAAACAATATACCGGTATAAAGACAGACTGAATTTAGCTGTGGATATATTTTTTGCGTCGGATGTAAATGGTAGATAATAAGTACAATGAACGTGTTAACACTCAGGCAACGGTGTTATCACTAGGACAAATGAAATACTGTGGACTTTATTAACGGTTCAGAACTAATTATTGCATCTTTATTTATATTAAAGACTTATTAATAAGAATGAACAATGCTTAACTAGGTAACAAATGTAATATTGTGGTAATTTCGCTGTTTGCATTGTTGGTTGCTTACATGTTTTTTATAGATAGGTCCGACAAATAACTCCACCCCACCCTGATGTTAAGTGACGGTGAAGTCCAGACGTGAAGATAGCTAGTACAGTATTTCTACTTGCCAGCCTGCATGTTGCTTCTTCACGCCTCTTTTAAAGGATGCCAGGTTGTAAGGAGGGAACACGTGAGCGGTATTCCATTTAGGGATAGTGCGACAAAGAAATGAGTCACCAAATTTCTTTGTACGCGTTGGAATTGTGGCCACAGTTAGACGGTGACAACATAGGCAAGCGCGCGTGGACCTCTGAAGGAAAGGGTATTTATGCCTAAATAAAGAAAATACAAAACTTGTTTTTGTATTGAATGTCTTATCTCCATTGATGAGCTATCAACATATGCTTAGGTAAATTAGAATTGCCAATGTAAATTTTTATCCTTTATATTCCAGAATCTCCGCATCCAGGAGCTTCGTGAGTCGTCCCTGGACCTCCACCGGGACATATCGGCTGCGATGCGGGAGCTGCACGTGCCCCCAGAGGAGGTGGCAGACTACACGCTTCCGGGGGACGTCCCGCTGTTTCCCGCCAAGGTGGGCGAGCCGGGATACTTGGGGGACAACCAGATTTTAGGTAAGCACAAGCCAATAATAGTGGAAGGCAGGTTACTTAGGGGACAATCAGATTTTAGGCAAGGATAAGCTTAAAGTGGGGGAGGCAGGTTACTTGGGGGTCAACGATATTTTAGGTATGGACAAGCTAAAAGTGGGGGAGGCAGGTTCCTTGGGGGTCAACGATATTTTAGGTAAGGCAAGCTAAAAGTGGGTGAGGCAGGTTACTTGGGGGTCAACTATATTTAAGGTAAGGACAAGCTAAGAGTGGGGGAGGTAGGTTACTTGGGGGTCAACGATATTTTAGGTAAGGACAAGCTAAAAGTGGGGGAGGCAGGTTACTTGGGGGTCAACGATATTTTAGGTAAGGACAAGCTAAAAGTGGGGGAGGCAGGTTACTTGAGGGTCAACGATATTTTAGGTAAGGACAAGCTAAAAGTGGGGGAGGCAGGTTACTTGGGGGTCAACGATATTTTAGGTAAGGACAAGCTAAAAGTGGGGGAGGCAGGTTACTTGGAGGTCAACGATATTTTAGGTAAGGACAAGCTAAAAGTGGGGGAAGCAGGTTACTTGGGGGTCAACGATATTTTAGGTAAGGACAAGCTAAAAGTGGGGGAGGCAGGTTACTTGGGGGTCAACGATATTTTAGGTAAGGTCAAGCTAAAAGTGGGGGAGCCAGGTTATTTGGGGGTCAACGATATTTTAGGTAAGGACAAGCTAAAAGTTGGGGAGGCAGGTTACTTGGGGGTCAACGATATTTTAGGTAAGGACAAGCTAAAAGTGGGGGAGGCAGGTTTCTTGGGGGTCAACGATATTTTAGGTAAGGACAAGCTAAAAGTGGGGGAGACAGGTTACTTGGGAGTCAACGATATTTTAGGTAAGGACAAGCTAAAAGGGCAGCCTGGGGGACAACCAGAACTTAGGTAGGAACAAGCTAGATTAAGGGCTTAATTAATTTAATCAACGTATCCCGTAAGAGTCCTTCAGAGTCGTTCAAGAGTGCTTCCTTTGTTTCAATCAACATCACATGATTGTTACGTTACGCCTAGCAAATCTGGTATTTGGGTGATTTTTGATTCTAAAATAGCTGTTGCTAATTTTAATTTCACTGTATGATTAGTTCCCCCTAGCACGAACTTAATAGTTGTATGGTCAGTATCCTAAGCACGAACTTATATCGGGAGTACGAAATGTCTATGTCAAATGTGTACTGATTTTTAGTTCTCGTTGCGTACTTTGTGCCGCTGCTGTTCAAGTTTCCATACAAAATTTGAAATTGACATTTCATTTCATTTTGAAAAAAGACACAAACAAAAGAAAGCCTCAGTTGGAACCAGATTCTAAAAAATCTACCACAGCTTCCACTCCATCCAAGTATAGACCTGCGCAAAGTGTCGAAGAATCTCATTAAGAAGAACTTACAAAAATATTTGCTACAGAAAATTATCTTAAAAAAAATCACTCGATTCAGATTTCAAAAGGATTTGAACCAGAATATGTGGGTTCAAATCTCGTCTGAAAAATGAAACGGGTGGAATTTTCTCGCAGTGAAATCCTTAACAATAACCCATAACACTTGCTTTTCCAGGTGCCCCGTTGGATTTCAACCGCTACAAACCTGACAACATAGAGGACATTGTCCCGTTCGATTTTATCAGCAAGTCCATATACTCGGTCAGCCATTCCAACCCGAAGAGGAGGATAGAAGGACCGCTCAAGGAATCCATCGATGACGTCATCAGGGAGGTAATTTCCGAGTTTGAACTTAATATAAAAAGTCCGATAAAACAACGTTCTGAGTTTTTACTTATCGCAGTTAAATGATAGGCACTCTCCCTTGCCTTGATTATTTCTAATGATCTCTCAATAACTCTCTTGCTGTTGTAATGTTTGTTTTTGAGCAGGGCGTGACACTGACACTCATATTACTGACACACGTAAGACAGCTGTTTTGTCTATGATAGCGAACCGCTTTATGTCAACGTAGCTGTTAAACTTCATTGGTTGGGTTGGTAACATTAAAAGATTAGTTCCTTTTTTCATTCGACTTAAAAATCGACTTCAACTTATAAAAAAAAAAAACTAACCACTTACTTTAAGTTGTTGTGATGGATGGCCCTGTTGAATTTACCAAGTGTTAAATTTTGAATTGTTTTTTTTTACCATATCCATATTTTCACCATCTTAACGACCTATCTACAACGGAATAGACTGCTTCGCAGACCGTGGTGTTTAGCGGATTGAATCAGACTAATGTATCAAAATTCTTCCTCTGGGCCTGCTATTTCTTTTCCTATAGATACTCTTAGCACGAACCATTATCGAATTCGAATAGTTGAATTCGATCTATTTTATACGTTAATTGTGTACTGATTTTTAGTTCTCGTTACGTCCGTTGTGGCGCTGCTATTCAAGTTTCCATACAAAATTTGACAATGACATTTCGCACTCGCAAACTATTCAAATTCGTTACTGGTTCGTGCTAAGGGTACAGGTTAAGCGGCTGCGTACCTACTTAATAATTGTAACTTGTTTCCAAGATAATTGTGGGCTGAAGTTCCGGTGTCAGGTTTGTTGTTTATTAAATCTATCTGAAAATATAGTCTGCTGTTAATAGGCTAGTTGTCACTTTTTGGAAATATGTTTTAAATGGTTAATAATTTTTCAATTAGACCGAAAAAAATGTATTGTATTTTTTTGACCTAGAAAGCTACAGAACTTTAATTTAAAATAGATTTTTCATGGACATACAAAAACGCTGTCGGCCATTTTAGTCTATAAATTATCTTTGGTATGACGGGAACAAAATAGCGTCCTTTACTCCATCCTCCATTTACTCAAGAAAACCAATAAACGGAAACTTTTCTTGAAGATATAAGAGTTTTTAGATATATTTTAGTCGGACGAAAGAAACCACAGTAACACGACAATGACGTTTAGTTGTTTGCTAATGTGTTCACGTCACAATCATGGTGAAAAGCGTTTTTAGTGTTTTAAAAAGCAAAGACTAAAAAGCTATTTTTCAAATTAAATTACTACAGCCATCTTCTAACTTTATGAAGTGAAATCGATGTATTTAAGTTTCTCATACCAAAAATTAAATGAGGTGCTCGATGGCGCAAGTGGTTAGCGCGTTCCGCAGCGATCGTTGAATTTAAGTAACTTTCGCAGTGGTCGGTCATTGGATGGGTGACCGAAAATTTACTATCTCGAGCTCCTCCGTGCTTCGGAAGGCACGTTAAGCCGTTGGTCCCGGCTGCATCTGCAGTCGTTAGCACCCGCCAATCCGCACTGGGCCCGCGTGGTGGGTCATGGCCCAATCTCCCTATTCCATCCATAGGGAAGCCTGTGCCCCAGCAGTGGGGACATTAATAGGCTGATGATGATACCAAAAATTATAAGAAATAAACATTTGTATAGTGCAATTTGACATGAGTCAACTAGCCTATTAAAACTATGTTTACCGTTTCGCAGGTGATGGAGATAATTAACGCGCCTTCAAGGCAGCGCGGGCGCGTGATCGACTTCAACGAGCTGCTGTACGGCTACACTCGCTTGCAGCCGCTGCACGGCGCCGACCACGTGCTAGATCTGCTGCTGAAATACAGGCGCTACCGCGGAAAGAAGATGACTGCTGCTGTACGAAGACATGCGTATCTGCAGCAGGCATTCACCGGTCAGTGTCCAATCATAATTAATGTCTTCCCTGTAAATGCAGCGACCACGTGCTAGACCTGCTGTTCAAGTACAGGCGCCACCGCGGAAAGAATATGACTGCTGCTGTACGAAGACATGCGTATCTACAGCAGGTCTTCACCGGTCAGTGTGATCATTATCTTAAATCCAATGTCTCCACTATAGATGCTCGACCACGTGCTAGACCTGCTGTTCAAGTGCCGCTGCAACCGCAATAAGAAGATAACTTTTGCTGTACGAAAATATGTGTATCTGCAGCAGATCTCTACCGGTCAGTGTGATCATAATTATCAATCAAATGTCTCCTCTATAGATACAGCGACCACTCTTGGACCTGCTGTTCAAGTACCGGCGCTACCACGGCAAGAAGATGACCGCCGCGGTACGAAGAAATGCGTATCTGCATCAGACCTTCACCGGTCAGATCTCAGTGTATAAATAAAATGAATCCCTTTTTTCCTTGGTCACGCTGTAACTTAAGATAGGGCTTTGGCCATTAAATACATATTATTTACTTATAATAAATAGAAAATTCCTACAAAAAAAAATGATTCGCAAAAAATCTAAAATTTTAGAAATGTATCAACAAAATGGATGACGCTGCAGTCGGGTTTTAGGAATTTTTCACAAGAATAGGGCCGTGGTAGCATAATGGTCAGTGCATTCGCCCGGATTGCGAAGGGTGCGGGTTCCAGTCCCTTCCGCTGCCTGGTCCGCGTGGATTTTTTTCTAGTAAACTTTTCTTTAGATTTAAAAATCTAGCAGTTAAATGCTTAAAAATAAATAGAAACATAGCCATTATAAATGTTGTTTTCAACTTATATTTCTGTTTTTGCAGGCATAGACATACGAGAATTGCCAATGGGCGAGCCACCGCCGATAGATGATCCGGAGACATTGAACAAAAACGATGGCAAACTCGATAATAACGATTATGAAGACTTTGATGAGTCTAGCCAGCAACAGCAAAACAGCTTCCTTGATTTCGGTAAGCTGAACGTGAAGGAGGCAATAGGTAACAGCCTTGTGAAGTTACAAAATAATTTGCCGAACGTTTTGAAATGGGGTGACACGGGCTCCGAAGAATATCCGGTTTACGGAAGAAAGATTCACTTCATTTTACCCCTGGCGGGAAGGCAAGAAGTCTTCGGCAGATTCATGAAGAATTACGAGGATATCGTGTTGAAAACTGATGAGGCTGTATCATTGATAGTCGTGTTATATTTAGATAATAAAAATCCCATGGATTACCAAAACTCACAAGGTTTAGTCAATTACTATAAAGATGCGTATGCTAAAGATATACAGACTGTTCTGATGGGTACTACAACTTTTTCTCGCGGTGCCGCTTTGACCGAAGGTCTGAAGCTAGTTCCTGAGGATGGCTTAGTGTTCTTCATAGACGTCGACATGATGTTCAATTTCAATTCCCTCAGAAGAATAAGAATCAATACAATTAAGTTTAATCAAGTCTATTTTCCTATTGTGTTTAGTGAATATAATCCTGAAGTAGTGAACGGTGAAGACTTCAATAAGTTCAAAGACGAAAGTTTTGTGGTAAACTCTGATTTAGGCAGATACGTAGTGACATCAGAGAGTGAGGTGAAATCTAATAGAGAATTAATAAATTTGAAGTACAGCAAAGAGATATCCGATGATTACGGTTACTTCAGACAGTACGGTTTTGGTATCCTAAGTATATACAAATGTGATTTTCACAGAGTCGGTGGTTTCAATTTGAACATAAAAGGTTGGGGCTTGGAGGACGTAGAATTGTTTGAGACACTGATAAAGTCAAATTTGACAGTGTACAGAGTGGCCGATGATAGTTTGGTGCATATTTTCCATTCGGTGGACTGTGATAAGAATTTAGAGAAGAGCCAGTTCTTAATGTGCTTAGGGACTAAAGCTTCTACGTTCGGAAGTGAGAAGCACATGACGTATTACATGCTTAACCATCCGGAACTCCTCTGGCCTAAAGGATGGCAAGAGAAGGGTGCTAGCTAGTACAGGGTTTTACTTTAGGTTAATGTTTAAGTATGAGATTCTGTTTTTCTTTTATCGCGACGTTTAACATTGTTGAAATTGTTGATCGATTTCCAATATATTGTGTACAAAATAATGTTATGAGCTAAATTTGCATCATTGTTGTACCTTATTGGGTGCGACTCTTCGAAGATACGATCATGAGCAGGTGTAATCATACATTCATTTTTATAATATCGACTTTAACATTTCCAATTTAAATCCAATGAATTTTGTTTTAATTTAAATATATTTTAGAATGCATAATGTTTTATAATATTAAGGTGCTTTGTCTCAAAAGTGATTGTGGATTCTATAAAGCATTTATAATTATAGCTTTTAAAGTAAGAATATTAATTGTATAACTATTGTTTTGTTCCTAATAGCAGTTTGGATGGCAAGACATCCAGCTGCAATTTATGCACCATGTCATATTTGTTTCTCAAATAAAATTCTTTTCATTTCTTGTTTTTTTTTTTTAATTTTTACGTAGTCGTTCTTATACAGATTAAAACTAATGCTTTGTAAACTATAAGAAGTTGATCTGACATGGTGCCGAATTTGTAACATTTTACTATATATATATATGTACACGTAGTCATGTATTTTGGATGTTGCCTATTTTTGTTTTACATTTACTCTGGTTGGTGGTTATATGCTAAAGTAAATATAGTACTATCTTATCAGTTCTACGCACTTCATTATCATTATGTATCAGTATCATTCATGAAAACATGGATATGTACAAATGTTTTTTAAACATATTCACGTTTTCATAAATCATGATATTTTTTTAAAGGCTACAGTTCTTTTGTCTATTGTAATAAATTTTAACAAGTAAGAAAACCATATATTTTATAAAGAAGCTTATAATACTCTTTATGTCTATGTCAATAAAGTTTATTATATTATAATCAATGGTTGTGAACACGGACACACATCGCTAGTTGTAAAAGTAGACGATCACTTAAATGGCCATTTTACTTATTTGCTTGCATGTTTTATCAGATATACATAATCCATGAGATTCAGTTGCATAGTTATAAAGAACACATTGTTACTATTTAAAATGGAATATCGTATTGAATATTTCCAAAATAAGTTTCCTAGTTCAATAAAAGTTTTGATTTAGGTTACATGATATTGATTAGATTTAATAGATTCATGATTTTAGCAGCAACATTGAATATTCGGCTGGTACAGTGCGATTTAAAACTTCGGTCGTGAAGGCAGCAGCAAGCAGTTAGATGTAGTGTATGGCGAACTCCACGCGCTTATCTGACTTTTGTTTGTTGCATGCGCCGTGTGCCGTGACTTGCGCAAACTTCACAGTAGTCACCAAGTTTGAATCGTACCAATCCTAAACTCAACAAGTAGGTAATTTCATAAAGTTTAAATACCTACATGATAATTAATATTTTTTTGGGCCCGCTGAATTTCTAATATTTTTTCGTACATAAATTTCATTCCTGTTCTTATTAACATTTTTTCGAATACTTCTTCATTTATTTCACATTAAATTTGTATTTAATTAAATATTATTGTTGACTGCAATTTTGTATTTTCCACTTCCTCTTTGTTAGTTTATAGCGAAGTTAGCTTCAGAGGTTTTCACGACATCATGTCAGCTATTCCTTAAATTAGTCAGTTTTTAGAGAATTATTATACGAACCAAAATACCATTATTTTTTCATAATACGTAGTAATAATAATTAATACTACTCAAACGTGAACCGGGCCAAAAATCTAACATAAGTGGAGAGTGTCAAATTCTTGCAAATAATAATTTGGTTATTCTTTATGACACTATATACATTTTAGTTGATTGTAGTCAAGAATTATGACGAAGCAAACTTTTTATCATTGTTTTTGTACTGTATTCATAGTAAACATGACATTTTGAAGTCAGTTAAATAAAAGTAACAAGGACGACAAACGTAGAACGAACGAAAATTTTAAGTTCATGATAAATTGTCTTCGATCGAATCAAATGAAGGTTTCAAAATTTCTGTTATGCTTTATGATGGAGCAAAAAAAGTTTGACTAGTTATTTATGTCCATATGTCTTTTTTTATTTTTAAGATATTTTTTTGTTCTTTTACGGATACTATGGTGTCGATTCTGGCGTAATTCTCTAAAATTAAACTTAAATTTGACAACAGTGTATCTCTGTCATTCTCTATACAGAATGAAAACGACAGGCTGATGTTAAATTTATTTTTCAGTTTAGAGAATCCTGCCAGAATCGACACCTATGTAACATTTACTATATAGCATAGTCTTATATTTTTTTCAGGTCTAGGCAATGTTTCTACCTGCGGCTAAGCTTGTTCACGAGTACGGTTTGCGTCGACCCCAAACCGTCGCTTGCGCCGGTGTCTGTAACAAACCTTTATACTAACTGGCAACTCGGGACGTAGACACGGTTTTAAACCGTGCCTAGACCCGGGCAGAAATCGTCTCTTTTTGACGTAGACGCGGTTTTAAACCGTGCCTAGATCCGGGTAGAAATCGTCCCTTTTTTTTGAGTGTGTATGCTGTTGGTCGCAGAGGAGCTTTACAGCGTCACCGGGTTTGGGGACGGCGAGATCCTAAAGGGACCTTAAGCCGCGAATTGGCCTAAGGAGAGGCCTCTAGAGGTATTCCAAGCGGATGGTATCTCCCCGCGGGGGATGTCTCCTCTCCGTCTGGAGCCTCTAGACTATTTCAGAAATAGTCTCTTTAACAAGCGATGATTGCTAACTTTTATTATGTACGTAGGTAAATGTTGCGGTATTATTTATTTTAGTAAAAAAAGTTGGTCCGGTTTACGTTTGACTTAGTTTAATATTGTAAATAAACTATAAATTATTTTAATGAGCTCACTAAGTGCCAATTACTAGGGTGTAAGTAGCTAATTAACGAAAAGCGAGTAAATATAATGGTGTTGATATTATATTTTGTGGCTGTACAATGTAAGGTATTGTGATTTGATAGTGATCAACATGGATGAAATATATTTTTGGCAAAGTATTGTCTTTTATTTATTATTCAATATGATTCTAGTACCCTTAGCACGAGCCATTGTCGAATTCGAATAGTTTGCGAGTGCGAAATGTCATTGTCACGGTAGTACACAACTGCAAAATGAATAACTTGACTCACATGACGCTAGCAAACGTGACAATAAATGCATCAATCTCTGAGCATTAACAAGCACGGTTTATTGAGGTTTTAGGTACCGCTTTCATTTCGGACGCGCTCCGAATGAAACCTTACTAAAAACCGGTATTAACCTTTATTTACCGGTATTTTCGAAACCGGTTAAAAGTCCTGGGCGTAACTAGTCTATGCTTTTTCCGCGTTTATTATTATGGGGGAAAAGTCGTTCAACGTCATACGTTGTTCGAAAGCACAGGTCATTCGACTCCATAAGTCGTTTGACTTCAAAATTCGTTAGACTTCAAAAGATGTGTGACTTAAAGTTATAATTAGACTTACAACGAATAGTGTATTCGGCAGTATACCGAATAAAGAATTATCGGCGAGGCCCCTGACCAAAAACTTGTACAGACGTGATTGTTTCGCGCTCCTTTGTTTTGTTCTAATCTGCCGTCCTCATGCTAAAATGCGGCTAAATGACAAAACCAACTTTTGAGATATGGCCAAAAACGGCGCGTAAACTTTAAATTATTGCTATTATGTAACCATTCATCACATGACTGAATGAATTAAAAACTGTTAACTTGTTTACTACAGAAAGTTATTAAAGTATGTACCAATGACTACTTAATAAATGATTATAAAAGAAATGAGAACCTTACCCTTCTAAATTTTGATTACCACAATAATTCAAATACTTACGAGGATTCTATATCCTCCATTTTTCCAATTCAGAAGATGATTATGTACCTGTGTTATGTACGAATGCCGATTATATAACGGAAATGAAAATATGAATATATACGTAATCAATCGATTTTAATTTTTCATTTTACCAATTATTTCTCTATGACAAAATATATTATTTAAGTATTCGGTATTCGGCCGAATAATATGTAGATATTCGGTATTCGGCCGAATATAATAAAAGCAGCCGAATAGGCCGAATACCGAATAGTAACCGAATATTCGTTGCCTACCATGGAGGATAGACAGAAGGAGAACGATCGCTACGTACTAAAGCATTAGCCCGCCTGTCCCTGAAAATTTGTAGAATTTGTAGTTCATTTTTCAGCCACCAGCCGCGCTGCCGTCGTAAGTAGTATCTGTGAAGTTAGCTGTTTATGAGTACAAGTAGATGAAGTTAGTTGAATAATGTATTTGGTCGTTTCAAATTAGCACACAACAACCCGCTTTTATTGAGACAACTTAGCGATCGCAGCGCCTCACTTATTTTGCCCTTATTTCTGGGACTCTATTTTCTACAGCGGTCGTTCTCTTTCTCTCTAATCTCCATGATACCTACCTAGTAGGTACTCGTACTTTACCTTTTTTTCCGGTTACCATGAAAATTCTACCAATTTTGATTTTCACGCAAATAGTATGTTTTGATTATTTCGCAGTTTCGTATTTGTTCATGATTATTTTCAATAGACTTTTGTATCAAGTTAGTAGTTGGTATCACACGGAATCTTAAATTCCTTAGTACCTTAGTAATTTTGTCCCACATAGGGGACAGGCAGTTCATCTATATATATATATATATAAAACTCAAAGGTGACTGACGGACATAGTGATCTATCAACGCACAGCCCAGACCACTGGACGGATCGGGCTGAAATTTGGCATGCAGGTAGATGTTATGACGTAGGCATCCGCTAAGAAAGGATTTTGATCAATTCTACCCCCAAGGGGATAAAATAGGGAATGAAAGTTTGTCAATTTTAAACCGATCGGGCTGAGACTTTGCATGCAGGTGTAAGTGGAATCATAGATGAATGTCATTGTGTATAATACAAGCCTGAGAACAAAAACTGTAGTCTACACTGCCGTCACACACGGCAGAGGGACATCCAGGTCACGGTAATATTATCTATACAGTATTGTGACTCCGCCCTGTCCTTGAAAATAAATGCCTACACCGAACGCTGCGTTGGCACGCGGTAGGGCCGCCAGCCTACAGTATTTTATGTAGTTTTGTTTTTAACGCGAGTGTAGGTAGATTTGTCTCTTTTTTCATCCTAACCACTTATTTATATATTATTCCAGATATTTACCCGATGGAAAAACCGAAATACCTAAATATTGGAAACAAATAACGTACTAGTAGATAGGTATATAAAAAATATTCTATAAAGGTAAGACATCTTTCCAATATTTCAGGTAATTTAAAAAATGATATATCTGGGTGTGTTATTGAAGAGTTCAAGCAACCAAAAACAGCAATTGTGCTGTTGTACGATATTGATCGTCGTTTGTTCTTTT
The DNA here is from genome assembly GCA_902850365.2 of Chilo suppressalis. Lineage (NCBI taxonomy): Eukaryota > Metazoa > Arthropoda > Insecta > Lepidoptera > Crambidae > Chilo > Chilo suppressalis. The sequence continues at coordinate 2,565,095 of OU963907.1, forward strand.
CCATACTAAATTATGTAGGTATCTACTTAATTAAATCAAATATTTACAATACAAAACGCACGTTTAAGCACGGCTAACTGCATAAAAAACAATTCAGACCGTTCGGTCGTCGTTGCTGCGCGGCGGCGCATTCGCGACTGGGTGCACGCCGAGCGCACATCGAACTCGAGTGGCGTAGGTATGACTCGCTTTCCGACCGTTTGTATGAAGATAGATTACTGTATGATATTATTACCGTGTCCAGGTGGTTGTAGTGGGTTCAAGTCCGACATAATCACCCTGTATATATACCTAGTCAGATCATAAATTCTGTCACATGTTTAATATAAAATAATTGAAAAAAGTTAATTCAGTATGTAACCATTTATATATCAAAATGAACTTAACAAAACACAGATTCTTACGACAATAAAGTTTATTCAAAATGACCTCCGTGATTTTGAATACAGGCCTTCAATCTGCGCGGCCAGTCGTCTATCGCAGCACGAACGAGGGCCATGTCAATATCGGCGGCTGCCTTAATCAAGGATGTCTTGAGTGACTCCAAATTGGGCTGAGGCTTTGAACACGCCTTTTCCTCCCAAGTGTTGCCATATCTTGTAATCTAACGGACTCAAATCTGGACAAGAGGAGGGCCAGTCTTCGTGCCGGATGAAGTTGATTTCACGCGCCGCCAGCCAGTCTAGTGTGCTTTTCGCTTTATGAGCTGGCGCCGAATCTTGTTGGAATACCCAGTGCCTGTTATTGAACATGGTATGAGAAACAGGTTCCACAAAGTTCGTCAGGACTGTATTTTGATACATAACTGCATTCGTTTTTACACCTTTCTCACAAAAATGTTCCTCTGTTAAGCCCCAATAAGAAACTCCCAACCATACCATGAGCGAGGATGGAAAATGACCTCGATGGACACGCGGAATACGGTTGCTCGCTTCTTCACTACTGTGTGCGTACACCTAATTATTTTGTTTGTTGTACCTCTCTTCTACGGTAAAAAATAAAATGAATCCCTTTTTTCCTTGGTCACGCTGTAACTTAAGATAGGGCTTTGGCCATTAAATACATATTATTTACTTATAATAAATAGAAAATTCCTACAAAAAAAAATGATTCGCAAAAAATCTAAAATTTTAGAAATGTATCAACAAAATGGATGACGCTGCAGTCGGGTTTTAGGAATTTTTCACAAGAATAGGGCCGTGGTAGCATAATGGTCAGTGCATTCGCCCGGATTGCGAAGGGTGCGGGTTCCAGTCCCTTCCGCTGCCTGGTCCGCGTGGATTTTTTTCTAGTAAACTTTTCTTTAGATTTAAAAATCTAGCAGTTAAATGCTTAAAAATAAATAGAAACATAGCCATTATAAATGTTGTTTTCAACTTATATTTCTGTTTTTGCAGGCATAGACATACGAGAATTGCCAATGGGCGAGCCACCGCCGATAGATGATCCGGAGACATTGAACAAAAACGATGGCAAACTCGATAATAACGATTATGAAGACTTTGATGAGTCTAGCCAGCAACAGCAAAACAGCTTCCTTGATTTCGGTAAGCTGAACGTGAAGGAGGCAATAGGTAACAGCCTTGTGAAGTTACAAAATAATTTGCCGAACGTTTTGAAATGGGGTGACACGGGCTCCGAAGAATATCCGGTTTACGGGAGAAAGATTCACTTCATTTTACCCCTGGCGGGAAGGCAAGAAGTCTTTGGCAGATTCATGAAGAATTACGAGGATATCGTGTTGAAAACTGATGAGGCTGTATCATTGATAGTCGTGTTATATTTAGATAATAAAAATCCCATGGATTACCAAAACTCACAAGGTTTAGTCAATTATTATAAAGATGCGTATGCTAAAGATATACAGACTGTTCTGATGGGTACTACAACTTTTTCTCGCGGTGCCGCTTTGACCGAAGGTCTGAAGCTAGTTCCTGAGGATGGCTTAGTGTTCTTCATAGACGTCGACATGATGTTCAACTTCAATTCCCTCAGAAGAATAAGGATCAATACAATTAAGTTTAATCAAGTCTATTTTCCCATTGTGTTTAGTGAATATAATCCTGAAGTAGTGAACGGTGAAGACTTCAATAAGTTCAAAGACGAGAGTTTTGTGGTAAACTCCGATTTAGGCAGATACGTAGTGACATCAGAGAGTGAGGTGAAATCTAATAGAGAATTAATAAATTTGAAGTACAGCAAAGAGATATCCGATGATTACGGTTACTTCAGACAGTACGGTTTTGGTATCCTAAGTATATACAAATGTGATTTTCACAGAGTCGGTGGTTTCAATTTGAACATAAAAGGTTGGGGCTTGGAGGACGTAGAATTGTTTGAGACACTGATAAAGTCAAATTTGACAGTGTACAGAGTGGCCGATGATAGTTTGGTGCATATTTTCCATTCGGTGGACTGTGATAAGAATTTAGAGAAGAGCCAGTTCTTAATGTGCTTAGGGACTAAAGCTTCTACGTTCGGAAGTGAGAAGCACATGACGTATTACATGCTTAACCATCCGGAACTCCTCTGGCCTAAAGGATGGCAAGAGAAGGGTGCTAGCTAGTACAGGGTTTTACTTTAGGTTAATGTTTAAGTATGAGATTCTGTTTTTCTTTTATCGCGACGTTTAACATTGTTGAAATTGTTGATCGATTTCCAATATATTGTGTACAAAATAATGTTATGAGCTAAATTTGCATCATTGTTGTACCTTATTGGGTGCGACTCTTCGAAGATACGATCATGAGAAGGTGTAATCATACATTCATTTTTATAATATCGACTTTAACATTTCCAATTTAAATCCAATGAATTTTGTTTTAATTTAAATATATTTTAGAATGCATAATGTTTTATAATATTAAGGTGCTTTGTCTCAAAAGTGATTGTGGATTCTATAAAGCATTTATAATTATAGCTTTTAAAGTAAGAATATTAATTGTATAACTATTGTTTTGTTCCTAATAGCAGTTTGGATGGCAAGACATCCAGCTGCAATTTATGCACCATGTCATATTTGTTTCTCAAATAAAATTCTTTTCATTTCTTGTTTTTTTTTTTTTAATTTTTACGTAGTCGTTCTTATACAGATTAAAACTAATGCTTTGTAAACTATAAGAAGTTGATCTGACATGGTGCCGAATTTGTAACATTTTACTATATATATATATATGTACACGTAGTCATGTATTTTGGATGTTGCCTATTTTTGTTTTACATTTACTCTGGTTGGTGGTTATATGCTAAAGTAAATATAGTACTATCTTATCAGTTCTACGCACTTCATTATCATTATGTATCAGTATCATTCATGAAAACATGGATATGTACAAATGTTTTTTAAACATATTCACGTTTTCATAAATCATGATATTTTTTTAAAGGCTACAGTTCTTTTGTCTATTGTAATAAATTTTAACAAGTAAGAAAACCATATATTTTATAAAGAAGCTTATAATACTCTTTATGTCTATGTCAATAAAGTTTATTATATTATAATCAATGGTTGTGAACACGGACACACATCGCTAGTTGTAAAAGTAGACGATCACTTAAATGGCCATTTTACTTATTTGCTTGCATGTTTTATCAGATATACATAATCCATGAGATTCAGTTGCATAGTTATAAAGAACACATTGTTACTATTTAAAATGGAATATCGTATTGAATATTTCCAAAATAAGTTTCCTAGTTCAATAAAAGTTTTGATTTAGGTTACATGATATTGATTAGATTTAATAGATTCATGATTTTAGCAGCAACATTGAATATTCGGCTGGTACAGTGCGATTTAAAACTTCGGTCGTGAAGGCAGCAGCAAGCAGTTAGATGTAGTGTATGGCGAACTCCACGCGCTTATCTGACTTTTGTTTGTTGCATGCGCCGTGTGCCGTGACTTGCGCAAACTTCACAGTAGTCACCAAGTTTGAATCGTACCAATCCTAAACTCAACAAGTAGGTAATTTCATAAAGTTTAAATACCTACATGATAATTAATATTTTTTTGGGCCCGCTGAATTTCTAATATTTTTTCGTACATAAATTTCATTCCTGTTCTTATTAACATTTTTTCGAATACTTCTTCATTTATTTCACATTAAATTTGTATTTAATTAAATATTATTGTTGACTGCAATTTTGTATTTTCCACTTCCTCTTTGTTAGTTTATAGCGAAGTTAGCTTCAGAGGTTTTCACGACATCATGTCAGCTATTCCTTAAATTAGTCAGTTTTTAGAGAATTATTATACGAACCAAAATACCATTATTTTTTCATAATACGTAGTAATAATAATTAATACTACTCAAACGTGAACCGGGCCAAAAATCTAACATAAGTGGAGAGTGTCAAATTCTTGCAAATAATAATTTGGTTATTCTTTATGACACTATATACATTTTAGTTGATTGTAGTCAAGAATTATGACGAAGCAAACTTTTTATCATTGTTTTTGTACTGTATTCATAGTAAACATGACATTTTGAAGTCAGTTAAATAAAAGTAACAAGGACGACAAACGTAGAACGAACGAAAATTTTAAGTTCATGATAAATTGTCTTCGATCGAATCAAATGAAGGTTTCAAAATTTCTGTTATGCTTTATGATGGAGCAAAAAAAGTTTGACTAGTTATTTATGTCCATATGTCTTTTTTTATTTTTAAGATATTTTTTTGTTCTTTTACGGATACTATGGTGTCGATTCTGGCGTAATTCTCTAAAATTAAACTTAAATTTGACAACAGTGTATCTCTGTCATTCTCTATACAGAATGAAAACGACAGGCTGATGTTAAATTTATTTTTCAGTTTAGAGAATCCTGCCAGAATCGACACCTATGTAACATTTACTATATAGCATAGTCTTATATTTTTTTCAGGTCTAGGCAATGTTTCTACCTGCGGCTAAGCTTGTTCACGAGTACGGTTTGCGTCGACCCCAAACCGTCGCTTGCGCCGGTGTCTGTAACAAACCTTTATACTAACTGGCAACTCGGGACGTAGACACGGTTTTAAACCGTGCCTAGACCCGGGCAGAAATCGTCTCTTTTTGACGTAGACGCGGTTTTAAACCGTGCCTAGATCCGGGTAGAAATCGTCCCTTTTTTTTGAGTGTGTATGCTGTTGGTCGCAGAGGAGCTTTACAGCGTCACCGGGTTTGGGGACGGCGAGATCCTAAAGGGACCTTAAGCCGCGAATTGGCCTAAGGAGAGGCCTCTAGAGGTATTCCAAGCGGATGGTATCTCCCCGCGGGGGATGTCTCCTCTCCGTCTGGAGCCTCTAGACTATTTCAGAAATAGTCTCTTTAACAAGCGATGATTGCTAACTTTTATTATGTACGTAGGTAAATGTTGCGGTATTATTTATTTTAGTAAAAAAAGTTGGTCCGGTTTACGTTTGACTTAGTTTAATATTGTAAATAAACTATAAATTATTTTAATGAGCTCACTAAGTGCCAATTACTAGGGTGTAAGTAGCTAATTAACGGAAAGCGAGTATATATAATGGTGTTGATATTATATTTTGTGGCTGTACAATGTAAGGTATTGTGATTTGATAGTGATCAACATGGATGAAATATATTTTTGGCAAAGTATTGTCTTTTATTTATTATTCAATATGATTCTAGTACCCTTAGCACGAGCCATTGTCGAATTCGAATAGTTTGCGAGTGCGAAATGTCATTGTCACGGTAGTACACAACTGCAAAATGAATAACTTGACTCACATGACGCTAGCAAACGTGACAATAAATGCATCAATCTCTGAGCATTAACAAGCACGGTTTATTGAGGTTTTAGGTACCGCTTTCATTTCGGACGCGCTCCGAATGAAACCTTACTAAAAACCGCTATTAACCTTTATTTACCGGTATTTTCGAAACCGGTTAAAAGTCCTGGGCGTAACTAGTCTATGCTTTTTCCGCGTTTATTATTATGGGGGAAAAGTCGTTCAACGTCATACGTTGTTCGAAAGCACAGGTCATTCGACTCCATAAGTCGTTTGACTTCAAAATTCGTTAGACTTCAAAAGATGTGTGACTGAAAGTTATAATTAGACTTGCAACGAATAGTGTATTCGGCAGTATACCGAATACAGAATTATCGGCGAGGCCCCTGACCAAAAACTTGTACAGACGTGATTGTTTCGCGCTCCTTTGTTTTGTTCTAATCTGCCGTCCTCATGCTAAAATGCGGCTAAATGACAAAACCAACTTTTGAGATAGAGCCAAAAACGGCGCGTAAACTTTAAATTATTGCTATTATGTAACCATTCATCACATGACTGAATGAATTAAAAAGTGTTAACTTGTTTACTACAGAAAATGATTAAATTATGTACTGTTTTATGTACCAATGACTACTTAATAAATGATTATAAAAGAAATGAGAACCTTACCCTTCTAAATTTTGATTACCACAATAATTCTAATACATAGAATCCTCCATTTTTCCAATTCAGAAGATGATTATGTACCTGTGTTATGTACGAATGCCGATTATATAACGGAAATGAAAATATGAATATATACGTAATCAATCGATTTTAATTTTTCATTTTACCAATTATTTCTCTATGACAAAATATATTATTTAAGTATTCGGTATTCGGCCGAATAATATGTAGATATTCGGTATTCGGCCGAATATAATAAAAGCAGCCGAATAGGCCGAATACCGAATAGTAACCGAATATTCGTTGCCTACCATGGAGGATAGACAGAAGGAGAACGATCGCTACGTACTAAAGCATTAGTCCGCCTGTCCCTGAAAATTTGTAGAATTTGTAGTTCATTTTTCAGCCACCAGCCGCGCTGCCGTCGTAAGTAGTATCTGTGAAGTTAGCTGTTTATGAGTACAAGTAGATGAAGTTAGTTGAATAATGTATTTGGTCGTTTCAAATTAGCACACAACAACCCGCTTTTATTGAGACAACTTAGCGATCGCAGCGTCTCACTTATTTTGCCCTTATTTCTGGGACTCTATTTTCTACAGCGGTCGTTCTCTTTCTCTCTAATCTCCATGATACCTACCTAGTAGGTACTCGTACTTTACCTTTTTTTCCGGTTACCATGAAAATTCTACCAATTTTGATTTTCACGCAAATAGTATGTTTTGATTATTTCGCAGTTTCGTATTTGTTCATGATTATTTTCAATAGACTTTTGTATCAAGTTAGTAGTTGGTATCACACGGAATCTTAAATTCCTTAGTACCTTAGTAATTTTGTCCCACATAGGGGACAGGCAGTTCATCTATATATATATATATATATATATATATAAAACTCAAAGGTGACTGACGGACATAGTGATCTATCAACGCACAGCCCAGACCACTGGACGGATCGGGCTGAAATTTGGCATGCAGGTAGATGTTATGACGTAGGCATCCGCTAAGAAAGGATTTTGATCAATTCTACCCCCAAGGGGATAAAATAGGGAATGAAAGTTTGTCAATTTTAAACCGATCGGGCTGAGACTTTGCATGCAGGTATAAGTGGAATCATAGATGAATGTCATTGTGTATAATACAAGCCTGAGAACAAAAACTGTAGTCTACACTGCCGTCACACACGGCAGAGGGACATCCAGGTCACGGTAATATTATCTATACAGTATTGTGACTCCGCCCTGTCCTTGAAAATAAATGCCTACACCGAACGCTGCGTTGGCACGCAGTAGGGCCGCCAGCCTACAGTATTTTATGTAGTTTTGTTTTTAACGCGAGTGTAGGTAGATTTGTCTCTTTTTTCATCCTAACCACTTATTTATATATTATTCCAGATATTTACCCGATGGAAAAACCGAAATACCTAAATATTGGAAACAAATAACGTACTAGTAGATAGGTATATAAAAAATATTCTATAAAGGTAAGACACCTTTCCAATATTTCAGGTAATTTAAAAAATGATATATCTGGGTGTGTTATTGAAGAGTTCAAGCAACCAAAAACAGCAATTATGCTGTTGTACGATATTGATCGTCGTTTGTTCTTTTCCATACTAAATTATGTAGGTATCTACTTAATTAAATCAAATATTTACAATACAAAACGCACGTTTAAGCACGGCTAACTGCATAAAAAACAATTCAGACCGTTCGGTCGTCGTTGCTGCGCGGCGGCGCATTCGCGACTGGGTGCACGCCGAGCGCACATCGAACTCGAGTGGCGTAGGTATGACTCGCTTTCCGACCGTTTGTAGGAAGATAGATTACTGTATGATATTATTACCGTGTCCAGGTGGTTGTAGTGGGTTCAAGTCCGACATAATCACCCTGTATATATACCTAGTCAGATCATAAATTCTGTCACATGTTTAATATAAAATAATTGAAAAAAGTTAATTCAGTATGTAACCATTTATATATCAAAATGAACTTAACAAAACACAGATTCTTACGACAATAAAGTTTATTCAAAATGACCTCCGTGATTTTGAATACAGGCCTTCAATCTGCGCGGCCAGTCGTCTATCGCAGCACGAACGAGGGCCATGTCAATATCGGCGGCTGCCTTAATCAAGGATGTCTTGAGTGACTCCAAATTGGGCTGAGGCTTTGAACACGCCTTTTCCTCCCAAGTGTTGCCATATCTTGTAATCTAACGGACTCAAATCTGGACAAGAGGAGGGCCAGTCTTCGTGCCGGATGAAGTTGATTTCACGCGCCGCCAGCCAGTCTAGTGTGCTTTTCGCTTTATGAGCTGGCGCCGAATCTTGTTGGAATACCCAGTGCCTGTTATTGAACATGGTATGAGAAACAGGTTCCACAAAGTTCGTCAGGACTGTATTTTGATACATAACTGCATTCGTTTTTACACCTTTCTCACAAAAATGTTCCTCTGTTAAGCCCCAATAAGAAACTCCCAACCATACCACGAGCGAGGATGGAAAATGACCTCGTTGGACACGCGGAATACGGTTGCTCGCTTCTTCACTACTGTGTGCGTACACCTAATTATTTTGTTTGTTGTACCTCTCTTCTACATTTTCATCTTTTTCTTCAATTTTTTCATCCGAAAAAAGAATTTCGAGATATTTTTTTCTCGCGTACCGCTTCCACAAAGCGCGGCATCTCTTCAGTCTCAAGTCCATTAGACGAGCATTCAAACGATGTCCTGTTTTTCTTCGATGTGCCCGAAGCCCTAAGTCTTCATTTAATACCCTTTTCACCGTGGTTCTGTCAACAGTTGGGATTTCTTTGAATTCGCGCCTTCACAGCTTTTATCACTGCTGGAGTCCTAACAGACCGAGGGCGACCACTTCTTGACCTGTCATCTACACTAGAGTCTTCATTGTATCGTTTGATGGTACGATAAACGAATCTTTTGGTTATATTCAAATTTTTCAGTATGTCAAAAATTTTAATTAGCGTTTAACCGCAACGATGCAACGCAATAACTGCAACACAGACTTCTGTAAGCGTCCACTCGATATTTAAAAATGAGTAAAATTCTTAAAAGTATACATTTTTATTTTCATGAACAATTCGAAATTCGAATTCAATAAACTTTTTTGTGGCCAGCATTCTAAAAGAAAAGTTTTTACTGTGTGACAATACTTATGACCTGACTGTGTATATAATAATAACTTTATAACTTCAAGTTGTATATGAGTGACCAATCCCGTACTCCGCGGAACTCTGGAACCTTACTCACAGACAGAAACACGGCGAAATCAAAAGGTAATATAAATAATTATTTCCAACACTCACACCAATTAGCCTAGCCCCAAAGTAAGTACCTACTATAAGGCTTGTGTTATGGGACACTAGGGTAGCGGATAGAATACATATATAAGTATATTTATATAGAAATACATATTAAACATCCATGACTGGAGTACAAATGCTCGTCTTCATCATATAAACATCTGCCCCCACCGGGATTCGAACCCCCGGGTGCCGACCTCTCGAGTCGGCGACGCCATGAAACCCGGCTTACAAACCACTCGACCACAGAGGTCGTCAAGATGTTATTTCACCGTTTCGCGTCGGCACCATGGGACTGTCCATTGTGTGCGCTGACGTAATTTTATGTAACACACATTATAGACGAGATGCGCGAGATTATCCGTGAGACCGTTTCATAATCTATGATGTTGGTACGGATGGGTCACTCTTGTGTGGCCACGGAAACAGCGGTTCGATCCGATCGTTGGGTTTGGCACTCTTACTTCTGAGTTGGTAAAGAAGCATGCGGCTAGTCCAGTGTTTTCTAACCTTTCCAATACTGCTACCCCTGTAACCTATTAGGAAAACAGAATTCATCCCGACTCTAAATTGTTATCATCAGTCCAAGAAATTCCAATTTGGCCGCTACATCTTCGTCTCTAATATGTCATCATCAGGAGAAAATCTCGCCCCGCTTCCCACACTCAGCACCCCGCGGGCTCGCTAGAAAAAAGGAGCGCATGCTCTATTTAGTAGTATTATTATATAGTATATTCTTATTATTTAGATTTGACCATATAATTAGGTTCTTTGTTACCCCCGAAGTATGGCTGATTTACCCCCGGAGGGGTAATTACCGGAACCCAGGGGCTAGTCTGCTGGGAGGCGATTACGGTTACGGTATGGCAGTTTTTAATAACGAAATAACTTTTTGAAGTAAAAAGCACCGTTGTGATTTGAAACTCGATGAAACGAAAAAGCGACAGTATTTGACAAAAAGTATCCGTACTTTTGTTATCCTCTGCAAGAGACAGATAGCCGAACGATAACGGTCTCGGGGTCGACACCAAATGATCGGTGGTTCGATCCTGTGTTCGGGTATTTTTTTAATTGTTTTTTTTTCTATTAAGCTATTATTTATTTTTCTAGAGGTTTACCTCTTCTTCGATTGTATCGCATGTGAACAGTACATGTCCGTTTTCAAACGAGCTGGCAGTGCACCTAATGGTCCATGATCACTGCCCCCCATGGACACTTGCAGCACGAAGGGTAATACTATTGCGTTGCCAGCTCTGAGATATAGGATTACCTGCCTTTTGAAGATCGTCATATCATAGCTACAAGGAAAAACCGCAGAGGGAAGTTTATTACATAGCTTGCTAGTACGCAAGAATAAGAAACAAGAGTAACTCGTGGTGCTAGTTCGCTAAGGGTCCAGATGGTGGAGTAAAACACAGAAAGAGGTTAGAAGGACCTTGTAGATGGTGCAGGCTCGCCACATTTACGTGTGAGCAAATGCTCACAACTTGACCAAAACTTGGTTCTGATTGCGTCGTTGTTCTCGGTTGTGAACGCTGATTGGTTCAATTGTTTGTTTGGTGTTTTGGGCGTCGTGGGGAGAGGGGACATTGATTCCCGTACGAACGGTCTATGATCACCCTTCTAACCTCTTTTTGTGTTCTGTGGGGTATAACTTCTCTCACTCGCCCATTGATGGTCGTGTACAAATATTTTCACTCCCATTTTGATAAACACTATGCTATCAAGTCCCTAAGAAACCATGTGAAAGGAAGTTTGTTTCGAAAGCTTTAAAATCACCATTATCACTGTGCTTATCTTTAAAAAGCCGAACATTTATTGTTATGTTGGAACAGTGTGGATTCTAGTAAAAATCTCGACTTAATAGTAATGGCTAATTCGTTTACAGAATTTTAAACCATATACTTACTTAAGTCTACGCTCTCTTAAATCTGTGCAAAAATCACACTAATAATTTAACGTTAAAAAAGATAAAGTAACTTTTCTTTAAGTATTGCTTATACGATTATTATTAGGAATACGGAAAAAAATCAAAGCCTGATCATGAATTGGGAAACTTCTTTTTCAGTTAAGGTCTTTTTTCATGTAATGTTTGTACTGTAGTAAATGTAGTTATCGCATGAACCACAGTGTAGTTCATGCGATAACTATTAAGTGTGTATCCTAAAACTATAGGTACTCAAAGTACAATTTTTCCTTATATTTATTTGAATGAAGAATGAAAAGTTAAAAGTAAAACTTTTGAATGAAGAATGAAAAAAATAAAAGTCTTAAATAAATGTAAGGAAATACTTAGGAAAAAATTGCACTTTGAGTACCCACAGTTTTAGGGGCCACACTTAATAATGATCGAATGAAATACTTCACAGTACAAAAATAACATGAAATATGAAATAGCCTTCTGTGATTGCATTGTGTTAATCGCCCGTGCTGATTCGCATCTCTACTCACATCTGACTTGTGCACCAAAATCGTATTCACGGTTTATGAGTAGCATTACAAACAATGTAAATAAGTTATGTTTGTTTTATTATGTCTGAATGTTAATTTTTGATGATACATATTACCAGCCTATTAATGTCCCCACTGCTGGGGCACAGGGCTTCCTTGTGGATGGAATAGGGAGATTGGCCCGTGACCCATCACGCGGGCCCAGTGCGGATTGGTGGGTGCTAGCGATTCAGATGCAGCCGGGACTAACGGCTTAACGTGCCTTAAGAAGCACGGAGGAACTCGAGATGGTAAATTTTTGATCACCCATGCAATGATTGACCACTGCGAAAGTTGCTTAACTTCAACGATCGCAGACGAACGTGCTAACCACTGACGCTATCAAGCTCTTTATTTACGATTTATGATTAATTAATGTTTCTTTTATTATGTCAGAGTGTTTATTTTATGACGATTATTTAATTTACTTCAAATGGGAGTATTTTTGAAGTAAAACTTCTTTTAGGACGGGGTCTAAATGGAAAAATCTTTTGGAAAAGATACCATGAGCGAGGATGGAAAATGTCCTCGTTGGACACGCGGAATACGGTTGCTCGCTTCTTCACTACTGTGTTACCTTACCATTCTGTTAGTTGTTCTACGGTAAAAATTTTTTCATCTGAAAAAAGACTTTCCTGATATTTTTTTCCCACGTACCGCTTCAACAAAGCGCGGCATCTCTTCAGTCTCAGGTCCATTAGACGAGCATTCAAACGATGTCCTGTTTTTCTTCGATATGCCCAAAGCCCTAAGTCTTCATTTAACACCCTTTTCACCGTGGTACTGCTTAACCCCATCTGAAGGGCCAACAGTTTCTGCTTACGTTTGGGATTTCTTTGAATTCGCGCTTTCGCAGCTTTTATCATTGCTGGAGTCCTAACAGACCGAGGGCGACCACTTCTTGACTCTTCACTAGAGTCTTCATTGTATCGTTTGATGGTACGATAAACGAATCTTTTGGTTATATTCAAAATTTTCAGTATGACAAAAATTTGAATTGGCGCGTAACCGCAACGATGTAACGCAATAACTGCAACACGGTCTTCTATAAGCGTCCACTCCACATTTAAAAAGGAGTAAAATCTAAAGAAAATATAACTAGAAAAAATTCCACGCGGACCAGGCAGCAGACGGGACTCGAACCCGCACCCTTCGCAATCCGGGCGAATGCACTGACCAATTATGCTACCGCGGCCCTCACGGACCGCGTCGAAATTCCTTCTAGCTATTCTTAAGCTGCAAGGCAGCGCCATCTCTTCGCATTATAGGTAAACCCACAATGTCAAATGAATACTTTTACAAGTATTAAACATTTGAAAGAAGAAATAGCAATTATAGTTATAATTTTTATTATTTATAAAGCATGTAACTGCTTGATGTTTAAATCTAAAGAAAATATAACTAGAAAAAATTCCACGCGGACCAGGCAGCAGACGGGACTCGAACCCGCACCCTTCGCAATCCGGGCGAATGCACTGACCAATTATGCTACCGCGGCCCTCACGGACCGCGTCGAAATTCCTTCTAGCTATTCTTAAGCTGCAAGGCAGCGCCATCTCTTCGCATTATAGGTAAACCCACAATGTCAAATGAATACTTTTACAAGTATTAAACATTTGAAAGAAGAAATAGCAATTATAGTTATAATTTTTATTATTTATAAAGCATGTAACTGCTTGATGTTTAAATCTAAAGAAAATATAACTAGAAAAAATTCCACGCGGACCAGGCAGCAGACGGGACTCGAACCCGCACCCTTCGCAATCCGGGCGAATGCACTGACCAATTATGCTACCGCGGCCCTCACGGACCGCGTCGAAATTCCTTCTAGCTATTCTTAAGCTGCAAGGCAGCGCCATCTCTTCGCATTATAGGTAAACCCACAATGTCAAATGAATACTTTTACAAGTATTAAACATTTGAAAGAAGAAATAGCAATTATAGTTATAATTTTTATTATTTATAAAGCATGTAACTGCTTGATGTTTAAATCTAAAGAAAATATAACTAGAAAAAATTCCACGCGGACCAGGCAGCAGACGGGACTCGAACCCGCACCCTTCGCAATCCGGGCGAATGCACTGACCAATTATGCTACCGCGGCCCTCACGGACCGCGTCGAAATTCCTTCTAGCTATTCTTAAGCTGCAAGGCAGCGCCATCTCTTCGCATTATAGGTAAACCCACAATGTCAAATGAATACTTTTACAAGTATTAAACATTTGAAAGAAGAAATAGCAATTATAGTTATAATTTTTATTATTTATAAAGCATGTAACTGCTTGATGTTTAAATCTAAAGAAAATATAACTAGAAAAAATTCCACGCGGACCAGGCAGCAGACGGGACTCGAACCCGCACCCTTCGCAATCCGGGCGAATGCACTGACCAATTATGCTACCGCGGCCCTCACGGACCGCGTCGAAATTCCTTCTAGCTATTCTTAAGCTGCAAGGCAGCGCCATCTCTTCGCATTATAGGTAAACCCACAATGTCAAATGAATACTTTTACAAGTATTAAACATTTGAAAGAAGAAATAGCAATTATAGTTATAATTTTTATTATTTATAAAGCATGTAACTGCTTGATGTTTAAATCTAAAGAAAATATAACTAGAAAAAATTCCACGCGGACCAGGCAGCAGACGGGACTCGAACCCGCACCCTTCGCAATCCGGGCGAATGCACTGACCAATTATGCTACCGCGGCCCTCACGGACCGCGTCGAAATTCCTTCTAGCTATTCTTAAGCTGCAAGGCAGCGCCATCTCTTCGCATTATAGGTAAACCCACAATGTCAAATGAATACTTTTACAAGTATTAAACATTTGAAAGAAGAAATAGCAATTATAGTTATAATTTTTATTATTTATAAAGCATGTAACTGCTTGATGTTTAAATCTAAAGAAAATATAACTAGAAAAAATTCCACGCGGACCAGGCAGCAGACGGGACTCGAACCCGCACCCTTCGCAATCCGGGCGAATGCACTGACCAATTATGCTACCGCGGCCCTCACGGACCGCGTCGAAATTCCTTCTAGCTATTCTTAAGCTGCAAGGCAGCGCCATCTCTTCGCATTATAGGTAAACCCACAATGTCAAATGAATACTTTTACAAGTATTAAACATTTGAAAGAAGAAATAGCAATTATAGTTATAATTTTTATTATTTATAAAGCATGTAACTGCTTGATGTTTAAATCTAAAGAAAATATAACTAGAAAAAATTCCACGCGGACCAGGCAGCAGACGGGACTCGAACCCGCACCCTTCGCAATCCGGGCGAATGCACTGACCAATTATGCTACCGCGGCCCTCACGGACCGCGTCGAAATTCCTTCTAGCTATTCTTAAGCTGCAAGGCAGCGCCATCTCTTCGCATTATAGGTAAACCCACAATGTCAAATGAATACTTTTACAAGTATTAAACATTTGAAAGAAGAAATAGCAATTATAGTTATAATTTTTATTATTTATAAAGCATGTAACTGCTTGATGTTTAAATCTAAAGAAAATATAACTAGAAAAAATTCCACGCGGACCAGGCAGCAGACGGGACTCGAACCCGCACCCTTCGCAATCCGGGCGAATGCACTGACCAATTATGCTACCGCGGCCCTCACGGACCGCGTCGAAATTCCTTCTAGCTATTCTTAAGCTGCAAGGCAGCGCCATCTCTTCGCATTATAGGTAAACCCACAATGTCAAATGAATACTTTTACAAGTATTAAACATTTGAAAGAAGAAATAGCAATTATAGTTATAATTTTTATTATTTATAAAGCATGTAACTGCTTGATGTTTAAATCTAAAGAAAATATAACTAGAAAAAATTCCACGCGGACCAGGCAGCAGACGGGACTCGAACCCGCACCCTTCGCAATCCGGGCGAATGCACTGACCAATTATGCTACCGCGGCCCTCACGGACCGCGTCGAAATTCCTTCTAGCTATTCTTAAGCTGCAAGGCAGCGCCATCTCTTCGCATTATAGGTAAACCCACAATGTCAAATGAATACTTTTACAAGTATTAAACATTTGAAAGAAGAAATAGCAATTATAGTTATAATTTTTATTATTTATAAAGCATGTAACTGCTTGATGTTTAAATCTAAAGAAAATATAACTAGAAAAAATTCCACGCGGACCAGGCAGCAGACGGGACTCGAACCCGCACCCTTCGCAATCCGGGCGAATGCACTGACCAATTATGCTACCGCGGCCCTCACGGACCGCGTCGAAATTCCTTCTAGCTATTCTTAAGCTGCAAGGCAGCGCCATCTCTTCGCATTATAGGTAAACCCACAATGTCAAATGAATACTTTTACAAGTATTAAACATTTGAAAGAAGAAATAGCAATTATAGTTATAATTTTTATTATTTATAAAGCATGTAACTGCTTGATGTTTAAATCTAAAGAAAATATAACTAGAAAAAATTCCACGCGGACCAGGCAGCAGACGGGACTCGAACCCGCACCCTTCGCAATCCGGGCGAATGCACTGACCAATTATGCTACCGCGGCCCTCACGGACCGCGTCGAAATTCCTTCTAGCTATTCTTAAGCTGCAAGGCAGCGCCATCTCTTCGCATTATAGGTAAACCCACAATGTCAAATGAATACTTTTACAAGTATTAAACATTTGAAAGAAGAAATAGCAATTATAGTTATAATTTTTATTATTTATAAAGCATGTAACTGCTTGATGTTTAAATCTAAAGAAAATATAACTAGAAAAAATTCCACGCGGACCAGGCAGCAGACGGGACTCGAACCCGCACCCTTCGCAATCCGGGCGAATGCACTGACCAATTATGCTACCGCGGCCCTCACGGACCGCGTCGAAATTCCTTCTAGCTATTCTTAAGCTGCAAGGCAGCGCCATCTCTTCGCATTATAGGTAAACCCACAATGTCAAATGAATACTTTTACAAGTATTAAACATTTGAAAGAAGAAATAGCAATTATAGTTATAATTTTTATTATTTATAAAGCATGTAACTGCTTGATGTTTAAATCTAAAGAAAATATAACTAGAAAAAATTCCACGCGGACCAGGCAGCAGACGGGATTCGAACCCGCACCCTTCGCAATCCGGGCGAATGCACTGACCAATTATGCTACCGCGGCCCTCACGGACCGCGTCGAAATTCCTTCTAGCTATTCTTAAGCTGCAAGGCAGCGCCATCTCTTCGCATTATAGGTAAACCCACAATGTCAAATGAATACTTTTACAAGTATTAAACATTTGAAAGAAGAAATAGCAATTATAGTTATAATTTTTATTATTTATAAAGCATGTAACTGCTTGATGTTTAAATCTAAAGAAAATATAACTAGAAAAAATTCCACGCGGACCAGGCAGCAGACGGGACTCGAACCCGCACCCTTCGCAATCCGGGCGAATGCACTGACCAATTATGCTACCGCGGCCCTCACGGACCGCGTCGAAATTCCTTCTAGCTATTCTTAAGCTGCAAGGCAGCGCCATCTCTTCGCATTATAGGTAAACCCACAATGTCAAATGAATACTTTTACAAGTATTAAACATTTGAAAGAAGAAATAGCAATTATAGTTATAATTTTTATTATTTATAAAGCATGTAACTGCTTGATGTTTAAATCTAAAGAAAATATAACTAGAAAAAATTCAAGATTTAAACATCAAGCAGTTACATGCTTTATAAATAATAAAAATTATAACTATAATTGCTATTTCTTCTTTCAAATGTTTAATACTTGTAAAAGTATTCATTTGACATTGTGGGTTTACCTATAATGCGAAGAGATGGCGCTGCCTTGCAGCTTAAGAATAGCTAGAAGGAATTTCGACGCGGTCCGTGAGGGCCGCGGTAGCATAATTGGTCAGTGCATTCGCCCGGATTGCGAAGGGTGCGGGTTCGAGTCCCGTCTGCTGCCTGGTCCGCGTGGAATTTTTTCTAGTTATATTTTCTTTAGATTTAAACATCAAGCAGTTACATGCTTTATAAATAATAAAAATTATAACTATAATTGCTATTTCTTCTTTCAAATGTTTAATACTTGTAAAAGTATTCATTTGACATTGTGGGTTTACCTATAATGCGAAGAGATGGCGCTGCCTTGCAGCTTAAGAATAGCTAGAAGGAATTTCGACGCGGTCCGTGAGGGCCGCGGTAGCATAATTGGTCAGTGCATTCGCCCGGATTGCGAAGGGTGCGGGTTCGAGTCCCGTCTGCTGCCTGGTCCGCGTGGAATTTTTTCTAGTTATATTTTCTTTAGATTTAAACATCAAGCAGTTACATGCTTTATAAATAATAAAAATTATAACTATAATTGCTATTTCTTCTTTCAAATGTTTAATACTTGTAAAAGTATTCATTTGACATTGTGGGTTTACCTATAATGCGAAGAGATGGCGCTGCCTTGCAGCTTAAGAATAGCTAGAAGGAATTTCGACGCGGTCCGTGAGGGCCGCGGTAGCATAATTGGTCAGTGCATTCGCCCGGATTGCGAAGGGTGCGGGTTCGAGTCCCGTCTGCTGCCTGGTCCGCGTGGAATTTTTTCTAGTTATATTTTCTTTAGATTTAAACATCAAGCAGTTACATGCTTTATAAATAATAAAAATTATAACTATAATTGCTATTTCTTCTTTCAAATGTTTAATACTTGTAAAAGTATTCATTTGACATTGTGGGTTTACCTATAATGCGAAGAGATGGCGCTGCCTTGCAGCTTAAGAATAGCTAGAAGGAATTTCGACGCGGTCCGTGAGGGCCGCGGTAGCATAATTGGTCAGTGCATTCGCCCGGATTGCGAAGGGTGCGGGTTCGAGTCCCGTCTGCTGCCTGGTCCGCGTGGAATTTTTTCTAGTTATATTTTCTTTAGATTTAAACATCAAGCAGTTACATGCTTTATAAATAATAAAAATTATAACTATAATTGCTATTTCTTCTTTCAAATGTTTAATACTTGTAAAAGTATTCATTTGACATTGTGGGTTTACCTATAATGCGAAGAGATGGCGCTGCCTTGCAGCTTAAGAATAGCTAGAAGGAATTTCGACGCGGTCCGTGAGGGCCGCGGTAGCATAATTGGTCAGTGCATTCGCCCGGATTGCGAAGGGTGCGGGTTCGAGTCCCGTCTGCTGCCTGGTCCGCGTGGAATTTTTTCTAGTTATATTTTCTTTAGATTTAAACATCAAGCAGTTACATGCTTTATAAATAATAAAAATTATAACTATAATTGCTATTTCTTCTTTCAAATGTTTAATACTTGTAAAAGTATTCATTTGACATTGTGGGTTTACCTATAATGCGAAGAGATGGCGCTGCCTTGCAGCTTAAGAATAGCTAGAAGGAATTTCGACGCGGTCCGTGAGGGCCGCGGTAGCATAATTGGTCAGTGCATTCGCCCGGATTGCGAAGGGTGCGGGTTCGAGTCCCGTCTGCTGCCTGGTCCGCGTGGAATTTTTTCTAGTTATATTTTCTTTAGATTTAAACATCAAGCAGTTACATGCTTTATAAATAATAAAAATTATAACTATAATTGCTATTTCTTCTTTCAAATGTTTAATACTTGTAAAAGTATTCATTTGACATTGTGGGTTTACCTATAATGCGAAGAGATGGCGCTGCCTTGCAGCTTAAGAATAGCTAGAAGGAATTTCGACGCGGTCCGTGAGGGCCGCGGTAGCATAATTGGTCAGTGCATTCGCCCGGATTGCGAAGGGTGCGGGTTCGAGTCCCGTCTGCTGCCTGGTCCGCGTGGAATTTTTTCTAGTTATATTTTCTTTAGATTTAAACATCAAGCAGTTACATGCTTTATAAATAATAAAAATTATAAGGAGTAAAATTCTAAAAAGTATACATTTTTATTTTCATGAACAATTCGAAATTCAAATTCAATATTTTTTTTTGTGGCCAGCATTCTAAAAGAAAAGTTTTTACTGTGTGACAATACTTATGACCTGACTGTGTGTGTATATTTATACTCCCGAACACATCTATCGGCCCACCCAGCATTTTAAGATTTCACCTTATATGGTTTTGACGGTCCTTAGCTAAAAGTAAATGTTACACTGACCAAAAAGTTCTTACGCAGATTTGAAGCTGATTTATTAACCATCTTTTTATTATTGCACATATAAATTATTATTGCTCAACCTAACTTAATTATATTTTTGCTACAAACCGTTGAAACTTATAACACTGAGTGGGTCAATTGTCTGTCGGTCTGTGTCTGGAAGAGGTAACCACTCAGTCTTATCCTTACAAGTTTGAGCATTACCCCACTAAATAGATACCTAGTACAGAAGGAAATCTTATGTATGTACTTCAGTTTTTATACCTATGCTCGGCGGTCGCACTAGGATTGTCAACTTTAGCTTGTACACAAAACAAGCGTGCTAGTGACACTCGTTCGTATCCAGAAGTTTGATTTATTGTTGAGAATGAAACAGGAAGAGGAGAAATAAAAAAACAATTATATCTAAAGTTTTTCAATTTTAATGTTACGAAAATTCACAGTCTAATGTTTAATTCAAACAACCATTCATTCAACAGTTATAATAACTATATGTTATTTGTTACTCCATATTTGCACAAAACCGTTACAGGTCGCGGCATATAACGCTGAACAAAACGCTGGGGGGATAGCCACGCATGGGTACGACTGGAGAGCCAATCAGCGCAACGCACGCCCACCCGCGCACCTCGTTTCCCCCCAAAACATCTTCATTTTTACTTTATGCGCAATTACGGTCAGCGCTAGAGTTTCGTATCGCGGCTTATAACGGACGCGTGTCTCAGGCGGATGGAAAAACCGCTTCAGGTTCGAGTGGTCTAGAGGCTCCACATGAAGAGGAGACTCCTCCCGTGGGGAGATGCCATCCGTCTGGAATACCTCTAGAGGCACTCGCCAATTCTCGGCTTGAGGTCCCCTTAGGATCTCGCCGTCCCCAAACCCGGTGACGCTATAAAGGTCGTATGCGACCACTTTAGAATACACACTCAAAAAAAGCGGATGGAACTATGTGTGCTCGAGCGGACTTTGTATGTTTGTTTATTTTTATTGACATATTTATTAATTTTAATTACTGACAAATCTAATTTAATTTTATAAATTTTATTTATTTTATTCGGTGTCGAGACCCTTGGTCCGTGGGGTCCTAGCGCTTTAAGGCTATTTAAGGAAATAGCAAAAAGGTTAGTCGACATCACAGGAGACCAAAGAGCTGGCAGCTACCTCGGACAAAGAATTAGTCTAGCCATAGTTTTCTTGACTCACTTGATTCTCTTCTAACCATCACGAGATCTCGAAACATCATCATAACTGGTGACATAAATATCGATACCTTAAACACCAATAGTCATAATGTAAGAGAATACCTAGGATCCCATGGTTTGCAAAATTCCATAGATATGCCTACGCATGGAAAAACCTGCCTCGACCACATTATGTGTAAACTAGTGGGATCTTTTCAAAGCTACGTGCTTACGTCAGATATCACGGATCATTTTGCAGTGTTTTTATCTGTTTCATCCAGTCTTGCGCAAAATTCAGAAACTGTTACCTCATTTACTAGATCAAGAATTAACTACCAAGCTTTGAAATCGGCAATAGAAACAAAAGACTGGAATCCTTTTCTAACAATTAACAATCCAGACTTAGCCGCTCAGACACTAATCGAATCATTACAAGAACTAATAGCCATAAACTCTGAAAAAGTTACTTTCACTAAAAAGAAACAGCCATTAAAACCGTGGATAACTATAGGTGTCACAAAATGTTTTCAGAAAAGAGATCGTATCCACTCGTTAGTTAGAAAGAATCCAGATGATATGGAATTAAAATCATTTTATATAAAATATCGCAATATTTGCAACAAGACAGTAAAATATTTAAAAAATAGTTACTACATGAAAAAGTTTAGTGAAAATTATAAAAATAATAAACGTACTTGGGAAACCGTAAAAGAATTATGTAACATTAAAACTAAGCAGACTCCAGCAGCTGCATTACTAACTCTGCTACCGTCGCCAAAGAGCTCTCTTGAAGTAGTAAATAATTATTTTACATCCATTGGAGAACAACTTGCAGCAGACATATTAAATAAACATAACATGGACGAGCCTAATTTGTTAGAGAATACACCTTCATCAGGGAATGTGCACTCGTTCTATATGTATCCGACAGATTATATTGAAATTGATAAAATAATTCTTAGCCTCAAATCTAATAGTGCTCCAGGAATAGACTCTATCCCTACCGTTATCATTAAAAATTCCCACAAAATTTTATGCTCAATGATAGCCCACCTGTGCAACTTAAGTATCTCCACTGGAACATTTCCAGCAATTTTCAAACAGGCTGTGGTTGTCCCTGTCTATAAGGGTGGTGGTGTAGAGACTGTGTCGAATTATAGGCCTATTTGTTTACTTAGCACAATCAGTAAAATTATAGAAAAAGTAGTAAATATTCGTCTTACTAAGTTCTTAGAGAGTAAGCAATTGCTATCTGATAACCAATATGGATTTCGCACAGGAAGAAATACTGAGGATGCAGTGGCTAAACTCTCAGAAGAGGTTACCAAGGCTTTGGACAGCGGTGAAAGATGCCTAGCTATATTTCTGGACCTTAAAAAAGCTTTCGACACTGTTTCTATTCCACTACTCTTACTTAAACTAGAACAGTTTGGTATACGAGGGACGGCACTCGATTGGTTTCGTGACTACCTATCAAATAGAAGTCAAGTAGTCAAAGTCTCCACAGTTGTTAGTTCTAGCTCCCCTAACAACTATGGTATTCCGCAAGGTAGCACGCTTGGCCCTACCCTGTTTCTGGCCTACGTCAACAACCTTTGCAAAATCAGAATGAACAACGGTAACACGCTGGCTTTTGCAGACGATACCGCCCTAATCTTTCACGGTAAAACTTGGTCTCTAGTCCGGAAATTTGCTGAACGAGGTCTTAAAAAGGTTATAGGGTGGTTAGACAACAATCTTCTAACCATCAATGTACCTAAAACAAAATTCATATGCTTTAGAATCTCTAGTGCTACTAAACCTCCCATTAATTTTAACGTAAAAGCCCACTTTAAAACGTGTTCCTCCGATACTATTGACCCCCCTTGTGATTGTCCCTATTTAATTGAAACTAATACTCACAAATATCTGGGTATCATAATTGATAAAAATTTCAATTGGGCACCTCATATCTCATCCCTAAGCAAAAGAGTACGAAAATTGCTTCACATTTTTAAAAACCTTCGTGAAGCAGCTGACCCAACGCTTATTATAAAAATCTATTTTTCTCTTTGTCAATCCCTACTAACCTATTGTATTCCGGTTTGGGGTGGTGCTGCTAAAACCCATCTTTTGGAGATTGAAAGAGCACAGAGAGCTGTTCTCAAAGTCATGCTAGGTAAACCCAGGAAATATCCGACACGCCAGTTATACCAGGAGGCTAATTTACTAACTGTTAGGCAGCTATTTATTTATAATACTATCCTTCGGCATCATAAAACGATAGACCCATCCCAACTTCCTAAACATAAGAGGCGATATCGTACGAAAGTCCCAAATTATAATTCAATATTTGCTCGACGTCAGATGTACTATACTGGGCCGTTTCTCTATAGGTACTTTGATGATATATCCCGTATAATTGAAATGAATAAAGCTGGTTTAAAGACAACTCTAAAAGAAAAATTAAAATCTTTTGATTATCTTGCGACAGAAAAAATATTAAAAGTTGATAAATAATCCTGTATTGGCATTGCAATCTTAAACTATAAAATGTCCTAAATGTATTATTTATTTAGAATTTAACTTCTTTATATGAATAGTGTGTGTCAAAACTTCCCATCATGATTATTTATAAAGTGTCTCACTAAGTGCATACAATTTGTAAGTTTTCTGACCATTGTTTGGGGTGGAGGGTTGATAACCTGGGATACAGGATTTTTCCTAGTTCAGGTATCAGCCCACCACAGTCTGCAACATTGTACCATTGCTTCATGTAAGTTTTATTTAGATTGTGGTATGAGAAAATAAAAATTTATTATTTATTATTATTATTATTATTCAAAGGGGTAACGCTGCCAGTATCTTCGGATCCTTGCCTAAAGGGACTCTTTTTAATAATATATTTTAGTTATTAATTTTATTTTTAAGGTTTTTAGTTTTAGTTTTATTGTTCTAGTATTTATATATATAGTAATTATGTAATTAGATTATGTATTTTGAAAATTTTTGTGAATAATTCCGTAGAATTTTATAAATATATTTTCCATTTCTATTATATTTCTACTGTAAATAAGATCAATTCAGTAAGTTATATTGTTAAACTAATAAAATCAGATAACATTTATGCATGATTTGAGATATAAAGTGGTTTAATACAAATTAGGTTCTTCATATACATAATTGTTTATTATTATTTTTTTGTATTTTTTATCTTTAAGACTGTATATTGCGATACATTGACAGGGTTCATGTTAGGTACTATAAGCATTTTGTAACCATCTATGTAACCACATGAGTGAAATAAATTGCATTGAATATGTAGAGTGTCTTGTTTCACTATCTACATAGGTACTTTATGATTATGCTTTGCACTATTATTTGTAGTTGTAGGAGTTCCGGCGGTTTAATGGTCACTCTGAGAGACTGCAGCAAGTAATGATTTCAGTTCGATCCTATAATCCTAAGCATACCTTATGAAATTGCATCTTGTTTTAAAAACCCTTACATTTTCCAACTAACTTGGTAGATCCTCAGATATACTAAGTTAAACTAAGATTTACTTATACGGATTTTTAGAGCAATTCCATATTTTTTGTGTAAATAGGCGTACCATTGAATTCCTGAACGGCTGAGTCCATTTGAGAAGCTCGATGGCGCAAGTGGTTGGCGCTTTCCGCTGCGATCGTTGATCTTAAGCAACTTTCACCGAAGACGGTCATTGGATGGGTGACCAAAAATTTACTTTCTCGTGATCCTCCGTGCTTCGGAAAGCACGTTAAGCAGTTGGTCCCGGTTGTATTTCCAGTCGTTAGCATCTACCTCTTTTTACTTGGCCCGCGTGGTGAGTCATAGTCCAATCTCTCTATTCCATTCACAGTGAAAACCTGTGCCCCAGCCAGTAGGAACATTAATAGGCTGATGATGGGCCCATTTTGCTGATTTTGTGTGCGTGCGAATGGGCGGACCCCGGGATTGCTCAAACGGGACGCTATAGGTGGAATTGTACAAGGGATAAGGTTTTTTTATATTAAAAAAGTATTTCAGGTCTATTCGTTATTGCGCAGAAGTAAAAATTAAGATGTGTTGGGGGGACGCGAGGTGCGCGGGTGGGCGTGCGTTGCGCCGATTGGCTCTCCAGTCGTACCCATGCGGAGCTATCCCCTCCGCCTTTTGTTCAGCGCTGCGACCTGTACCTACTGCTGGGTCACAGGCCTTCCCTATGGATGGACTAGGGAGATTGGGCCATGATTCCTTGCCTTCTGAAGCACGGAGGAACTCGAGATAGAAGATTTTTGGTCACCCAACCGACCACTGCGAAAGTTGCTTAACTTCAACGATCGCAGCCCAACGCGCTAACCCCCCGCGCCATCGAGCTCCTCAATTCAGTAACTAGACAGTGTATTTCACAAGAAGATAAATTGACGCGGCGAAAAACTTCGTAGATTCTTACAGTGAATAAATAAAATTGCGATTGCCATTCGTGTTATATGGCGTGTATTTACGAATATTGCGATCTTTCGGCCACTTATGCAAGTGTCTCACAAAGTTCATAAAGTGTACGTTTGTTGATTTAAACATTAGCAACTATTGTGCAATAAGGCAACTTCAGATAATATTGTTTTGAGAATCGCTATCTTCAGGGAAGATTGGTATCAGATTGCGTGTGAAAACTAATTTTCTCTCAAGTTTTTATTTTGGAATATATGATGAAGATGCTTTTACTCAGCTTGTCTTCGTATGACCACCTTTGTTTAAGGTACTAAATTCATCATCATCATCATCATCAACAGCCTATCTTAGTCCACTGCTGGACATAGGCCTCTCCAAATGCACGCCACTCAGATCGATCTTGGGCTACTCGCATCCAGCTCCTGCCAGCCACCTTGCGCAAATCGTCATTCCATCGCGTCTGAGGCCTACACTACGTTTCACGTCCTACACTACGTTTGCCGAAACGCGGTCTCCACTCCAGAACTCGTCTACCCCAACGGTTATCGGTTCTTCGACAAATATGGCCAGCCCACTGCCCACTGAACTAAATTCATATTTTTCTTATTTCTATCTGTTATCATCTGGATGTATAAATTCCTTCTGTTTACTGTTTTATAATATTTTTTTGTTTTTAACATACTTTCCAAAAGGAGGACGTCCTTAATTCTTTTGATTTTTTTTATTGATTCAGACTTTGCAATGCTAATATAATAAGTTTTATGCATATTTTACTTAATATGGATAACAGTGTGTTTATCAAAATGTTAATTTCGTTACCATTTCTTAGAGCTTCCGTGGGAGGCTTAAAATGGCCACTTTAAATAATTTTGAATAATATATAGGCGTAGTTTTGGCATGTCATGATTATGTATTTGAATTTTCACTCAGCGCTTATCATCTCTTCTAACTTCTTTCTTATTTCTATTCTGTGGACGCTGCTCGGCTGTGGAATTCCTCTCTGGAGAAATCAGAAAGGCTCAATTACTTAATTCCTTTAATCAAGTTAAAAGCTATTTCCTTTCCCTATCTTAAATTATTAAAACATCCCATTTTTTTGCTTCTCTTAAATTTTTATATAAATATATCTCATGTATCTTCTTTTGTACCCTATACTAACTCTTCTATATTTCTGTATTATTAATCCTTTTCCACCGGAGGTTGCCTGGAAGAGATTGCTGATTAGCAATTAGGTCGCCAATTGTGTACTCTTTCTTCTGTTTTATTAGTTAATATCGTGTCTTCTTTTGAGTGCAATAAAGGATATTTATTATTATCATGAAAATTATATGATCGTTAAGATTATCACAGTTACTAGGATGAGGTTCATGGATCTTGGGGTTGTAAAGAAACGCCTCGAATACGGTGTCAAAATGTATTTATCTTTTTTTGTAAACAAAAATAAAAACTTAAAGGTATAAATTAAGCTAATCTTATGATAAACTTTATACAAAAAACATGAGTTCGTCCCAGCGGCTAGCCACTGCGTCCTTTTGGCGGCGACTCTGGCAGCCGTCTCGCAGGCAGCGGTGTGTCTGAGAGAAGGTGCCAAAGTTCGCCGACATCGACGCCTGGCTGGTCGCTGGGGCGTAGCTAACCCGTGTACGTGCATAGTCGCAAGCGTTGGCCGCAGCCGGGATGATGGTACGCGGCCGGCGCCACCTACATTGTACGTGTCGACCGGCCCAATTGAATAAACATTCGGGCCGCCATGGCTGGTGTAGGCTCACCCGAATATGACGACCGAACTGCGCGGCTCCCGACCGGTTCGACTAACAATGCAGTCGAGGAGCGTTCGGCGCGGTTCTGGTGTATTTAGTAGCCACTGGAGGGGGCTCCGTACGAGGACGAGGGGCCGGAGGGGTATCCGCCGGAGGAGCCGCCGGACTGCTCGAATTGCGCGACTTGGATAGCTTGACGGACTCCCTCAAGGTTGATGCCGACGACGCGGGCGGACGGGACGCCGTAGGAGGAGGATGGGACTCCGTAAGACGAGGATGGGGCGCCGTAAGAGGATGATGGAGCGGAATGGCCGCCGCCGAAGCCGCCGGAGGATGAGGAGGCTTCCTCTTTGAGGAGGATTTGGCGGATTTGCTCGAGGAGTTGCGGGTCGACGTTCTGGCCCTCGGAGGTCTGGTAGCCAGAAGACACGGCGTGGTAACCGCCGCCGCCACCGCTCAGACCGCCGCTGAAGCCACCACCGGATGGCCGGTTGTAGTTGTAGCCGGACGGAGGCTCGGCGCTGACGCACGCCACCAAAGCAAGGGCTATGCACTGTAGAACAAAAGAAAATTAGATAAACGCTTAGTAACTTGAAGTTTGATGGATTTCAGAATATTCAAACGTGACAAGTGTTTGTTTAGCCTTATCATTGAGATGACACTCATAATCAACATACGGAAATGATATCAATTGCAAATACTACAACATCTAATAAAAAAAATCCTTTATAGCAAAAAATATTTCCTTTGTCATTGCAGTTCAGGTTCCTACTATTTGAAAAGGATGCGCTGCCTCGCAGACTAAGATGTTATATTAGGGAAAATAAACAATCTTGACAAGCTTGATTGTAATTCTAAGAGACCTTTGATTACATCATAATAATATAACACGATACACAGAAAAGTTACACAAATCAAAAGTTATATAATTCTTAAAGGGCATTACAAGTTTATGATAAACTTTGACACTGTAATTGCATAGCCATAGGCCATAGGGCGATCCGGATCGTAGCGCCAAATCTCTTACGTAACCAGAACGAGTAATACATAACCACACTTTATAATCTCCACGGGGAGGAGGCGTAAAGCCACGTAAAGCTATTGTTTTAGCTTTCCACATCGCCGTTGGTACGTCACGTTTGCTAACTCGTTCACATCTTCGTATTAAAATATATGTAAATATTTAGTTATCCAATGCTACCGTTGCGTAAGCTCTTCTATCGGCTCCGCGTGTTATTCTAGCTGTTGAAGTTAATTGAAAGTGAAATTTGTGTTGCTCTTCAACAGGCATTGTTGGGGTCAAGCATGTGTTTTCTTTATTAGTTATTTTCCTCGTACGATCAACTTTTACTTGATTCATGGCATATTTGGTAACTTTCTATGTCAACTTTTTCTTTGGGAAGTGTTAATGCATAATGCACAAGAGTTTTGGACTGGTCATGTTATTGGTGGTCTCACTTGTTTAGTTTGGTCCATTTCGATTGTTTTTAGAGACTCTTTTCGATAATGGGATCGAATTCAAAGGATTATATTAACAACGCTCCTATTTGGTTGAGTGCTAACTCCTTCAACTGTTTCATTGTATAAATATTTTTGGATTTTTATTTGGGAAAATATAAAGCTACACTTTCGTAACTTTAAAAACATCTCATTAGTTCTTATATACTTCATACGTCATGGGTTGCCTGGAAGAGATTGCTATTAAGCAATTACCCCGCCCATGGTGTAATGTCTCTCTGTCAGTGTAATCTTACTGTGATGTCCTTTGTGGTGTTATACAATAAAGAATATTATTATTATTAAAAACATCTCGTCTTGAAAAATTCTGTTAACTTTTTTCTCATTCCTGGTTTCATTAACTAAGGCAAATCACGAAACCGAAAGAAATAGAAATCAATCGTGGGCATAATTATCATGATGCCCATTTACAACATGCGTGATTGCCGTGTGCGTATCGACATTGCGATGGACGGACGGACGAATAAACAAACAAAAAATCGCAATTAAGAGGTTCTGAGTGAGCCAGACGTAACTGTTGCAGTAATGGCGTCCTGTAACCTTTATCTATATTTAACTCAAAATAAACTCGAAGCTTTTTACAATTAAAAGTTAACTTTCAATTGTAAACTTGAAACTTTTGCGTATACAATTGAAAGTTAACTTTCAATTGTAAACTTGAAACTTTTGCGTATACAATTGAAAGCTAACTTTCAATTGTAAACGCAAAAAAAAGGCTTAAGGACAACTCGCTAGACAATTAATGGTAATCTCTTAAACTTAGCCACGGTCTGTCCTATGGTACTAAAAATTAAGTAATGTAGATTAAGCGTAAAAAATACGTGGCACTACGTAGTGTTACGCATTCGTGTGAATAGTCTTATGCAGGGCTTGAAACCGGTTTCGAAAATACCGGTAAATAAGGGTTAATACCGGTTTTTAGTAAAGGTTTCGTTCGGAGCGCGTCCGAAATGAAAGCAATACCTAAAACCTTAATAAATCGGTTTAATGCAGAGCGACACGTGCACGCGTCGGCATCGCTTGAAGTTTGTTTTGTTTGAACTAATCAAGTCACAACTTGTTAATGCAGAGAGATTGGTGCATTTATTGACACGTTTGCTAGCGTCTAGTGAGTCAAGTTATTCATTTATTATCAATGCCGTCAGAAAGAGCGAAATGAAACCCTTTAAAAACCGCTAAATTGATTCAAAACCTATTTGATTTCGCTCTTTAGGAAAACCGGTTTATTAAGGTTAAGGTAGAGCCAAACCTAAATAAAACGCTCCTAATGTACTTGGCACTGATTTAGGTTTGAAAATTAACCGGTAAACAAGCCCTGGTCTTATGTCTGCCCCTGTAGTCTTAAAGTTGACTTCCGATATACCGAGAGAGTCATCATTGTCCGTCTTTATATTTCTCCCACGGGAATACGATAAATTATGAAAGATATTGAAGCAAACGTTATTATTAATTTAGGGTTATAAGCTTTTAATAGGCGATGGTAAAATTATGTCCGATCAATATGATTCTCGCTTTGGCATAGTATTTTTGCCAAAAATCTTTGACTGGTTTCATTTCATTCATCATAGTACAGAAAAAGTCCGAGTCAATGTA
Source organism: Chilo suppressalis (assembly GCA_902850365.2). Taxonomy (NCBI): domain Eukaryota; kingdom Metazoa; phylum Arthropoda; class Insecta; order Lepidoptera; family Crambidae; genus Chilo; species Chilo suppressalis. Next base: position 2,595,854 of record OU963907.1, read on the forward strand.
AATTAGGCTTCAGAAGATGCGTTGAATATGTTAACGCATCATTAGAAAACTGTTAAGACGCGTAGGTTTGAGGGAATAATTTTTATTTTTTATAGTTATGGCTTTATAAATAAGCACTCAACTTGTAAATTTATAGGGGCTCGATTATAAATAATACATTAACATAGTTCTGTTTCTGGTTAAGATTTGAATAACCTTATCTCTTTGTTGACACACGAAAACTGTACTTTGGAAAAAAAAACATTAATAATGACTAGATTTCCTTCGGTCAGCTTAATCAAGAAATCAGTAGAATTATTAAAGAATATTGTTGAATCTAATCGATCGACTATAGATAAGGTAGCAAGTTTACATTCAAAAATGTCTACTGTGCAAGTTCATTTTTCTGTGGTTTCACTCAAGAACTTTGTCGCTAACTATACCTAAGATTGTTGGATTCACGTAATAGTTCAGACCTAATGTAATCCTCATTGACCTAGGTTCACGCGGTAAGACACGAAGCTCCCGAGTATTGCATCACAAGATGGCTTCACTTCCGCAATACGTCGCCGGAAGTCATGCGACTGTCATTATTCCGATGAGCTTTCTGATCTCAGGCTTTTGTTTGTGAGACTTTGCGCGGAAGAAAAACGACATCATTTTATTAGCATAAAAATTGCTTAGTAGAAACAAACAATGTTGTGTAAACGGTGTACAGTAATATGTTATTTGCTTTCATTAACATGAAATAAAGATTAAAGATATAACTGATACGTTAAAACTTTTTGTGTAAAACTCTTTGGTGCTTCAGAGATTTGCATTAGAAGTTGTGTTGTGATTAGAAAAAAAAAAATCCCATTTTGGCGTTCGAAAGCGGCGCATACGACGATAGTGCAGACATATTACGTAGTCATAACGACATTATACGAACATAAGTGATTGATAAACAAAATAATAAAGCAGCTGACACATACCACTTAATTATCTTTTCGGTGATACTAAATTGAGTGAATGTAAAAACATTCTCTCCCTTTCTCATTCTGGATTCTTATCCATTATGAAAAAGATCTAAAACTCTTGTAGTAGCTAGGAAAACTCAAAAGACTGTTCTTCTTTGACGACCTCCGTGGTCGAGTGGTTTGTACGCCGGATTTCATGGTATCGCCGACTCGAGAGGTCACGGGTTCGAATCCCGGTGGGGGCAGATGTTTGTGTGATGAATACGAGCATTAGTACTCCAGTCATGGATGTTTAATATGTATTTCTATATAGATATACTTATATATGTATTCTATCCGTTACCCTAGTATCCCATAACACAAGCCTTACAGTGCTTACTTTGGGGCTAGGCTAATTGGTGTGAGTGTTGGAAATATTTATTATTATTATTCTCTGTTCTAATGTGTACTAAATTATTAAATAAATAAATGAATAAAATAAAAATTTACGTAAGCTTGGATCGCTATAAAGTTTTATTAAAAGCCAGATAAGGAAAATCATTATAAACATATAGACGTTATTGTGTAACAGTGGCTGAGTATTAGAAATGCCGTTTGTTTGCGTCTCATGGTTGTGTTACGTCATTGATATGGGGATTGAATATCGATGGGGTTGGACTGTTTCAAGTGACCGCATCTGGGTCGCACGTAAGGTTACTAAGAATTTAATAAGTACATACTCTCATACTTGAATTTATATATCTAGTTAAGGTTGTTAAGGACTCATGCTGAATTCTTATATATGGCAGTTGGGGCTTTGGAATTGTTAGGCGACTTCAGAAAGTTGGAGGTTGTAAATTCATCATATTTTTTTTGGAAAAGATAACCAGCTATTAAAAGCTATAATCAGATCTTGTTGTGAAAAGTATGATAAGTGAGTATAAAAATTAATAAGTTTGTGTCATAGTTTCGTATGAATATCTTACAAATTATTATAATATATGCAATTCAAAATGATTTTCCACCAAGAAATGCGGATTTCGTAAAGATCTGGCAATTAATTTGTGTTATAGAAAGCGGTCAATATTGAAATTAATAAAATGCCACGGATTATGTTAATGATATGCGGATGATATATTGCAAATACACAAACGAAAGTGAAAACGTTTTATTATTCGCTTATTGATCTTTGCAAATGCATATTGACATAATTGATAGTAGCGATAGTTATCGAACAAATAAAATTTACATTTTTGCAATTTACAAATTAGAGCTTTTGGTTTCATTCTTTGGAGTTTCTTTTCTATTTATATATTTAGCAGTCATTTCATAAATTCCGTTAAAAGAGTTTTGCTTTATCAAAAGATGATGTACAATAAAATTAAAATCTGTTTCAGAATAAACGCTATTTTATACAGTACCCTTAGCACGAACCAGTATCGAATTCGTATCGAATGCGAGTACGAAATGTCATTGTCAAATGTGTACTGAATTTTAGTTTTCGTTACGTACTTTGTGCCGCTGCTGTTCAAGTTTCCATACAAAATTTGACATTGACATTTCGGACTCGCAAACGATTCGAATTCGATATTGGTTCGTGGGGTACAGAAGTGGGTAAGATATTGCTGGATATCGTTGATGTCTTTTGCAGAGAACATGATTATTTCTTTGTAAGCGGGCAATTGGACGCAATGATAAATTTGGATGTAATAAATGAAATAAATTTGTTTAATTTACTACAAGTTAAGCACATCCTGGAAACATCTTAATTTCTGTAAGGGAGGTAAAGTCTCGAAAACAAAAATCAGCATTTATGTATTTTTACAGCAATTTTTTTTCACATTCTTAATCAGTATATCAATATGCATCATTTTTAATCAACCTATTTTAATAAACTGAGTAAATTTAACAAACATATAACATGCTCTTTATAAACAACTGAAATCACGAAAAGATATCAAATCACAAACTAGGCGAGTATTCAAATTATTGTAGGTATTTCTACAACGCAATAACCAATTGCTTACTTTCGTAACATGTAAGTACCTATTGATAATGAGAAAATGTTTATTTAATATTCCGTATTGAGGTAAGTTGTTGATAAATTACGATGAGTTCTCATAACGTGCGCGGACGCCGCTGACCCTTCACCTCGCCTCGGTTACACAACACAGGTGAATTCAGTAAGTCTAATTGACCGCGTGACATCACTGTGGTTAAGAGACACCGATGATATTTATTTGATTGCATTTATATGTCTATAAAATGCTGCAAAATATCGACAGTTCTCTGGAGTTACCTGAGACCATTATGAACATTTATAATCTATACTAGCTGACCCAGCGAACTTCGTACCGCCCTAAAAAAATAGGGGTTGTCCAGCGGACAAAATTGTGAATCTAAACCATTCTCAGATCCCCTTGAACACACACAAAAAATTTCATCAAAATCGGTCCAGTCGTTTAAGAGAAGTTCAGTGACATACACACTCACAGAAGAATTATATATATAAAGATTTTTACTTCAACAAATTTTGCGTTATATTATTCTTTCTATACTAACAGTTGAGAATAATTAAAAAAGATTGTTGGCTAATTAAGCTTGAACAAAACTAATATTTCACTAATGTTGTAGCTCTGTCTTGATAAATGTTTGCATAAAACATTAAAAATAACGTTCAGTGTATAGGATTGAAAATGATTGAGTATGATAATGGCAGTCTGTATTTTCTTGACAGACATTTTGCTGCGAGCTAGCAAGTAGTCATGCAGGCATTGCACATCTTTGAAATTAGAGGTTAATGTGATATCTGATGTCTGTTGCGTTAAGCTTGCGTTGCATTACTGCATAGCGTAAATAAATGAAGGTACTGAAATGCCGATTAAATTAATAGATAGTTTGCAACAATTATTGAATTTCGATTAACCCTTGGCTTGTTACTTCGAGAATTGCTTGCTATAAATATTGAAAGTAGTTATTAGATTTAGTAAAGCGTCAGATGTTTTGAATTGCTTTACAAAATAAAAAAGGCCTGCCTGTTACATCCCATACAAGAGGATGACCCTGCTTCCAAGGAATAAGCGTCATATTATGGAAGATGCTATTAGGCTCAAGGACCGCTGGTACATTGACAGCGACAAGAGCTCTGCGGATGACGTCATTGGCGTGGCGGAAGATTCGGTCAGCGCTCATTTGGCATGCGAGGCCATGGTGTCCCAGCTCACCGACGCGAGTACCGCAACGACAGCGATGGGGATGATTAGTCTTGACGCCAAGTCTAAGCGATGTCGCAAGAGACAGAGTGCTCTTGTCAAGCAAAGTCCCGATATTGGCTGAAGGTAAAGCTTGCAGCCAGTAACCAGACTCTGCCTGAAAGACCGCTAGAAGGCGAGCGCTTTCGAAGCGAACGAAGGGCGAATTCGCAAATAGAGTGGCTCGTCCCACTACCTCTGAGATGATAAAGAAGATGGTGGATCCACTCCCAGGCATACCCTAGACCATGCGCTTCTGGCTTCTGCAAGGTGAGCCAACTTCACTATGCCAAAGAAGGGCATTATATTTTATTAGAGAGTTCGGCTGTACCGTATGCTGAAGACAGAATAGCGGGAAGGGCAATATTACACTTTTTTTTATTTAAGATGAGTTACTGATTCTGATCGTGCGTTGTGGTCGATAATTTTAAGCGATGTATCGTGTGATAAAGTTATTATGATCATCATTCCGACCGTTAAACGTTTTGTGAAGCACACTTATGTCTATTTGTGTCTTTACTGTTTCATCAACTTTCTCTTTTGTTTGTAATAATATAATAACACGTTGTCATTTCTGTTGTACTTTTATACTGTTTGTCTTTAGGTCTTTTTTGTATATTTTATTAGTCTTTAGTTTTTTTCTTTCTTTAGATCTAACTTTTGCCATTTGCTTTTTATACAATGAAGATGCGAAACAAGGGAGCCAAAATTTGATAACAGGTAAATCAAGTCATGTTTTTGTATATTTTATGTTCACGTTTTACAAGATGCTGACTCTGACAAGATTGGTCACCGATTCATGATTTGTTTACAATGTTTGTTTATCCGTTACGAATTTCTTCGTCACAGTGGTTAGTTACGTTAAATTTTATAACTATCGTTTTCACTTAAACTATGTCTTTTGTGTTAGCACATATATGTGAAGTTAATTTCCCACGCTTGAGGCTACTTAACAACGACAATGTAGTTAATTACTTATAATTTATTATTTATCTATCACGATAATCCTGAATCATAATTACGTTACGATTTAAACGTTAAAGTCTTGGCGTCTACTGTTACGTTGTCTTTTGTGCACAATTCTTAGATAAAACCGTGAGATTTTACATAAAAGCCTTTTAATTGACATTTCAATGGGATGAATTATCGATATTGATCTAAAAGTGAGTGAGTGAAATTTTGAGAATGATTGTGCTTTGTTTTATTATATTCACGATTTGATAACAAGGAAATAATTACACGGCAGCCACCCATTATTCTATGATGAAAATATAAAACCATAAATAAATCCTCCCTTAAATCTAAAGAAAATTTAACTAGAAAAAAATCCACGCGGTCTAGGCAGCAGACGGGGCTCGAATCAGCACCCTCCGCTATCGCCCGGATATTATGCTATCGCGACCGTAATGGCTGTGCATTTTTTTCCGGTAAAACTTTCTTTACATTTAAACATCTAGCAGTTGATTGCTTAAAAAATAAAAATAAAATTAATACTCGTTTTTTGGAATACTCAAAGTTCTTAAAATGCTTAAACGTTGGAAAAGGTAGATTGTTTCCGAGATTTGGTATTGCGTTTTGGAATTCAAACTACGAGGCGTTTGATGGTAATCTAAAACTATCTTTAGAGATCAACGAATGCAGCTGAGTCATTTTGATGTATTTTAATTTTATAATTTTAGGAATACTTTGTCTCAAATCTGGTGTTGATATACTTGAATTGAAACATTACTGTTGCAGCTACCTTGTGAACTTAAAATGCTATTAAGACGCTACAAAATAAAATCCTTCAAAGTATTATGTGGCCGATTCGGAAATCAATGAACTGAAAGAACTTTGAACTGCTGCGATAAGAAAATAAAAAAAAAAAACAAAACAAAAACGCATCACTGCACTATTCGAAAATGGAATCCCGCGCAGCGTTCACTGATTTCTGAATGTCACAAACACTTGTCACTTTTTTGCTGTCACTAAACACGTCACTTGGCACTGGACTTACCGCTACGAAGGCTTTCATGATGCTTAGTGATGGGTCACTGCGGGTCGTTGAGGAGTAATGTGATGTGATGTGGACTATCACAGGCTATATACCAAAACGTACGCGGTGGGGCGGCGAAAGGATGACTTAGGTTGTGCAAGCAAGAGAGATGCTACGAATAGGAAGTTTTGTCTAATTGGGAGGCTTCATGCGATTTTTTTTTTATTTTCGGTGATTGATCGATCTCTATGGTGTCAGAGGTTGGTTTTGTTTATTCAGCCAATTGCTGTTACTAAGTGTGCATTGAAATACAAATTTGTTATGAAGGATTGAAAATAAAAATAAAAATTGCTGTTACAATTAATTGCACTGGTTAACTATTAGAAGAGTGTAATTTTTTTCCATGTCCGTATTTAAATATACAGTAGATTTTCATTGATTTCATATAAAATAATTAAAATCATCCGCTGCTAAGCAGCACTTTAAAGTTTAATGTTTTAAAGATAATATTATTATACAACTTAAATTTTAATTACGATTTGAAGCCAAGCATGTGTTTGTACTTTAAAATGTTGCTTTTATTTCTGCGTATTAAGGACGTATCTTAATTTGTTTCTTAGGTTTTCACGCACACCGCTCATTAAATAAAAGCTTCAACGGTTTAAATGTGTTCATTTCGTCAGAATTCTGACGACGACGACGCAGCCTGAAAAGGATGCGAAACGTCAAGCAAATAATTTAAACAGTTGAAGCTTTGTTTTATTTAATTTGACGTAACTTAACTACACTACAAAACAGTTTTAAAGGGTTAATGCACGAAATATTATTTATTTATTGACGTTTCAGGTATGCTTCGTCAGAATGATTTTTTATTTATTTTGTCGAGTTACTTTCGAAAGACTTTTATTGAGCGTTCAGTTATTTCATTGGCTAGATTTTTAAAGTTTTATTGTCTATGTATGAATTTATTAGTTAATAAAGTACTTTATTTCAAAATTATTTTTTGTAATTTTGAGTCTATTTATTTGACCCTAACTACCGTTAACTACCACCGCTGCACCGGTTCCAAAATTGGGAGACCTTTCTGAGAAGAACCGGTGAAACAAACTCAAGAGAGGCATTAACTCCACTAATTCGGCCTTGACTTTACCCGAAATAAGATCCTTGGAAGCAATAAGCAAGTTCACCGGCGGGCCTCTAATATGACACAATTCAGCCTCAGTAATCAGCAACAAATATAAATATCTAGTTTGTCATCTAAGTGTTAAGTCAATGACAGCTTGGGGCTCGGGCTAATAGGGTATTTGACAAGTTTTAGAAAACGATCTCACGTTATTGACTAATGTTTATGGAGTCCGTAAAAAGTGGATATTCATCATTCTGTTGTATATTTTAGTAAAAATAACCAAATCAAGAACTCCATTTTCAAGTTGCCGCGAAAAGGTTTCTCTGGACAATATGGCGTCTTACTAGTGTGTGACGTCACACGACTGTTATTATATACGTCAAACGATACAATGTAATGTCACTTTAATCGGAAGTTTACTTGCGTGTGACGTCATTTTAGGCTCCGCCAATCCCAAGCGTTTTGGGTCACGTGACAATAGACAAGAAAACTATTATGTTTTTCGTGGGTTTTTAGTAAAATTATGAATATTTTTTTTGTAAAAATAGTAAAAACACCTGCCAATATTTATTCTAAACACAGATGCTAACAATTGTCACTTTATTTTTAATACTGTCAAGTACCCTATTATGTGTTTGACACAATTTTAATACCAAATTTCCATTTTATAAGAAACTTTGGAAACATCATCATCAGCCTATTATAGTCCCTACTGCTGGGGCACAGGCTTTTCCTATGGATGGAATAAGGAGAATTGGGCCATGACGCACCACGCGGGCTCAGTGCGGATTGGCGGGCTAATGACTACAAATGCAGCCAGCGGCTTAACGTGCCTTCCGAAGCACGGAGGAGCTCGAGTAAATACATTTTTGGTCACCCATCCAATGATCAACCAATCTAACCATCCAACTTCAACGAACGCATTCGAATTCGCTAACCACTTTTGCCATCAAGTTACTCACTTTAGCAGCATTCAGCTCCAATTTGAATCTGTTTATTAAGTACTAGCTGTGCCCCGCGGTGTTACTCGCGGTTTATTAGGGATGTTTAACCGCAGTAAAACATAGCCTATGTGGTAATAGTCCAGGGTGTCAGCTAACTCCATATTAAATTTTATTAAAAACGCTTCAGCAGTTTAGACGTGAAGAAATAACAAACATACACAATCACAAACTTTCTCCTTTATAATATTAGTGTGATTCTGTTCTGTTTATCAACCTGTACCCCTAGCACGAACCAAAATCGAATTCGTAACGTTTGCGAGTCCGAAATGTCATTGTCAAATGTGTACTGATTTTTAGTTCTCGTTACGTACTTTGTGCCGCTGCTGTTCAAGTTTCCATACAAAATTTGACATTGACATTTCGGTTTGCAAACTATTCGAATACGATAATGGTTCGTGCTAGGGGTACTGTTTATGAAGAAGTTTTGTTATTACAAGTAACAAGCACTTAAACATTTCAAAGAATATTTGCTTATCTGAAGGATGTAGACCTTGTACTGAGAAGAACTGGAGCAGAGGCTACACTTACCAACCGAAAGACAATATCACGAAAAGAAGTTTCAATTTACAGTTGTTTTCCGAATGTTAAATACGTTTAAGAAAATGATGTAACAATGTATTATTAAAGTGTAAAGAAATCCACTCATCATAGTCTCTTTTCGTCAAAGGCTATTTTCGAAAGCTATTCGAAAACCAAAAGTTTTCGGACTCTGACTACTTTGCTGACTATTCATCCGACCTCACAATGAAAAGCCCGCAAAGAGGGGGGGACGATAGATTCAAAAAAAAAATTCAAAATTCAATATCGTTTATTCAGTCTAGGCTGTTACAAGCACTTGTGAATGTCGAAAAGCTACGCCATCGGTTCGCAAATCTACGGCGGGAGACCTTGTACTGAGAAGAACCGGCAACAAACTCAGCAAGGGCTGTTTTTTTCTCCCTGTATTATATACAGAGTCGTCAATTTGAAAAATGAGTTCAATATGAGATAACCCATGAAGTCACTTTCCATTACAAATGTAAATGATAAAACAATTATGACTATAAAATAAAAAATATAAAAAACAGATTTAAAAATGAAAAAAGTTTAGGAATGCCGTGTCCCACTGTTTAGGCATAAAAACAAATGTACCATTAAAGTTAAATACAACGATTAATAGTACCCAATGTAGCAAGAGCAGACTCATCTCCGCTGGCAGCACCCGTTCACGAGCATGACGCATGAACCAGCCATCGCTTCGCTCAACCATTTTTTAGGGAACGTAACGACCCGCCTCACACGACACCGCCGAAGAGATTTTTAAGAGAGTATGACTACCCATAACCACATATGGATACTAGATAGCAAAATAGGGGGAAAAAAAATTAAGTACCAGTGTACATTACTATAAATACTATAAACACAACTGTAGGACACATACATGTGGTTACCTAAACACTAGTGTCGACTCTGCCACTACCCTCCAAACCCAAAACCAAACCCAACATCAGTGCCCCCCCTTCACTCTGTATAGAGAATGACAAGGATACACCGCTGCAAAACCAAAGTTCAGGTCTAGAGAACCATGCCAGAATCCACACCACACCCACACACAAGATAGTGTATGGGTCGGTCCACTGGCATATAATTCAGTAGGCGGGTGTTCCAATTCAAGCGCGAATTGGAATTGAGATTGGGCTGTGACCTACCACGTGTGCCAAGTGCCGATCGGTGGGTACTAACGACTGGAAATGTAATCGGGACGAACAGATTAAGGTTCCTTCCGAAGAACGGAGAAGCTGCAAATAATAAGCTTTTTGGTCACCATATTAAAATTTTGAGGAGCTCGATGGCGCAAGTGATTAGCGCGTTCGGCTGCGATCGTTGAAGTTAAGCAACTTTCGCAGTGGTCGGTTATTGGATGGGTGACCAAAAATTTACTATCTCAAGTTCCTCGCAAGGCACGTTAAGCCGTTGGTCCCGGCTGCATCTGCAGTCGTTAGCACCCACCAATCCGCACTGGGCCCGCGTGGTGGGTCATGGCCCCATCACCCTATTATATCCATAGGGAAGGCCTGTGCCCCAGCAGTGGGGGCATTAATAGGCTGATGATGATGATGATGATATTAAGTTTTTGGACACTTTCACGGTCGCAGGCCGAGTGTGCTAACCATCTGTGCCATCGAGATTTTCGGTTCGTAGCTTACTAAGTGAAAATAACCGATAGTACGCTTTTGAACCTGACGTCAAGCGGCATAGAAAAGTTGTTCCTTTACGCAGACATTTTATTTATTTATTTATTTTTAAACTTTATTGACCAAAATATAAATATATAACATTGGTGCAAAAGGCGGACTTAATGCTAAAAGCATTCTCTCCCAGTCAACCTTTGGGAAAAATGAAAATCACGAACGGCGGTATAAAGCTAAATACGAATATATATACAAATTAACATAGATACATATATAAATACATACTATAAAAATAATATAATATATACAAACAAAACACACTAATATACAAATATATACAGTATACACATATATATATATATGTATATATATACACATATATGCACAAGATGATGATTAATAAAATGACACTTCATCTTAAGTTTTGCAACAGATGAGCATGAACATTCCTTTTAAATATAAACTACTAAGTTTTATCTAATATTATAACTAGGGTCTACCACGTAATTATATTTATAGGCGTATAATGAAAATTTTACAATTCCAATCTTATTTTTGTCAATAAGAATGGCTGAATAATTAGTTAAAATTCAAAATATTTTGATTATATGTGTGGGTATTAATTATTGCTCAACTAATATAAAATTTTGTTTTCAACTATTAAACCAAAACATAACAGAGATATACAATATATATCCTACAATATAATATATACTACATATATATATTAACATTTAAACATTAAACTAAAACTACATTAAAAATAGACCAAACTTAAAACTATGTTAGGATAAAAAAAAATGCTGCCGTAAGCCATCCCGTCGGCAAAAGTTCCCAGGATCCTAGCGGCATTTCCCCGCTGAATGGCGAGGCTTTTCATTATTTTCATATTCATATCGATTTCGTTAAAATGTGAGGAAAAGGGTATTTTGTTCAGTGGATCTTTTTAAATTCACACAAATGTTGAAGAAACATTGTCATAAAGCTTATTATTAGGGCTGCCATCCGTCCGGGTTTCCCCGGATTTGTCCTAGTTTACGGGGCGTCCGGGGAGCGTCCGGGCGGGGTTTTATTTGTAGTCCGGGTTTAAAAATTTACGGCAACGCATGAGTGGCTCTTGGTGCTGCAAGTGTCCATGGGCAGCAGTGACCACTTATTATGAGGTAGACCGCTAGCTCTTTTGCCTAGATCAACATAAAAAAGTTGATTTGTGACATTTTTTTAACTGTTTTTTTATAGGTCTGTCCGGGTTCTGGGCTTCAAAATCCTGGGTTATCACGCGTCTTATCCTGGTTGCCACATTTTAGAGATGGCAGCCTTAGTTATTATTATCCCTCCTTTCACCAATAAGACAACAAGTATTATTAAATATGCATTTGTTACGATGCTTTCCAATATTTAGATTTGAATATTTTTAATGCAAATGTTAATTAATTACGCAACATACCTACTTAACTAATCAAGGAATGCGATTTCTTGAGCCTGTTCTTCTTTACAACTAAAAATCTAACAGTCGCACTCAGAGAGATTCCAATTAAATTCAATGGACGACCTCCGTGGCGGAGTGGTTTGTACGCCGGGTTTCATGGTGTCGCCGACTCGAGAGGTCCCGGGTTCGAATTCCGGTGGGGGCAGACGTTTATGTGATGAATACGAGCATTTGTACTCATGGATGTTTAATATGTATTTCTATATAAATTTACTTATATATCTACAATATACATATATTGGTGTCGATTCTGGCGTGATACTCTAAACTTAAAACTAAATTTAACACCGTTCTCTCCTTTTCATTCTGTATAGAGAATGACAGGGATGCACTGCTGTCAAATTTAAGTTTAAGTTTAGAGAATCATGCCAGAATTGACACCATTGTAGATATATAAGTAAATTTATATATTCTATCCATTACCCTAGTATCCCATAACACAAGCCTTACAGTGCCTACTTTGGGGCTAGGCTAATTGGTGTGTGTTGGAAATATTTTTATAAATTATAAATGAAAGTTCCGTGATGGCTTATTTTTGTGATCATCATCATCATCATCATCATCATCATCATCAGCCTATTAATGTCCCCACTGCTGGGGCACAGGCCTTCCCTATGGATGGAAAAGGGAGATTGGGCCATGACTCACCATGCAGGCCCAGTGCGGATTGGTGGGTGCTAACGACTGCAGATGCAGCCGGGATCAACGGCTTAACGTGCCTTCCGAAGCACGGAGGAGCTCGATATAGTAAATTTTTGGTCACCCATCCAATGACCGACCACTGCGAAAGTAGCTTAACTTCAACGATCGTAGCCGAACGCGTTAACCACTTGCGTTATCGAGCTCCTTATTTTTGTAGTTTGGGTAAACGCGGGAGACTTGCCCAGGTGGGTATATTAGATCCTTGAAGCATCTTTCAAAATTGTATTTAAATTCAGCACAACAAAAAAGTCAATTCATTCATTGATCACATGCGAGAGTGGTTTGTTGTGATTGGCGTCTTGCCAATGTGTGTGTGTGTGTGTGCCAAACGAATTGGCGTTTTGTTTTAGCGCAAATTTTAAATACAATTTTGAAAGACAGTTCCATTCTCCGACCTGGGCTTGTCTTCCGGTTTTCCCCTGTATATATTTCAAATAGCGACGTCATCAAGTTTATTTAAACTTAAATATAAATAGAGCTCTCTATAATAATACCCGCCATACACACTACGATAAATCGATACGATTAGACTGTACAGTCCGAACGGTACCGATAAATCGTAGCGTGTATGTTATAAAACTGCACAGTTTCCTATACTAAACGAAATCGTATAAACTGTACCGTTCGAACTGTACAGTGTGATCGTAACGATTTCTCGTAGTGTGTATGGCGGGTATAAGAGTAACTATAAGATTTGAATAGATGATTATTAGGGTTCCGTAACTAAAGGGTGACAGTGGAGCCCTATTCATTTGTCTTCGCTGTTTGTCTGTTTGTCATATACCTTGAACGGAAATGAAGGTTTTACAGGATACTAGTTACTGGTACTTGATTTCTAACTGTTTGGTCGATTTAGTTCTCAATTTTCTACTTCAGTAAGGAACCCTTGATTTAAGAATCGCAGTTGAAAAGGACTACCTATTACACTATCGTCACGTTATCGTTATATCAACAAATTTTATTTACTCACAAGTTTAATGCTTACGTCACTATAAGGGCCCTTATATACTTTCAGGTCCTGGTTATTTAAAATTAGTTTTAGTTTATTTTAACAATTGGGAACGTAGAACAGTTATACTCTACATTTTACTAAAAATTACAATGTAAATTGTCATTAACAACCCACACCAATGTGATTATGTCCACCATCCATGTTAATGATAATGTCTACAAATTTATGATAAAAGAAGAAGTTATTTTCATCTCTCTACCAGACAATATATAAAATAGAAAAGTACGCGATGATCCGGTACTGATACCGAAGAACACGAAAAAAGTATTTATACACTACATTTTACTAAAAATTACAATGTAAATTGTCATTAACAACCCACACCAATGTAATTATGTCCACCATCCATATTAATGATAATGTCCACAAATTAATGATAAAAGAAGATAAAGTTATTTTCATCTCTCTACCAGATAATTTATAAAATAAACAATTACGCGATGATCCGGTACCGATACCTAAGAACCCGAAAAAAGTATCGATACTTTGTGGTATCGAGTGATACCGAGGAACACGAAAAAAGTATTTTGAATATTATCGAGGCATATCTCTAGTTAAAATATATGTATTTTTTTTTCTATAACTGAAAACTAGCAAAACTATAGTTGAGGCAGGCCTTAAAGCACAAAGATCTGAGGCGGATGTCATTGTTTACTTTGTTTTGTGAGCATAAATCGTTATAATTTTGAACATAACCGCGAATATATCTGCGTAAACATGGTTTTTTAAGAACAACATTAATTTTTCCAGTACCTATCCTGTATGATTTTATCGACAGAGGCTTTACTGGGAACTAGAGCGGCTACAACTCGATCTTTATTAACAAAAGGGTAAGGTTGAATTTTCGATGTGTTTTTTTGGACAAGTTCAAGTTTACGTGCTGAGTAAGATAAAAGATAATACAATAGCTTGAAAAAAAAATTAAATATGTACAAAAAACCTTTTAACGTTAAGTTCAGCTGTGGTAATAGCATCTTTGTTTACTGCTTGCTAAAAATATACTCACCAACAGAGTATATGGAACATAGACTTTTAAGAACTGTGCGACCGATTTTTTAAAATGAAACTTCTTTTTGGACGAAGTGTAAATGAAAAAATACTATGGAAAAAATGAAACGGAAATGCGTCACGGGCGTCACACGACTATATGAGTGATAGGAAAAAATATTGGGCGCTTCAAAAGAGTTCTTAATAAGTGAATTTGAATAAAGTATCGTTTCATTTCATTTCAGTCTCTACAATTACGCCGCGATGTGGCATCATTAAGCGCATTCTACCGACTATACCACGGCGAGTGTTCTGAGGAGTTATTCTCCCTTATCGCTCCATCACCTTTTCTTCAGAGGACCACGCGCGCTGACCTACGTTGCCACCGACTAACTGTGGCCACTATTCCTACACGAACAAAGAAATTTGGTGGCTCATTTCTTTGTCGTACTATTCGTAAGTGGAATTCTTTACCCGCGCAAGTGTTCCCTCCTTCCTATAATCTGAGGTCCTTTAAGAGAGGCGTGAAGAAGCATTTTTGCAGGCCGGCAAGGTGAGGATGATTGGTGTAGTAGTTTATAACTGCTGTACCAGCCAGCTTCGCGTTTGGACTTTATCATATCTTAACATCAGGTGAGGTAGAGTCATTTGCCTACCTCGCTATAAAAAAAACATTTAATTTCCAAAGTGAACTAGAAATAAATAAATAAATCAGCTTTATTTTCTATAAAACCATTGTTTGCTTATGATCAACATTATAATATTTTTACCAAAATTTGCCTATGGAGACTGGTGCCTGAATTAAGGTTACAACTCGTTTTGCAGGTCACCAGGCCGGCTGAATTTTTTTCTCTAGTTTCAAAGCATTTAAGTGTGTGAGTTTGTTTGAGCATGTGTGTGTTTTGGTCATTGTATTTTTGCAATATATTTTAATTTCACTTTTATGGTAGGTAACTTAATTGTGTCTGTGTCAGTGTTGCCATCAAGTTTGAAAGAGTTGCCGTATTCAATATATCAGATTGCCGTATTAAAAAAAAATCATGATTTTGTCGTATTCCCTAATTAAAATTATTTAAATTTATAGGTGGTTAGTATTATTATAGGGCAATGACAAACCTTCCGTATGCCGTATAAAATAATACAATACAATACACAATTATTTATTGAAAACACCACAGTACAGAACATAAATGGGGTAAATACATTATGTTTAAACAGTGATTCAGTGTTCGGTCTTATTGCTAATAGCGATTTCTTCCAACAACCTTTGGATGGAGAGGATTGAATGAAACTGGAGTCGGTGGTGTTATAAAAGAAACAAAGGATATAACTATATACATGTATTAAATATATATATATATATACTAGCTGCCCCAGCGAACTTCGTACCGCCATAAAAAAATAGGGGTTAGTGGTAGAAGGGTCTAAAATTATGTTTGTATGTATTTTTGTATGATGTATCATAAAAAAATAAAAAAAAATCTAAAATTAAAAAAAAAATATGGGTGGATTACCCTTAACATTTAGGGGGATGAAAAATAGATGTTTTTGATTTGACGTGATGAATTTCACGAAAATCGGTCGAGCCGTTTCGGAGGAGTTTAACCACAAACACCGCGACACGAGAATTTTATATATTAGATACATAATCTGAAATTATGAGCTTAAATTGCCGTATATTACGGTAATTGCCGTATCAATGGCAACGCTGGTCTGTGTGTACGTATGTGATAAAAAATATCTGTGCTATCAATTTTGTGATATCTGTTTGTATGCATGTACGGTAATGTCAAGAGTCAGAAATTTCGCGGACACCACATAAGTGTGGTTGTGCAGTCTTCTAGTTGTACCCGTAATTATAGTTAGCCTCGGGGCCTTTTCGCAACACTGAGGAATATCATAAGTTCACGGCACCGTTTTTGTGTTACCAATGAATGTGTTATTTCTAACTTTTGCGTTATAATTCTTACGACCGCACTCAGCGGCATATTATTTTTAGGTTTTAAAGTTGATACTAACTGTTACTTTGTGATTGCATTAAAATCAAAACCTGTACCCTTAGCACGAACCAATATCGAAATCGAATAGTTTGCGAGTCCAAAATACTATATTTTTTTTTAAAACACACCAATGAACCTAGCCCCAAAGTAAGTACTATAAGGCTTGTGTTATAGGATGCTAGGGTAACGGATAGAATACATATACTGTACTATATAGAAATACATATTAAACATCCATGACTGGAGTACAAATGCTCGTATTCATCACACAAACATCTGCCCCCACCGGGATTCGAACCCGGGACCTCTCGAGTCGGTGACACCATGAAACTCGGCGTACAAACCTCTGCCACGGAGGTCGTCAATTGTCAAATGTGTACTAATTTTTAGTTCTTGTTATGTCCTTTGTGGTCCTGTTCAAGTTTCCATTCTATGACATCCTTCCACCATGACTACAATTCCAAACCTATGAATTTTAAAACCCTCTTAAACTATGTTAACTCTCCCTTTATTAACTTACTTTGTGAATATATATCCAAAAATAATATACGCTTGTAATTGTTTGTCTCTAGACTAACCAACTAACATTACTAACTCTTTATTGTGTTTGTCTCTAGCTTTCAGATAAGACAACAGATATCCAATTACAAAAATTCAAGTACATTGTTTGATCACTCGAGTCTGGCGAAATCCACAAAAGTGCATCACCATTTTCAAAGAAGAAGAAGAAGTTTCCATACAAAATTTGACAATGACATTTCGGTCTCGCGAACTTTTCGTATTCGATATTGGTTCGTGTCGTGTTCGTTCGTTCTGTTAGACGGAGCACTTAGTTTGATTTAAAAAAAAACTTTATTTGCTCACAATCACTTTATTTATATATTTATGTTTGTTATTACACTGCTATCACTTTATTGTTCACTACTACTTCCTAGTTTACTAGGCCGTTGAATAGTTCCTCAGAGTTTCCTTGCTGAAGGCCAACCGGCAGGCAGAAACCAGGTCCGTTGTTGGGCAGCAATTCCACAAATCAGAACAAGACTAGCTGTAATATTGAAATCGCGGGTTTTTATACAAAAAATATTGCTGATCACAAATTTAATATTGGAAATAATTATTCATTATAGTTTTCCTATGTCAGCAACATTTCTGTAGTAGGCATTAGGTAGGCAGGTTATAACAGTTCGTTGTGCTAAGGGTACTGTTTGTTCGTTTTTACTATAATAACTTTGTGTTTTAACTGTCACTGTCATGCGTTGTAAATATAATCGCTTGCCTGAAATGAAGTGATTTATAATATTTAATTTAAATGCATGATCTCCCTCCACGATGGCTTTATAGAATGTAATATACAAAATGTGATACTGACCTTATCTATTTGGAAAATGGAATATGTATTGTACAATGTCACTAGTGTTGCCAGTTTATATATTAAGGTAGGCAAATGACTCTACCCCGCCTGATGTTAAGTGGTAATAAAGTCCAAACGCGAAGATAGCTGGTACAGCGGCTATAAAACTGCTACACCAATCATCCTCACCTTGCCGGCCTGCAAAAATGCTTCTTCACGCCTCTCTTAAAGGACCCCAGGTTATAGGAAGGAGGGAACACGTGCGCGGGTAAAGAATTCCACTTACGAATAGTACGACAAAGAAATGAGTCACCAAATTTCTTTGTTCGTGTAGGAATAGTGGCCACAGTAAGTTGGTGGCAACGTAGGCCAGCGCGCGTGGTCCTCTGAAGAAAAGGTGATGGAGGGATAAGGGAGAATAACTCCTCAGAACACTCGCCGTGGTATAGACGATAAAATGCGCTTAAATGAAATTAAATCGGTACATGAGGTCAAAAGAATCGGGATTTAGGGTTGCAGATCGGGACAGTAAACAAAAAACAAGGGTTTTTAAGTCTGGGTTTCATTTATTACATTTTAAACTACTAGTGCAAGTATAGTATTATATTAACTAGTTTAATTTCATTGTTTGAATAATCGGGACATTTGGAGTCCCGATCAGGTACAAATCGGGACGCGTTCCCAGACCCCTGAAAATCGGGACGTCCCACGCAAATCGGGACCCCTGGCAATACTAGATGTCACGTGCACCCACTAGAAATATATAATTAAGTAACACAAAAGCCCTAATTTCTTATGACACATAGATAATGATTAAATTACGTATGTGGGCGCCGAACATCACTTAACAACAGCATAATGACTGTTCTCATAATATTAAACACAGTGTAATTATTACAGAGTGTAAAGACGGTGATGATTATGTAGCGAAATGTAATGACAACATTATACTTTGGTAATGTGAAATGGAAATGTAAAGTTTGTGTACACATAATGAGTTTGAGAATTATGAATCACAGATTGTTTTGGTTTAATTATTTGAGCAGTTTAGGAAGTGTTTAGGTTAATCCGTGTTGTGTTTGTCGTTTTGTAATGTTAGGCGGTTCAACCCCTCTAGCATGTCCACCGAAACGGGATATGATAAAGCGATATATCGGCATTAACTGTCAGACTACTGTCAAACTCCATAGCAGATTCAGATAAATTTAATTTCACCAATAGCAAAATGACTTAATCTTGCCCCTCTAGCATGACCGCCGAAACGGGATATGATAAAGCGATATATCGGGATTAACTGTCAGACTACTGTCAAACTACATAGTAGATTCAGATAAATTTAATTTCACCAATAGCAAAATGACTTAATCTTGCCCCTCTAGCATGACCGCCGAAACGGGATATGATAAAGCGATATATCGGGATTAACTGTCAGACTACTGTCAAACTCCATAGTAGATTCAGATAAATTTAATTTCACCAATAGCCAAATGACTTAATCTTGCCCCTCTAGCATGTCTACCGAAACGGGATATGATAAAGCGATATATCGGCTTTAACTATCAGACTACTGTCAAACTCCATAGTAGATTCAGATAAATTTAATTTCACCAATAGCAAAATGACTTAATCTTGCCCCTCTAGCATGACTGCCGAAACGGGATATGATAAAGCGATATATCGACATTAACTGTCAGACTGCTGTCAAACTCCATAGTAGATTCAGATAACACTCTTAAGAGGTTTTCTTATAGAATTGGAGCGCCCAATATACGCTCGTCCAGGTATGTAAACTCTACTTTATACCCCAAAAACCAGTTTCTCTTTTTTTGAGTCTAAGGCCCGTATTATAGAAAGGTTCTCAGTGATTGATCTAGTCTTGAGTATAATTAGAAAGGGATGTCTATATGCTATATATAGCGACATCCCTTTCTAACTGTACTCAAGTAAAGATCAACACTTAGTTGTCATTCTGTAATACGGGCCTAAGTGTCGCCGCACACGGGCCACCGACCACAACCACAAATGGCCGCCACCGGCATATTTCTAGTAGTTTTCATACATTTTATATGGACTCGCCACACACGGTACGCCGGTGGCCGCCACACGCTACAAATCGTCGTTGCTCGCTTCTTATGGCCCGCACCGGCCACTTAATGCGCCGATACAAAACGCCGCCACACATCACTCGCGCGATTCCCCAACCCTCTCTCCCTACCTTAGTCGGCCGCTGTCGCGCGCTTCAGCCACTTTAGTCGCCGCTTCTAGCTTCGCGTGGCGGCGTTTGTGGCTGTGGCGGGTGGCCCGTGTGCGGCGACACTAAAACATGCAATGACAAGTGTATTTTGTTTTTGCAGTAATGTTACATTCCTGTTATTTCCAAATGTTTCATATTCTTCTTATTCTTGAGTTTGGTATAATATTCAATCGATTAAATTTGTTTATCTATAAGCAATACTTACATCAGCCAATGATGTAATTTGTTTATTTAACAACCAGCGTAAAGACTTATGTGATATTACGTCCAGTATGTAGGAATATCAACTTTACTTACTTAGATCTGTATTATAGAAAGATTCTCAGTGATTGATCTAGTCTTGAGCATAGTTAGAAAGGGATGTCGCTATATATAGCACATAGCGATATCCCTTTCTAACTGTACTCAAGTAAAGATCAACACTTAGTTGTCATTCTGTAATACGGGCCTTAGCATTGGTTGATTCCACATTCGGAAATAACAGTGACATCTTGCCTACAGCGCATTGCCAATAAAGCCTGCCTTTTTCTTGTCAGATGCTGATGCTTATGTACGACTGTGCGGGTTATAGGAACATTACAAAAAGCCTCTCTGAGTTTGTTTCGCCAGTTCTTCTCAGAAAGGTGTCCCAATTGGGAACTGGTGGTAGTTTACGGTAGTTAGGGTCAAATAAATAAAAAATAAAATTAAATAAGAATCAATTATAGTGGTTAATTTTTTAGAATTAGCTAATAAATTAATAAATGTATGAAACACAGTCAATCAAAAATTTTCAATAATAAATTTCACAATAGTGACGATCAATGCTCCACATCAATGACACAGTCTCTCTTATTCAGCCTATTAATGTCCTCACAGCTGTAGCATAGGTCTTTCCTATGGAGGGAAGAGTGAGATTGGGCTATGCATCACCCACTCTGGACCAGAATCGGTTGGTGGGTGCTAACGACTGCAGATGCAGCCGGGACCAACGAGCTTGCGTACCTTCCGGAGCACGGATAAGCTCTAGATATTTGGTTTTGATCACCCATCTAATAACCGATCATTGGGAATGTTGCTTAACTTACACGATTGTAAGCTGAACGCGCTAACCACCTCGCCATCGAGCTCCTCAAGACATCTTAAGATATTATATTTTTCCCGAATACGTTGCTATAATAACCCAAGATGCACTGTATAATATGTTATTAGAGGAAATTCCTGAGGTATTTTACTACGACCTCCGTGGCCGAGTGGTTTGTACGCCGGGTTTCATGGTGTCTCCGACTCGAGAGGTCCCGACGAATCCCGGTGGGCGTAGATGTTTGTGTAATGAATACGTGCATTTGTACTCTAGTTATGGATGTTTAATATGTATTTCTATATAAATATACTTATATATGTATTCTATCCGTTACCCTAGTATCCCATAACACAAGCTTTACAGTTCTTACTTTGGGGCTAGGCTAATTGGTGTGTGTTGGAAAAAAATATGTTTTCTGTTTTTGAATCTCAGATAATGTTGTCAATTTATAGATGACATTAATCGTTGACGTGGCTGGAATCCGGTTTTGAAGACAGTTGATGTGGCAGTAACATGTGCCGCTCCAACCTCACTAATGCCGGCGGACGAAATCCATTTCTTCTACGTAGTTGTGATCTGTACCTTTCTTATAAAAAATAAAAGAGTCTAGGCCACAGTATTTTTATTAGATATTAGATATTGTTATTAGATGATCACTTCCCAGACAGTTCACACTCACTTTCTATCAAATCGACAGAATAACAAAATCATAATAAACAATTCCAACAGAATTGTGTAACATTACTTAATAAAGCTTCAGTGTGGTTATACCAAAGTTGTAATATTATTTTATGGTATCGATCGTAGCTGGGGTTACCAACGTTTTTTCTACCAAATATAGTATTTTCGAAGCTGTAATATAGTAGATGGCCAAGAAATGGAAAAACATGTAGTATCTGGTTAAAATATTGACTTTATTTTAGAAATGAATATATTTTTGCTGCTCTATGCTTTAATTGGCAGTATCTGGTTAAAATATTTACTCTATTTTTGAAATGAATATATTTTTGCTGCTCTATGCTTTAGTTGGCAGTGGGCAGGATACGTCGCAAGAAAAACCGATGGCTGTTAGGGCGGAAAGGTTCTGGAATGGCGACCACGCACCGGACGACGCTCAGTGGGCAGGCCCCCTACAAGGTAAACCGACGATCTTGTGAAGGTCGCGGGAAGCCGATGGACGCGAGTGGCGCAGGACCGATCGGTGTGAAGATCCTTGGGGGAGGCCTATGCTCAGCAGTGGGCGTCATACGGCTGACATGATGATGATGACGATGATTTAATTATTAGATTCTTATTTTTAAGAAAGCTTTTACTGGCAAAAATTTGCTTTTAGTAAAATATAGAAGTTTCGCCTACTATAATTATATGTATATATACAGGGTGTTACAAAAACTCAAATAAAGCTTGAAGGGTGTTGAAGTACATCATATAAGGAGTCTTCTCCAATTTTTCTTAAAATATGTGCATGAAGTTTATTTTTTTATAAAAACAGGTGTTTTTAATGATTAATTAAATTACGATCATTTTAAGACACGTCACTAGTTCGAGAATCATTAAAAATAACTGTTTTTATAAAAAGTTAAAACTTCATGCAAATATTTTAAGAAAATTAGAGAAGACTCCTTATATGATGTACTTCAACGCCCTTAAAGCTTTATTTGTATTTTTGTAACACCCTGTATATGTAGAAATAAAGTGTTTGATCCACTAATATAGTAGGATACTGGTGTCAATGCTGGCATGATTCTCTAAACTTAAAACTAAATTTAACATCAGTCTCTCCTTTTCATTCTGTATAGAGAATGACAAGGATACACTGTTGTCAATTTTAAATTTAGGTTTAGAGAATCATGCCAGAATCGACACCACTATATTTATAGTAGGTTTGGCAACCCTATTCGTAGCCATCATCGACTAGTAATAAATAACTATAATATAGATCTGTTAACGCTCGATCGATCCGCTTACCGATAACGGATCCATCCAACTAGTCGATATCCTTGACCTCAAACAGGTTTAGGTATCGTTGCACTCTTTACCTCTACCTTGAACCGTTTCGATTTTTATTAAAAAGACACATTATTATTTATTTTCGGAATTACATTATCTGCTACGTGCATGTAAGACGATATTTACAACTAACACGGCATTAGAAAGGAACATCGCACAAAAAATGTTTGAGAAACAGTTTATAATGAAATGTTGCTTCGAATGTAAGGTCAAAGGCACTTAGCTTAATTTGCAAGAGGTCATTCGCGCGCCACCAGCTAATGTGCTATTTTCTGTGGAGAAACTGGTATTTCAAAAATTATGTCTGTAGTATCACTATCCTAACATACGTAAAAAGGTAATTTAAAGAATCAAAAAACCCGACTGCGTAATTAAATTTAAAACTTCAAATAAAAACTGAAAAGAAAAAAACAAGTCCAGTAGTCTACAATTCTGTTAATAAGGAACAAAGCTAATTTAACAGTCGGGACCCATTAGATATTCAAGAATACATAATATTTTTCAATAATGGGTCCCGGGTCCCAAAGTTAGTAGGTGATAAAGAGATGGACCGACTATTGTATTTGCCGACTAACCGAATAATCGGTTTTGAATTTTTCGACTATTCGGCCGACTAGTCGGCAATGCCAATCATTCTAATGCGTATCTTGTGTGTGTGAATATTTGTATGTGGAATATTTCGCCACTACTCAGCTTGATCAGTACACCAGTCACTACACAGAGGTAGGGCTGCCATCTCTAAAATGTGACAACCAGGATAAGACGCGTGATAACACCGGATTTTGTTGCCCAGAACCCGGACAGACCAAAAAAAAAACAGTTAAAAAATGTCACAAATCAACTTTTTTATGTTGATCTAGGCAAAAGAGCTAGCAGTCTACCTCATAATAAGTGGTCACTGCTGCCCATGGACACTTGCAGCACCAAGAGCCACTCATGCGTTGCCGTAAATTTTTAAACCCGGACTACAAATAAAACCCCGCCCGGACGCTCCCCGGACGCCCCGTAAACTAGGACAAATCCGGGGAAACCCGGACGGATGGCAGCCCTACACAGAGGCAGAGGCACTACACGAGCTATTGCGCGGCCGCTGAGCACGTTGTGATGTTTTTTTTTCCACTGTTCGTTTTGCGTTTGCTGTGCCGGTGTGATCTACTTTTAAGGAAAGCCAAAAAACAAGCATGAATTTACAAGTTTTATTTCATTTATTATGTGCCGATTTTAGATGGCATGTTTTACCAAATAGTCGTCATTCCCGACTAGTCGGCGTCTCGTCGGCCCATCTCTAGAAGGTATTGAAAAAAAAAACTCATTTATTTGTTTTAACTCAATAAGGGAAGTCACTTTTTTCGTGTCTCCCTTTAACTGTGCGGGATATGAGAGCCCCTCTGATTATATAAATTTAAAAACATTTTAAATTTTTAATTATTATATATTATTAAACCTTACGGACAGAAACACAACTCCACCAAAACGAAGTGTTAGTTCTCTGTGATTTTCTGGAGATTGAAACTCACTATGGTTATCTCTCTTAACTTATTAAAGTGCAACTTTTATAACATCGCCACAAACTTCATCTTTAGCATGTCGCATTACTTTTTAACGGTGATTCGATGGTGGAAAGTTTGTTTGTTAAGCGGGTGGTCCGGGTTCGATTCCCAGCCGAGGAAAGATATTTTTGAAGTATAACTACTATTCTGATGAGGTGTAAATAGAAAAATGACAAAAGATGAAACTGAAATGCGTCACGAGCGTCATACACACACATATATATATATGTGGGATGTGTGCGCAGCTCTTCCCAACAAGCATGAAAGTTGGAGGGTTTTTTTTTTATATTAAGGCAGGCAAATGACTCTACCCCACCTGATGTTAAGTGGTAATAAAGTTCAAATGCGAAGATAGCTGGTACAGCAGTTATAAATTACTACACCAATCATCCTCACCTTGCCGGCCTGCAAAAATGCTTCTCCACACCTCTCTTAAAGGACCCCAGATTATAGGAAGGAGAGAACACTTGCGCGGGTAAAGAATTCCACTTACGAATAGTACGACAAAGAAATAAGTCCCCAAATTTCTTTGTTCGTGTAGGAATAGTGGCTGATACGGACGAGATGTAAATAGAAAAATGAAAAGATGAAACTGAAATGCGTCACGGGCGTCACACACACACACACACACACATATATATATATATATGTATATATAAGCGGCGAAGGCTGATACGCTACGAGCGTCACGAGCGTCACAAGCGACAATATGTATATATAAATATACATATATGAGTGAAGCGTGCGCTGCTCCACTCCCCGTATGCCTTATGCACCGCCTAATGTTAGCTTATTTATTTTAATTTTTTATTTTATAGATAGGTCCGACCAATGAGTCCACCTCACCTGATGTTAAGTGACGGTGAGTCCAGACGTGAAGTAATTAAGAAAAGAAGTTCCACACACACACTTTTTAATTAAAATTTGAAGGTCCGCGTGGAATTTTTTCTAGTTATATTTTCTTTAGATTTAAACATCAAGCAGTTACATGCTTTAAAAATAATAAAAATTATAACTATAATTGCTATTTCTTCTTTCAAATGTTTAATACTTGTAAAAGTATTCATTTGACATTGTGGGTTTACCTATAATGCGAAGAGATGGCGCTGCCTTGCAGCTTAAGAATAGCTAGAAAGAATTTCGACGCGGTCCGTGAGGGCCGCGGTAGCATAATTGGTCAGTGCATTCGCCCGGATTGCGAAGGGTGCGGGTTCGAGTCCCGTCTGCTGCCTGGTCCGCGTGGAATTTTTTCTAGTTATATTTTCTTTAGATTTAAACATCAAGCAGTTACATGCTTTAAAAATAATAAAAATTATAATTAAAATTTGAAGTTTGATTTAACACCAAGTTTTTTATAGTTACATACCTACATTTATAAATTGGCGGAGGTCTCATACTAGGCCATCACGTTTTTTCTTCCTGTCATCGAAAAAAGGCCGTCATATTATTTGAGATGTTGCGATGCACGTACGTGGAGGTTATAAACATAATTATATTAATATATTTCGCGACCGATTGACGCTAATCTCCAGTAAAGGTCGGTTGTAGTCAACCGCAGAATCGTATAAAGACAATTTAAAAAAGTATGATATCTGTCAGTGTAATTCAATAAATATAATGGCTTTATTTTGTGTGGTGTAACAGCTTTACTGTTACCATCGAGCCAAGGCTGTGTATTCCAATTTCAAATTAATAAAAAAAAGAAATTCTAATAAACTTCTTTATTCATAACTAGTTGACCCCGCGTACTTTGTACGGGTTAAAATAACTTGGAAGAAATGACGAACCCGAGTCTACCGTACCAAAAGGGACGAACGTCAAATGTTTGACAGGAAAGAAGATAGAACAGTTTAATGGAAAAATAAAATTGACGTTTTTACTATCTTTCTCGCTATTTTTCCATATTTTTTCACCTTTTAAACCTTCCCTAGACCTCCACGAACATTTCAAGACCTAGACCTAGATAAGATAAATCCGTTCAGTCGTTCTCGTGTTTTAGCTTGAAGATTGAGAACTTGAGAACCTCTTGTCCGTCTAAAAACTTCTGAATTCATAATTTCAAAAGATGTGGGTTCGAATCCCATCTGAAAATTTTTCGTTAATCAATTTATTATCGAAAAAAAATTCATAAGGTTTAAACGTCTAGCAATTGTATGCTTATAATAAAAATACCTAAAATAAATAACCTCTCTTTTCAACTTACAAAGTTATTGTCCTGTTTATCTTTCGGAACATTTTTTTTTCTTTGAAAGTAATATTTTCTTTGAAAGTAATAATTTCCTTTTTTAATACCACTCGATTTTCTATTGAAAATGCATAAAAGTAGATTATGCGAAATGAAGGATTCAGTAGTTAGTCTCCGAACATTGAGAGGGGTAAATCTAAGGCCCGTATTACAGAGTGACAACTAAGTGTTGATCTTTACTTGAGTACAGTTAGAAAGGGATGGCGCTATGTGCTATATATGGCGACATCCCTTTCTAACTATGCTCAAGACTAGATCAATCACTGAGAATCTTTCTATAATACTGGCCTAAGACACTTATCCCTGAGGAGTATCTATTCGCTTACTGAGGTTAAATAAGTAAAAATTATATAATGTAAATTAAAGAGTATATAAATCAGTAAATAAAAGTAAATTTATTAAATTAAAAAATGTTTAAGTTATCTTGGAAAAATTACCTGCTCCTTTAAATTGAGAATACTTGACATTATATAACACGTTCTCCAGATGCAGGTGGTAAAAAATATAATAATAATGAAATAATTATATTTATATAAATATAATCTTTATATATAAAACTCAAAGGTGACTGACTGACTGACATAGTGATCTATCAACGCACAGCACAAACCATTGGACGGATCTGGCTGAAATTTGGCGTGCAGGTAGATGTTATGACGTAGGCATCCGCTAAGAAAGGATTTTGATCAATTCTACCCCCAAGGGAATAAAATAGGGAATGAAAGTTTGTATGAAACTTTGTCAATTTTAAACCGATCGGGCCGAGACTTTGCATGCAGGTATAAGAAGAATCATAGATGAATGTCATTGTGTATAATTCAAGCCTGAGAACAAAAACTGTAGTCTACACTTCAGTTCTACACCGAAGCGAAGCGAGGGCGAGCCGCTAGTACAATATAAATATTTCACGCCAGTGCAAAAGTTGAGAAGAGTAAGATGTTTTTGCACCTAGTATTTTCCTCACTGTAGTGAAATGAAAAGTTGAGTTTTTTGCTCGACAACAAAGTTATTTTTTATAAGCAATAACTAATAACTTTTTTTAACAACTAACAAATAAAATGTTTCTTTGTATATTTGACATATTATTCACTACTATAAGGGTGATTTCGGGGTACAGTAAACGAAATTCTATATAGTCCGTCAGTTAGATGATCAAAAAATAATGGACACGTATTTTTTCTTTGGGCAATCAACCAAAAAGTGACAAAGTTAAACCGCGTCAAAGTTTGGGAGCAGGGGCTCGTGACGTCACTTTTAAGTGAAAATTGTACCAAAACGTGATGTCATGCAACTTTCCAAATCAATATATCTCTGCAATATTTATATTATGTGAAAATAGAAAAATACGTGTCCAATACTTTTTGATAATCTACCTGATAAACGAAGAAAAAAATAAATAGTCATCATCCCTATTGCTTAGGAATATTTCTTTCGCTAGTGAATCAAGAATGTTTTCCATTTTATGCTGTTGTTAGAATAATAGTCATGTTCTTTGGAATGCCAGTTGCAGACTTTTCTAATGTTACCTGGCAGCTTGCCACCAAATACATCAAGTTTATTAGTGATTTCACTTATTTCACATTTATTCATTACAACTTGAGTCACAATAACCAGTTAATTTAAAAATTTTGGAGTGGCAAAATGATATGAGTATAAACTCAAGATTATTAGTAGTATTAGTTATAAAATCTCATAAAAAATCGTTAAATACTAAATGAATATTAAAAATATAAGTTTTATGATTAGATTATGCAGTTCGTAAGTCAGTCCGAGATAGTCGAGACTCATTCATTTAATTTAATTTGACGACCTCCGTGGCCGAGTGGTTAGTACGCCGGGTGTCAAGGTGTCGCCCACTCGAGAGGTCCCGGATTCGAATCCCGGTGGGGGCAGATGGTTGTGTGATGAATACGAGCATTTGTACTCCAGTCATGGATGTTTAATATGTATTTCTATATAAATATACTTATAAATGTGCTGTATATGTATTCTATCCGTTACCCTAGCATTCCATAACACAAGCTTTACAGTGCTTACTTTGGGGCTAGGCTAATTGGTGTGAGTGTTGGATATTATAATTAAAAAGCACTGTGATTATACTTTGAAATTGATACAAGATACTTTTCTTATTAATTATTTATTTAGACAGTTAACATTGCATTTCAGTATTGTGAATATTAAAAACAGCAAAACGCGGTGATGACGTACTTTGTGATTAAACATTCGAGAAAAATATATGAAAAAACAAATCTAAGATTAATAATTAAAAACACATTTCCGTCTTATACGAAAGTCGAGATGATTGTAAAAATATAAGCAACTACATGTTTAGACTTATACTAGCTGACCCAGCGAACTTCGTACTGCCTTAAAAATAGGGGCAGGTGGAAGAAGAGTAAATTTAGGATTGCATGTATTTTTTAATACCACATTATAAAAAAAACTAGCAAACCAGTGAACCAAATGTTCACCAAAACCTGATTTAAAAAAAAAATGTATTTAATTAATTGAGAACTTCGGAGATTTTGTGTGGTTTCGTTTGAAATTCGTGATTTCTCGAAAACCGGAAGTGCTACGTTACTCAAATCCGGTTTGTAGTCTTATCAGACTATTCTTAACTTATAACTTAAATATTCTCTTTATCTGTCTCTTACGGTTTGGCCGCTGAAACAGCACCACAGACAGACGGACGGACGGACTTGTCTAATAGATAAGGGATAAATATTGTCCAAAATAACTTTCCTCCTAACCCATATGAGAACACTACGTTACAATACCCAATAGTTCGAATATTGGCGCGAAGGCGCAAAATCAGTTTTCAGAACAATATGTTACAGGTGGACAACCATTATCACTTAAGGATATGAAAAATAGATAGTAGCTGATTCTCAGACCCACGGAATATGCATATAAAATTTTATAAAAATCGGTCAGGCCGTTTCGGAGGAGTATGATAACTAACATTGTGACATAAGAATTTAAATATATAAGATAAAATTACTTTTTGAAGTGAAACTTCTTTAGGCAAGCTTGACTTGGGGGGTAAACTGGCGAATGTGTGTGAACGATTTTTGCGTTACGATTAGTGTCATTGGTGATTCGTCGGAAAAGAATGAACACCCTTCACGAAATACATGAATCTAGTGCTTGGTGGGTGATAACGGACGCAGTGCGGATTGGTGGATGAAAACGGACCCAGCGAGGATTGGTGGGTGATATAGACACAGCGCGGATTGGTGGGTGACAATGGACCCAGTGCGGATTGGAGGGTGATAACGGACCCAACGCCGATTGGTGTTTTTTTTTTCTATCAACAAATCTTCAGATTAAGTTTATGGTTTTCGGATCATTGCAGCTAAAGAAGTTTCACTTCAGTCGTGTGGTCATAAGCACACTCGCTTTTTTTTTATTATTTGACAAATATTACCACAGAATTGATAAGATAGTAAGTAGTACAGTTTGAGAAACATAACTCTAGCGCTGAACAAAACGTCACTGGGGGGATGCCTGCGCATGGGCACGCCAAGACAAGCGGGGCTACTACCTCACAACAGAGATAAAATAATATCCAAAATGGGTCATTAAGTCGCTTTTCCAAACAGCCTCTTTTCGCATTTAAGATAAGAAATAAAACATAAATCTATGCAATTGATTGCCCTGCACATTTTTAATATAGATCTACTCACAGCAAACTAACAGTACCATCGTATATTAAATTTAGCATTACTTAAAGAGGCAGACATTCTTATTAATATTTCAAGAACCAATTTACTGGTCCCAGTATTTATATAATCATTAAAAAGTCGTAAGCAACATTGATGACAAAGGACGTAATGGAAATATTCACAGAACATGTTTAAATTGCTGTAAAGAATTAATACACCGCTTTTATTGTCCGTTTTTCATTTAATTTTCTTCAATAATGAAACAGGAATGTCTTGTCGTCTATACTTATAATAAATCTGTAGAGATGTCAATTCTGTACATGAAACATATTTTTAAAATAACTATCAGGGGGTGATTAGTGATCGATACTGATGCCAAAAATGCAATCAGTAAATTTTTTGTCTGTCTGTCTGTCTGTCTGTGTGTTTGTTCCTTATAGAAACAAAAACTACTCGACGGATTTTAACGAAACTTGGTACTATTATTCTTCATACTCCTGGGCAGGTTATAGTATACTTTTCATCACGCTACAATCAGTAGGAGCAGAGTAGTGAAGGGAAATGTTGGGAAAACGGGAGAAGTTACTCCATTTTTTAAGCTTCCGTCGCGTGTGCAGCCTTAATGATTAAAGTTACATAGAAATCATGTATGACGGAAATATTCTATATAAAATTGTCTAAAAAATATCCCGCAACAGCATATGTCTATCTTTTATGGTTGACTCACAATAACACGTGTAACTCCCGATAGCTTAGCAGTTCGGAGCATTCTGATCATATTTGTTTACTCTTACGTTTATAATACTCGGTATAGTAACACCAAACTTATACATGAAATAAGCCATCGCGCCGTCGCACGTGAATACTGAATCATGCTATAAGGATTACTTTTGTGTAACGGTTGCCGCGCTCGACACGGGTCGCGGCAGCGGTAGGGTATCAAAGGTCCGAGAGCGAGCTGTCTAAATCTGTTTTCTGCGTCGCTCCCCCCTGGGGGACGATCGCTTCCGATGAAGCCTTAGAGGCCTTCCCGGCCAGAGGCAGCCCCTACGGGTGTTTTTAGTCAGTACGAGTCTGACATAACCTTGCAGCCGGCTGTAGGGTATCCATGAGGATTTCTCATCTGCTCCCCCGCCTGGGAGACCGAAACCGTGCTTATCAGCGCGACTTTTAGTCTTTAAATAGTTTATTTGAATTTCTTTTGTTGTTATTTTGTAAAACAGGTATTAGTTGCTTTGGTAGTGTTTAAATATTCGTTCAAATTAAAAATTATTAAGTGTAGGTACTTTTATTAATTAAAGTATTTATTTTTAAGTGAAGGAGGTATAGGTAGATAGTATTGCACAGGCGTTTCAGCTTTATTTTCATTTCTTTTTTGTTGTGAGTTGTATATATTTCTGGTTATAATTCTATAGGAATATTTTAGTTCAAATAGTCACTTAGATTTTATGTGTAAGGTAGCTAAAGTTAGGACCACGTATTAGTTGTTTTAGTAGTGTTTAAATATTCGTTCAAAGTGTAATTTAATCATATAGGATGAATGTACGATGGCCCATCGAAAAGGAGTAGAAGCGGTAGACAGAACTTTAAGAGATATAAGACTAAATGATCGACCCATGGGCGGTATCACAGTTTTATTTTGTGGTGATTTCCGACAAACCTTAACGGTAATACCACGGGGAACCCGAGCTGCTGAGATTAGGGTTTGCCTGAAAAGCTCTTATTTGTGGCGTGATATACAATCGGTGCATTTGACTATAAACATGCGAGTGAGAACTGTAGATAACCCGGATGATCGTGAATTTTCTGATATATTATTAAAGAAAATACCTTCACCAAAGATACCTATCCACTGCTACACCAAGGAAAACTTATTCTGACGCCTGAGTTATGTTGTATAGTGCAATCCCAACAACATCTTACATCGTCAGTTTACGGTGACGTAACAAATATATTGAATAAGAACAAATCTTGGCTATGCGAAAGGTCCATTTTAACTCCTCGCAATGACCAGGCATCTGAGATTAATAATAAAATACTGTCGAATATCCAGGGGGAAAGCAAAGTTTATAGTTCAATAAATAGAATGGCCGATGAACAAGAAGCCACTAATTACCCGATAGAATTTTTAAATTCTTTAAATATGCCCGTACTTCCTTCTCATGAAATTTGTTTAAAAATTGGCATTCCGATTACTCTGCTCCGAAATTTAAGACCACCACAAATTTGCAATGGAACTCGGCTTAAAGTAACCCAGTTGCAACAAAATGTAATCGAGGCTCAAATTTTAATAGGTTGCGGTGCAGGAGAAACCATCTTTATTCCCAGAATTCCCATAATACCAAATAATTTTCCATTCCAATTTAAAAGAACGCAATTCCCAGTATCGGTGTGTTATGCAATGACAATAAATAAGGCTCAAGGGCAGACCTTTCGTGTTGTTGGAGTAGATCTCGGTGTCAGTTGTTTTTCACATGGTCAGTTATGTCGGTCTTTCCCGGGTTAGCAGTCCTAGAATTTTTTATGTTCACGTTCCGGACGGGTCAAATTTCAACGAAGTCTACGCGGAAGCTTTGCGCTGAAGTATTTTCATTCTATATGTACTTGTGACTCATGTGAAAGCGATCTAAACAATATTACCAATACATTAACATAATAACATACAAGGAGTTACACGCTGATGATCTCGGGGCACAGTGATAATAATAATATTCTGCGGTTCCTTATTGCGATATATTTAACAGTATTATATTTCCCTACTAAAATACGAAAGTTAATCTGTCTGTCTCATCAAAACCACGGAACCCTGAGGAAGGACATATGCTACTTTTTTACGAAAAACGACGATAACGCGGACGAAGTCGCGGGCAAAAGCTAGTCAATAATAAAATATCATAAGGCAGAGACAATAAATAACATCGGTTGCAATGCATTCTCATTATTTAACAATTTGTACGGTTCTGAACTTTTGAAATATTGACATTAATGTAGAATTATATTTATACCATGCTATTAAAGAACAAACATTGGTATATAATAAATATTATAATATATATTGGTATATAATAAATAGTATATACCAATCTACTTTGCGAAGAAAATAAAAACGACGGGCAGTAGTGAAAACTTGAATATTAACGTTGTGCATTTTTGATATTTTGGAATGGTCAGGGAATAATTTTGCACGAATTGCTTTAATTATCAGTATAAAAGTACTATCATGTATTATTATACTCTTTATTGCATCATACAGTTTAAAACATATAGTCAAATACATAGTAAGCAAATGTGGGCTTATCTCTAAAAGAGATCTGGGTCTGGGGAAATCTGGGGAAACTGGGGAAAAAGAGATGTATGTGGTAGAATACAATATTTATTTACTGCGCTATCGTACACAAACATGGCAATTTATATTACATTAAAAAAGTTTATGTCTCAGAAAAATCAACTTACATGAATCACGTTTAAACGCACTTAGCCATCTATTGTAAAAAAGATGCATTTTCTTCGCAATAAAGCTGCCACGTGGACGTCCAAGATTGAGACTTATTATTATAATACCATAAAATAAAATATTACTATGTTTCGTCCAATATATTGAAAGTCAACAACCTTTCCAATTTTATTGTGTGCCATGATGCGATCAGCCCACGTGTTTAACCTGACGCGAGTTTAACATTTTTTACCCATACAAAAAAAAGTGTACAACGCCGTTAGAATTTTTCACTTCAAAAATTAATATCAATTAATATAACATACAGTTTCTGTAAATGTTGCATGTTGCTTAGACTTTTTTGATGTGTGTAATTTGGTTTGTCACGTTCAAGGTTTTATATCTTCGGGAGCATCTTTTGATGGTTCTTCGGCCTCAAATGCAATGTAAACGGTCACACCTAATCTTCATATTCAAATTGAAGCACCTACTCCACTCATCGGCACTATAGCTGAGGTCATGCCTAAAATTTGAGTGTCAAATATTATATCTGACATTTAATTTTTTCATCTAAGTATTATACACTCGCTAGTGTAACCCATTGGATTTAAAACAGAAAATCATCATCATCAGCCTATTAATGCTGGGGCACAGGCCTTCCCTATAGATGGAATGGGGGGATTGGGTCATGACCCACCACGTGGACCTGGTGCGGCGGGTGCTAATGACTGCAGATGCAGGCGGGACCAACGGCTTAATGTGCCTTCCGAAGCACGGAGGAACTCGAGATAGAACATTTCTTGTCACCCATCCAATGACCGACCACTGCGAAAATTGCTTAACTTCAACGATCGCAGCCGAACACGCTAACCAACCGCGCCATCGAGCTCCTCCGAAAACAATAAAATAGAAAATATCGTGCTTGAAATCAAAAACTTACAAAAAAATGCTGGTCGAATAGAAATGACTTTAAAAAGAAATCTTTCAAGTCGGATTTGCGCGGCATCCTCTTTCTTTCAGGGGATGATCGCTTCAGAAGAAGCTAAAGCGCTACTGGCTTAAAACATGTCCTAAAGGTGTGTTATAGTCAGCAAGAGTCTGATATAACATGGGTATAACCAGACCCGTCTTTCTCAGTGGGCACTTTGGGCAAGTGCCCAGGGCGCCGCGATCGATAGGGGGGCCCCTCAGATCAAA
Organism: Chilo suppressalis; assembly: GCA_902850365.2. Taxonomy (NCBI): domain Eukaryota; kingdom Metazoa; phylum Arthropoda; class Insecta; order Lepidoptera; family Crambidae; genus Chilo; species Chilo suppressalis. The sequence continues at coordinate 2,631,256 of OU963907.1, forward strand.
TAAAAAGTCCCTAGTTCCTGTTAAATCATCAAACGGAAGTCATAGGGGCCCCATTATCCTAATATGCCCAGGGCCTCCAATAGGTCAAAGACGGCACTGGGTATAACCCTGCAGCCGGTTGTAGGGTATCCATGAGGACTTCACACCCGCTCCCTCGGCGAAACAAAAAAAGTGTGGTAAGTAGATAGTGCGTCCATAAGGTACGGGAATCAAGTTTCTAAGATAAATAATAATCTAGCAGTTAAATGCTTATAAAAACAACTATATTAGTTAAAAAAAATATTTTTAAGCATGTAACTGCTCGATGTTGAAATCTAAAGAAAATATTACTAGAAAAAAAATCCACGCGGACCAGGCAGCAGACGGGACTCGAACCCGCACCCTTCAATATCCGGGCGAATGCACTGACCAATTGTGCTACCGCGGCCCTGACGGCCGTATTGGATTCTTTCCAGCCTTTCTTAAGCTGCAAGGCAGAGCAATCTCTTCGCATTTTATATCTATATATAAAAATCTATTGCTGTTCGTTAGTCTCGCTGAAACTCGAGAACGGCTGAACGGGTTTATCTTATTTTGGTCTTGAAAAGTTCGTGGAGGTCTAGGGAAGGTTTAAAAGGTGAAAAAATTTAATTCTACAATACAGCTCTACACAGCAGCGAAGCGAGGGCGGGCCACTAGTAATATAATAATAATATACAGGGCGTCCCACGACTTAATTAAAAGAGTGAGAATTTGCATACAACAAAATGGATCACATTTTCAACAATGGATCACATTTTCAACAATTGATAAATTAAATTATATTTTTTCTTGCACCGTTTCGTTTTTATATTACTTTGAGCTAAATTATTTTAAATAATATGTTAAATTTAATGACTTTTCTTTCATTTAAAATGCTGTGTTATTAAGCAAAAAATAATCCTTATGATTAACCCTTCCGATGGTTATCATAAAAAATGTCGTGATTTCTTTTTCGAAATTTCACGAGTTTGATTCCCAGTTGTAGCAGGCGATTTTAAAGAAATCTGTGAATGCAGTTTATGTTATTATTGAAAATAAAATGATGTCTTCCTTCAGTAAAATAACCTATCTTCAATATTTAATATACTTTCCCTCCGTGTGAGGTAACCGTGGGACACCCTGTATATTATTCCCGCTTTATAAGTTTTAATAATAACTCTATTACGTATGCTACTACTAGTAATGCTTGTTGCCAAATTTGATGATGCTAGGTCAACCGGAAGAACCAGATAGATTTTAATTCTTTAGCGAGCGTCAAATTATGCGCCACGAAATGAGCTTTATGCGTATTTTACGATGTTACGGCTGTAGGCACATTTTGATTGCCTTGACATAGAAATTTTATTATTTTATTATTCCGAGGCATTACAGACCCGAATATTTTGTATTAATTTCAAATTGATGCATTCCTAAACAAACTGACCAAGTGCGGGGCGGACTAGCACGCCCAAAGTTCCATACCATTACACTATAAAATAGGCTTAGCTGCCTACGTGCAAAGAGCTACATTCCTTATTTATTTCGAACTAAATATTCCAATAACATTCCAAAAATGAATAAGGTCAATTTTTTTTGTGTATGCTGTTGGTCGCAGATGACCTTTACAGGCCGACATCAAGCCGAGAATTGGCTAGTGCCTCTAGAGGTATTCCAGGCGGATGGGGGGGGAGTCTCCTCTCCGTCTGGAGCCTAGACTAGACCACTCGAACCTGAGGGGGTCGGCTCAACTAGAGGGCGTCTCTGAGACTCGGACCTCGGCTCTAGTTAGCCGTTGTCGATGGGGGCGGGGTAAAACGCCCAGGTACGTACCTGTACCTGGTATAGCGTGACGTGTGTGGACCGGGTCTTGGCACTCTTATCCCATGGGAAAGAAGGCCAACTAGGTCTCTGCCTCACAGTGTTACCAGGTCTACAGATTTTACAGGATATCTCCTGTTTTTCTGAAATTTCTCCTGTTCTACTGTTTTTTACATGAATCTCCTGTTTTTTTTAAATTGCATGTTGCATTCCATTTTTGGCCATTAACAATGCAGGTGATCTTATTAATCTATATATATAAAACTCAAAGGTGACTGACTGACAGTGATCTATCAACGCACAGCCCAAACCACTGGACAGATCGGGCTGTTTGGCATGCAGGTAGATGTTATGACGTAGGCATCCGCTAAGAAAGGATTTTGATAAATTCTACCCCCAAGGGGATAAAATACCGAAGCGAAGCGAGGGCGGGCCACTAGTTTTAAAATAAATGTTATAGTATAAAAAAACTAGCTTTAAGGGGTTTTATGTACATGCCACAGAAACACATTCGATAACACCTCCCGAATTTTTGAAATCGGACCTAGCAACACTGCTTGCTACCTCAGCTCAATGCCACAACGACACCAAGGCCGCTGCGGCGCTAATATTCTGGCAGGGCCTAAAATTGATAGTTATCATACTAAACTTTTCCTGTTGTACATTATGTCATTTTAGATAGTTATTTTTATGGTTATTCTCTACCTTATGAAATTGTGGGACGACTCGTTCTAGCAATTAACCATTATTTTTCACTCGGCTGCAAGTTCGAAATGACTTTACGTAACGCTCGTTAGAATTCGATAGGCCGTGTGTTGGCGTGCCCATTGTTGTTTAGTTATGTTTTGTCATCAGTTTTCCTTAGTTACTAAGAGGTAAAAGTGTATAACTTTAAAAACTTTACTAAATTTGTTTCTTAGGTTTTCACGCACATCACTCATTAAATTCTGACGACAGAATCAAACAGTTTGATTCTGACGACGTAGCCTGTAAAGGCTACGAAACGTCGATAAATAAATAAAGTTTCGTGCATTAACCCGTAAAAACTAGTTTTATTTAACTTTATTAAATTAATTCTGTATTCTTTTCATCTTCAGCCTATTAATGTCCCCACTGCTGGGGCACAGGTTTTCCCTATGGATGGAATAGAGAGTTTGGGCCATGACCAACCATGCGGGCCCAGTGCGGATTGATGGGTGCTAACGACTGCAGATACAGGTGGGACCAACGGCTTAACGTGCCTTCCGAAGCACGGAGGAGCTCAAGACAGTAAAAAAACGAAAAATGACTGACTGATTTGGCATTCTTGACTGACATCACAATGCACTTAGATACCATTTACTTGGAGCTTCAAGGCAAAGGAAAAACTATTATTGAGATAATTAGCGCAGTAAACGCATTCAAAAGTAAATTGCAACTTATGATAGATCAACTGAAAAGAAAGGATCTGAAACATTTTCCGTCTTTGAAAGCAAGGATTCCTCAGTTGAATTATGATACACATATGAGGCTGTATTATCAAATATTTTGGGACAATTCGAAACGCGTTTTTAAGATTGCAGTAAATTGGCAAATCTCTTATCTATTAGACAAGTCCGTCCGTCCGCCCGTCTGTGGTGCTGTTTCAGCGGCCAAACCGTAAGAGATAGACAAAGAGAATGTTCAAGTTATAAGTTAAGAATAGTCTGATAAGACTATAAACCGGATTTGAGTAACGTAGCACTTCCGGTTTTCAAGAAATCACGAATTTCAAACGAAACCACACAAAATCTCCGAAGTTCTCAATTAATTAAATACATTTTTTTTTAAATCAGATTTTGGTGAACATTTGGTTCACTAGTTTGCTAGTATAGCCTCATTTATGAGTTATCCTTTTTCATGTAAAAACATTGAGGTATTAACTGAAATAGCAAGTTAGTTCAATATGAACTCATGTTCTGTTGAAAATGAGTTGGTGCAGATTATATTTGATATACATCTCAAAGCTAGCATCTGATACAAATTTCTGGTGTTTTATATCTGAAGATAAATATCCGAATCTAAGGCAAATCGCCCTTCAACTGACGGCAATGTTTGGGTCAACTTACTTGTGCGAGTCTGCATTTTCTGAAATGAAGATAATTAAGTCAAAATATCGCAATCGACTAACTGACGATCATATGTCATAATGCTTGCGATTAGCACTCAATGGTTATGTACCATCTTATGAAAAGGATGCTGAGGAAATGCATTGCCACGCTTCAATATCCAAAGTCACTCCTTAGTTAAGTTTAACACCATATGTAAATCTTTTGTTTTGTAACAACCAATAAACTCGCAATTTGGAATAACTATGAGTTTTTTTTTTATGTTATAGGGGGCATACGAGCAGACGGCTAACCTGATGGTAAGTGATCACCGTCGCTCATGGACACTTGCAACACCAGGAGTATCACAAATGCGATGCCGGCTTTTAAGGAAGGAGTACGCTCTTTTTTTGAAGGTTCTTGGGTCGTATTGGTCCGGAAACACTGCTGGCGACAACATTGATATTGTAGAGAAAAACGTAATTAAACCTAACCCAAACCTTGACTAAAATAATGTATATTGTGCGGCAATCTAATATCTATATATGCTACGGTACACCTTACCTAGGTAGGTGGGGTGTATCGTGTATGTACGACAACCGTGCATCACACATACTTGCAGCCTCTTAGAGTCGATCGTAAATAGTCTAAAGAATTTGAGGTAGATCGCCAGTAGTTCAAGTATGAGCATACCTGGTCTAGAGGCTCCAGACGGAGAGGAGACTCCCCCCGTGGGGAGACGCCATCCGCCTGGAATACCTCTAGAGACACTCGCCAATTCTCGGCTTGAGGTCTCCTTAGGATCTCGCCTTTCCCAAACCGGGGGGCCAATCGTCTAACGGAAATGCTTTGGGAAACGCTAACGCTTACGATTTTATATTGTTATTTCTAGCCGCCTGAGGTTTTCGAATACCTCACGCTCATTTTTTTTAATATTGTTATTACCAATGCAAAAGAAAAAGAAAGAGCGCGAGGCATTTGAATACCTCAGGCGGCTAGAAATAACAAAAAAAAAAATCGTAAGCGTTAGCGTTTTCCAAAGCATTTCCGTTAGGCGATTGGCCCCCGGGTGACGCTATAAAGGTCATCTGCGTCCAACAGCATACACACCCAAAAAAAGACTTCTGATCTAAGTGGAGTGCGACTATGACTGATTTTAATATAAAATAAAATTCAAATATCGCAATGGACAGTTAGTATGCCAATTACGTGGATTAGTTAATAAACAACACTTGTCCTTTTTCGTACAAATCTAACGTGAATATTCCATAAACGTTAGAGATCTGGATCTTGCGAAACTGTTTTCGAACGGCATTTGCATATCAATTCGGGGAGTCACGGCGATTTTTAGAATTACCAGCATTTAGAATACAAATGACATTCAAATTACTATTAGTAAATACAACCTTGGGCACGGTCGGCGTTCGGAATATGTATTTATTATTATACTGCGGGCGCGTGCCGTCGACTGCAATACATATATTGCTCGCGGAGTAAACGACCTCCAGAGTTTGGACGCATGGCTTGTGGTTCAGTCCACGTTGATGCTAAAAAGAGATAAGAACGATTTAGATTGCCATATTAGCGTTTTCTAAAACATGGTTGAGCGAAGCGATGGCTGGTTCATGCGTCATGTTCGTAGACGGGTGCTGCCAACGGATATGAGGCTGCTCTATACTGTATTTATACTGTGTGACACAGCAATCAAAATGCAGGTGAACAATTATTGTATAATTTCACATTATGTAATGAAAGGTGACTTCATGAATCATCTCTGAAGTCATTTTTCAACTTGACGACTCTGTAAATGATAAAACAGGGAGAAAAAACAGCCCTTGCTGAGTTTCTTGTCGGTTCTGCTCAGTACAAGGTCTCCCGTCGTAGATTTACGAACCTATGGCGTAGCTTCTAGACATTCATATGTGCTTGTATCAGCCTAAACTGAATAAATGATTTTGATTATGATTATTATGACTACTTTACTGTCGAAATATTATCTAGTTGTATCTGTATACATGACTCTAAGTTATTTGTATTATACTGTATATACTGTACATATATACTGTACTGTATGACACAGCAATCAAAACGCTAGTCGATATTGACACCGTAACAAATATTTATAATAATATCATGTTACTATTGAACACTGTGAAGATTTTTTCGCCTGTTTTTCTCGACTGCTAAAAATTCCCGTTACAGGTGGTGAGGAAATGCACAGGTCAAAGGATGCTGCCAATTTTAATAAAGATATTTTCACTTTGATTTTATGAATGGTTCTGTAATATAATGCAATTAATTATGTCTAGCAAAAACGCAACGAAATAATTACGTATCTTGTATGGCTTCTGTATATTTTTGATCATTTGCTCTAGCGGTAATAGAAATGTACATTATTTATGTGAAAAATTCAACTGTCTACTTATTACCAGATATAACCGTCTTTGAGATACAGCCCGGAGCTGACAGGCAGATGGACAGACAGCACATTACTAGTAATAGAGCTAATTTTCTTTATAAGTTTTGTTATACCTGTATACCATACCATGTATTTACATTTGGTACCCACTAACTCTACGATCTTGAGCAACGTATAACCGCTATACGTACATTCATTAAACGTTAATATTCAAGTTTTCACTTCTGCTGGCACTCCCGGAGTGCAACCCGTCGTTTTTTTTGTAATGGATAAAAAATGTTAAACTCGTGACCTGATTTTTGCAATTTGCAAGTATACGGAGTCACGGACGGAAGCTACTTAATTATAAAATTCAACGACAGTTAAGCTATTTTAAAATACATACTTTTTCGAAGAGTTTCTGATAAATATTCAAATTCTCTATGACGCCCACTGGTATTTTTAGTTGAATTTCACTTTCGTGTTATATCTGTCAATATTCTGCTAAGTTTTACTTTCACAAGGATATTTTTCCTTTCGGTCGATGCACCTGTGTCTTACTTAACAGATGGCCGGTAAGTTTTATCTCAAACATAGGTCCTTAGTTAGGTTTACATAATATAAAAATTGCAATTGAGCTGGTCAACCTGAAATGTATTTTCTATCAATTCCTAACTGATTCCTAAAGCCAGAAATATATTAGCGTGTCGTGTCGTGTCGTGGCGCGCCAGAAGCACATCGGTTTCATACATTTACTATGGTTAGAGACATATTTACGTATCGTGTCGTGTCGACGCTCTAACCTCTCTATCTCTCTCTTACCCATAATAAATGTATGAAACCGATGCGCCACGTCACGCCACGACACGTTAATATGTTTCTGGCTTAACTCACTTTCCTGATAAATCGCTTAAAAATGTCAAAACAGACAAGTTCTCAAGTCAAGTCTTTGAAGAATACGAAGAAAGAAACTGTTTTAATGTGGATCAAAGATCTTTGGAATTTGACCTTTGTTTTCAATGCAGTACATCATCTCTTTGATTAAATTCCAATTGTAGTTTGAATGTCGATATAACTTTTAATATTGTCAATATAACAGGAATTTTCTCGATTTGTTGACATAAAAAATAATAAACTAACAGGGAAATCCTTAGTCTATGGGTTCGTATTCATCATATTAACATTTGCCCAACCGTGATTCGAACCCGTCCCGGGTGTACTGATACCTTGAAACGTGCCACTCGGCCACGGAGGTCGTTACTTTCAATTATCAAATTATATCAAAAAGATGTGATTCTCAATCAATTTTCCTTATATTAATAGCACTCGAACAAGCAATTTCAAGTAAAAATTCTAGATATATTTAATAACAAATAAATAAAAACCTTGTAAGGCTTAAGTAACTACGATTTCGGCAGCACGCACTCGACTCGATCAGTCGGGCTTTTGAAAGTTAATAATAGAAATTGTTTGGGACATCTTTGATAGAGCCATGGGTTCGTCAATAGCGTAAATAGTGCGTTCAAGGTCAACAGTTGCATTCTACCGCTCACTTTCCATGCTGCTCGTACTATCGTCGTAAAGGTTGGTGAATGCCTAACGCTAACCGCTCACGGAGCGGTTTTTTCCAGCACCCGCCGCGATCAGCCGCAGTTGTTTTATTTCAAAGCTCATGATCGCAGTTTTCTGCGGTGAAACTGCGATCTGCGGGTGATCGCGACCCGCGCGCTCCCCCAGACAGTGCCGCAAATAACCGTGCGCTCTGCGGGTAAATCGCGGCGTTTTTTTTTGAGTGTGTATGCTGTTGGTCGCAGATGACCTCTCCCCCTCAGGTTCGAGTGGTCTAGAGGCTCCAGACGGAGAGGAGACTCCCCCCGTGGGGAGATGCCATCTGTCTGGAATACCTCTAGAGGCACTAGGCAATTCCTTTAGGATCTCGCCGTCCCCGAACCGCTGTAAAGGTCATCTTTTTTTGAGTGTGTATGCTGTTGATCGCAGATGACCTTTACAGCGTCACCGGGTTTTGGGACGGCGAGATCCTAAGTGGACTTCAAGCCGAGTATGGGCGAGTGCCAGTGATGGCATCACGCCACGGGGGGAGTCACCTCTTCGTCTGAAGCTGAATATGAGGGGTTCGGCTCAACTAGAGGGCGTCACTGAGATTTGAACCTAGGCTCTAGTTAGCCTCGTGGGGAAATCTTGCCATGAAATTGGCCTTTGCGTCTTACCTACAATTTCACATTGAACGCGCGCGAGTTGCGGTTGCGTAGCCGCGGCGGGCGTGGGAGATAATCGCGCCGTGAGTCGAACCGGCTGACGACTTGCTAAGTGAAGTGTTGTGATGTGCTGAGGAATTTCGCAATGTTATACTTGTATTGAAGCATTTGAAGCAAATACTTTTGATAGTTGGCGACTTCGTCTGTGTGGAAATATTTGTTTTCCTTACCAACGTTTCAACCTTCGTTTTGCCTCTGTGGGGGGTGAGTTTTGGTAAATCCTTTCTCAGCGCGTGCCTACATCGTAATCTGAGAATATTCACTTTCTTAACGGGTGCCGTGACAAATTTTCGGGGGAGAATTGTTCGCATACTGTGTGCTTTGAGTCCGTGACAAGTCCTCGGCGGACATGCTGTGGGCGAATGCACACTTCTTCTTGATATCGCAATATTTTGTCCATGATTTTGTATATTCTTTGTGTTTGTTTATGACTTTGTTTTATGAAATGTATAATATTTTTTCTTTTGGCTGTCAAGGGTGTTTTTCTTTAATAATATATAAAAATATATCATAAAACCGACCTAGTCACGGAAACATGACTTTTAATAACCTAAACTAAACATTTTCAATTCGAAGATTAACCTAACCTAACCTTCTACCAAACAGACATGTCAAGTCTAATCTCTCCAATCAGAGGGTAAAATAAAAATACTGTAAAACTAAAAAAATATAACTAGAAAAAAATCCACGCGGACCAGGCAGCAGACGGGACTCGAACCCGCACCCTTCGCAATCCGGACGAATGCACTGACCAATAATGCTACCGCGGCCCTCACGGACCGCGTCCAAAATTCCACTAGCCATTCTTAAGCTGCAAGGCAGCGCCATCTCTTCGCATTATAGGTAACCCACAATGTCAAATGAATACTTTTACAAGTATTAAACATTTGAAAGAAGAAATAGCAATTATAGTTATAATTTTTTTTAAAGGGTTCGAGTCCCGTCTGCTGCCTGGTCCGCGTGGATTTTTTTCTAGTTACTTTTTCTTTAGATTTAAACATCAAGCAGTTACATGCTTTTAAAAAAAATACTGTAAAACTCGTTTTTCCAGTCGGAAAAGTAGCCATTAAATTTGCGAAGCATCTGAATCTATGTCTGGTACATTCAGCATCAGCTGGCCATTTGTTTTTGGTGTTCATAATAGAAGTGCTTTAGAGACGACCTCCGTGGCCGAGTGGTTTGTACGCCGGGTTTCATGGTGTCGCCGTGGGTGGGTTCGAATCCCGATGGGGGCAGATGTTTTTGTGATGAATACGAGCATTTGTTCTCCATTCATAGATGCTTTATATGTATTTTATAAAAATATACTTATATGTGTACAGTATATGTATTCTATCCGTTACCCTAGTATCCCATAACACAAACCTTATAGTGCTTACTTTGCGGCTAGGTTAATTGGTGTGAGTGTTGGAAATATTTATTATTTAACTTTAAACAAGAAGCTCAGAGTAATCGTGTTTCAGTATAGAACATAATTTACTTAATCTATCATCATCATTAGCCTCTTAATGTCCCCACTGCTGGGGTACAGGCCTTCCCTATGGATGGAATAGGGATATTGGGCCATGACTTACCACGCGGCCCAGTGCGGATTGGCGGGTGCTAACGACTGCAGATGCAACCGGGACCAACGGCTTAACGTGCCTTCCGAAGCACGGAGGAACTCGAGATAGAAATTTTTGGTCACCCATCCAATGACCGACCACTGCGAAAGTTGCTTAACTACAACGATGGCAGCCGAACGCGCTAACCAACTGCGCCATCGAGCTCCTATAATTACTTAATCTTACTTAAAACTCAATCTTAATCTATACTAATATTATAAAGCTAATCTCAGGAACTACTGCTAAAGAATATCTGGTCCGATATGGAAAAATATTTTGTTAAATAGTCCATTTATAGAGGAAGGCTATTATAATATTAAATCACGCTGATAATGACCAATAGGAGCGAAGCATTAACGAGAAATATTACAAAAACGGGGATAAAATATTTCATTCGCGAGCTTTCGTAGCGTGCGGTGCGTAAACGGCTAAAGTTACAAAAACAATGAATAACGGAATAGATAGATAGATAAATTCTTTATTGCACACACACAAAAGGATACAAAGAAAAGTAAACAATAACATAACGTCGCCTAAGGCGGCCTTATCGCTTTAAGCGATCCCTTCCAGACAATCTTTGCTGTAAAGGATAGCTAATCGAAGAAGAAGCTGTAGTGTGCCAGCAAGATAAAACAAAGTAATATAGATATTTTCTTGAACATGTAAAGATTATAAACAAAGAAATAACATACACCTACACAAATATATACATCTATATATAACACTCAAAGGTGACTGACTGACATAGTGATCTATTAACGCACAGCCCAAACCACTGGACGGATCGGGTTGAAATATGGCATGCAGGTAGATGTTATGACGTAGGCATCCGCTAAGAAAGAATTTTGATCAATTCTACCCCCAAGGGGATAAAATAGGGAATGAAAGTTTGTATGAAACTTTGTCAATTTTAAACCGATCGGGCTGAGACTTTGCATGCAGGTATAAGAAGAATCATAGATTAATGTCATTGTGTATAATACAAGCCTGAGAACAAAAACTGTAGTCTACACTTCAGCTCTACACCGAAGCGAAGCGAGGGCGGGCCGCTAGTACCATATATACACATACATATTATGCATTATTATATATTTATAGATACAGCAGACTAGGATCTAAGTAGGAGAAAATCATGAAGAATATTAAAAAAAAATGACAATTGACTTAGCGTGACCGATCTCAGGCGGAAGCTTGTTCCAAAGTGGTGTAGCTTTCTTTAATCGTAAAGGAGCCCATTTAAAATACAAATTTTTGGCGAAATTGTTTCCTTTTAAAAGTCATATAAAAATATGATGTAATGAAACATCAGACTAATGTTATACTAATTTAATTTAGTAGATAAACATTTATGAACTGCGTAACATAACCTTGCGGTATACTCGCATAAATTAATATATTGTATTCAGTATGTTTTACTTCTTTTATACGTATACCAACGAAATCATAAAATATCAATGGAAATCCTTACGGATTTGTTTGTGTATCAACTTTTGACAACAACTTAAATCAAGGCTTTTAAGGTCTTGACCATCACCGCAAAGTTCTCATCAAATGTGAGTATTTATCTTATTAGATTTGTTTTTTTTTATGTTATAGGGGGCATACGAGCAGACGGCTCACCTGATGGTAAGTGATCACCGTCGCCCATGGACACTTGCAACACCAGGAGTATCACAAATGCGATGCCGGCCTTTAAGGAAGGAGTACGCTCTTTTTTTTAAGGTTCTTGGGTCGTATTGGTCCGGAAACACTGCTGGCGACAATATATTCCACAGTTTTGTCGTACGTGGTAAAAAATTTCGACAAAAACGCACGGTTGTGGGTAGCCACGCATCAAGATGATGGGGATGAAATTTTTGTTTCTTAGGTTTTCATGCACATCATTCATTAAATAAAACAAGTTTTAACGGGTTACATGCGCTGAATTTATTTATTTATTGACGTTTGGCAACCATTGCAGGAATGCGCGCGTCGTCAGAATAATGATTGTTAACATCATTATTCTAAGGACATATTTTTAAAATCATTAATCTGACGACGCATTTATAAAATCATTATGCTGACGCATTCCTGCAAAGGCTGCGACACGTCAATAAATAAATAAAATCAGTGCATCTAACCCGTTGAAACTTGTTTTATTAAATTTATCTGATTAATTTCGGAGAGCGTGCTTTGGAATTGCTTTATTTAAATCCCTCCCTCATGATTCTACCAAAGCACGGTAAAGCATCACTGGTATATGGTAAACTTGCGGCCCGCCCTCGCTTCGCTTCGGTGTAGAGCTGAAGTTTAGACTACAGTTTTTGTTCTCAGGCTTGTATAATACACAATGACATTCATCTATGATTCTTCTTATACCTGCATGCAAAGTCTCAGCCCGATCGGTTTAAAATTGACAAAGTTTCATACAAACTTTCATTCCCTATTTTATCCCCTTGGGGGTAGAATTGATCAAAATCCTGCGCGGATGCCTACGTCATAACATCTAGCTGCATGCCAAATTTCAGCCTGATCCGTCCATTGGTTTGGGCTGTGCGTTGATAGATCACTATGTCAGTCAGTCAGTCAGTCACCTTTGAGTTTTTTTATATATATATAGAAGATATTAATTTAACCAAGCATTTTTTGTTATACGAGGCGCAACAAATTTCCCCACGCCATCTGATGTAAAGTGTGATTGAAGTCCAAGTCGAAGATAGATATAGAAGGTGTGCCGCTCTAGCCATCCTCACCTTGCCGGCCTGAACCTAATCCCATCTCCCGTAGAGCCCTGGAACCCGACTATCGATGCGTGACTACTAATTTGGCTATTCGTAAGGCAAATTAGTAGTATACTAAAATAAAAAAAATAAAATAAGCCTTTATTGCTGTTAAACTTTGAAACATTTTCTTAATCTAATTAACTGTATATATATTTGTTTCTATTCTAAATTATCAGTGTTCCGGTCATTATTTTCTGACACAGCTTGTCTTTCGACATAGGCCTCCTCTAAAGACTTCCATTTTCCTCTATCTTTTGCAACTCTGATCCATTCTGAACCAGCCACCTTTTTTAAATCATCTTCCCATCTTTTCCTTTGCCCACCTTTGTTTCTTTTACCGTCCCTTGGATACCACTCTGTTATTATTCTGGTCCATTTCTGTAGCCTTTCCCTCAACATATGTCCGGTCCATCGCCATTTTAGTGTTCGATATACAGAATGTGCCTGTTTGAATTGAGTTCTGTTTTTTATTTCTGTTAATTTTACTTTGTCTCTTCTGTTGACTCCAATGACACTTCTTTCTATGCTATTTTGACAGACGCTCAGTTTGTTTGTTAAGGTTTTCGTTAGTGTCCATGTTTGACAACCATATGTTAAGCAGGGCAGAATACAGGTGTTATAGACTTTTCTTTTAGCTTGTATTGGCATATCTCTGTCTTTCATAACTTCACTAAGCGACCAGTATCTCTTCCAAGTATTGGCTATCTTCCTATCGATTTCTTTGTCCATGGTTTTGTTGGGCGATATAAGTTGTCCTAAGTATATGTACTCGTCTACGTATTCTATTTGTTGTGAGTTTACTACGATATTATGTGTCTTTGAGGAATTTGTCATGACTTTTGTCTTGGTGGTGTTCATCGACAGCCCCACCTTCGCACTCTGATCCGATAAATGTTGTAGCATGTGTTATAGCTTTCTTGGGCACTCAGAGAACAGTATCAGATCATCTGCAAAACGTAGATGGCTTAGATTTTCGCCATTAATATTGAGACCATTTTCCTCCCATTCTAGGTTTCGAAATATCATCTCCAGGACTGCCGAAAATAATTTGGGCGAGATAGGATCACCTTGTCGCACGCCTCGCTCTATGGGGAATGTTTCGCTTGTTTTCTCCAATCTAACTTGTGCTGTACTTCTAGAGTATATATTCCTCAATATTCTTATGTATTTGTGCTGTATTCCCTGACTGCGTAAGGCTTCCCAAATGTAATCGTGCTCCAAAGAGTCAAAAGCCTTATTAAAATCTACAAACCCTAAGTAGTAGTATTTATTGTATTCATTGTACTTTTGTAAAATTTGTCTCAGGACGTGAATATGATCGATAGTTGAAAACTTGCTTCGGAAACCAGCTTGTTCTTTTGGTTGGTTTTCATCGAGTACCGTAGTAATTCGTGATAACATAATTTTTGAGAAGACCTTATAAATATTGGACATCAAACTGATGGGACGATAGTTTCCGATTTCTTCTTTGTTTCCTTTTTTATGTAACAGTATTATCGTTGATTTTGTCCAGTCCTCTGGAATAGTTTCGGTCTCTAGAATCTCGTTAAATAAATCTGTTAATATTGGAACAATCGCTAGTATAGTAGATTTAAGTAGTTCGTTAGTAATTTGATCAGATCCAGGTGTTTTGTCTGTTTTTTGTGTAGTAATTGCTTTAATCGTTTCTTCTTTCAATATTTTTGGTATAGGCTCAGAATCCATTAAATTAAATATCTCTGCGGCCACTCTTGGGTTCTTACTTTGGTATAATTCTCTATAGAAGTCAGTTGCTGCTTTCAGTATTTCAGGTCTTTTTCTCGTGTTGGTTTTATTCTTAGTCTCTACCCTTAGCACCCATTCACTTTTTTCCTTTAACTCTTTAATAGCCTTTTTAATTCCACCAGTTCTGTTTATATGTTTTTGTAGTGTTTGTTGTCTTTTTGTTTTCCTATCTTTTCTTATACTTTTGTTTATTTTCTTACTGATTTCTCTTATTTTTTTTCTCTTCTCTTCATTATTTTCGTTTATTTGTAAGAGTTTCTTCCTTTCTTCTAGTAGAATCTGAGTCTCTGTAGAGTTTTTGATCTTATTTACTTTTCTCGTTTCTGTTTTAAGTATTTCCAAAGTTTTTTCATATTTCTCTTCAATCGATATGGTCTTTTCTCCGATTATGTTTGCTAATGTTGCAAGGTTGGTAATAAGCTTTTCGTTATTTCCAGTACACATCAAGGCCGAGCTATCATTTTGCCATCTCCTGTTCCTTTTTATAGGTTTTCCTGTTAGTGTAGCACGAACCATTCTGTGATCTGAATTAAAATTTAAATTCTGTATGACTGTGATGTTTTTGAAAGCTTTAATATTATTGGACATGATAAGATCTATTTCATTTTTGTAGAGACCATTTGGCGAAATCCACGTCCATCTTTTTGATTCTTTTTTCTTGTAGAAGCTATTGAGAATGCTAAGTATGTTTGATAAAGCGAATGTGACTATCCTTGCTCCATTTTTACTTCTTTTTCCGTGTCCATATTTGCCAATGGTGTATTCTTCTCCATTTGCGCATGTTCCAATCTGACCGTTAAAATCTCCCATCACAATGGTTTGTTTGTGTGCGTTTTCTATGGTTGTTTGCAAATCATGGTAAAACTTTTCTATCCTTACTATATCTTCTTTTTTATTTGATTCTGTAGGCAAATATGCTTGAATGATTGACCATTTTTCTTCTTTGCTAACCGGTAGTAATATATTTAAGATAGCTATTCTTTCGGTGACTCCTTTGATTTCTATTATTTTTTCCGCTAGTCTCTTTTTAATTATGAATCCTACTCCGTATTGCCCCGGCGTCACGCCAATGTGGTGTAAAATGTAATTCCCATAGTCTTCTATCTTCTCCCCATATCTTCTCAATTCGCTAATTCCTATTATGTCCCATTTTATTTCTGATATGGCCGTTTCAAGTTCTTGAAGTCTCTCAGGTGTCCTTAACGACCTTGAGGTAAATGTTGCTATGTGGATATCAGAAGTTGTTTTATTTATCTTTAAAGGGTCTTGGTCTTTTTCCCCCACGAGGACCAGTCGGCTTGGGGGAGGGTGTGTTGTTATAGTTGTTTTTTCTTTTTGGTTGTGTTCTTGTTTCCGTTCGCCGATAGTTGATTGCTATTGTTGTTTTCCTATTGGTTGGGATGTAAGAGAATTAGATCGAACTCTCATCAAGTCAAATGCATTTGTTCTGTGAGATTTCGTAGAGGATGTCATCTGCTGTTTCTTTGGTTGCGGATTAGCATACGGGGAGGCAGATGGTTCTCTTTTCCTTTTATCATTAACGCCTGCACTTTCTTTAACAATGAGTTTATCATATTTAAGGTAGGCTATGTTTCCTTTATTACGTTCTTCTTTTAGTTGTGGGAGTAATGCCTTCCTCTTCTCTAAAGTTTCTTTGGTGTAATCTTCAGAAATCTGTAACTCCTTGGACTTTTTCTTGTTTTTCAGAACTTCGCTCTTCTTCCAACCATTAATAAAGGATACGAGTGTAGGTCTCGGTTTTTCTTTGTTTATTAAATTTCCAATACGATAGATTTTGTTTATCTCAAAGTTTTCTATTTTTATGTCCAACTCTTCCTGGAATTTTTGCTTTGCATTCTCTAATAGTTCTGTTATAGATTTCTCACCCTCTTTCAGACCATAGATTATTATATTGTTGCTTTTCTTGTCTTTTTCTAAAAGTTGTATCTTATTTTCCAGGCTTTCCAACTTAAGTTTTAAATTTCTATTTTCTTCTAACATTGGTTTCAGTTTTTCATCCATTTTCTCCATTATTGTATTAGTTATAAACTCTGTTTGGTTCTGCATTTCTATTTTCATTTTTTCAAAGAAAATTTGAAATTTATCATCCATGATTTTCAAGTATTTTTTGCGCTGGCAACACTGATGTCTGTCACTTTCGCCGACTATGACACACAGTTGTTTGACAGTTGTCTATGGTTTGTTTGGTTGGTAGTGCCAACGTAACTGTGCATGTAATCCGTTATAATAACAAACTAACCTCCAAATTCTGTCGGTTTTCTTCTTTCAATATTATTATCGGGTGATATAGATACACAATGTTGATTATTTCCACCACTCAGTGCCACTAAGTTTATTACTTGGAAACGATATCTTAATGAAAAAAGTGGTACTTAATTCCATTATATGTAATCGAATTTCGGGGTAATTTGTAGGGGAGGGGGAGGGGGGGCTCTCCCCGACCCCCCCGCCATAAAAGATTTTTGGCGGAAATGCAGTTTTTTTTTTACCTAACCTAAAAATTCATTAAATCTGTTAAATGTAGTGGAATTTCAGGGGGATAGGTATAAGGGAAGACTCCTCAGAGGGAAGGGTAACCCCCCCCCCCCCTCCCGGCGTTTTTTTTTACAGAAATGATAATTATAAAAAATTAGAGGGGTTTTAAAGGTAAAACTGTACTTCCAGGGCCTAGATTTTTTTGTAGAAAAAGTCTCTATTAACGAATTTTTCTTTCTGGCGCTTCGCCGGCCGCTCCCGCGGCACGCTCGCTTCGCTCGCTCGGCTCGCGCGTTAAGGTCACAACACTAACCTAACCTAACCTAGTGTGAAGTTTCACCACACAAGCGGCTCATTACAGTCCAAAACTCGCACTACACTCGACTCTTCAGGCGAAGGGACAGCAGAACTCGAGGCCGAAGGCTTTGAGGATGCCATGGTAGTCAGACGATGTTAATATCAACAGGAGTACGAAAAAGCTCTCAATTGTGACGAACACAAACACTGACTGACAGATCTCATTAATGGCGGTAAATTGTCACATTTTGACAATAGCACCAACTTAATAAACTTATATTTACCATAGACAACGAGAAACATGTTATTTTTGGATAAAAAAATGGCAGCACTGATCAAAATTTCTGTCAAAATTGACTCATAACCTACAAAAACATTAATTTTCAATATTTTTTTTCTCGAGTTCTATTCGTTTCCGCCTAAAAAGATTTCGTGTACGTGTTTATAATAGTTAACACTTTGCGTGACAAAAATTTCAGCTTGCAACTCAATTACATATAATGGAAAGCTGAGCCAAAAAAGTAATTGTAAGTATGTTGTTTTGATTTTTGTTTCGGAGCAACAATACGAAGGTGTTAACAATACAAATACCGGAACCGGAAAATCCTAAGTAGTATACTAATGTCATTCGAATATCGACTACTAATTAGTAATACTTATGTCAAATTAACAAGAGCGCAACGAATAAGGTTAGGTTATTCATTCTTTCGTTCATCATTTGCCGAGAGTCGGTTAGTCGACCGATTTTAGTCGTTACTAATGTATTTATTTATTCAAAAAACCAACAGCGTAACAAAACATTTTTTTTACATACTTTCTAATACTAAGGCCAATAATAGGTTTTCTATGAAATTTACAATTGTACTAAGACGTGGGAAGACATGATCTATTGCTTATTAGCTAATACTAGTTTTATTGTGTATGATGAAGAACCAAGTACATAGTCCCTCATCACCAACTGCTAATGTATTCTGCGGGTCGCTGCGTGCGACGCGCGCCGCTCGATACCTTCGACTCCAGTAGAATGATATAAAACGCAGTCGAATTAGTCGAATGATTCGTGGAGTCAAATGATGAGTATTAGTATTATTCG
This sequence comes from Chilo suppressalis, assembly GCA_902850365.2. NCBI lineage: Eukaryota > Metazoa > Arthropoda > Insecta > Lepidoptera > Crambidae > Chilo > Chilo suppressalis. The sequence continues at coordinate 2,649,830 of OU963907.1, forward strand.
AAGTCGCGCATCGCTAAACCATATTCACCAGCACAACACAACACCAACAAAAGGTAGTATTGTGTATTTTATTGTGGTCTTCTGTAAGAAGGAGATTTTTTTTGGGTGTGTATGCTGTTGGTAGCAGATGACGTTACAGCGTTACCGGCCTTAAGGTCGGCGAGATCCTAAGGGCACCGCAAGCCGAGAACTGGCGAGTGCCTCTAGATGTATTCCAGGCGGATGGCATCTCTCAACGGGGGGAGTCTCCTCTCCGTCTGGAGCCTCTAGAACACTCGAACCGCAGGGGGTCGGCTCAACTAGAAGGCGTCTCTAAGACTCGGACCTCGGCTCTAGTTAGCCGTTATCGTGGGGGGCGGCGTAAAAAGCCCATGTGTCGTGTGTAGACCGGGTATTCGCACTCCTGCGGATATGATGTCTGCCTAATGCTAAGCTAGTGTGCAAGTATGCTAGCTGTGTAGTACTGGTGTTTGTGGTCTGTGTAAGAGGAGTCGGAGGCGTGTTGGCGCGGGTGGTTTCGTCGTCGGGGTATTCTAAGACATGCCTACGCCGCCGGAATCGGAGGGACTTTTTGGTGGAGATTGCTTCCCCAGATGGGCACTCCAATTCAATTGGGAAATCCGCTGTCCCTACTCATATAGTATTTATAGGCGAAATGCCAAGATGCCGGCTTCTAAACTCTCGCATACATAGAATCTTGGTGTTTAAAAATTGTGAGTGAATTGGTTCTTCTTTGGCAAGCGTGCTCTATCTTAAGTGACGTCACCTCTTTCCACGTGAGGCCCAAGCCGGAACTTTGATAGTTCGGGAATCTAATCGTTGGCGTCAAATTTTACATGGAAAGAGCTAGTTTCATCTTACGGCCGATAGGGGCGTTGCTTAGCTTTTGTAGAAACTTTGACGATACGATGCGATTACGGAGAAGTTGAAGTTCGTGCTTGGGCCTGTGGTTGGGAACGCTTACTTCAAGTTAGTTCAGGGGTTCAATTCTCTTTTTCCGAACTCTGTTACGAAGTGTAGGAAGGCCAAAGGGGAAGATCTTCCTCCGAGCTAGGTGATGGTAGCTCGGGGGTCGCGGCCCGACTGATGTTGGTCGGGCATCGTATATATGAAGAGTTAGCCTTCGAATTTCATTTGCGCGATGTAGGCTTCCATACTAATATTGATCGCAGTGCAGGTAACGCCATCTCTTGTGAATGGTGAGTAATGATTTCCTACATCCGTTTTTTTACTGTGGGGCATATAGATGTCGCCGCCACACAAAGTTCAAACGAAATTTCATTTCGTAAATTTGAACTTATACTGAATTTGATCTATGCGTTACCGACCATCACACCAAAGCGTTACACAAGTGTTACAGAGAACTATGGACAAACTCCAAGGTTGCCAAGAGTGTGTGCTTTGCAAATGAAACAAACTGTTTCGCACACGACAGGTTTTTATTGGAAAGTTCGAAATTTAAATACACCGCCTTAAGACTAATATAAACGGCTGTTATGAAACACTAACGCGATTCACAAATAATGTAACGCCATCTATTAAATAAAATATAAATTAAGGAATTAATAACTACTTACGGTTTAAAGGTACTATTTGGTCATACATTCACCACCCACCAAGGACTAATTGACATTATGTCCTTAAAATTTGATACCTTAACTATTCCAATTAATTACTATATGTATTGGTACAAATAGCTGTTTATCAAAAACCAAGAATACAAATTTGATATGAAAACAAAAATAATAATACAACTTCATCTTTTAAATATGGTAAATAATAGTCTTTCTTATACTTCATTCAAATTCTTAATACCTTAATACTAAATGTCAACAAACATAAACATAAAGAAATAACATAAATTATTGTAAGTTAAAAGCAAGTATGTGTATATGAATTACAATTTGTTTATTAATTCATTGCGTGATAGGTAGGATACAAAGTTTATTTACAGGTCGCTTTATAAAGTTACTTTTAGTTTGTAATTTGACCACCCTCGTGATTCCGTCCTTGCCTGGATATTCTTTTATAATTTTGCCATAGAGCCAACGACACGGGGGTAAGTCCTCTTCCTTAATCAAAACAATATCGCCTAATTTAGGTGCGGGCGTCGCAGTTGCCCAACGGTATCTGTGGAAATATTGGTTCAAATATTCTCGTGACCACTTGCGCCAGAATTCTTGAGCAAGGCGTTGAGTGTACTGCCATCTCCGAAGAGAGCTCACATTTGATGTTTCAAAATTCTGATCTGGTGCAGTAACTAAAGATTCCCCTATTAAAAAATGACCGGGGGTTAATATTTCAAGATCATCTAAATTTCCTTCAAGTCTAGACATGGGTCTTGAATTCAAACATGCCTCGACTTGTGCTAAGACCGTGGACATCTCCTCATACGTCAAAGTAGATATACCTATTGTGCGACTTAGGTGAAATTTCGCAGACTTGATGCCCGCCTCCCAAAGTCCACCAAAGTTGGGTGCGCGTGGTGGTATAAAATTCCATGAAGTGTTATTATTAGCTAAATTTTCCGCAATTTCTGGCAATATGCTATTTTTCTCAACCGAAAATAACTTTTGTATTTCTTTCGCGGCTCCAACGAAGTTTGTGCCGTTGTCACTCCAAATCTCTTTGCAACGACCTCTTCGAGCAACAAAGCGTTTGAAAGCTTGTAAGAACCCATGAGCTGTCAGATCACTAACAGCTTCTATATGGACCGCTTTGGTCGACATGCACACAAATAGGCAAATGTAGCCTTTGTATGATTTGTGGCCACGACCTTTCGAGGTACGCATCTGTATTGGTCCGGCGAAATCTACTCCACTGTATAGGAATGTACGTGCTGGAGTGACTCTTACTGAAGGGAGCTGTCCCATAAGGGGTTGGTAAGTTTTTCCTCTTTGCTTTGTACATATAACACATTTTCTAACAAAGGCTTTGACTAATTGCTTTGCACCTATGATAAAATACATGTTTTGTATATAAGCTAATGTTGATTTTGGCCCTCCATGTAAAGTTTGTTGATGTGCATCGGAAATGATTAGTTGAGTAAGTAATGACTTCTTTGCCATTATTATGGGATGTTTCCTACTTGTAACTAAATTTGATTGCTCTAATCTCCCCCCAACAATTAATAATTTCCTTTGATCGATTACTGGACACAAAGAATATAAGTGACTACTTCTTTTTAACTCTAATCCTTTATTTATTGTATCAATATCTTCTTGAAAATATATATTTTGATCTCTCCTGATGCAACATTCTAAGGCTTCTTTCAATTCATTTGTTCTTAGAAAACCTTTTATTCTAATGGTGTTATGAGCTTTCATTTGTAAGAATCTTCTACAGTATGCTGTAATTCTGACTAATCTGTTTAATGTTGAATAATCTTCCCATATGTTTCTGTCTACTGTAGTGCTGTGAACTTTTATGGCTTCGATTTCAGTTTTTAATCCATTTACCTTATTATATATTATATCTTTCGATAAAAGAAAATCAGGTCCATTAAACCAAATACATTTATGTTTCAGCTCCATTGGCGATAAACCCCTTGACGCGCAATCAGCTGGGTTATCTGTGGTCTTCACGTGAGACCATTGTTGAGGATTCATATGAGTAAGAATTTCGGAAATCCGGTTTGCAACAAATACCTTCCATCGACTAGGTAAACTATTCAGCCATGCCAGTACTATGGTTGAGTCGGTCCATGCGTGCAAATTCGTATTTTCCACTTTCAAGATCCTAGCTATCTCTACCATCAACCTTACAAGTTCGACAGCTCCACAAAGTTCCAGTCTAGGGATGGACACTTGCTTGATTGGAGTGACCTTGGATTTGGCTGCAACCAGAGATACGTGAATGTTACCTTCAGAATCGATACACCTTAGGTACACCACCGCAGCGTATGCTATCTTCGACGCGTCACAAAATCCATGCAGCTCCCGTAAAGTATCCGTAGACCTTGTGCTCATCCATCTTGGTATCTTGATATCTACTATGTTTTTCAGATTTTCACGATAATTATGCCATTCACTTATTATTTCTTTAGGAGCTTCTTGATCCCAAGTAACTCCAGATATCCACAATTTCTGTACCATAGCTTTAGCTACTATAATACACGGGGTTACCCAACCTAAGGGATCAAAAAGTCGTGAAATATCGGCTATAATTTTTCTTTTAGTTATTGGGGACTGCAGATCCGAGAGTTCTACTTTGTATCGAAAATGATCTGCGTGTCTTTCCCAGGTAAGCCCGAGAATTTTTACTACTTCGTCACTTTTTATGTTCATACTTTCCATGCTTTCCATTTCATATATATTTTCCTTTTTCTTTATAGCGTTTATTAATTCTTTATTATTAGAAGCCCATTTTTGTAGTTCAAATTTTGCTTCATTTAACAAATCTTTCATTTGACTATATAATTCTATACCTTCTGATACAGATTCACATCCTCCCATATAATCATCAACATAATAATTTTCTTTTACGTTTGCAGCAGCAAGTGGATATTTCCAACCTTCATCTTCGGCCACTTGTTGGAGTGCTTTTATTGCCAAGAATGGGGCAGAAGCGGTACCGAAAGTCACTCGAAGAAGCTTGTAGTCTTTTATTTTACTAGTTTTCTTATCTCTCCATAACAATCTTTGATAGTTTGTATCATCTTCGTGAACCTTAACTTGCCGGTACATCTTCACTATGTCTGCCGTCAAACAAATGGGGAACAGTCTCCATTGTAACACTAATTGCCTTAAATCAGGCTGTATAGTAGGACCGACAATCAGAGTATCATTAAGAGATACACCATTTGAGTCCTTTTGAGAAGCATTAAACACCACTCTTACCTTAGTCGTATCCCTATCCTCGCGAATGACAGCATGGTGTGGTAAGTAAACGGACATATCTTTTTTATTATCAGGCTTTTCAACTTCTACCATGTGTCTCATCTGTATGTATTCATCTATCACTGCTTCATACTTCTTCTTGAATTCACTGTCTTTTTCAAATCTTCTATCTAAGCTTTTCAATCTTTTTTCAGCTATTACACGAGTTTCCGCTTTATTCAACTCTGGTTTGTGCGCTTTGAACGGCAATCTTACTACATACCTACCCTGTTCATCTCTGGTAGTGGTATTTGTAAAAAACTCCTCACATTTCCTTTCTTCTTCCGTGTATTTCTTCTCTTTCGACAATGCTACTCCTTCTTCAATTTCCCAAAATTTTCTTAGCAATTCATCACCTTGTTGTAGTTCACAATGCAATGCTAATATTCCTCCAGCTTGATCAACTGGCATGTTTACAGCACCTGATAAAATCCAACCCAGGCTGGTAGCTTGAGCGATAAGCGTACCACTAGATGCCTTTCGGATTCCTTCCTGAATTACTTGACTATATACCTCCGCCCCTAATAAAATGTCAATTTTATTAGGTCGGTAGTAATCAGGATCCGCTAACTGTATTCCCTCAAATTCTGTACAATCCAACTGCTGTACTTTCCTGCTTGGAAGACAAGAAGTGATGGAATTCAGAACGTAAGCATGTACTGTTAAACTGGTGTTTTCATTGATCCTCGATGTGAGCTTCAATGTAACCATCGATTTGGAGACTAGACTTTTGTTTTCCCCTACGCCTGAAATTTTACCTCTTATAGGCGTCCGCTTTAAATTCAAGTCATTCACGGTTGACTCTGTTACAAAATTCCCCTGAGAACCTTGATCCAATAAGGCTCTCAATGCATGACTAGTGCCGTCTCGCGACTTGGCATGCACAAGTGCAGTTGCTAGTAGCACTGGTTTCAAATTCCTAATTGCGACACTACATGCCACGAATTCGGATAAACCTTCAGCGGCACTTGCTTCCTTGCAAGGCTCTGAACCCTTTGTGGAACTTTCCCCGTTATCTGAACCAATCTTGACAACATTAACCTGAGCACTTTCATTGCCATTAGGATGGAGTAGTGTATGATGACGACGATGGCAAAGTTTACATTTCATAACGATATTACAGGTTTTAGCCCCGTGGTTTGTACCTAAACAGTTATAACATAAATTGTTCGCATGGACAAAATTACGACGTTGGTCAATTGTTTGACTAGCAAACTTTTTACATGCGCTCATTTTGTGAGTGTCAGAAGAACAATACGAACAAACCATTTTGGTCGCAGAAAGCGTTTTAAATTTTACGACACTATTATTATTTGCATTAAAATTGTTATTATTGTTATACTGAGATCTATTTGAAGTCACTTTAGTATCCAAAAATTCAAGAGCTCGATAACGATTAGTAAGAAACTCTTGGAATTGCTTAAATGTGGGAAGTTCCTCAGATGACGTACTATTAGTTATGTTAAACTCCCATTGTTTTCGCGATTCTGCGTCTAGCTTTAAGCAAAGAATGTGTATAATAATTATATCCCAATTCGTAGTTTCAATACCTAAATTGCTCAAACCACACAAACAATCATTAGTTGTATCAATCAATTCCTTTAAACCAATTGAGTTCTCTACCACTAGATTTTTTTGACTAAGCAAACGTTTTAAAATAAAATGCGATAAATACCTTTTATTATCGTATCTAGCCTTTAACTGATTCCAGCATCTTTCGTAATTAGCTTCGGAAATAGGTATTTGTCGAAGTAATTGTTCGGCTTCACCTGCTAAAGAGCTTTTTAAGTAATGCATCTTTTGCACTTTATCCAAATTAACATTATCATGGATCAGCGAAGTAAACAAATCCCGAAAAGTAATCCATTCAGTATATTTACCGGAAAAGGTTGGAATAACAATTTTTGGAAGTTTAAACGGTTCATGTCTTTTAGAAATTTCTACTTTTGCACTTTTAGCTTCACTAGAAGAACCACTACTCTGTTGAAAATACTTTAATTTAGATTTAAGCTCCGTTTTATATGCTGTATACTCTTCCTCAGCTAATCCATAAATATCTTTAGATGTATATTCATGTGTTTTTATTTCTACATTATAATCTTTTACAAGCGTTTTATGCGTACCAGAAAATTCAGACCATAGTTTTTCTAATGATTCTAACCTTGTTTCACAATATGCCTCTGTAATTCGTTGTTTTGGAGACTTTAAAAAATTAGTACCAGCCTTTACAATTTTTTCATATGTATCATTTTGCAAATTTACAAAGTTCTCCATTTTTATAAATATTAAATAATAAGAAAACAACTATAGTATTCAATTGAATATCAATAGAACTAAAATTTTCAAAGTAATTTTTTACATGAAATTTTTCTAAGTGTTTGAAACAATTGAACTCTGACAGAAAACCGGCATAGGTTCCCCGTTGGATCTGTTTTTTCTTAAAATTAGGCTAAGTCACTACAATATTATCACGAAATTTTCTAAGTCCAACTACACTAGCTCGAAATCACCAAATTGTTCTAAGTTAATCTTCTTATTGAAATAAAGCACAAATTTCCTTGACTGGGTTAGAATGAAATGCAAACACTCACTGTATTGTAGCTGTCTCTTTCACTCCTCATATACTTCTCGTTATCCTTGTTCCTCCCAAAGTCCAGGATCCTGAAGGTACCTTCTCGAAGTTCTGAAGCCGGATTTGCCACCAAGCTTGAACTCCTGCTGCAGCAGCTCACACTTTAGAGCTGCTCCAATTCCTGGTTGGGAACTCCACCTGTTTTTGATTGTGCTCCAAAAATTGCGCCACCGTCGGGACGACTTCCGGTCTAGGGCTGAGCAGCACCTAATTCGGCTCTTGAAGGACCATGGACAAACTCCAAGGTTGCCAAGAGTGTGTGCTTTGCAAATGAAACAAACTGTTTCGCACACGACAGGTTTTTATTGGAAAGTTCGAAATTTAAATACACCGCCTTAAGACTAATATAAACGGCTGTTATGAAACACTAACGCGATTCACAAATAATGTAACGCCATCTATTAAATAAAATATAAATTAAGGAATTAATAACTACTTACGGTTTAAAGGTACTATTTGGTCATACAACTATCATATTAATTTTTTCATTGAGTAGGCTTAGAAAATCTAAAGCTCAATCATTTTCGAGCTAACAGTTTCTATTATAATTCGAAACGATTAAGAAATATTGTAAAAAGCGTTCAAAGTTTTGATAGAAATTTCGTTGAATTAGAGAAGGCCTCCAGCTTAATTTAGTACCACGCCGCTCAAAACTTTTGTTAAAACATCAAAATTGATTATTGTTACCCTCTATAAAACTTTAGTACATCACTTTGCTCTATTGTCAATGACTTCCGTAGCGTACGCGATATAAGGCTATTTTTTGGTATTTTTTACACACGCTGGGGTTACATTATCGAAATTTTCATAAGGATCCCTAACTTTTCTGAAAATACAAATACAGAATAATACATAATATTAGTATAGATAAGACTATTAAGGACAAATCAATAATTGGAAGATGGCCATAAAATCTATATATATATAAAACTCAAAGGTGACTGACTGACATAGTGATCTATCAACGCACAGCTCAAACCACTGGACGGATCGGGCTGAAATTTGGCATGCAGGTAAAAGTTATGATGCAGGCATCCGCTAAGAAAGGATTTTGATCAACATCTACCCCCAAGGGGATAAAATAGGGAATGAAAGTTTGTATGAAACTTTGTCAATTTTAAACCGATCGGGCTGAGATTTTGCATGCAGGTATAAGAAGAATCATAGATGAATGTCATTGTGTATAATACAAGCCTGAGAACAAAAACTGTAGTCTACACTTCAGCTCTACACCGAAGCGAAGCGAGGGCGGACCGCTAGTATATTTATAAACTAAAAATCAAGGAAAACATAAACAAAACACATTCGATACCGATAACATCTCATAAAAGAGTCTTTGAAAGCTTTCTTAAGCTTACATAACAGCAAAACCCATAAATGCAAATAAACTTATGTAAACATTGGAAGTGTTGTGGTCTCGAATTATTAATTAAAAAAGTTCGTACCGTACCGGTGCAATGTTATTAATGGAGCTTTGATGGATTTCGATGTTCGCCTATCATCCTCAATCACGACCCGGTAAGGTCAACATTTTAAAAAGGGGCCTATTAATCACTACTACTGCATACGGGCTCCTTTCCTATTAACTATGATGAGTATTATGAAATGAAATGAAAAATCTTTATTGGCTATCTAGTATAAGAAACAGAGGAAAAATAAATATAAAAAAGAAACTTAACCTAAGAACAAAGATTAATCATTAGATTTAAAACGGCCAATTAGGACCCTGCCTCAGCTTCTGCTGATACAATGAGAAAATATTCTCACACTGTATCAGCGCTGGTATTCTGGCAGGGCCTGTTTGAGGACGTGTTAGGCGCTATAGTAAACAAAATAACATAAATACTTGGTGTCGATTCTGGCGTGACTCTCCGTATTAAAATTGGTAGTGTTACGTCATCAATAAAGATCATTCATATCCTCCTAAGTTTACCCTAAGACAAAAAAATCATGTTCTTTTAAATAAATATTTCCAACACTCACACCAATTAGCCTAGCCCCAAAGTAAGCACTTGTGTTATGGGATACTAGGGTAACGGATAGAATATGATATTCTGTACATATATAAGTATATTTATATAGAAATACATATTAAACATCCATGACTGGAGTACAAATGCTGGTGTTCATCACACAAACATCTGGCCCCACCGGGATTCGAACCCGGGACCTGTCGAGTCGGCGACCCCATGAAACCCGGCGTACAAACCACTCGGCCACGGAGGTCGTCAAAGGTCTTTTAGTAATGATTTTTGGAGGATAATATATTGTTGCATGATAAGCTTTATACCTTGGCTTACCGCCGTCAGGTTGCCTCATCATCAGCCTATTAATGCCCCCACTGCTGGGGCACAGGCCTTCCCTATGGATGGAATAGGGAGATTGTGCCTTGACCCACCACGCGGGCCCAGTACAGACTGGTGGGTGCTAACGACTGCAGATGCAGCCGGGACCAACGGCTTAACGTGCCTTCCGAAGCACGGAGGAGCTCGAGATAGTAAATTTTTTGGTCCCCCATCCAATGACCAACCACTGCGAAAGTTGCTTAACTTCAACGATACGAACGATGGTTAAATTATTCTCTGACAGGTAGATGTTGAACATAAACATCCATCTGGCCATGATGTGCGAATCCTAAACTTAATTAGTTTTAATCAAGCGAGCTTTAAGTATTTGCCATTAATTAAAACCAATGAGAGGTATCTGAGGATATTTATATTACCCGATTACGTATCTTTTTGAATAAATAAATTAGTATTAGTTATAAATTGAATTGTTAATAAATTATTTAAATTTTATATCTAGTGATTGATTCACGTTAAAAAACGTGTGTACGGGTTTCTTATATTTGACGACATGATAATATAATTGGCCTAAGATTTTTGTAAACCTTTTTTGTCATTTTTGGTGAGAAATAACGTTATTTTTTTATTATTATTATATTTAATGGAAAAATATTTTTATTTTCAAAACTATTCTAATTTTAAAGACTTGTAAAATCGCACAATTTTCAACTCACACAACGTAATGTTTGTTTAAAAATGCGTTAGTCCACCTGTTGGACGATTAAATGGAAAAAAATCCGTAAATGGCATTTTGCATATCGATAAAATTAGAATAAAAGCTTGTAAAAGCATCATTCCATACCCATACATATTTCATCAAAATAAAATCATCTCTGTTTTGAGAAAATATAAAAACCGGTACTAATTCAAAATGTGACGACGACGTGATCTTGAAGTGTAAAGAGCATTTATATGCAAATGTAGACACGGTCGTGAGGATCGTTCACAGCCGTTTACTGGTTTAGAATCTACCGCGGTTCAAGTTATAAACTTATATGGAATGGCTTAGATATCGACTGACAGACTAGACATAATGAATATTAAGCTTTTAAAATATAATAATAATATTAATTAACACTTTATTGCTCACATACAAATAATAGATTTAACAATAATATCAATCTTAAATGTTGCTAATTCTCTTCGGCTTACGAAAATAAAAATACCCGGAAGTAAGTTCCAGCTGTATTGCGATGACAGCAAACAAACTCCCCGGTCATTCGTACCGAAAATCTTACGCCGTCAAATCTTCGACTGTTTTCACTCACTGAGTCATCCTAGCGTTAAAGCTACTGCAAAACTTGTAGCACAGCGTTTTGTTGTCTCAGAAAGGATTGCAGAGAATGGGCACGAGCTTGTTTGTTTTGCCAACGCACTAAAATTAACCGCTAAGTTTCTGCACCATTAGGAACATTTCCACTATCACAAGCTAGATTTAAGCACGTGCACATAGACCTCATAGGGCCACTTCCCATTTCCAACGGTAACAGGTATTGCCTCACAGTAATCGATCGTTTCTCACGAAGGCCTTTTTTTTTATAACGCAGGTAAAAAATGCTATTTACAGACGACGGCGCCTTTAAGAGGCACACCGCAGAACGGACCTCACACCTGGCTCCCGCAAGTCTTACGGACCCCCCAGTGGCTGCCCACCGAGAACCCCGAAACTCTTACGGGCGCTTTACGGCATAATATCCGCTAAAAAGTCCTGCGAATACCCTCTAAGCTGCTTAGCTTCTCACGATGGCCTGAAGCAATATCCATACCGGACATTTCGGCAGAACAAGTTGCTAAAGCTCTAATACGAGACTGGATCTCACGTTTTGGCTGCCCAACTATCATAGTTACGGATAGAGGCAGACAACTTCTAATCTGATCTTTTCAAATTTCTGTCTCAAATGATTTTGTTATAAAAATAAAAAATACATGTCCAATACTTTTTGATGACCTGATAGACAAAGAATAAAATGTTACTCATCATCCATATTGATGCAACATTCTGATAATCAGGTTTATCTGTTATAGCCCCGTTTAGGGTTAGTGTACGGAACCGTAAAAAGGTAGAATTGTGTTAATTTGCCAATAATTTTGTTAATTTTTGTCCTTGTTTTTGGAGTTTACTCCTTAAGAATCGATTTGCATATATAAGGGGCCCGGTATGACAAAAATATGAGGAGTTAAATCTATCGATGAATGACCTCGTTACGTTTTTGGTGCGCATCCTGTTCGAACCAAAATGACTCTTAAATCCGAGAGCTCAGGTGCAAAAGAATTAAATTGAAACTATAGTGTATTTTGTTAGACTAAAGATTTCTTTATTAGTTAGGTGACGTTTTGCCTATATGTAGCTCCAAACATATTTACAATCGTGATGCAACGAACTACAGCGCCATCTATTTTGATACATATGAACTAAAATTTTAAATGCACATCTGAAATTGACTATTGTAAAAAGTTTAATGTAAAATATTTCGTGGATTAGTTATAATAAATGTATATGAAATAAATAAATAAATATTTATATATGTTGGTATACTATTTTCATTAATTTGTTAATTTACCCTTTCATAGAGTATCAATCTTTTTTAAGTTAAATAAACTCTTTTTGCGTCTGGTTAGACTATCGAACTTAAGGAGTAAACTCCAGTTGTGCGTCGGAGCTGACACACACATTTTTTTTATTGACAATAAATTATTTGCCGATTTTTTTATTCGAAAAATGAAAACTAGACCCCTGGATCGCAGTAAAGTGACTGCGTCACCTTTGATTAAGTATAAAAAAATTATTGATATATCTGAGTGCAATCATTAAAATAGTTTTTTGTTACTGAGAATATAATTTTAATGGTTCATCTGTTATAAACCATTAAAATTATATTTCTAGTAATGTTTCTAGTAAAATAAACTTGTAAAGTAACCAATTTAGTAAAATCGCTGGGCGCTTGTGTTTTATAACCGAGTTCAATATTTGCGACCTCTGATGCCTTTCTTTTTTTTCTGTACTATTACACCTATAGACAAATATTCTTCATTACTGTTAGCTGTCTAAACATGTCTGTACTTACATGAAAAGGAAAAATATGTAATCATAAATGAAACCTGTGTTTTTTTAGTTAGTATAAAAAATGCCAACCAACCAGCTAACTTTTCTGTGCCTTACAACCTACAGGGCATTCCCGAAAGCTGTGCTTTTGTTCGAAAGTATCATCCGAATCGATTTATTAAAAAATCGAGTAAATTCTGAATCCGTCGTTTTAAGTTACGGCCGAAAAGTTACGGACGGCGATGACAGCAGACGAAAGCAGCTTTTCATGTCGTGCAATCTCTTTTGCTCTCCCGTTAAACAACATTTTTGTCAACGAGACGGCAGCATATGAATTTAGATTGTCTTTTCGCGGTGAACAAAGTTGATTGCAAAATAAAGCCTTTTGAAAATAATACTAGAAATATTAAATAAATAAAGTATTTTAGCAAAAAAAAGCATCTTCTAAATACTAAGATACTGTAAAAAAAAAACAAAAAAGTACACGATAAATTTCAAAAAAGTACAAGATGAAGATACGTATTTTAGGTTCAAAGATAATTTATTTCCCATAAAGACATACAGTCCACTTAAAATGAGAATATAGAAATAACATGCAGTTGTGTATTACTTATTGTTCCTTTTGGAACATCGGATATTTCAGTTACAAAATTGATACTAATACTTAAGTTCAACACCCTTAAAAAGTAGTCTTTCTTGTTTAATGACTTAATTGTTCAAAGCCCAGTGTTAACAATAGTAAGTTATTTGATCTTATGAGCATTCACAATGTTATTCTTATGTAAATAACAAAACAATTTGTATCTTGTATCTTAGATACGTTTATGTTAGATAAGTCACATCTCTGATGGCTAGTGAAGCTATTTTCCGTCTATAGACAGGCAGCCTGCTAATACATTACGAGAGAGCTAGTTCAAATTTCGATCGCAAATGTTTTCGCGCTTGTACCGAAGCCGCCCGACGATGCTTCGTCGCGCGCAGGCCTTCAGTACCCTTCATCATCATCATCATCATCCTATTAATGCCCCCACTGCTGGGGCACAGGCCTTTCTTATGGATGGGATAGGGAGATTGGGCCATGACCCACCACGCGGGCCCAGTGCGGATTGTTGGGTGCTAACGACTGCAGATGCTGCCGGGGCCGACGGCTTAACGTGCCTTCCGAAGCACGGAGGAGCTCGAGATAGTAAATTTTTGGTCACCCATCCAATGACCGACCACTGCGAAAGTTGCTTAACTTCAACGATCGCAGCGGAAAGCGCTATCCACCGGCGCCATCGAGCTCTCTCTCTCGAGTTTTACAATTACGAAAACGAAAATGAGCTCGCACTTGTACTAAGGGTACTGATTTAATTGTTTTCGTTTTAATACAAATAAACAGTGTTCTTAAATTTTAAGTATATTTGGTTACTTTTCACCAAAATGGACATCGAAATATAATTTACAATTACGAAAACTATGATAGTTTTCGTGAGCTCAAACTCGTACTAAGGGTAGGTGTGGGAAAAGAGAGACATCGACTACAACTAGGTTTTTACGTAATTATAGTAACTGCTAAAAAGTACAAATTTATTGCAACCATAATGTGTAATGGGGTGTAGGTACTTATATAAACATGAGTATTATGGACTCCGTGGGACACACAATTGGTATTAGAAGAGAGGATGTGTGATATGTGTGCTTCCCAAATGAACAACACTAACACTAAAATTATAATTGGAAGATAGAGAATAAGACTAAAGAAATTTACAAAATAAATAAACAATATGAAAAATAAATAATATGATTATGTTTTTATTTTGTTTTAAGCATTTAACTGCTAGATGTTTAAATCTAAAGAAAAGTTTTTCTCGAAAAAAATCCACGCGGACCAGGCAGCGGACGGGACTCGAACCCGCACCCTTCGCAATCCGGGCGAATGCATTGACCAATTATGCTACCACGGCCCTGATGGCCGCGTCGAAAATTTCCTAGCCTTAAGCTGCAAGGCAGCGCCATCTCTTCGCATTGTAGGTAACCACAATGTCAAATAATAATAATAATTGGTCAGTGCATTCGCCCGGATTGCGAAGGTTCGAATCCCGGCGCTGCCTGGCATACGTGGATTTTTTTCTTGTAAATTTTTCTTTAGATATAAATAATATGAAATAATTTTTTATATTGTATATTCATTTTGTTAATTTCCTTAGTTTGTGATTATTTTTACTATGATTATTTAAAAAATAATCAAACATATTTTAAGGTCATATCAAACGCAAATTAATAATATTCTCACATTACCATTATTGCAGTAGTTGGTGTCAACTATTATGGCTTTTGCTAAGTGTGACCAGCAAATAAATGATGGTTCATTACCGATCATAATCGATTGAAGACTTTATGTTAACGCATGGAGAATTCATTTCGCTTTTAACCATTCTGTGAACTGTACTGGCTTTGGCAGTATAGAGCATGACCTCTGCCTTTTACTTTCCAATGACCCGTAAATTGCGTACTAGTGATAAGAAACATTAGTGGAGAGTTATCGATAGAAGGGTGATTTTATTTTTTTGTTTGTTAAGTTCTGATACTTAAATTGTATTATCAAAGAATCTTGATATATTTAAGTCTTAAATATAAACTCTTTAAATTAACCCAGTGCTTTTACAATACATTTATTTTAGAATAATTTAAAACTAGAATAAATATTGTACTATATTAGAGTATTTAGTGATTTTTTTAGTATTTGCTTGGCTAGAAAAAATAAATGAATGGATTCTTATTGTTTCCGTAAATGTGTGTGTATCTGTGGAATTCTCTCACAGCTTCCATAATTCGTGCGGACTCTATTCACGCTTTTAAAAACTTGTGACCTTGCACTATCTGGTTTTATGAAACTTTGATTTTAATCTCCTTACTATCGACTAAAATAGATATTTATGTATGTGTATGTATGTATCTATTTATATAAGAGTAAATGCTATATATATTTGTATGTATATGTTAGTATATATTTTAACCTTTATTATACAAGTGATTTACACCGTCGCCTTTCCACCTTCCTTCTAATCCTTTCCATCCTTAAACTGTCTGCAAGAGACAGTCCTAAGCGATAAAGCCGCCCATCGTTACATTAGATTTAAATGGATTTGTAGTTAATATAATGTTTTCTGTGATGTACATTAAAGTGTTTTGTATAGTATTGTATATTTAAGATCCCCAATACGCAATATATTTTATATTCATTTTATATTACCCTGTTGAGCTGTAACTCAATGTTGACATATGAATGCGGCACTTATCAAGCTTTCAAAATATTGATGCTTTTCTTATTTTAGAATCATTATGAAGAAACCGTAGCCTGTAACACTCTCGCTTTCATGATATTGTCCAATAGACATTAGCGCCTCATGGTTCGCTTGGCGCAGTTACAATTCGTGCAATACCCTCAGTTGGACTGGATTAGACTTTTACTTTCAAACCGCCTGTATAACATATGTTAGAGATGGAAGCGCTGAGCGAAAAAACTTAAGGTATCGACAATTTTATTTTCATAAATACTTATTACATTCATTCATACTTCCCAAAGCATATTATGTTTTATTTTTATAAAACTTCATTGGCAAAATAATCTAACTCGTTTTATGTTGTTATGTACTTGGCGATTAAAGTGATTATTTCTTGGGAACTACAAAATTTCTATTATTGTAGTTAAATTAAATCTATTGCTGGAATAAAACACAGTGTGCACAGTGCTTCCTTTTTTTTGGTTTTCTAGCATATTACAAATTTCATCTTACTGCATTTTATTCATACCATACGTATAAATAAAATGACTTTAAAATAATTATTTTAATTTATAAAATTATAGAATGAAATATGACGTAAACGATAAATAACAATCATCGATATATTAACAACATAATGTCACAACATTTTTGTATACGCGATGTAGACGAGGAATTATTATTATGTCACTTTGTGTCTACGCCAAGAATATTAATTACAGGGAAGGCACACTATTCAAAAAATCTGCAATACAAGTTTTCAACTTTCTCACATCCAAGATGGGCGAAATATTAGATCCTTCCTTACATATGAAATTGGCGTTTTGTACGGGTGGAATATAAAGTCAAGTTTTTTTTGTAAAATATATTTAATTAATCAAAGTATGCACCGTTGTTATCTTTGCATTATGTTATATAAATAAAACTAGTTTTAACGGGTTAATGCACGAACTTTATTTATTTATTGATGTTTCGCAGCCATTTCAAGTCTGCATCGTCAGAATAATGATTTTTTATATTGTTTATCCTGACGATGCAGACCGGAAAAGGCTACGTTTTATTTAATGAGCGTGAAAACCTTAGAAACAAATATGATAGGTAGGTCATTGATCCCTTTACTCAAAAGACCATGGGGGCGGGAATCAATAAACTCTTTGAAGGCGGTTTGAACTGCCGCATCAGGCATTGTCCTAATACAACGCGAATGAGCGATGCGATCATCGTACGAGTCAACGATCAAACATATTGATCTAGAATAGGTGTCCTAATAGGCGACCGCGCGATGCATTCGCGCGACTAAAATGTTTAAAAATCTATTCGCGCGAACCAAATTCACGCGAACGCGCAATCAAACCTATTAATGATGAATAGATGTCCTAACTGAAATTCGCGCGATGATCGCGTCGCGTAGATAGGAAGCGGGGAGAGGGGCAGGGCTAACCCGTTCCGTATTCGCGTTCTATTAGGACACCCAGTTCGCGATCACGCGATGGTCGCGTCGTTTAAACGCGCGATGATCGCGTTATCGCGTTGTATTAGGACAATGCCTCAGAGTTGAATTTTATTCCTTGTAAAAAAGTGTCCAAATTCAGGAAAAAATGGTAATCTGTTGGAGCAAGGTCCGGGGAGTACGGTGGATATCGCAGACATTCAAATTGTAGCTCATCTAACTAAGTGGTTGTTTGTTGTGCAGTGTGTGATCTTGCGTTGTCTTGAAGCAGCAGTGGCCTAGAGTGATTGACCAATCTCGGTTGTTTAGCAGATAGTTCTTCCTTCATGGTTTGCAGTTGCTGACAATAGATATCTGCCGTAATCGTTTGGCCAGATTTTAGAAAGCTGTAGTGAACGACACCGTCGCTAGTCCACCAAATACTTACAAGTAACTTTTTCTGGATCAATTTTCGTTTAAGGAAAGATTTGGCTGGGTCTCCACGGTTCAGCCATTGCGACGAGCGCTTCCGATTATCGTACAGTATCCTCTTTTCATCACAAGTAATGGTTCGATTTAAAATCCCTTCATTATTGTGTCGGTTGAGCATAGTAACACAGCAGTCTATGCGTGTTTGCAAATTCGATACACTCAATTCATTTTTTTTTAAAGAAAATATGACTAGAAAAAATTCCGCGCGTACCAGGCAGCAGACGGGACTCGAACCCGCACCCTTCGCAATCCGTGCGAATGATTTAAAATAATAAAAATTATAACTATAATTGCTATTTCTTCTTTCAAATGTTTAATACTTGTAAAAGTATTCATTTGACATTGTGGGTTACCTATAATGCGAAGAGATGGCGCTGCCTTGCAGCTTAAGAATGGCTAGAAGAATTTCAACGCGGTCCGTGAGGGCCGCGGTAGCATAATTGGTCAGTGCATTCGCCCGGATTGCGAAGGATGCGGGTTCGAGTCCCGTCTGCTGCCTGGTCCGCGTGGAATTTTTTCTAGTCATATTTTCTTTAGATTTAAACATCAAGCAGTTACATGCTTTAAAAAAATAAAAATTATAATATTTTTTTTTTACTTTCCCGATTCGCTTTAAGTGGATTAATACAGTTTTGTCACTTACCCCGAAGCCTGCAGCTATATCCGCTTCCACAATAACCTTTAATTCTTCTTTTTCCACTTTGGTCAAAATTTCCAGAACGAAAACGTTGAAACCAAAAACTTGCCATGTTTTACCGATATTTCATAAGTTCCATTATGCGGTAATAAGCAATGCCAAAGAAAAAAATAATGAGAAAAAAAAACAAATAAATGACTGTTTTCAAAACTCAAATGTACCAGCTACATGAATTTTTAAAATTTGAATTTGGAATTCTTAACCAAGGAGGAGATATTTCAGCTAATTTCATATGTAAGGACCTAATATTATCTACTATTTTTGGGGTGTTTTATTTCAAGAAGAAAAATCATACCTACATATTGGATTGGTATAATGAGTTCACCACCCACGAATATCACTGGACTGATTGACATTTGCCATAGAGATTGAGTTGACGTTATAAGCTGTCACACACTAAAAATATGACGTTACTTATGACAGGGTTGCCAGCACCCTTACAAAATTGTTAACTTTTCAAACACGATTTAAAATTAATCGGAGATAAATAAAAAAATCGATGGAGGAGTGGTAAGCGCTTTCGGCCGCGATCGTTGAAGTTAAGCAACTTTCGCAGTGGTCGGTCATTGGATGGGTGACCAAAAATTCACTATCTCGAGCTCCTCCGTGCTTCGGAAGGCACATTAAGCCGTTGGTCCCGGCTCCATCTGCAGTCGTTAGCACCCACCAAGCTGCACTGGGCCCGCGTGGTGGGTCATGGCCCGATCTCTCTATTCCATCCATAGGCAAGGCCTGTGCCCCATCAGTGGGGACATTAATAGGCTGATGATGATGGTGAAATAAAAATATAAAAGTATCTGTTCATGTTATAATATAAAACAAGCTTTCAAATAATATGTTTTTCGTCGCTGCCGAAAACCGAATACCACTTTCAAACTATCTCTTATCTATTAGACAAGTCCGTCCGTCTGTCTGTCTGAGGTGCTGTTTCAGCGGCCAACCCGTAAGAGATAGATAAAGAGAATATTTAAGTTATAAGTTAAGAATAGTCTGATAAGACTACAAATCGGATTTGAGTAACGTAGCACTTCCGGTTTTTGAGAAATCAGGTTTTGGTGAACATTTGGTTCACTGGTTTGTCTTCTTTTCATTTCAAACATGGAACAAAACACTAACGACGTATTCTTCCATATTTACAATGTCATCACGCCGCTCCATGCGCCCTTGGTTGCGTTTGGAGTCGCCGCGCATAGTATCTCCGCCGCGTCTCTTCTGTACCCTTAGTACGAGTTTGGGCTCACAAAAACTATCATAGTTTGTGGCGGCGACATCTATATGCCCCACATATTTACAACGGATGGAGGAAATCATTACTCACCATCCTCAAGAGATGGCGTTACCTGCACTGCGATTAATATTAGTATGGAAGCCTACATCGCGCAAATGAAATTCGGAGGCTAACTCTTCATATATACGATGCCCGACCAACATCAGTCGGGCCGCGGCCCCCGAGCTATCACCATCCAGCTCGGAGGAAGATCTTCCCCCTTTGGCCTTCCTACAAGTTTTCGTAATTGTAAATTATGCTTCTATGTCCATTTTGGTGAAAAGTAACCAAATATACTCAAATTTTAAGAAGACGCAAATGATTTAATGGTAGAATTTAAACACTGTTTATTTGTATTGAAACGAAAACAGTAAAATCAGTACCCTTAGTACGAGTGCGAGCTCATGAAAACTATCATAGTTTTCATAAATGTAAAACTCGTACTGCGCTATAAATTTCGACTGCAGCATTTTCACATCTTTAGTAGTATTAGTATCATCATCATCAGCCTTTTAAAGTCCCCACTGTTGGGGCACAGGCCTGCCCTATGGATGGATTAGGGAGATTGGGCCATGACCCACCACGCGGGCCACTAAAGCCATACCGCAGTTGATCAGCGTCGTGGGTGATAGTTCAATCTCCCTGGTCCATCCGTAGCAACGGCCTTTGCGGCATTGCTATTCTGATGATGACGATGCAACAATACGATTTTGAGCGATGGGCTCGTAATAAACCGGTACTAAAATTAAGAGGTTTAATTTCTTGTGTTTTGGTATGCAACAGATACATATAGCATCGAGTTCACCCCAGACTCTGGTCTTGAATTTAAATGACAGTGACTCACTCGGCTGGGAGGAAAGGTGACGGGTATTGTGTAACATGCAATTACACTAGCACCTCTGTCTGGATCATCACCATCAATAATGTCCCCACTGCGATTGGGTCATGACCTTACACGCGTGCCCAGTGCGGTTTCGTGGGTGTTAACGACTTCAGATGCAGCCGGGACCAACGGAGAAGCTCGAGATAGTATTTTTTTTATTCTGTACTCTCATCATCATCATCATCATCAGCCTATTAATGTCCCCACTGTTGGGGCACAGGCCTTCCCTATGGATGGAATAGGGAGATTGGGCCATGACCTACCACGCGGGCCCAGTGCGGATTGGTGGGTGCTAACGACTGCAGATGCAGCCGGGACCAACGGCTTAACGTACCTTAAGAAGCACGGAGGAGCTCGAGATAGTAATTTTTGGTCACCCATCCAATGACTAACCACTGCGAAAGTTGCTTAAGTTCAACGATCGCAGCCGAACGCGCTAACCACTTGCGCCATCGAGCTCCTCCCTTCTGTACTCTACTACCAATATTAAAACTTAACATCAGTGAAAAAACATTCTAGATATAATTTTTATTATTTTAAAACATGTAACTGCTTGATGTTTAAATCTAAAGAAAATATAACTAGAAAAATATCCACGCGGACCAGGCAGCAGACGGGACTGGGGTTTTTTTCTAGTTATATTTTCTTAAGATTTAAACATTCTTGTCTTTTTTAAAAGAGCAAGAATTTAAATGATAAATATTGACGCACAGATCTTCACAGCAAAGACAATATAAAAATCTCAGAATTCATCCAATTAATCTATTATCTCTTAGCTAACTGTATTATGGACAGCAATGTTGTTTTGCAATGGTTGCAATGTAACTTTATCCGTATGAATATTTTTTTGTACCTGTTGCTTAAAAGATTAGAATGTAACATCAGATGCACTTTCGGATCCGATACTAATAATTTTATTATTAAATTATTCAACAACTTATAGTGCTTGTAGTCGCGCCGAATTCGTTTCCGACTTTGTACTAAATTTTCACGGTTTTTTTTGAGTCTGTATGGGGCCGTTCATAAAATACGTCACGCTAAAATCAGCTTTTTCCGATCCCCTCCCTATTGTCAGGCTGTGTCACATTTTCTGACACCCCTCTTGAAATATTCCGTCACATAAACGGAGACCCCCCCCTCCCCAAGTATGATTAATTTCAATTGATAGTACACAAATTTTAAGAATTTAAATATTTATTTAGTTTTTATAATAAAATTTAAATATATAAATATGCGCTAATGTCGAAAAATAAACATGAGTAAATATATCAAGTTACAATTTATTTTATAATAAAACTATATACGTTTGAATGTCTATATGTTTACTAAATACGAAATAAATGATTTTCTATCTTGATGAAAATTTGCCGTAGACCCCCCGTCCCCCCTTGTTACATCTTGTCACACTTAGCAAGACCCCCCCCCCCCCCCCCCCCTTGTATGCGAACGTATTTATGAACGGCCCCTATGCTGTTGGTCGCAGATGACCTTTACAGCGTCACCGGGTTTGAGGACGGCGAGATCCTAAGGGGACCTCAAGCCGAGAATTGGTGATCTGGCAAATTCGATCTCTAGCACTTTCGCGGTTACGTTTCGAGAGCGTTTGTGACAACATTATATATGAATATTTCTTTGTCCTAATATTATTATTATGACACTAATATTATAAAGGCGAAAGTTTGTGAATGTTTCAGTGTGTATGTTTGTTACTTCTTCCATGTAAACGGTTGCAGCGATTTTAATAAAATTTGGTATGGCGTTAGCTGACACCCTGGATTGACACATAGGCTACGTTTTACTGCGGGAAAATATCCCTAATAAAATGCGGGTAACACCGCGGGCACAGCTAGTTATTCAAATAATATAGTGGCTTTTTCATTGACACTGGATCGATTTCTTTTGTCCGTTCTCAAAACCTCGCCGGTGCGGAAACAGGTGCTGGTGTGGCGCGTGTAAATAGCCCACACCTGGGGTAGATTACACAGAAAGAAAATTGTGTGGTTCAATACCAGGAAAAAGGAAGCGCCCACTTACCTCCAGGACGATGGGTTGCGTGGTCTCCGACGGGCGTAACTTGAGGCGGCTGTACCCTTTTCTTTTTTTTATATAACGCAGGTAAAAAATCTTTTTACAGACGACGGCGCTTTTAAGAGGCACACCGCCGAACGGACCTCACACCTGGCTCCCGCAAGTCTTACGTACCCCCCAGTGGCTACCCACCGAGGACCCCGCAATTCTTACGGGCGCTTTACAGCATAATATCCGCTTAAAAAGTCCTGCGAATACCTCTACACTGCTTAGTGCGGAGCCGCAGGGTCCCCGTTAGGGATTCTACCACAACTCCGCCCCCAGCAGCTTCCCGGCCTCGCCGGGGCACCACGGCAGGGGTCTCCCGCGGTAGAGGCGGCTGTACTCTGCTTTGCCGTCATCCCAGAAGGTGCATGTAACAATTATATATTTTTCGATTGTCCCGAATATTTTAATAATTTCATAGCGACCGAGAGAAAAATCGTATTGACAGTTTTTTGAAGGAAGAGAGTAAGTCGCTTTTTACACGAAAGGCACCATAAACAATGTTTGTTCCGGTAACCAGCCAGTGCCCTCAGCCTCGGCGACATCAATCCCACAGATAAGTGGGCGCGAGAAGTTTTCCTGGTATATCGCCACACATAAAAGCATAGAAATATAATTTTACCAATTAAACTAAAACGATCCTTATGGCGCTCGATCGAGTGCCTTTAAACCAACCAGGGCGATAAAAGACAAAAGAAAATCATTTTCCTTTTTTTTCGCTTGATCTAAATAGCTCAATTACACTTGGTCGCTAGCCAGTATTCGGGTGCACGAAATACTTATTTGAATTCGGGCACCCGAAGCCACATTTACACTGGAATCGGGCTGGGAGACGCTGTCGGGTAACCAAAACGAAAACTACCCGAATTCGGGCGTATTTCACTCTGTTCATTTACACTTACACACATTAGTAAACATAAACTAAAGAAAATATAACTAGAAAAAAATCCACGCGGGCCAGGCAGCAGACGGGACTCGAACCCGCACCCTTCGAAATAAATTTCGACGCGGTCCGTGAGGGCCGCGGTAGCATAATTGGTCAGTGCATTCGCCCGGATTGCGAAGGGTGCGGGTTCGAGTCCCGTCTGCTGCCTGGCCCGCGTGGATTTTTTTCTAGTTATATTTTCTTTAGATTTAAACATCAAACAGTTACATGCTTTAAAATAATAAAAAATATAAACATAAACTACCAAAATACAGGACTTAGAGACTGCATTTGTAATGAAAAGGGGTTGCGTTACGGACGGAACAAGGGGTAGCGGGGGAGGATAGTCAGCCCCGACACCCGACATGAACAGCGCCATTCTTAATAATAGGCGAGCGAGATCCGACACGATTTTTTTCTGTTCGGTTTCTGATAAGTGTGAATAGCTTCATATATAATGCTCTGCCACTGGAACCTCCGATTAATATACGGATCCGACACCCGACAATACCATTGGCAATTCTATTCGGGTAAAAGACTGTGTAATCGAGCCATAATACAAAATGAATGATAGTAGTTTCATTTCAATAAACTTTTTATATACCTATGTCGTAGAATGATTCGATATTGATAATTAATTGTCGCGAAAATTTAGGGATTTTGTGAAAACGCGAGTCGCCTCAGTAAGATTGCGAGAAGATTCGTTGGCTTATTAAAATTATTCTTGGGTTCATACTAGGTTAGGTAAGGTTAGTGGTCGGCGAAGCTCTAGAAAAAAAACCGTTAACAGTAAGATAGAGCAATATTATCGCCATTGTCTAATTATCCGCGTTTCCGCAACATCATTAAGATACTCCCGAAATTTCCAAATCATCCTATTACATTATCATCATCAGCCTATTAATGTCCCCACTGCTGGGCCACAGGCCTTCCCTCTATAGGGAATAGGGAGATTGGGCCATGACCCACCACGCGGGTCCAGTGTTGATTGGCAGGTGCTAACGACTGCAGATGCAGCCGGGACCAACGGCTTAACGTGCCTTCCAAAGCACGGAGGAACTCAAGATAGAAAATTTTTGGTCACCCATCCAATGACTTGTTGCTTAACTTCAACGATCGTAGCCGAACGCGCTAACCACCCGCGCCATCGTGCACCCGCGCCATCGTGCACCCCCGCCATCGTGCACCCCCGCCATCGTGCACCCCCGCCATCGAGCTCCTCTCCCTCCCTACAACATATCGCACGTCACAAACAAAAGGGTATTATCATCAAAAACAGAGTTATGAATATCGCGTTTTGATTTTTTAAAAAATCATAGAAGTGGAACTACTTGTTTAAATGTTTAAAATGATACCTTGATTTAAACGTACATTATCCTTCTTTGTGTTCAGTAAGTTTAGTTAGTGTATCAATAGTAGTTTTTATTTTAAAAGTACTTTTATGTGACTGGTTAAAGAGAATACCCTATAAGCAGTTCAAATCGCTCAAATGACTTATGTTAAAATTACAACTAGTATCAGTATCATTTTAAAATAATTTCGCTGAAAATAACATATTTTATAAAATTGAACAGGCCAGATCCATTATTTGAATTAAAACTTCAAACTTGTATTAATCCGAACGGGCAATGGGGTATTAACTTAACTTAATACTGTTTAGAATACTCACAATCATAAATTTTGCCTAGAAATTGATGACATGTGTTGCTATAATTCAAAAACTATTTCGAATTAAAATACAATCATCTTACCAGTTTATAGAGAAAAAAATGTAGTTTGCGAAACGCAAATAAAAAAATAAATGGTTTTGCCGACTTAATACCCTTTTGTTTGTGACGTGCGATATATGACGATGATAATAAATTCCTATATATATTAAATGTGATTTTATCAGCTCTTACATTTAATGCGGAAATAATAATGAGTGTTTTCCTTACCTTTTGCAACAAGCATACTCAAGCATAGTATAAATAAACCATTATAAGAGCATAGAATCAAAACTAAATATTTCTTAATGTCAAGTTGTTGTTAGTCGTTAAGTTTTTGTACTTAACGTACCGTTTTGCAATTTAACATTTTAAGAATCGTTGTAGTCGTTATAGTGAAGTACTTACTTAAGAATCGTTACAGTGAAGTACTTCCTTATTTCAATGTATTTAACAAAGAGTTAGCAATTAGGTTTTTACAAAAAAAAAAATATGTTGTCAATAAAAAGTTTTTTACATAAATTCATGACGCTTTGGTAATCTCACAAATGATATGTCGAGGAACTATGATGACTTGGTTCTGCGTTTGAATCCTCCATGTCTGCTATGATAAATTAATAATCGTGAATTATAAGTGCGTGTAGGGGAGAGTGGGGTAATTACGGACATCGGGTAATTGCGGACACTGTTGTATTTTCTGCCCTAGCCAACCCCGCGCCCCGCCACTTTCATATTGGAGTCGAGTTGGCCATCTTTAGTGCCCGGATTGACGTCAACACGGGAGGCCGCGCGCTTCTCGAGGTAAGATTAATTCTTTATTATGAAGTGGTTTCTTGTAATTTTTGTTCAAAGTTGTGTGTCAATGTTATGATAATAATTAAACTTAATAACTGTATAATATATGTATTAGTACTGTTAATCACCTCTGAAAATGTGGAATAATAAACTATCACTATTATTACCTTACCTAAAATTTTTTGCCTCAAAATATTGACATCCAGTTGGGTTAATTACGGACTGTTGTCTTGGGGAAAATACGGACGTATCGTGTTGGACCAGAAATAGGCACATGACAATTGCATAGGTGAGAGTACAAGCCGAGGCTATATTTGCGATTTCTGTAGCAACAAATAATGATAGTCCATTATTTTTTGTATAATTGTTGCGTTTCAAACTTTTTTAATGTCGCAACTGCAATAACAGTGCCATTCATAATTACCCCACATACCCGAAGCCTACCGGGTAAATACGGACAGCAAGGCTTTTGTTTTTTGATAAAAGAATATTGAAGTTAATTAGTTTTTAATATTTATATCTGTTAATTTCATAAGGTAAAGACCAATGTTTAATAATTAATAAAGAAAGACTGATTTAAGTTTATACTTCATCTTTTATTTAAGGATTCCCTTAGGTGTCCGCAATATCCCCACTCTCCCCTACGGCACGAAACTCTAGCGCTGACCGTTATTGCGCAGAAGAAAGAATTAAGATGTCTTGGAACGAAACGAGGTGCGCGGGCAGCGTGCGTTGCGCCGATTGGCTCTCCAGTCGTACCCATGAGCAGCTATCCCCTCCTCGTTTTGTTCAGCGCTAGAGTTGACTACCCAAAACCAACGAATAGGGTGTTATTGTTACTGAAACACAAATACATACAAATACATTTGCTAAATCGTTGGTTATTGTTAACTAGATACAATTTATTTATACCAAGGAACTACTTGA
This sequence comes from Chilo suppressalis, assembly GCA_902850365.2. Taxonomy (NCBI): domain Eukaryota; kingdom Metazoa; phylum Arthropoda; class Insecta; order Lepidoptera; family Crambidae; genus Chilo; species Chilo suppressalis. Next base: position 2,677,187 of record OU963907.1, read on the forward strand.
CATGACATGATTTTAGCGTTACCGCAGCAGAATCAACACCCTGGTAGGTTTCATTTGATTTTTTTTCATCAGTCATCAGTTTATTTCGAATATATTACCTAAAGAGATGTACGGTGTGCACACCTTTTTATGATAGAGTTGATAAAGTGAAAGTCCTGATATAAAATAAATGATATATTCAACAAATTAAACTTATAAGAATGATATGATAAAGGATATGAGTATGCGCGGCTAGAATGAATACCGATGGCAGACTGATGTGAGCGTGACCTAAATTATCGAATGTGGCGTAAAGTGCAAACTAGACGAAACTGTACGAGTCGGCTCGTACATGTTCCCCGGCCTGAGATGAGAGGAAAGAAATAATCGAAAGCTGATAGTGAATGATGTGAGACAAGGTGATAAACAATTTAACTTATAAAATCTATGTTGGTATCATAATCATCCTTAATAGAATAATTAAAACAAAAAATATACTATAACAATGAACCTAAAACTAAAAACTTTAAAAAATATATATATTAACTAAAATACATTATTAAAAGGAGTACCTTTAGGCAAGGTTCCGAAGATACTGGCAGCGTTCCCCCTTTGGATAGCTAGACTAATTCTTTGTCCGAGGTAGCTGCCAGCTCTTCGGTCTCCTGTGATGTCGACTAATCTTTTTTCTATTTCTTTAAAAAGACTTATAGCGCTAGGACCCCACGGACCAAGGGTCTCGACACCGAATGGGACAAAATCATATTCGGACCCCTGTATTTGCCTGCCTTAGCTTTTTCAGCCGCTTCACAATTTTACTTGTTAAATATAAAGAGAATTGTGTTATTATAATACGATAAAATAAAATATTACTATGATTCGACTACATAATAATTTAGGTACTTACTCAATTGATCTTATTAACAGTAGAAATATAATAGAAATGGAAATTCATTTATAAAATTAAATTAAATTTAACTTATTCTGTTAACAAGGTGATTTAACAATTAGCTATTATTAAATAATCAAATCGAAAATTGTCTAATTAAGGCGTAGACCTATCGTTTTTCATATTTATTTCCTGAGTTTCCACGCGCATCACTCATGAAATAAAACTAGTTTTAACGGGTTAATGCACGAAACTTTATTTATTTATTGACGTTTCGCAGCCTTTTCAGGTCTGCTTCGTCAGAATACTGATTTTTTAACTAAATTTACTAATAAATTCATACATAGACAATAAAAAATTTCAATGAAATAACCGAACGCTCAATAGTCTTTCGAAGGTAGCAAGACAAAATTAAATAAAAAATCGGTATTCTGACGAAACAAACCTAAAAGGCTGCGAAACGTCAATAAATAAATAAAGTTTCGTGCATTAACCCGTTAAAACTAGTTTTATCTATCTTTTTTCAGTTACACACGCGCACAAGATTTAGGTTTTACATTTGTTTTTTTTTGTAACTATATGAATAAGCTATTTCATGCTCTAGGCTGACAATGACTAAACATTGGTATTAGAGTAAGTAGGTATAATTTTTTATTTCCAAATACGGACTGCGGATCAACTGACTTTCAAATAGTAATAGTCACATAATAATAATGGAGTAATCTAAAATGAAAAATGACCGAAAGTTTTAATGACATTATCGGTGGTCTGTGATCTACCGATGATCGTCATGTAACATAGATCGGTTGCAGCGATAGGCAGCTTTACAAGAGATACCGAGTCATAACCATCAGACAGCAGTTAGTAGAGTGTCCCTAAAGAAGTCATGAAAGTTTCATAAGTTATTACATACTAGCGACCGCCCGCGACGTCGCCCACGTTGACTTTAGTTTTAGGAGAATCCCTCGGGAACCAAAAATTTTTCCGGGGTAAAAGGTATCCTATGTCTCATTGTAGGTCATAAAATATATGTGCACAAAATTTTATTCAAATCCATTCAGCCATTTTTGCGTGATTATGAGTAACAAAAATACAAACTGTCACATCTATATATATAAAAATATTATGTTGGTTTGTGTACGCTTCAAAAACTCAAAAAGTTCTGCACCGATTGAGTTGAAAGGACATTGTTCTGCGTTCATACATAGTTAGCCTAAGAACCAACAATCATGAAATATTATTTTCTAGGTTCGAAATCGCAAGTAAATGACTGTGAAAACAAAGATTATTGACCAACACTTCTGAGAACTTAAATTATTAGGAAAACTAACAATTTTTTGAGGTTATGTTTAATATTCAATGAAACATAGGTCAATCTATGAATTTAGTATGAAGTGAATTAATATTACAACTAATTCATTTTATTAGATGTGATTTTAAAGAATAACTATTAGAAAAAACTTGGTTAGGTAGGAATCATGAATAAAATAAAAACTGTAGTTTTGCTTCTTATTATTTACTATTTTTCACATAATTGTATCATATTGTATACTTTATTTATTTGTTTAACACATGGATATTGTGTTAATATGCAGCGTAAATGTGTATCAGGTGCTCTTGAATAATTTGGCAGTATGATCCTCTCAGGATGTTGTGGCACAGGTTCACTAGCACTTGGAAATAAGGTTTTTGCTCTTTGGTAACATCGATGACATATTAGATAGCCGAAATAGTAATAGTTCCTTAAAGGAAAAACAAGCGCAAATAAACACACACAACAGGTAATCCGAAACGAGAATTTTCCGAATTTAATATAAAAAGCACGTTTTGACGAGAATGCACGAATGCCACAGATTACTACGAATGCAAACTGCCTGCACCACAACCACAGAGTATCGAGTTTATGCCGGCCAGCCCTTCACTTGACAACAGTTTTTCCTTGTCATGCTTAATAAGGAATGAAAAGGTCTGACTGATGTCATGTTTTTAAATAGCAAATACGAACAGCCAAGTGAAGTGCCGGCATTGGGAAGAAAGAGTGTTTTGTTTGCAGCGCTGTCATAGATTACACACATAAAATGGTATTTATTGTCTCAGATTATTTATTAACTTTTTAATTTAGCTTACTTAACTGGAAGTGTCCGTCACAATCTAAATACTGATAATTATCGCAAAAAATATACTAAGAATTATCATAAATGCCAAATTGGTGTTGGTTCTTAGGCCAATTTTAACATTGTCCTTTTAACATGATATAAAGTCCGCATCAAGGATTGTTTTTATCTATTTTTTGCATCAGTCACATATCTGCGACCGCGAGAAAACAGTTTTTTTAACGATCAGCTGTGTACCAGTTACCGCGCTATCTGCCAGAAGCGAGGAAAACACTCGCTGACAACCGCAATAGTAATGACGCAGTCACATGAGATACAATTTCGTTCCCAATTACATTGTTCATTTACAAAAAAAATTGTTATTGCAAAATTAAACTTATGTGAAATGTATTCTTTGTTTTGTTTCTCATTTCTCAACCATTCAATCACAATGTGCCACTGCGGAGCGTGGCAGGCTACAGCTAGTATATAATATTTTTTCCCTCTGGTTCGAGTGGTCTAGATGCTCCAGACGGAGAGGAGACTCCCCCTGTGGGGAGACACCATCCGCCTGGAATACCTCTAGAGGTACTCGCCAATTCTCGGCTTGAGGTCCCCTTAGGATCTCGCCGTCCCCAAACCCGGTGACGCTGTAAAGGTCATCTGCGACCAACAGCATACATACTAAAAAAAAAATAGTAGGAAGTAGGATTTACTTATAGGTACAGTTGTTTTTAATAAACGTTATCAGTATCTGACGTCATTATTGATTTTGCGAGGAACTTGATGGCGCAAATAGATAGAACGTTCGGTCTTCGATTGTGGAAGTTAAGCAGGTTTCGCAATGAGCGGTTATCGAATGGGGGACCAAAAATGTCTTATCTCGTGCTTCCGGGGGACCAACAATGTCTTATCTCGTGCTTCCGGGGAACCAACAATGTCTTATCTCGTGCTTCCGGGGAACCAACAATGTCTTATCTCGTGCTTCCGGGGGACCAACAATGTCTTATCTCGTGCTTCCGGGGGACCAACAAAGTCTTATCTCGTGCTTCTTCTGTGCGGTTACCCACCCATCAACCAGCACTGGGCCAGCATGGATATGACCCAATCATCATATTCCCTCCATAATAACAGTAATTCAACTTTAAAATAAAAAAATAAGTAATACTAATAAAATTTTTGTAATGGTAAACTTTTTAATTCTTTATAATAGAGCAAGTATTGGATATAGGTATATACAGCATACAGCTAACGACATGTAATTCCATTATTTCTAAACTTTAATAAAAAACCGGACCGTATCATTGTCTATACAACATTAGATACTATCAAGCCATAACAGCAAATAACTCACGTCTGTTGTATGGGAGCCCCCTTAAATATACATTTTATTTATTTTTAACCCGGCGTCAGCAGAGTCAAAATATGCATCAACGACAGTAGGGTTGGGTCGAGAGGACCCGTATAAGGAACGCCATAATTACAAAAGTTAAAATAAATTTGGTTTGTGGTTCTACTATCTGTATAAAACGATTATCGTTATAGGTTTTTAGTAGAAAAAAACACAACAAGATACGAAACTATCTTTTTAATGTCATTTTCATAAAAGTGTCACAAAATATTAATAAAATGGACAACCTCTGTCTTAAAGTAATAAAATTTTAACAAAACAAACTTTTTTCTATAACATAAACTAATTTCTTACATGTTAATCAAATCTTTAGTAAACTAATAATATTATACTATTTGTATCAGTCTCATACGTCAGTCATAGTATCCTTATCATCTGCGCAATCTCGGCAGTACAACATTGCATGCATCCGAAAAGTACTAGTTTTCTATCTTTTTTGGCAGAACAGTCTTGGCATCTCTTTCTTACATAAAGAATCTTCACAGGTGGCTCCTCATCAGGTACCTACTCCTAAAAACTCTCTTATTCTTTTGCGCATAAGTCTTGGCAACTGAATGACATCTTTACGATTGCGCAAATGCTCACGAACCAGTATAAGGCTTAAGTTTCTTTAGAAATTGGCGTTATGTAATATGTACGCATTTATTCCAGACATATTTGCCAAAAATAACAAAATAAACAATATAAAACCCCAATAAAACATTTTTTTTTAAACGGTGCAAAATTACGACACGAATAGTATGGTTGGGTCATATTTACCTTTTTCGTGTTTGGCCGTGTCTATCACTCGCTGCGGCCGTAACACGACTGATTGGCGAATCCCACGTGGAGGGGGGCCATTAGCTCCAGCTACTGAGAAGTTTGGCAAAGTCGCACAAACATTTTAAGAAACACGCTCATTTGAAAACTGCTCGGGTCAAATAGACCCAACTGTGCGAACGCCGGGTTAAAGTGAATGTACATCTAAAAGTTCTCTGAATATTTGAAGCTTTTATTTCATCTTTAGTTAAATTTGTTTATAGTTAATGTCATAGTAAGCAAATTATTAATAAATAGCTATTTTTTTCTATAGGATTTCATAGTCAAATTTGACTATCGATGGAACAACACGGCCTGAGCACCTGTTGCCTGAAATAAATATCGGCTATCGAGCAAGCAACGGCTTTATAATAATATTTATCTATTAAATTCGACCTCCGTGGCCGAGTGATTTGCACGCCGGGTTTCATGGTGTCACCGACTCGAGAGGTCCCGGGTTCGAATCTCGGTGGGGGCAGATGTTTGTGTGATAAATACGAGCATTTGTACTCCAGTCATGGATGTTTTATATGTATTTCTATATAAATATACTTATATATGTACAGTATATGTTTTCTATCCGTTACCCTAGCATCCCATAACACAAGCCTTACAGTGCTTACTTTGGAGCTAGGCTAATTGATGTGTTTTAATTTTTTTTTTATCTAAATAGGTATATGTATTCTATCTGTTACTCTAGTATCCTATAACCAAAATCTTACAGTACTTCCTTTGGGGCTAGGCTGATAGGTGTGAAACCAAAATATTACAAAAAATATCTGACCTCGATCTACCATTATGTTATGTACCCAGTCTAGGACAGGAAGCAGCATTTTTTTCATATTTTTCTCATCCTTAGGGCTGCATGCATACAGGCCCAATATATTTTTTGTAGAAAAAAATCTCTTTACGCTGTAGGTCTGATGCTTTAACTAATTTTCTTTGCGAATAACATTAGAAAGAGACAAGTCTTAACGAAGTGTTACATTTAATTGGTGCCTCTAAATGAATCCAATGGTGTCTGAATTGACATTTTCTTTACATATAAAGCGGGTATGTTGTTACAATATTAATAATACACATCGATTGTTTAAACATTTATATAATATCGAATATTACAAAACAGTCACATTTATTGTAAAATTGCCTAAAATTTCTTTCGTTTTCGTCAAATGGGCGCTTATGTTCAAAAAGTTCTTCCCTTTGGGTATTGGTAATGGGAAATTTTTTGGAGGAAGTTCCATATTCGTGAACACGCAGTATCCCTAAAACCGAAAAACAAAAATAATTATATATATGTATATATATACTAGAACAATGAAACTAAAACCTAAAACTAAAAACCTTAAAAAAAACTAAAATATATTATATTTGTTTCTTAGGTTTTCACGCACATCACTCATTAAATAAAACTAGTTTTTACGGGTTAATGCACGAAACTTTATTTATTTATTGACGTTTCGCAACCTTTTCAGGTCTGCATCGTCAGAATAATGATTTTTTATTTAAAATTGTCGAGCTACCTTCGAAAGACTTATATTGAGCGTTCGGCTATTTCATTGGAAGATTTTTAAAATTTTATTGTCTATGTATGAATTTATTATTTAATTTACTTAATAAAGTATTTTATTTAAAATTCTTGTTTGTAATTTTGAGTTTATTTATTTGACCCTAACTACCGTAAACTACCACCGATTCCAAAATTGGGAGACCTTCCTGAGAAGAACCGGCGAAACAAACTCAAGAGAGGCTTTCTATCTCCTTCTTATGTTAAATTATGCAAACAAAAAGAACTAATAGTATCTGATGGTCTTGCAGTGTGTGCTCGGGGTTGGGATTTTTATTACATGAAATCGGGACATTAATTTAAAATATATTAATTATTTACATGAAATCGGGACCGTGTATGACTTGCGTTACAATGGTAGTCTTTTCGTTGAAAGTTACAAAATGGCTCTTCGCGAAAGCTTGAAAATATGAGTTCTTATACAGGAGAATTCATAAGGAACGAATAAATTTCTCATGCGATATCACTGATTTTGCTTTCAATGAAAACTTAGAAGAGCGAAACACATATACATCGATGCTTTTGAGTAAAAGTAGTCTTAGAGGCGTTATAATAAAGCAGTAGTGGATCAGGTAATAGCTCGGTGATTATCACTTCCATCTGTCAAAAGCTTACTGTCTGGGTTGGTTGGTTGAAATGAAAAATATTTAATTCGATACCTCTACATCTTCCCGAGATAAAGGGCCCCGACAGACAGAAAGATAAACGGTGCTAGCTGTTTTTAACGTTTATTAGAAGTTTGATTTCTTTCACAGCTTTAAGGGACGTAGACCTGAGATTATGGTTAACAACTCGATACTTGAGATAAAGAGCCTTTACAGACAGACAAACGGATGGAGAGACGGATTACAAATAGATGCTATAAGAGTTCCGGCTTTTTCCTTTTGGGGTTCGGGACCTTAAAAATACCTTCTTTATAGTAAGAAAATAAATATTTATTTACAACTGCTGTTACAGTACCTACGCGCCATGAAGAGTCGAGACTTGACGAGCGCCGTGCTTTTTTTAGTGTGTATGCTGTGAGACCAATCTCAGATAGGGTTGCCACCCGTACTTTATTATAAAGTATTGTACGTTATTTCGGGTAATTGTGATCTATACTTTATGTCAACAATAAAGTACGCGAACTACTTTATTTAATATGGTTTGAATACTCGCGGATTAATTTTCCATAAAATATAAAAAAGAAGGTTGATAGGAAGATTTTTTTCGTAAAACGGACCAAAAGTATGAAGAATATGTTATGCTCATTCCTGCAACGTTTTCGTAGCTATATGGCTTTGTACCATGACTTTTTCCATTACGAAAAATAACTACAGATAGTAGCCCCAAATTATTTATTTAAAGTTGCTCAAAGCAATGTAAAATATTTGTTTAAGCTTACTATTAAAGTGGAATAAAAAGTATTTTATTTTGTACACATAGTACTTTTTTTTCTGCCTTATAATATCTAATGTACTTTATTTGGACAAAAAAAAGTGGCAACCCTACTCTCAGATAACTTTAACAGCATCACCGGGTTTGGAGACGGCGAGATTTTTAGGGGACCTCAAGAGCCGAGAATTGGTGAGTGCCTCTAGTGGTATTCCAGGTGGATGGCATCTCCACACAGGGGAAGTCTCCTCTCCGTCTGGAGCCTCTAGACCACTCGAACCTGAGGCGCCTCCCACGCTCTTTTTGCCACCCCGATGGCCTTACTTTCCCCCTCAGACCTCATACCGCTAAAGAGATCTTTAAATCGACTACTGCGCATGTCGAACCACGTGGTGCGTCAAGTCTCATCTTTCGTGGAGCATATATCTTAGATTAAAACAAAAAGGGTAGATACGGTACGCTCATACTAGCATCAAATCAAATATGATCCGACTCAACTACATAAGCAACTCTCTCCACGCACACGTCTGTTTAATAAACATCAATCGAGCGAGCGAGACAGAACTATACGCTTCAACGCAGCGTATTGTTGTCCTTTTCTTGCTTACAAAATGGCGATTACGTAAATAATATTCACGACTAACCGTGATTTATGAGAAAAAAATGTTTTCACAGTTTTACGAATAAAAAGCGTTCTGGGGGGGGGGGGGGGGGGCGCATTTGATTTCGAACTATTTTTGTTCTTTATAAAAGAATCGAAGGCATTGTTTTATCTTCATAATACAGAATATACGCAATATTGTTATATTGAGTGTACATGCAGCGTGTTTGAATGTCAAATTGTGACTAAAGCGAATTATGGTCGTGGACCACAATTTAAGCGGATCACTTTTGAGCTGCGAATGCCGTATCTTCCATTTTTGTTTTAATCTAAGGCGTATATACACTTTAAAGTTTGTGTGTGTCTTAGCGTTTACTATTTCGTTTATTTTAAGAAATCAGTACCCCTAGCACAAACCAATATCGAATTCGAATAGTTTGCGAGTCCGAAATGTCATTGTCAAATCTTGTATGTAAAAGTTGGACAGCAACGCTACAAACGACGTAACAAGAACTAAAAATCAGTACATATTTGACAATGACATTTCGGACTCGCAAACTATTCGAATTCGATATTGGTTAGTGCTAAGAGTAGAGGAGATACTTACGGATACAGGGCATTTATTTGGATTGATATTCGAAAAGACCGCAACAAATTCAGATGCCCATTTTAATTTGAATAATTTGCATATGTGTTGTGATAGGACAATTGGAGCTGGCGAACTCACAAGGTCGTATATTATTTCAACCTAAAAGAATTTAAGTATTAAATAAATCTCAGAAAGTTAAAACTTATTTCTAGATTGCTACCGTAAGTCTAAATCTATATATTATGCAGAAAATAGTTTCATTTATCAATGTGCATTTGAAATCATGTCCACATTAAGAGCAACTTTCTGCGGCAAGAAAGACTTCAAGTAATCTCGACAAAGTGTTTTGTTGTCATAAGGTCAACATCCACTATACTCATTGAGTCGATTCGAATCGCAATAACTCGCCTGAAAGTGCCATAAAGGCTTACGCAGACCGGGACGGCATGGCAAGGGATTTTGCCCTGAGTCAGCGCACACTGGCCGCTTAGATACCGCGGCATTCCAGCACTATGCCACGGCATGCCACGGCGTGCCGCGGCACGACAAAACACGCTTCAGCGATTTGGTATTTATATCGATTATTGTAGATGAAGAAGTAGGTGCATAGGCTGATAATAGGAATAGAAGAAGATTTTGGGTTGGTAATCTATGGAAAGAAAGGGAATCAAAGGGTGAATTCCCCGCTTCTCTACCCCCGCCGCCGCACCCCGCAGTATATCACTACGAGCGCCGGAGTCCGTGGCATGCCTACCGCAGTATGCCATGGCATCCCGCCACGGGAGCCTGTGGCACGTCTTTTAATGCCGTGCGATGAAATCCATTTCAATGCCACGGCATCATTTTAAAGCATAGCAATTTATGTCGTATTTCTGTAACAGTACGGTTGAATGTCCATTAGTTAAAATTTAAATGCCTTGCCATGCCGTCCCGGTCTGCGTAGGCTTTAAGGCGTCGTAGCCGTTGTCCCAATTGGCTACGATCGTACGATGACACGATGCCTCGTCGTGCGATGAAAATAATCACAAGATGATTGAATAGGGGTCACCTCGTTTACACCAAGGTATTTAGAAAATTTTGTACAATGTTTTAATTTTTTGTTCACACTTCTCTACATGATAGAATAAAAATACATGTAGTATACAATACTTTCATCAAATTTGTTGGATGAACAAAGTATGTAAAGTAAATAAGTGATTTGTACTTGTAACATGCAAGTTGTTTATGCAGTGTTATCGAAATAATGTTTTAAACAACCAAAACAAGTTTTCTACAAGTTTTGTTGAAAACTAGCATTTGACTTGTTTCTTGGTGGGGGTTGTTCGAGGAGTAATATGTAAATGCCATTGCATTCGCATTTCCTTTCAAATGTTTATAATATGTATGTACTTGTACAAAAGTATTTCATTTGACATTGTGGGTTAGGTACTTATAATGCGAAGAAATGGACTTGCAGTCAAAAGTGGAGCACCTGGGGGTTGATACCTCAGATTTTTGCAACAGTGAATGAAATTAATAAAATCTAAATGGAATGTTCAGCTAATTAAAAAGTGTGCCTAGCGGTATTGTCATATGATTTGTACCTACTTGGTGTATAATTTCGTAAGTTTCTAGGTTTCAGACAGGACTCGAACCTACGTCTTACGCTGTCCGAGTAAATACTTACCTCTATGCTACCGAAACCTTAATTGTCGTGTCCAATTTCTTCTAGATTTCTTTGTTGTCCAGTTCCCGAGGCGTTAAATACATGAAAACCTCGATTTCAGTTACAGTGAATGAAATTAAAAAAAAAACAAATGGAATGTTCAGCTAATAATACATACTAGCAAACCAGTGAATCAAATGTTCACAAAAAAAAATGTATTTAATTAATTGAGAACTTCGGAGACTTTGTGTGGTTTCTCGATAACCGGAAGTGCTACGTTACTCACATCCGGTTTGTAGTCTTATCAGACTATTCTTAACTTATAACTTAAACATTCTCTATATCTATCTTTTACGGTTTGGCCGCTGAAACAGCACCACGGACGGACGGATGGACTTGTCTATTAGATAAGAGATAAAGGACTTTTTGGCGGCATCGGAAAGCGACACTTTAGCAGTTTGTTTTTCTTGTTAAAAATTGTGTTGTGGCGCATGTTAGTGTCTAATAATGGTGGATTATTAACCACTAAGTGTTCGGGAACATGCACAAGTGTTGGCAAGTGTAATAAAATAGCGGAAAGTGTCTTTCGACGTTCCCTCAAGAAGTCCACGGGGAGGTTCCAGTAAATCCCTACACATTTACTGAAACACAGGGAAAGGGGAATTGACTTGACTGCCACTTACTTTGACTTGATATAATACTTTGACCACGAGTGCTATAGAAAATGTAAACATTTTTAACACTTGACATTGGCTAAATGCACAAGCCGTGCGAAGCCATTGAGAAAAAAAAATACGTATAAAAAAGTTAACCTATTAAAAAAATGAGATCATGTTTATATGATTTGTACCTAATAGGGTGTATAATTTTCGTAACTTTAATTTCACTAGCCGCTTTTAATATATGAAACTCCTCTTCTTTTTAGGTTTCCGAAGAAGAAGAATCCACTAATGTCTGTGTCCGTCTGTCTGTATGTCACCAGGTTGTTTATTTAAATAAATTACGAAATATCCTACAATAAAGTCAACCGAGGCCGTTTAAATTACATTCCCAACTAGCAACATCGCAATCAAATAATAAATTATAGATTAGAATAAACTCAGAGCTGGTAGTAAAAAAATTGGAGGGCAGAACTTAGGCCGTATACAGAAAGAAAGCCGAAAGCCGATCAGCGCTTATCGGCGCTTATCGGCGCTGCTGGTCCTTACCGGTGCACGCATGTCTATGGACCAGCGCCGTTAAGCGCCGATAAGCGCCGAGAAGTGCTGGCACTGCTATTTTAAATTAATTGTAATTAAATTAATGATAATGATACGGAAACCGTCGTGCGCGAGTCCGACTAGCACTTGATTCCGATTTTTTTTATTATGATCTATGTTGTCCGAATAATAAATGATTTGTATTTGAATTATTATCCTCAGATTAAATCAATCTAAGTTATAATCTTTTTATAAATGTAATAACTTTATCTTTTATTAACTAGGCGCTAAAATTATTTGTTTCGTACTTACCGAATGGTGACAACAAGTCGTTCTGGAAGGATTGGTTGTTTATGCCAATTACACCAATTTTTCATCAAACTGTTTTTCACTAAATCTAAAATGTAATAAAATGTTTCTTGAGTCATTCTTGTATATGTATAAAATCTTTGATCATCAAATTTCAATTTTTTTACAAATAAATGATGGTATTCTCCGAAACGTTTCCTTTCTCTATTTATAGGATGTATAGCTTTTTAAATACACATTTTATTACAAAACCAAATCATCGTCCGATGAGTCCAACATTTTGCTTGCTCTGCTTTAATCTGCTTCCTTTATGTAACTGTAACCAGTAAGAACCAGCGCCGATAAACGCCGATAAGCGCTGGTCGGCTTTCGGCTTTCTTTCTGTATACGGCCTTACTACTACTTATGAGTAAAAAATGTACGAAAACATTTTGTTTATTTCTGTCAGACGTTTGATTGTCGACAGTTTATTCTTATTTCTCCGCTTGGTAAGTAATTTGGTTAAAAACATTCACTTAATTATTACATGATCAATTCAATAATAGATAAATTAATAACTAAAGGTCAATTCAAGTAAAAAAAAAATAGGTTAATCGCAACCAATTTATTATTTAATTGCGATGTTGCTAGTTGGGAATGTAAGTTAAACAGCCTTGGTTGACTTTATTGTAGGCTATTTCGTAATTATTTACAGCTTTAAATAAACAGCCTGGTGACAGACAGACAGACGGACATTAGTGGATTCTTCTTCTTCGGAACCCTAAAAAGAAGACGAGTTTCATATATTAAAAGCGGCTAGTGAAATTAAAGCGACGAAAATTATACACCAAGAAGGTACAAATCATATGACACTACCGCAAGGCACATTCATTAAAAAAAACCATATCACATTTTTTTAATAGATAAACTTTTTATATGTATTATTAGCTGAACATTTATTTATTTATTCTTTATTACCATAAACACAGTAAATTGCGGACTTAATGCCATAGGCATTCTCTACCAGTCAACCAGTAAAGGTGTAGGAGATGAAATGTAATGGCGATAGAATATGAGCTACTTAGTGTGGATCATAAAAACTATCTACTATACCTAACTATTCTATAACAACAATAAATATAAAATACATATTATACCTTCACATATACTGATACACATATATATTCATAAATATATATTTAAATTTATAAATAAATACATAAATAAACATCATCATCATCATCATCAGCAGTCTCTTAATGTCCCCACTGCTGGGGCACAGGCCTTCCCTATGGATGGAATAGGGAGATTGGGCCATGACCCAGCACGCGGGCCCATTGCGGATTGGCGGGTGGTAACGACTGCAGGCGCAACCGGGACCAACGGCTTAACGTGCCTTCCGAAGCACGGAGGCACTCAAGATAGAATTTTTTGGTCACCCATCCAATGACTAACCACTGCGAAAGTCGCTTAACTACAACAATCGTAGCCGAACGCGCTAACGATCTGCGCCATCGAGCTCCTCTAAATAAACATACATACACTAAATTAGTAAAAAAAATGATGATATATAGATGACTATAGATTAAGAGGATAATTAGGTTGACATATAGTGAACACGCACTAGTTTTTACAAGCTTTTATTTAACTTGCTATGTACGAGTATGTTTGTTACGGTCAAATCTTACAACTCAATTTTAAAGCACTTGCTCTCAACCGATTAAGCTGAAATTTGATAAGCTCGTTCAGTTCGGATGACAATGCATGATTAACAGTGTGACGTCATTCTAAATCCAATATGGCGGCATACCCAAAATGGCGGACCAATCATTTTTAATGCATTCCTACAATATGGGCATCAAATTAAAGGGCTTGCTGAGAGTAACCCGGCAAAAATGTGACGTCACTCTCAATCCAATATGGCGGACTTCTAAAATTTGAAAATCTATTTAGAAACAGATATCTTTAACTAATTTAGTTGATTTTTTTTTCTTTTTAACGCATTTGAATAAAAGCTTGTTTTTAAAAAAGTTTTCTTAACATAATTTTATTTGAATTGTAACTTATTACGTGCACTGCGAATATTCAGTGGCAAATCATTCCAAAGACGTATAGCTGTGATGGCGAAAGATTTGGAAACAAAACAACCCTGAATGGTGAAAAATAGTTTTGAGGGTAAAGCCAGAAACATATTAACGTGTCGTGTCGTGTCGTGGCGCGCCAGAAGCACATCGGTTTCATACATTTACTATGGTTAGAGACATATTTACGTATCGTGTCGTGTCGACGCTTTAACCTCTCTATCTCTCTCTAACCCATAATAAATGTATGAAACCGATGCGCCACGTCACGCCATGACACGTTAATATGTTTCTGGCTTAAGGTGCCTGCAAGAGCGAAGATCACGTGGTCTGGAGGGACCCAGAAACATTCCATTTGGATTTTTTACATTTCATTCACTGTAACTGAAATCCGAGGTTTTCATGTATTTAACGCCTCGGGAACTGGACTACAAAGAAATACTAGAAGAAATCGGACACGACAATTAAGGTTTCGGTAGCGTAGGGGTAAGTATTTACTCGGACAGCGGAAGACGTAGGTTCGAGTCCTGCCTGAAACCTAGAACGAGTTGAATATTTTCTAGTAAAAATCTCATTTTTTTAATGACCAATGATTTTAATTATTAATTGAATTTTATTATGATGGACGGCGCAAGGAGCGAGGAGCTCAATGGCTCAAGTGGTTAGCGCGTTCGGCTGCGATCGTTGAAGTTAAGAAACTTTCCCAGTGGTCGGTCATTGGATGGGTGACCCAAAGTATACTATCTCGAGCTTCTTCGAAGGGCATGTTAAGGCGTTGGTTCCGGCTGCATCTGCAGTCGTTACCACCCACCAATCCGCACTGGGCCCGCGTGGTATCACGGTCCGATCTCTCTAACCAATCTATTGTCATGTCACCTCAGTGTTGTGTAAAGTCTTAGAAAGGGTCCTTAACAACCATCTGACTTGCTACCTAGAAGATTACTCTCTGATTTACGATCGTCAATATGGATTTAGACCGAATTGATCGACGGGTGACCTTCTAGCGTTCGTGACACACATCTGGGGTGAAGCTATAGAGAAGCGGGGAGAGTTCCTGGCTATCAGCCTCGACACCGCCAAGGACAGGGTATACAGTGGGGACATTAATAGGCTGATGGTGATGGTGGTGATGGTGATGAGGCTGATAAAGTAAATACCGTAAGTGAGGGTTACTTTAGCTCGGGCGGGTAAGTTTGTCCCAAATCAGAAAAAATATTGAACTTGCCGCCCCATCAGTATCTCTTGGGTGACCGTAATAGTTCCAGTTGAAAATCACAGATATATAGGCCATATAGGCCATATAGGCGCGCAGTGTGGTGTTGTTTTACCGACATCATTCCTGTATCAAGTTGTCATTGTAACGCGGGATTTTTTGTAACTGAAATAGTTTGCAAGTTCATGCGCAAACTTTCTCAAAACTGTGGTTTTCGGTAAGTTTACTATTTTTTCTAAATTTAAAGTTATATTTTTTATTTAACTTAATTATTTTTGGGCAAAAACATGCATTTGTGTATTTAGTATGCTAATGGTGATCTGTTATAATATTAAAATGAGTTTTTTTCACAGAGAAAACTCAACGAGCTAAAGTAACCCTCTTTTAAGGCCAACTTTGGCCCAAAATTAAAAAAAAAACATATATTAACCCTTAAATATTATTTTTTCCTATTTTCGTATAATTACTTTGTAACTTATAATTTAAACTTCACAATGGCAAGATATAAACCTGACATATTCATCACAAAGAGAAGCTACAATTTTTTTTTAAAAAAATGGCGTTGAGCAGACGACGGGTCGTGGCGGGCATTTTGTCCGCGAAGCAATAAAGACCGCGTCTGCCCGTCGATGTCTGCGGCTGCCCGCGCCGCGTACACAAAGCACACGACGGGCAGAGGCGGTCAGTTCAGGACGTTCGTTCTAGTGAATAGTCCATGACCGCCCCGCGCCGCCGTCTGCGTTACTGCATATAAACTGGTTGTATGATCCACGGCGGGCAGCCGCGGACATGCCGCGCCGCCACTGCCCGCCGGGCACCCAAGGCGCGGTCTTTTTGCCCTCTGTGTGCGTTTGAAGTATAGGATTCAATTTGTGCTATTATTCGCGGCGAAATTGACCGTCCCGCCCCGCCCCGTCGTCTGCAAAGCGCCTTTAGGTCAAAGTAACCCGCAGTTACTCGGTACTCACTGTTACATTGTTACTCCAGGGACTGAGTATTGTGAAGCTTGCGTTAGTGACGTAGGCCCCTCCGCGTCGCGGCCTCGCCGTGTAAACTTTGGGGTCACGCAAGTATTTTGGATTGTAATATGTTATAATCCCTCTCTCCTGGATAAACTGAGTCTGCAAAGATAAGCAAATATTTGTTTCTTAGGTATTCTAATAAGGAGATAGAAAGCCTCTCTTGAGTTTGTTTCGCCGGTTCTTCTCAGAAAGGTCTCCCAATTTTGGAACCGGTGGGAGTTTACGGAAGTTAGGGTCAAATAAATAAACTCAAAATTACAAAAAAGAATTTAAATAAAATACTTTATTAAGTAAATTTAATAATAAATTCATACATAGACAATAAAACTTTAAAAATCGAACAATGAAATAACCGAACGCTCAATAAAAGTCTTTCGAAGGTAGCTCGACAAATTAAATAAAAGTTTAATTCTGACGACGTAGCCTGTAAAGGCTACGAAACGTCAATAAATAAATAAAAGTTTCGTGCATTAACCCGTAAAAACTACTTGTATTTAATAAGCAAATATTCACAAGTGAGCGAATCTCAAGAAAATAAATAAATATTTCCAACATTCACACCAATTAGCCTAGCCCCAAAGTAAACACTGTAAGGCTTGTGTTATGGGTTGTTACGTTAACGGATAGAATACATATAATGTACATATATAAGTATATTTATATGGAAATACATATTAAACGACAGGCGGGGATACTTACCACTATACTACCGAGGAAATGAGGAGCTCGATGGCGCAAGTGGTTAGCGTGTTCGGCTGCGATCGTTGAACTTAAACAACTTTCGCAGTGGTCGGTCATTGGATGGGTGACCAAAAATTACTATCTCGTGCTTCGGAAGGTACGTTAAATGTAGCGTTCATAACAACTTCTTTGATTTAGAGAAAAGAAACTCGGTTTGTAAGTGAGAATGTATTTTATTAAGACAATCAATTTGGAACTCGATGGCGCAAGTGGTTAGTGCGTTCGGCTGCGATCGTTGAAGTTGAGCAACTTTCGCAGTGGTCGGTCATTGGATGGGTGACCAAAAAATTTACTATCTCGAGCTCCTCCGTGCTTCGGAAGGCACGTTAAGCCGTTGGCCCCGGCAGCATCTGCAGTCGTTAGCACCCACCAAATCGCACTGGGCCCGCATGGTGGGTCATGTCCCAATCTCCCTATTCCATCCATAGGAAAGGCCTGTGTCCCAGCAGTGGGGGCATTAATAGGCTGATGAAAAAAACATATTAAACATCCATGACTGGAGAACAAATGCTCGTATTTATCACACAAACATTACCCCCACCGGGATTCGAACCTGGGACCTCGCGAATCGGCGACACCATGAAACCCGGCGTATAAACCACTCGGCCACGGAGGTCGTCAAAGAATAGAAATAGAGAATTGTAGCGAGTTAGGTTGGCAGATTTTTTAATTTAAAATGGTGGCATATAAGCGTGTGTACTATTTGTATTTATACTTTGACACAACAATCAAAAGTCAAGTTAACAATTAATATATAATTTCACATTATGTAAGGAAAAGTGGTCATTTTTCAACTTGAATACTCTGCAAATAATAAAACAGGGAGAAAAAAACAGGCCTTGCTGAGTTTCTTGCCGGTTCTTCTCAGTACAAGGTCGCTCGCCGTAGATTTACGAACCCAGGGCTAAGCTTCTAGACATTGAAATGAAATGAAAAGTCATTTATTCAGTCTAGGCTGTTACAAGCACTTGTGAAGGTTCGCAAAACTACGGCGGGAGACCTTGTACTGAGAAGAACCGGCAAGAAACTCAGCAAGGGAAAATTTCATGAGTGCTTGTAACAGCCTAAACTGAATAAATGATTATGATTATGGCCCGCCTGGTGGTAAAGGGCAATCATAGTCTATAGACTTTTGCTCTACTTAATATTATGTTAAAATCTAAGTAGTCTTTTCAACCTTCAGAATAAAAAGAAAAATTAATTATTTAATAATTACCGCGTTTAAGACTGCCCACAAATACGTAACCAGAGCGATCTTCAAAAACAATTTCAACATTTTCATCTGAAATCACAACACAACCACCGCTTGGTTTTTCCGGCTGAACACTAAGTAAATATGAAATTTCGATACTAAAATGAGCTCTATATTCATAGAAATTATTTTAACATTTAAATTTAACTGCACTGAATGGGGTTTAATGCTAGTTTTGCGATAGTAGAATTAGGCCTATCAATTTTAACGCCCTTACATTGTTCTGGTAGCAAATTTAATGTGGTTGTTCTCTCATAATTATTTAACTACAAAGGGGAATGTCAGAGCAATCATAACTCTTTCATACAAAGCTAACGACGAGCGATTTGACTGTAATTGCATTAAAATCCATTTAATTTTATTATTCTAGCAGTTTTTGGATTTTATATAGCTTATACATACATATAAGTAGAATCCCACCAAAAACATTCTGTAAAAAAACTAGCCAAGTCTCGATGGAGCTGCTTGTTTAACTCTAAAAAGTAATGAAACCTAGACAAAGGCGTGCCAAGTCTAAGGTTCCTTACTGCGATTTCTTTATTATTATAGTTAATGTTGTGTGACTTGGCCGTTTAAGGGTACACAAGGGTACAAAATCAGGTGCTACATGACACCATTGCACCGATGTGTCGCCAGAACCTCTACCCATTCATCATCATCATCATCATCATCAGCCTATTAATGTCCCCACTGCTGGGGCACAGGCCTTCCCTATGGATGGAATAGGGAGATTGGGCCATGACCCACCACGCGGGCCCAGTGCGGATTGGTGGGTGCTAACGACTGCAAATGTAGCCGGGACCAACGGCTTAACGTGCCTTCCGAAGCACGGAGGAGCTCGAGATAGTAAATTTTTGGTCACCCATCCAATGACCGACCACTGCGAAAGTTGCTTAACTTCAGCAATCGCAGCCGAACGCGCTAGCCACCTGCGCCATCGAGCTACCCATTGACGATGGAAAATTGCCACTTGGAAAACGTTGACTGAATAACCAAGCCAATTGTAGGCTTGATGCCTACAATTGGCATCGTGCTCCCCGATTGTTCATCAATTTATTTACCACCAAACTCGTTCCTTTGCATAGTTTTGGTTGGTTTATGTTTCCGAAGTATGATTACTACGGAGCCAATCTTTAGTCCTAAATTATGCGGTGGTAAGCCAGGCACATTTACTTTTGTAATGGAAAGTGACTTCATGGGTTATCTCTATATTGAACTCATTTTTCAAATTGACGACTCTGTATATAATACAGGGAGAAAAAAACAGCCCTTGCTGAGTTTCTTGCTGGTTCTTCTCAGTACAAGGTCTCCCGCCGTAGATTTGCGAACCGATGGCGTAGCTTTTCGACATTCACAAGTGCTTGTAACAGCCTAGACTGAATAAACGATATTGAATTTTGAATTTTTTGAACATCCTAGGAGTTTCAAAATTCAATTGGAAAGTTAGCTAAATCTTTATTTGTTACACAGTCAATAGGTTAGAATGAATGCATTGTACTATAAAAATCCTATGTCCGTCTCCTGGTTCTAAGCTACCTCCTCACCAATTTTAAGCTATATCGGTTCAGGCGTTCTTGTGTTATTAATAGTATAACTAACACAACTTTTATTTTATATATATACTTACTTAACACTTAATAGTGAGTGGTACATGACCCCGTCGGGGTGTTGCAACAAACTTGAGCTTAACATTAAATACATTTATATTTTATTTTCACTTAATTGTTGTTCATATTAAATCAAATCAGGTCCAACCAAATTAAAACAAAAACAAACCATTTTAAAAATTAATCAAGTCAATTTATATCATATCATGTAATCATAATCATATCATATCATCATAGTCAAATCAAAATCATATATTATCAAGTTAAATTAAATCAAATCAAATCATATACATCGAGCCGTTACCGCCAAATTATCGTAAGCGACACTTTTGTCGAAATGCGTTTTTTGTGGAAAGTAATATTTTAAACCGTAACGGACCCATCTCTGTTGATATTTCCCTCCAAAAGAACACCGTAATAATATAATAGAGGGAAATATCAACAGAGATGGGTCCGTTACGGTTTAAAATATTAGTTTCCACAAAAAACGCATTTCGACAAAAGTGTCGCTTACGATAATTTGGCGGTAACGGCTCGATATATAGATTTACTACGTCCAGCTTTCGACGAAAGAATCCCGCTTTTTTCACTCAAAAAGTTCCTAAATTCCGCTGGACTTGACTGACGTTTTCTTTAAATAAATGATTGGATAAGTTGGTACAATATTAATAATACACATTGATTGTTTAAACATTTAAATAATATCGATTATTACTCAACAGTTACTTTTATTGTTAAATTGCCTATAATTTCCTTTGTTTTCGTCAAATGGGCGCTCACGTTCAAAAAGTTCTTCCCTTTGGGTATTGGTAATGGGAAACTTTTTGGAGGAAATTCCATATTCGTGAACGAGCAGTATCCCTAAAACCAAAAAACAAAAATATAGTTATAAATTTTGATTTATCGGGCCAAGTTTTGGCATATTTATGTCAACTTTAAAACTAAATTTGACAGTAGTGATGTTTTTGGCGGGATTTCATCGAGTGCGGTTGGCGTCTTATTTTATTTATATAGTGGATATTGTGAAATAAAATTGGTGTGAATTTGTGTTACAACCATCTGCGCAACTGAAGAATTAGTCGAATCTTCGAAAATATACGCTATTCCGGTCAAGTGGACGTGAGAACTTTATTGTAGTGTTGACTACCTCACAGAAGCTTATCAGAAAAACCAACTCGATCCATTTCGAGCACTTCAAGAAACATTAGAATGCGTCACACCGACATTCTAATGGATTTGTATTTATGTATACGACTGAAGGACTTGTATCCATGGTCATGAATAATAAAAAAAAAACACAGTGCTGTCTCCTTTTCCTTCTCTATAGAGCGTAATAAGTAGTTAGGGCATAACGCATTTCCCTCTCAAATTGGAGCGCCCGTCTTCGTAGGTAACCTTCGCCTTACAAAAGAAAACGCCTACAATAACGCTTGCCTTTTGGTGGTGTTGTATTGCTGTTGGTGAGTAAGGTTCCAGGAGGCCATTTGCCTCGGACCCCATAGTCCCATAGTCTCAACTCGTCTTATCTCAAACTATGACTTACTAGCAAACCAGTGAACCAAATGTTCACCAAAACCTGATTTCTCGAAAACCGGAAGTGCTACGTTACTCAAATCCGGTTTGTAGTCTTATCAGACTATTCTTAACTTATGACTTAAATATTCTCTTTATCTATCTCTTACGGTTTGGCCGCTGAAACAGCACCACAGACAGACGGACGGACTTGTCTAATAGATAAGAGATTCAATGTATGGGCAACGAGCAATGCCTTTTCAACTCGTTACCTGAGATAGAGAGCCTTGACAGACAGATGGACGGAAAGACGGATAATAAAGAGATGCTATGAGAGTTCCGTTTTTTTTCCTTTTGAGGTACAGTAGTCTAAAAATACCTTCTCTCTACCTCGTCTTCCTTTCAAGTTTGTGTGTATATTAACGTTTACTATTTCGTTTTAAGAAATCAAGAGATACTTACGGACGTAGGACATATATTTGGATTCCAATTCGAATAGACTGCAACAAAATCAGCCAACCACTTTATTTTTAAGAAGTTGCAGAAGTGATGTGATAGAATAATTGGAGATGGCGAACTCACAAGGTCGTATATTATTACAAGCTAAAAAAATATAGGTATTAAATAAATTACAGACAGTTAAAGTGAGTGTGATGTGTCGTGCTACTCGTGGTTATGTCTGGCTGCCTTTATTGTGGAAGTTCTACATCTGGAAATTGCAATCTTTAATGAAATGAAATGAAAATGAAATGAAAAGTCATTTATTCAGTCTAAGCTGTAACAAGCACTTGTGAAGGTCAAGAAGTTACGCCATCGGTTCGTAAAACTACGGCGGGAGACCTGTACTAAGAAGAACCGGAAAGAAACTCAGCAAGGGCTGCTTTTTTCTCCCTGTATTGATATATACAGAGTCGTCAAGTTGAAAAATGACTTCAGAGATACTTCTGAAGTCACCTTCCATTACATTATTTAGGATATAGATATATAGTTACAATAAAATTAATTATTCATACATGTCTGTGGTACCTTGCATGCCTTCTATTCTTCACGCCAATTCGTTCTTATGAAAACCCTTTTCAAAGTGGTAGGCATAAAGAATACATGTTTGAGATTGGGATCGTTGAATGCGAGATCTTTGAACACATCTGGGGTGAAGCTATAAAAAAGCGGGGAGAGTTTCTGGCTATCAGCCTCGACATCACCAAGGACAGGGTATAAAGTGGGGACATTAATAGGCTGATGGTTATGTTAGTGATAGTGATGAGGATGAGAAAGTAAATACTCACTGTTACATTGTTACTCCAGGGTCTGAGTAAAGTGAAGGTGACGTTAGTCTTGTAGGGCTCTCCGCGCCGCGGCCTCGCCGTGTAAACTTTGGGGTCACGTACGTATTTTGGATTGTAATATGTCACTGTCCCTCTCTCCTGGATATACTTAGTCTGCAAAGATACAATTCACTAGTGAGTGAATCTAAGGGCAATAAAGAATTGGAGTGAGTTAGGCTGGCAGAGTGGGGTTGGGCTGGCAAGTTAATAGAGTAGCAAATAATATGGCGTAAGCGGCAAACATAGTTTATAGACGCTTGCGACACCAAAAATATCACCGTTAACAACCCTGTCCCAATCACCTACCCCGTGGAGCCCTGGAACATTACTCACCGACAGAAACACAACACCACAAAAAGGTAAGTAGGTGAATACCTATGGAGTAGTCTAATATCGATCGCGCAAGTTAAGCAACTCTCGCAATGGCTGGTAATATGATGCTTAACCAAAATTTTGTTTACTCGAGCTCCTCCATGCTTTAAAGCTATTTTATCTGAGGCTAACGGAGTTTTAGAAGATGTTGACCAAGTCATATACACCATGACAGCTCACTGATCAGCTTGTGAATGCCATTGTGAGCGTCGCCGATCAAAAGTTGTCTCAGACTGATTGCCATTGCGAGCGTTCTGATCAAAAGTTGCTCTTACACTGATTGCCATTGCGAGCGTTCTGATCAACAGTGGCTCTCAGACTGATTGCCATTGCGAGCGTTCTGATCAAAAGCGGCTTTCAGACTGATTGCCATTGCGAGCGTTCCGATCTAAAGTTGCTCTCAGACTGATTGCCATTGCGAGCATTCTGATCAAAAGTGGCTCTCAGACTGATTGCTATTGCGAGCATTCTGATCAAAAGTGGCTCTCAGACTGATTGCCATTGCGAGCGTTCCTATCAAAAGTTGTTCTCAGACTGTACCGCCGCAAATCCACAATATAGGGAGATGTTTTACAGCTAACATACTTTATGTATATAAGGATGTTTGTTACTTTTTCACGCTGAAACGGCTGAACGGATTTGTAAGAAATTTTACAATTGTATAGTTTTTTAACTATACAAATATGACGATACTTTTTATTACAGAAAATGTTGGGTTCTGTGGGATTTTTAAGAACATAACTAAAACGTGAACGAATTCGCCGGCAAGCTGTTCAACCTTCAGAATAAATAAATTAATATTGCCTAATTCTAGGCTAAAACTATCATCATCAAGCACATTTAATTCATCAATTAAAATTTATAACAAATTGCCCAATACAATAATGAATGAAAATAATTACTTGACATTTAAAAATAAATTAAAGGAATTTCTAATTAACAAATGTTATTATAATGTAAATGAATATTTTAATGATAAGATCAGTAATTATTAATGTACATGTACAAATAATTTATTTAATTATTTATTATATTTAATTTTGTGAAATTATTAATATTATTATTTATAATTAAATCAGATCCAATCCAATTATAACAATCAAAAATAAACAAATGAAACAATCTCTAACATCCAATTTAAATTTTACTATTAGTGTTGTTCTTCTGAGAAGCGTATCCTCTCTTCTAATAACCAATTGCGTGCCCGATGGGGTCCATAATGCTCATATTTATATAAGTACCTACCACCCACTGTACACATTATGGTTGCAATAAATGATTTGAGTTTGAGTTTGAGTTAAAAAGAAAAATAAATGGGTTAATATTTACCGCGTTTAATACTGCCCACAAATACGTAATCAGAGCGAGCTTCAAAAACAATTTCAACATTTTCATCTGAAAAAGCAAACCCTGCCACCGCTTCCTTTTTCAGCTGAACACTAAGTAATAATTAATTTTAAATACTTACATGAGCTCTATTCTATTGTTGTAGTAATTATTAACATTAAATTACTTGCACTTAATGGAGTTTAATGGCAGTAATGTGATAGTAGAATTAGGCCCATCAATTTTAACGCTCTCACATTGTTCTGGTGTCAAATTTAATTTTGTTGTTCTTTCAAAATTATTTGACTACAAAGGGACGTTATATTTGAGTTTGACTATAGTTCATATCACGTCAAATACATAGTGAATATGTTAATTTTTGACATATGGTTATTTTTTCTTTAAGATATAATTAGGTATATAGTCACTTTTGACTATTGAAACTACACGGCCTTAGCACCTGTTGCCTTAATGAATGATCTCGAGCAAAAAACGCCAAAAAAAAGATCTTTTAAACTTATATAAGCATTAGTGTATTTGTATCTGTTACCCTTGTATCCCACAACACAAAGAAAAATAGATATTAATATTACATATTATGTCAGTGACATAAATGTCGACTTGGTGAAATAGGGCATTGCTGTCCTATTCGCAAACTTTTTTGTCAGTAGCAGTGTGTAATTAAAGAGCAAATTGAATATCCATCGATGCTTTTCAGTACAAGTAGTCTTAGAGGCATTACAAATAAAGCAGTAGTGGATCAGTAGCAAATAACTCCGTGATTATCACTTCCGTCTGTCAAAAACCTACTGAGTGTATGGTTAAAATTGTCATTTTTGGACTTTTTGGCGGGATCGGGAAGCGTCACTTTAGCAGTTTTGTTTTTCTTGTTAAAAATTGTGTTGTGGCGGATGTAAGTGTCTAATAATGATGGATTATTAACCACTAAGTGTTCGGGAACATGCACAAGTGTTGGCAAGTGAAACAAAATAGCGGTAAGTGTCTTTCGACGTTCCCTCAAGAAGTCCACGGGGAGGTTCCAGTAAATCCCCACACTTTTACTGAAACATGGGGAAAGGGGTATGACTTGACTGCCACTTACTTTGACTTCACTTATTACTTTGACCACGAGTGCCATAGTATTTGTATACCTACTACCTACTACCAACATTTAACACTTGACATTGGCTAAATGCACAAGCAGTGCGAAGCCATTTAGAAAAAAAAAATATTGTCATTTTATAGTAAATAGTAAAGGGTCTTGACTCACAGAAAGATAAAAACGGTCATAACTTTTTTTTTACCTTTTTGGGACGTAGACCTGAAATTATGGTTTAAATTTCAACTCGTTACCTGAGATAAAGAGCCTTGATAGGCAGACGGACGGAGAGACGGATAACAAAGTGATGCTACAAGAGTTCAGTTTTTTTCGTTTTGATGTATGGTATTTTGAAAATACCTACTCTCTCACTCCTTTCAAGTTTGTGTGTATCTAAGCGTTTACTATTAAGTTTATTTTAAGAAATCGGGAGATACTTACGGATATAGTACATTTATTTGGATGGATATTCGAATAGAACGCAATCAGCCATCCAATTTATTTTTAAGAATTTGCATAAGTGTTGTGTTATGATAATTGGAGATGGCGAAATCACTAATACTAACATTTGCCCCAACAGGGTTCAAATTGTCGCTTACTGAGAGGTCCCGCTCAGTAAGCGACAATTTGAAACCCGGTGGTATTTAACCACTCAGCCACGGAGATCGTCAATTACTATCACGACATGTCAACGACAAATACCGGGTTTGGATGAAATTTGGCAAACATAAATTTTATGACTTGAATTGAGACATACGTTGTATAATTAATGAATATTTTATACAATTAATGAATATGTTAGTGAAAAGTTTTAAATTTTTGACATTTTCATTATATTTTGAACGATTGAATTATTTTTTTAAATATGTTATACAAGATTGAAAAGTTATGTTGGAACGTTAGATCTACCTATTTAGTATTAAGTTTTAAATTTTGACATTTGCATTATATTTTTGACAAATGAATTAATTTTTAAATGGTTGGTTAAAAATTTGTAATATTGGAACGTTTCATAATAATGACTGTAGATTCTATCTATTTAGTTTAGGATTATTGCAATACCCTAACTGGGTTCTTGTTTGGAATGATATATATATTTTTTGTAACAGTATGTAAACAGCAAGAATGCAATAAATGAATATGAAAAAAGGTACTGACAACAGATACTTTGTTGCCCGCCAGCATGAGCAGTCTCTCCCCGAGTAGGTACGTTCGGGTATTTCACACTGAAGGAGATCATGGAGCAGTTGACCACGTACTTGGGTTTCCAGTAATCCAGCCAATGTGTAATTCTAGTTCGGTTCTTGCAGTTTTTGCCTTGCCAGTGCCAGTATGTAATGTTAAACCCAGTGAACTTTCTTACATTAAAATAGACAAGCAAGCTCATTAGGTTAGGTTGAAATTTAAATGATCGGTAAACAATGTCGAGAATACTGGCACCGCAATGAGCTTTCCTTTAAATGCAGTATTCTACTTTTTTTCAAATTATATCCATTACGGAAATCCCACGGTAACAGGTAAAATTAATGCCGAAATTATCGAGACTGAAATTCGGTCGGGATCCTGATTACTACAGACACGGTAATATTATCTATACAGTATTGTGACTCGGTCCTGTCCTTGAAATAACTGCCTACGGCCGAGCGGGGCGTAGACACGTGGTAGGGCTGCCCGCCTACAGTATTTTTATTTCATCCATATAATTGAGTTTCTTTCTAGCTTTATGATGTTAAATATTTTATTTTATATGTAAAAAAATGTTGTAAATGAATTAGGAAGTGTTCATAAAATACATGTTATTTTTAGGTATTATTTAATAAAAAAAAGTTATAGATTTGATACAGAAAAATATTTACGCCTCGACTGCGACGTACGAAAAGCTTTATTATTAAATTTAATAGTATAATAAAGACGCATTCGTATAAAAAGTTTATTTAAGAATACTTTCGGGAAACATTGAAAAGGAGCAGAAAAGGGAATATCTTTAGCTAGGTTATATATACCTGCAGCTACTTAACAATTGATATGTTTTTTTTATTGGGTGCGTTATTGAAGAGTTCAAGCAACCAAAAACAGCACAATATTTAGGTATCTGCTTAATTCCATCAAATATTGACAATACAAATCGCACGGCTAACTGCATAAAAAAAACAATTCACACCGTTCGGTCGTCGCTGCGGCGCATTGGCGACTGGATGCCAACCGAATGCCGCGCGAACACGAGTGGCGTAGGTATGACACGCTTTCCGACCGTCTGTATGAAGATAGAATACTGTATAGATAATATTACCGTGCTACAGAGCCCTCACTTTAGACACCGAATATGAGGGCATCCGCTCATGCCAAGCTTATACAGTGACACTGGACTTACTGTGAAGAATTCGCACCGGTCATTCATGGGTAGGGTGACCAAAAGCTTATAATCTTGAGTTCCTCCGTGCTTCGGAAGGCACGTTAAGCCGTTGGTCTCGAATGCATCTGCAGCCGTAAGCACCCACTAATCCGCACTGGGCCCGCGTGGTGAGTCACGGCTTATTCTCCCTATTCCATACATAGGAAAGACCTGTGCCCCAGCAGTGGAGACATTAATTGGCTGTGATGATGATGAAGATAATGACTGGCCTTACGTTTATGCACATGAGTAAAGAAGGTATAGAGGTACAGGTTCATGTACTGCGCGCCTCTGTTTAAGCACTGGCGACCTGTCGCTGGAAATACAAGCCTTTCTCTGCGTTCGACATTCGTCCCCCCCAGGTTCGAGTGGTCTGGAGGCTCCAGACGGGGAGGAGACTCCCCCCGTGGGGAGATGCCATCAGCCTGGAATACCTCTAGAGGCACTCACCAATTCTCGGCTTGAGGTCCCCTTAGGATCTCGCCGTCCCCAAACCCGGTGACGCTGTAAAGGTCATCTGCGACCAACAGCATACACAGACAAAAAAAAAACGCCGTCCGTGGGAGGCGCCAGTCAAAAGTCAAAATAATCTTTATTCAAATTGGATTCACCATACAACTCTTTTAATTTGTCCATATTTTGCCCCTATCACTAGTTAAGGACATTTTTTTAGCTGTGGAGTAAAACTGGTGAAAAAATCTTCACATTGTTAAATAATTATGTAACAATGTTTATAAAGTTTTATATTGTTACGGTATCAATACAAAATCATATCTTCGTCATCATAATTATAGAAAAGAGCCTGCCGGAACGTTTGGAACAGTTTAAACCCAAGCATTTTTGTCAGAAATATAATCAGACACCACATAACAATAGGCTTTATTAATAAGAACTCTTTTTATATTAGCTTTAAATTTATTGACGCTTAATTTTTGGATATTGCAAGGGACTTTATTGTAGGAGCGTACACAAATACCTTCAAATGAATTATTGGTTTTGTGGAGCCTTGTAATTGGTATAGTTTATTTATTTTTATTTCTAGTATTAAGCGAGTGCTTATCACTATTTTTTTAATTTTATTTTTTATAGGAAATAATGTAATATTTTTCCGAACATACATTAAATCATTAATGTACTAAGAAGCAACAGTCATTTTATCGATTTCTTTAAAATTTTCTCTTAAAGAGTCTAGTTTTAAGTCCAGTACCCTTAGCACGAATCAAAATCGAATTCGTAACGTTTGCGAGTCCGAAATGTCATTGTCAAATCTGTACTGCTTTTTAGTTCTCGTTACGTACTTTGTGCCGATGCTCAAGTTTCCATACAAAATTTGACATTGACATTTCGGTTTGCAAACTATTCGAATTCGATAATGGTTTGTGCTAGGGGTACAGTTCACACTCATATACACGCTTGTCTCCGTGCCTTCTTTACGCATGTGGTTTATGTGTATAAGTTGAAGTGAAGTTGCGACGACTGCTCAGCATCTCGATATTTCATCCTGGCTCTCAATGCTTATGATAATACGATGTCGCCGATTCTTAATAAGGAACGCATACTATCACTGCTGGCAAGAAGGGCACACGCTGCAGTTTTAGTGGGTAGGCCTGCGGGAGACTCATATAACGCCGTCGCCTTGTACCCAGCGACAAAGGTATGTGTCATTTTTCTAGGTAAAAAAAATGGTTGCCTATAAAGTCTGTAATTGTCTGTGTTGTCTGTAAATCGTGAAAAAACTCACGGACTCAGCACACACGGTGTGCGGATATGTGTTGCCCGGAAAGGAGAAGCGCACGCTATGAAAGCAATTGTTCTGAGATTACGATGTATATATAACATTTAAAATATGAAGCTTAAGAAAAAGAAAAAACTTTTCAAAAGAGAATAATGGGGCCACCCCTTTATTTGGATCGAGCGAACAACGCGGAGTTAAGTTTGCTCTGTGCATTGCTGGGGCCTATAAAATTATTTCTTATCAAATCTTTATATAAATATCGTTGTATAATATATAATAATATTTATTTATTATTATTATATATCTTTATATATATAATTCTTCTGTGAGTGTGTATGTCACTGAACTTCTCTTAAACGACTGGACCGATTTTGATGAAATTTTTTGTGTGTGTTCAAGGGGATCTGAGAATGGTTTAGATTCACAATTTTGTCCGCTGTACAACCCCTATTTTTTTTAGGGCGGTACGAAGTTCGCTGGGTCAGCTAGTATCTTTAAATATATAATTCTTCTGTGAGTGTGTATGTCGCTGAACTTCTCTTAAACGACTGGACCGATTTTGATGAATTTTTTTGTGTGTGTTCAAGGGGATCTGAGAATGGTTTAGATTCACAATTTTGTCCGCTGGACAACCCCTATTTTTTTAGGGCGGTACGAAGTTCGCTGGGTCAGCTAGTATGAATATATAATAATAAAGAAATATTTCCAACAGTCCCACTAATTAGCCTAGCCCCAATGTAAGCACTGTATATAGGCTTGTATTATGGGATACTAGGGTAACGGATAGAATACATATACTGATACATATATATGCATATTTATATAGAAATACAAATTAAGCATCCATGACTGGAGTACAAATGCTCGTATTCATCACACAAACATCTGTCTGCACCGGGCTTTGAACCCCTATCGAGTAGGCGACACCATGAAACCTGGCGTATATACCACTCGGCCACTAAAGTCGTCAAAATGAGTCATATGAGTTAAAACTTTTTAGGGACAACCGCGTACTTTTGTCTAGTCCGGTACTTCGATGTCCCCAGTTTCGGGGGATTTTTTGTACGCGGTACTTTTAATTCATCATCATCATCAACCTACTGATGACCCCACTGCTGGGGCACAGGTCTTCCCTATGGATGGAATAGGGATATTGGGACATGACCCACCATGCGGGCCCAGTGCGTTTTGGTGGGTGCTAACGAGTGCAGATGCAGCCGGGACCAACGGCTTAACGTCCGAAGCACGGAGAAGCTCGAGATAATAATTTTTGGTCACCCATCCAATGAACGACCACTGCGAAAGTTGTTTAAGTTCAACGATCGCAGTCATACGCGCTAACCACTTGCGCCATCGAGCTCCTCAATTTGCGCTTTTAATTCGTCATGAGCGTTTCTCGATGAAGTTGTAAGCGATCTATTTTAGCGGACAAAAAAGCCTGCGGACAACCGTTTTCCCTCGCGTGCTAGATCATTAGACAGATTCCTAATTAAGGTACGTGACTGTTCTTCGCTGCATGGAAAATGTATATTTCACTTGTTCTTAGAAGTTTACTCCTTAAGAATCGATTTGCATATATAAGGGGCCCGGTATGAGAAAAATGTGAGGAGTAAAATCTATCGATGAATGACATTAATGACCTCGTTACGTTTTTGTGCGCAACCTCATCTGCGCACCTTTCACTTTTAGCCATGGCAACGGATAAAAAACATTAAGTTGTCACAAATGTCAACAAAATATATAAACTAAAAATAGATAAAATCGGAGCAAAATTAATGAAAATAAATAAATTACAGAATATAGAGAAATGCCGGTAAGTGTCCAGCACTCTGGAACAGTGATTTTCAGTACAGATGGAATTATAATACATATTTACAAAATGATGACTAGTGTGTGATATTTTTGAAATTGTGTGTTTCCAGAATAGTCCAGGCAACGAAAAGGTATAGAGGGAAATGCTTAGAACACAATTTTTGACTTCGTGACTTTGTTAGGACTAGTTAGGAGGTAAACATATCAAAAGTCCCCGCCCGTAGCCCTTAAGCCGGGGGGAGGGGGGGGCTTGAAGGTCCCATTTTTAGGTTTTTCGCATATATCTCGAAAACTATGCATCCTAGCGACATGAGACTTTCACAAAAGTGAAAGCTGATTAAATTTGCTACAAGTCTTATTCAGTCAAATTTTTTGATATCTTGTATAGTTTTCGAGATATCCGTTCTTGAAAGTCTGTAATTATGGAAAAAAAAATTGTTCCCATTTTTGCTCTATTTGACCGGATAACTCTTCAACAATGCACCCAAAAAATAAATGCCGGCCACCCAAAAAAGTAGGGTTGTAGAGCATTAAATTATCTTCAATAATAGAAACAAAAGCCTTTTTTTTTTTATTTAAGGACAAAATTGTTAGGGTAGTAGACGTATGGGGGCGGTACGGTGGGCACTAGGCCGCGTACTCAGCCCCCACGCGCGGGCCGTCCTGCGCACGTCTGTGGAGTCCTCGCGATACCCCGGGAGACCCCTGCCGCGGAACCTCGGCAAGGCCGGGAGGCTGCTAGGTGCGGAGACGCGGAAGAATCCCTAAACGGGGATTTCGCGGCTTCGCACTAAGCAGCTTAGAGGGTGTTCGCAGGGTTTTTTAGCGGATATTATGCCGTAAAGCGCCCGTAAGGGTTACGGGGTCCTCAGTGGGCAGCCACTGCTGGGGCTCGTAAGGCTTGCGGGAGCCAGGTGTGAGGTCCGTTCGGCGGTGTGCCTCTTAAAGGCGCCGTCGTCTGTAAATAGTATTTTTTGCCTGCGTATAAAAAAAAGGGGGGTAGTAGACGTATTGAATAAAGGGGATGCCTGCGTCGCCCGGTAAGAAAACTGGCAGTGTTGGCCGTTACCTAAATAAGTAGGTGTCTACACCGCCGGGGGCCATGTTCACGACCAACAAATACCTATTATATGATTTTTCGATTTTCTGTCGATGCACGAAAGACTGTGCAAGCGCGAAGTGAGGCTGCAAAAAAAGCAAGCCTCAAATGTTCCCCAGCGTACCAAAATTGCCAGGGGAACTGCTTGAATGGGGTCCCTCAAGTTGACTCCGAAGGTGAAGAAGAACAGGAGGATCCTCTGACCGTTTCCCTACAGGGTTCCGATGGAGAAGATGACACAGAAAATGAAAATGTAAACGAAGACGAGGATCAAGGTTCTTCCCACCCCAAAAGAGCAAGAAATTGACTATATTGGATTTTTTTACAAATCTCTTTTTGCACGTCATAGTGAATTGTATCTAAAACTGCTGCCGTATTCGTACCTGTATAGCCAATGAGAACCGAAAAAAAACCAGAGGCACAGGGCCCTACCGTCTCAATTTTTTTTAATGTCCTGTTTTATAATTTTAATTATTCTTAATACTACTTTTTGTGTTGAGCTGGACCAATACAACACCAGACAATCTTATCATTTAAATAATCATCTAATTTATAATAATCTTTTTTGCATAAAGTAGTTAACTCTTACAGTTTTTTTAACTTATTTTCTGGATTAAGTGTGAAGAACCTGGTCAGTGGGCCAACAAGTACATATTCTAAAATGAGCATGTGTGCTATTTAGACATCGGTGCATCGTTGAAAAGTTATCCGAGAGTTAACCGGTCAAATAGAGCAAATTACAGATTTTCAAGAGCGGATATCATTATTACATTATTATTATTAGATAATTACAGTTTCTCAATGACACTAATTTACTCTCTTTTTTACTTATGGACCTCACACCTGGCTCCCGCAAGCCTTACGAGCCCCAGCAGTGGCTGCCCATTGAGGACCCCGTAACCCTTACGGGCGCTTTACGGCATAATATCCGCTAAAAAACCCTGCGAACACCCTCTAAGCTGCTTAGTGCGAAGCCGCGAAATCCCCGTTTAGGGATTCTTCCGCGTCTCCGCACCTAGCAGCCTCCCGGCCTTGCCGAGGTTCCGCGGCAGGGGTCTCCCGGGGTATCGCGAGGACCCCACAGACGTGCGCAGGACGGCCCGCGCGTGGGGGCTGAGTACGCGGCCTAGTGCCCACCGTACCGCCCCCATACGTCTACTACCCTACAACCCTACGGCCGGCATTTATTTTTTGGGTGCATTGTTGAAGAGTTATCCGGTCAAATAGAGCAAAAATGGGAACAATTTTTTTTTCCATAATTACAGACTTTCAAGAGCGGATATCTCGAAAACTATACAAGATATCAAAAAATTTGACTGAATAAGACTTGTAGCAAATTTAATCAGCTTTCACTTTTGTGAAAGTCTCATATCGCTAGGATGCATAGTTTTAGGACCTTCAAGCGCCACCCCCCCCCCCCCCCCGGCTTAAGGGCTACGGGCGGGGACTTTTGATATGTTTACCTCCTAACTAGTCCTAACAAAGTCACGAAGTCAAAAATTGTGTTCCAAGCATTTCCCTCTATACCTGTTTTTGAGCATTCGTTGCCTGGACTAAAATACATAATAAAATATATGATGAATAGCGCTGATGTTAGATGATAAAATGTGTGACATGGAACCTATGATAGTCGAAACCATGGGACGATTCCTGAGGTATCTCTACTTGTGATCGACTTCTTCGGACTTGATTTTGTTTTGTGTCTGTTCAAAGACAATCGTTTTTAGAGTGTAAACTCCGGTCGTGCGTCGGAGCTGACACACACATTTTTTTATTCAAATTGAACGCATAGTACAATTCTTTTCAATCGTCCAAAAAGTTGTCCTCTTCAAATCTAACCCTTGCAGTCCCACTCCATTCAACTGATTTCTTTTCATATTCCTTCTCTGTGCATTCTGTTCGTTTGTGGAACTCACTACCTGGAACCAGGGCTTGAAACCGGTTTCGAAAATACCGGTAAATAAGGGTTAATACCGGTTTTTAGTAAAGGTTTCGTTCGGAGCGCGTCCGAAATGAAAGCAATACCTAAAACCTTAATAAATCGGTTTAATGCAGAGCGACACGTGCAAGCGTCGGCATCGCTTGAAGTTTGTTTTGTTTGAACTAATCAAGTCACAACTTGTTAATGCAGAGAGATTGGTGCATTTATTGATACGTTTGCTAGCGTCTAGTGAGTCAAGATATTCATTTATTATCAATGCCGTCAGAAAGAGCGAAATGAAACCCTTTAAAAACCGCTAAATTGATTCAAAACCTATTTGATTTCGCTCTTTAGGAAAACCGGTTTATTAAGGTTAAGGTAGAGCCAAACCTAAATAAAACGCTCCTAATGTACTTGGCACTGATTTAGGTTTGAAAATTAACCGGTAAACAAGCCCTGCCTGAAACAATCCGGAAGGCTCGCTCTCTAAGCTCGTTTAGTGATAAAGTTAGAGGTTATTTCCTTTCCCAACTTTAAATCTTACCTCTCTCTTTGGAGATATCTATTGCATCTATTATTCATTATTTATTTTACCATACCTGTTACACCCCTCTCTTCTTGTTCCTCTTCTTTATTTATTTCACTGCCATGGGTTGCCTGGAAGAGATTGCTGTTTAGCAATAAGGCCTCCTATTCTTATACTTTCATGTTTAATGTCTTGTATATCTTGTGAGGTGTATGTCAATAAAGAATATTATTATTTTTATTGTTTTGCTCTACCACTAAAGCTCACTGGAGGTATGTCATTCAGTTTTATACAGCTGTAAAATTTAATTTTATACAATGATACCGTTTTGTTAGCCAGCTCCTCATTTTTTGCTTCGGAGAAAATACACAAAGTACTACTGCACTACTGGCGAAAACTAAAATGAATGCCATTGGAGATTCAATGTGAACAAAACAAGGTTTAATTAGTCCTAACGGGATAAATTTTTTTTGCTTTAGTCGGAATCCAAAATTGGAGATGCTGAAAGACACATTGTTGTAATATTTATGTAATTTGGGATATCACTGAACGTACACTATAATTGAAAAATTTATCAAATTTTCTTTCGTCTTCGTCAAATCAGGGCTTACGTTCAAAAAAATCTTCCTTTCTTCCAGGCGTGCTTTTCTATGGTCGTTGCTCATGAAGTCTGCTAATTACAAGAGTTCCACGGGGTAGGAAGATGGAGTTAAGGTATTCAGAGAGCCCAAGCAAAATTCTTCGTTAAGTAGTGTATGAAGGTTATCATGTTCTTTGTTGGTTTTTCAAAGAACCGAAAAAAGCAAAAACTTTATTGGCTCCTTCGTTAGGTAGTCACATGGAAATAGAGACATGTAAGGATATTTACCACTTTTAAGGTTACCCACAAATTTAAACCCAGAGCGAGTTTCAAAAATGTTTTAAACATTTCCAAATACACAATCATCATATCGCTCTTAACTGAATACTAAGTTGGTAATTACCGTAATATCTATTATGGCTCTATTATCATTTTATATTGTTTTGTACATTTAAATTACATAGCCAAAAATGAAATAAAAAATATAAAGCGAATTGTATTAGTCGATTTGTTTATACAAAGCGAAAGGTCACCGCTTCTACAGAATACCTTTTATCTACGCCTCATTATCTTAATTTAGTGTTTTTTTAATAAATCTAAGAGGAAGTCCGACCACAATGACAATTTTCATTAATATCGGTTTAGTGAGCGAGTAAGCTCGGTGTCATTATTATAAACAGATATTTTTCGCGGTCAAAAAGTAAGTCCTACTGAATCACGAGATATATCCAACCGTTTCGTCGCACTGGCTACTTTGATCTCAAATGCTGCCATTTTGGTTAGGAATTTTAGATTCAAAATGTATGCTTTGTGTTAAGTGATTATGTTTACTACACGGAAAACTTAAAAAAGATATCGCCTTGCTTATGAGTTCCACCATGGCACCAGCGCGTTTGGAACATCTCGAAGGATTTATCACACATAATTCCATGTATTATGTGATCAATATTATTTGAAAGGTTAATTAACAGAACACCATTACTTGCGAATTTCATTTTTTTTTATGTTATAGGGGGCATACGAGCAGACGGCTCACCTGATGGTAAGTGATCACCGTCGCCCATGGACACTTGCAACACCAGGAGTATCACAAATGTGATGCCGGCTTTAAGGAAGGAGTACGCTCTTTTTTTGAAGGTTCTTGGGTCGTATTGGTTCGGAAACACTGCTGGCGACAACATATTCCACAGTTTTGTCGTACGTGGTAAAAAATTTCGACAAAAACGCACGGTTTTGGATAGCCACGCATCAAGATGATGGGGATGAAATTTTTGTCGCGATGTACGATGGCGAAATGCAGCAGCTGGAATTAATCCGAACAATTTCTCAGAACACTCCCCGTGATAAATGCGATAGAAGATGCAGAGCGAAGCTACATCCCTACGCAAAGCCAAAGGATCAAGCTGATCGGAATTAGGTAAGGACGTAATATGTTACAGTTGTTATTTATTCATCCAAGGCCACTTACATAATCATAAATACCTTATTGCTCGCAGATATATGCTACCTCTAATAAAACTGTCCGTATACTCGCATCAGCAAAGTTCTCAACAATAGGCCGCGGATTGGGGTTATCGAGGGAAACAAGCTTACCCGCTCTCTAACTCACGGAAATGCTGCCAGAGGTAAAAATCTATAAATTGCACTTGTCGAAGTTGGTGACAGTTGTGGCGCAAGTGTCTTTATCCGGCTTTACGCGAATACCGTGCACGAGTAACATTTTCTAACAAAAGCGCATCCCGATCTACTCAATCTAAGGATCTCGATTATTATGAAGCTCATTCATCTGTGAGCGAATCACTGTTAAGCTGTTACAGAAAAAAGTTTTATAATTGATAAACTTTGTGTGAAGAATTTGTTCGCTTCTTCCAGGTTATTTTGGATGATTACCTGGCTTACGCCTTGCCCAAGACACTAACAAAATGAAATAGCCCTTTGGGATAAAATAATTATATTGAAGATCACAAAAACCAAATTAAATACAATGGGAAAAAAAAAACATTCTTTTCTTCTAACAATATGGTGCAATATGAACAAATTTAAGAATAATTAAAACAAAAAATATACTATAACAATGAACCTAAAACTAAAAACCTTAAAAAATAAAATATAATAACTAAAATACATTATTAAAAGGAGTCCCTTTAGGCAAGGTTCCGAAAATACTGGCAGCGTTCCCCCTTTGGATAGCTAGACTAATTCTTTGTCCGAGGTAGCTGCCAGCTCTTCGGTCTCCTGTAATGTCGACTAATCTTTTTGCTATTTCTTTAAAAAGTCTTATAGCGCTAGGACCCCACGGACCAAGGATCTCGACACCGAATGAGACAAAATCATATTCGGAGCCTAGACCCCTGTATTTGCCTGCCTTAGCTTTTTCAGCCGCTTCACAAGCCGCACCAGCTCTGTTGTTGGTTCCATGTAGATGGGAAGGGGCCAGCGTGTCTGAACAGGTTGCATCCCATACTAGCACCCGACCCATCTTCCATGGAATCAAACTCATACCGTCCGGTCTCTTGCCATCGTCTCTTGCAATACCAGTTGGCTCAAGTAGACTTCCCACGTTGACGGTGGCAAGGGACCGGCGTATGATATCGTTAAGTGCGGCGTGTCTCGAGAAGCGGCCTGCACTTTTTTGGCAAGACAGTCCATGATGTCCTAGCTTGTCGACATCACTGCCACAGAAAAAATAAATAGACAGCTATCAAAAAAAATATAAGAACCGCATCACTAAAAAGAGCATATACTTAACAAAAAAGTTTTATCATGCTCTACGTGGATTCATGACACTTTGTGTTGAGTGCTGCTATGCTGCTCGGGTTCTTACGTGAAGCCTGGTTAAGTTCAGCTTGCAACTCATTGCATCATTTACTCAAGTGTATCATTTTATTGATTTAAACAAATTTGAAGATATATACAGCATTAGAATGAGATAGGGGAGGGTGGACAACATTTAACTAACGGTTTACCCTTTATCGTAAATCGCAGTCTTTTAACGTATATATTTGCCAGCTCCATCAGGCTTCTAATTTCAGTTTTGTTGAAGTAGTGGTTTTGGCACTTCATTGAAAATACGAAAGAAAACACAAGTAAGATTTTATTTTTAAAATTTAAGTTTATTTAAAATTTTGTGTTTTTATTAATAAAATGTGTTCTAGAAACATCAGTGTTGATTGGTTAAGATTATTTCCGTACTTGGGATCGTGAATGATTTTAATCATTTCTTTTATTAGGTTTGAACATTTCACCTTGCAAGGTTATAGCTATTGCTCGCTCCTTTGTACTCGTTTCATTCACTTCTAAATATATGCGGTATTTGGTGCTCTTCAACAGCAGGGGCCATTTTGCTGGTGGCATTTCTACATTATGCACACTAAAGGTACCCTGGAATGTGAACAGAAAATTAGAGGGTTGGGCACAGAGGAACAACTTAAAAAAATATCTGAGGCAGCCTTATCACAACCTCGTATAACCTATACAGGAGACTGTAGCCAAGTACAGTCACGTTATGTGGTAATTCTACAATAAGTAAAGTTACCAGAACTCAACGGGCAATTAATTCCTATACCACTCCGACCACACTCTCATCACGGCTTGAAATAAGTACGGTTCAAGCTGGCAAGTTTAGAGTACAAAACATCAAATGGAGTGGAGTAAACATTATAGTAAGTATAATGTAATCTATTGGCACAAAGATTTAAATGGTATTGGCATCAATAAATTTATCATCGTCGTCCAATAAGGCCTGCAAAATGAATTGATTTTCAGCCATACCAGCTAACTGGACTCTTCTAACAGTTCTAACACTTAACATTGACAGGGCGTAATTGGCGAGAATTTGTAAAAAAATCCGGTGACATTTACATATATAAAATATATTGAGACGAAATATAAAAATATATAATTTGCGACTGCGTATTACAAGTATGTTACCCTGTTATCTTATCTTATCTAATCTAAGTATTTATGATTATAAAAATTGCGTGATTGAGTTTGTATGTGACCAGTATAAAATAGGATTACTCACGGCAGGGTAGGGACAGGGCAATGGGTGCGGCACGTTCTGCGTTTCCAAAATTGCTACGACCCATGGCAGCTTTAAGAAATCGCAGAATTTGTAGTGGTAATTCACGCGAAACTTTGACTTGTATTCGACTGTGCCACCCTGGTGACAATAACTCACATGAGTACTTACTACCAAATATAATATGACATAAAAAAGATCGGGCAAGCGGAGAGAATGGGAAGATATCACGAAGTTCGCTGCTGCCTGCTCGTACCAGGACTAGAACAAATCTGGGAACTCGAGTACGGCGGACGCCAACGTCTCTCGACCGTTGTGGACTACAAGGCACATAGAGCATTATAACTGCATCATTAGGAGCATACACTAAATCAATATTGAAACAGGACGGTTAAATGTTCTTGTAATTGTATTCTATGATACGAAATTCAGTTATGATATATTGGAAGCGACCATAAAAAGCTGGACTCTAATACTGAAGTTATTTTTAAGGTGTTACGATAAGGAATACTGACAATCGATAAGTTATTCGTGCCGGGAACTAGTGCCGTCAAAGTCATGTTTATGAGGATTCTGCCCCCGTCTCCATTCTGGTGCTTCGCCTCAAACGTGGTGATAGAACAGTTTAAGAAGTATTTCGGGTTGCAGATCTCCAGCTTTATCCTGGCCCAGTTCTTCTTCTCTGAATTCTGCAGAATAGAATAGTGATTATGTCGCCGGAATATGGCACAATTAATAATATTTTACATCACATCTGATTTCAGATATAGTCTAATGAATTTTAATTGTTTACTAATAAATTTCTCCTCCATTTAATTATAGTAATATAGGTAAATTCACGAATTTGGAAGATTCTTTCGTTTGCAATTTTTTCAAACTCATTCTCTAGAACTATTTTAAGGAATAAAATAACACTCACATCACACATAAAGATATTTAGATTGAAAGTCAATATTATAATAGATGTGATACACTGAAACTTATTTGCCATTATCTTTGGGTTTACATACAAAATATTAATGTTGGATGCTGTTGCTATTGGTATCAATATGGGATATGTACTCGTTATCGCATTAAAGTATTGTGTTGTGACTCATTAAGGTCTCATTATATTTCGAGTATAAGCCATTAGCGTATAGTCATTAGTTTTTTTTAAAGGTCGTGCACAGCGAGTTATTTGTTAGATTTGCAGTGCTATCCTTCAGAGCAACAACCAACACCTAAAATTGCAGCCAACGTACAAAATTAATGAAATAATGTTCTTCGTCATCCTTGGTAGTGAGTAAGATTGTTTTAGCTACATTATGAGAATAACCAACTTAACTCATGGATTCAATGATTCTTTTTATTAATTTTATTTTGTAAAATGTTTTGGTCATACTAGGTAGGTTCAATGAAGTCTTTGTGATCAACAGGGTGAAAACCGATAGTGATCACATGATGGTAAGAGGCTCATTGAGTATCAATGTTAAGTTAGAAAGGTCTCTATTGGTGAAGTTAACGCTCCAACCCTTTCACGCATATGTATATCCAAAAATCTGAAAGATTCCAACTCGAAGTCCAAAATCGTTTCACTTGTTTAGAATATCCAATCTTCTTAACAAGCGAAACAGTTTATACAATTCCAAATTATGTAAGACTCACAAAACTTAAGGACACGTGAGGTTCTCGTAATCATGAAAGAAAGACAAAAAATGAGACTACAGTCATTAGCAAATGCGGCAACCTATTACCTAATGGCAAATTAATAGGCATATCTTCAAGTCACAGTTACACGACCTTGTACTTTACTTTAATACCGGAAGGATTAAAGATACCATATATACAACAAAGATACAGAAGTGTTTGCTAGAGATCTGTCTATCGGACAGCGTCTGCTGACGCGGCTGAATACCAAAAATATTGGGTCAGACCACCTTTGTTAACAATATACCTCTACATCCGACTCATCAATCCAACCAAAGTAATAAAAACATGTTGTCTAATTGGTTAAAGGATTTATATCGATTTTTAATTTGATTTAAAGAGAATTTTGAAACATAATAATTCAACCTCTCTAACTGTACATTTGAAATATTCGTCAAAAGATTGAGTTCCTAATCAAACAGAATATCCGAACTCATGTTATGTTATCTTCATATGACATCAAGCTGATCAAATCATGACCATAAGCGAACCGTGACACCGGTTTTGTTATAATGAACCTTCATTACATTTCATACTTTAGTGACACAAAAACATATCTAAGTGTAAGGTATATTGAATATGGCACAGGAAAATACCGTATATAATAAATCAGTAAACTTTCCCAATAGAAACAAAAATTAGGAAATTAAATAACCTACACAACTCAAAGGGTTTCTCAGCTGAAGCAGCAGTGGAGGAAACACGTAGCGAGGATAACTGATGGTCGTTCGAGATCTCGAATAGCGATCACGCACCGAACGACGCTCAGTATGTAGGCAAAAGGTGTGTCGATCTTGTAAAAAATACAGCATGCGACTGGATACGGACAGCGTAGGACCGTAGGACCGATCGATTTGGAGATCCTAAGGGAAAGCCT
Source organism: Chilo suppressalis (assembly GCA_902850365.2). Classification (NCBI taxonomy): domain Eukaryota; kingdom Metazoa; phylum Arthropoda; class Insecta; order Lepidoptera; family Crambidae; genus Chilo; species Chilo suppressalis. The sequence goes on from OU963907.1 coordinate 2,719,819, forward strand.
ATGCTTTGCACTTGAATTAGTTTCACCGGTCTGAGAAGGTTACTTCCACATGTCAGAAAATCTAAGTAGCTCTTTTACAGTTATCTCACTTTAGAAATTAGCTGAAGCGCCAGGGAAATGCGGTAAATATGCTTTTAGGGCATTTGTTGACGAGACGATTTCTACCTGGTTTCTACTTCGGCCGGAGCCGGCTTTTTCACGAGCACGGTTTGTACGTTTTTATCAACCCCAAACCGTCGTTAGCACCGGTATTGTTAACAGAGCTTCATAGTGTCCCATACCTTACTGACGACCGGACGTAGACACGATTAAAAACTGTGCCTAGACCCCAGTAAAAATCTGCTAAAGTTCTTAAACATCCTCATCCTGTTCAAAGCAATTGATCTAATTTGGGGGGGAAAAACGGTTCTGCCGGGAGCCTGGACACTTCTTCTGGTGGTTCATAAGTTGATAAAACCAAGCATTTTCTAAATGTCCAAGGCATTGCTTTTTTTGCTTGGGGGACTAGCTTTCACTGAGTTTTAAGAAGCATTTTTTATGAATCTTTCAAAGGATTCTTCAATCTGTTCTTTGGTAACATGAAAAATATTAAGAACAATCTTGGGAACAAATTCAAACACAGACTGTGGTACGTCATTGGCAGATAAGTAGATGTTGTTTGCAGATTTAAAATTATCAGCCACTCCACTTCCGGAACAGTTTTGGAACAATTTGGTTTTTTGATTAGTTATTACTGACTTTTATTTTTAAATGAAAAGTATGATTGCGATATTTGGATATAATCTCTCGTGATATTAAATAATACAAACTAAATTTAGTAAGGTTCGATTACATTACGTGATTACACATGAGAGAAAATGTATAAATTGTTGTTGGGAACAGTCGTTTTTGTGTGGTTGTCTACCTCCGTTAATACAGTATGTAAAAATAAAATAAAAATCTAAATAGTGAACTAATTAACTAGAAAAGGTTTTGCATGCATATTTCTTACGATTTGATTGTGCAAAATGTCAGATTTACCTCAAATAGATTTTCTGGTCGACAAAATATGGATAATTGAGTAAGGTGCCGGTATTAATGTGTACAATGAACGTATACATGCTCATACTGGCTAACTTGTGCTATGGGCCATTTCTAAAAATCAGTATTCAGATTGTAAGTAAAGTGAGATATTTATTTACGTACCTGTGCCATCTGAATTCTGAAATTTGGCCCACAGCACAAGTGAGCAAGTATGTATACGTTCATTATACACACTAACACTACTCGATTATCAATATTTTGTCCATCAAAAAATGAGTAAGGTCTGAGCAGCCTTAGGATCTTACTCTATTACATCATCGCCACAATTATTTTTTTCATCATGCCGCATTCCCATAGTCGACATTATATTTTTTTTCATATTTTTTCACTTTTTATAAGCCAGAGAAATTTCAAATAAGTTAATAAAAGTTTCCCTTGCATCGTGGTCCGATAAAACCAAACCTTTTTTTTTAAATAATCAGCTTGCGAGATGATTTCAGCGCGATAAACGCCACTACCGCCAGGAGAGGGCCTCGATGGAATGCAATCCCAGAGAGTTCTCACACTGCACCGCCATTACGGCTAGATCTCGTAGAGGGGAGACGTACAAGACTAACTTCACTTTTACTATGAAGAACCCTTGGAACAACAATGTCAGCGTAAGCAATAACATACCTAGTAAAAAACCTAAGTGATATGCCGTGACTGGATCATCATAGCGTAATTGATTTTAGCGAAACATCTTCTATATCATCGTCCATTATCGGTTGTGTAATCAGAAGATAGTCTCATGCATTTATATGTCTTCAATTCATCCGCGCTGACTTCAGTTTTTTGAAAACCCCTAAGGAACTTAACATTTATTGCATAAAGAGTATCCTATGTCTCATTCCGGGTAATACAGCCGTTTGTTTGTGATTGAGTAACAAAAATACAAAATTGCACATTTATAATATTAAGTAGGATAGCTTTTCAATATGGATGTGAATATCATAATGATCCTCTAAAAATATTACGAATGCAAAAAAAATGGGGCACTGATTATGGAAATGAGTAACGGAATACTTCCTAGGATTTTCCAACTCAAATTGAATTTTTTTTACTAAAATTTGCTTTAGATTTGGACATCTAGCAGTTGAATGCTTAAAGAAATAACAAATTATTACCAGTCAAGCTATTGTCTAGCATCTATAGACACGCAGCCCGATAAGTCATTATAACACATTAATGATCATCCGTGTTTCTCTAATCAATTTTGTGAAACAGTGGTAACTATTTGCAGATGATACTTTTTAATTTTATTTTGTTGACAGAGGCAGCAAATTCTTAGGCGAAGTAAATAGTGTATTTTCAAAAATAATACAATGGTTCACATTAAATAACCTCCCTTAAACTCAAAGAAAACTGAATTCATAATATTTTCTTTACTAAATGTAAGACATGTTGATACTCCGCTAAGAACTAATGGTGAGGTAGTTCAAAGTACAACATTTTTAGGTTTAACATTAGATTCGAGATTGAAATGGGATGCTCATATTGATTTATCCAGCAGACTAAACTCGGCAGCATACGCTGTAAAAGTAATAAGGCTTCTGACTGATGTCGAAACAGCAAGACTAAAATGTCTGGGAATAACCCATCTACTCCCATCCTTTGCTCATTAAAGTTATCTAATAAAATGTTATATTAAATTTTCTTGCTCTTTGTAGCACATAAAGAATGAAATTATAATAAGAAAGAAAGAAAGAAAAATAATTTTATTTGAGACAAAGCATCAGTAGAAGAATATATAAACAAAACACGCACATCTAATTTTTTTGTCTCAAAACGGTCCCAAATCAGCATGATGCTGATGTTGCCATAAGCACTGATGGCAACATAATATAATAATTGTGTTGGCATATTTTTATGGAAATGTCGCTACTTTATAAAAAGCTGAGAAGTTTCTTACGCCTGTTCTTCTTGTCAGCTTAAATATGTCCTGAACAGGTGGTAGGATTAAAAATATATAAGGACGATTTAAAAAAGCTTTTCATAAGTCAACTTTATTAAAGTTTATCTTCATTTCATTTATCTTTAATTTCATTTCAGACATCAATGACTTTTAAAAATAACGGCACAATGGCGCCTTACAAACTTCAAAACAGAATTTGTGAATTGTTAAACAAGAAATGGGTGGCAGAATTCCTTTTGGTATTTACGGATATTAAACCCAAGTGTCCGATATTAGCGGTGAGTGAAACATTATCATTGACTGCCGACTGACTGCTGCCTATATCTACGAAGAAAAGACTAAGACCCACCAAGTAGACGGATTGGTAAACCACATTGATCAAAATAGTTAGGTATTAATAAATAAAAAAACTAGTTGAACAACTGTTCGTACCGCGCACCATCAATATCAGATGACTATTAAATGTTAATATTGGCTCGCTTAAACACACGGTTTTCACAATCAATTAGATATTTCCCCCGGAAGGTTTATACGAGGACGTGTAATGCAAGTCCGACAGCAAAGATTATAGTTTACACCAAGATAAGCGAGGGCGGGTTACTGATTATAAGTCAGTTAAAGTAAAGTGTAGAAAATTTAGTTAGACAAAGTTCCACTTGGTCCTGGTTCCTGAAACGATTCGGCTATCTACAGCGGCAGATGCGGGTTCAAATCCCTTCCGAAATCTAAACAAAGTCGATTTTTTCCTACTAAGTTATCTTAAGATTAAAAATCTAGCAGTTACACGCTTAGAACATATAAATATAATAATATGTAATATATGTTGTTATAGGGCACTTACCACTTTGTGAATATAGAGCTGCCGCCAAAGAATTTCCCATTACCGATACCAGATGGGAAGACTTTGATAACTCAGACCTTCTACGCGACGGAAACCAACGAAATGTTATCAAGAACCAAGTTAACACTAATTGCAACGTGATTAACATGAATAAACACATCAAAAGGAACTGAAATGTGATCATTATTTTTTTGTTAAGTTAATCGAATACAGTTAAAAAGGTGGACCCGGGGTAAGGGAGGAGGGGCGTCTAAGGAACCACTCGACCTCACCTCACTCACACACACCGCGGAACGTTAAAATAACATGACATGACGTCATATAACTAAGGTGACTCGTGACTTGACGTCACACTTTTTCGTGCGTGCAGCCAGTGATCATCGATTTATAAGCCGTTATCAAGTCAAAAGTAAAAAAATAATATCCGGGTCACACGAAATTGGACAGGTCCTAGTAAGATTTGGAACATGGAATAGATTTTCATTTTAATCGGTCTGCGAATTTCAATCTGGACCCGCCTGACTTCCAAAATCATAATAGGACCCGTCCGATTTTGTGTGAACCGAATATTATTTACACTTTGGAACTAACTACTTTAAGGAATATTATTTTATACCTTTTAGTTCCTTTACTTTTGGATTTTGATGTCGGTTTTTATATTTCGCATAAAAATATTTTTTATTTAATCCATTTTATTTTTCAAGTGCCTACGTGCAGAGATGTGACTTATCTGAGATAAAAGTATCTTAGAAGATACAGATACAAGATACAAAATACGTATTTGTTTCTTTTGTTTCAAATACTTTTTTAAAATTTATTTTGTATCTTGTTTTTAAATACTTTTTTTCAGTATCTTAGTATTATGAAGATACTTTTTCTTATCCTTTATAATTCTCAACATTGATTTTAAAACGCATGCATTTTTGTAAATTAGCGCGTTACTATTCTAAGCCTAAGTGCATTATTTTTCTATCAACTTTATTTAAGGTAAATTTTTTGTTAGCGTTCACTAGAGAAAATAGAGTCGTTTGAAATTTGTAATTAGAGAGAGACCAGAGCTTATTCATGATATCATCTCTTGAACATGGCCATTCGTAAACAGTGCACATTATCAATAATCGCGGTCACCCATCCCAAACCCAACCAGTCGTAAACAACCTGCATCTCTTATCTATTAGACAAGTCCGTCCGTCCGTCCGTCCGTGGTGCTGTTTCAGCGGCCAAACCGTAAGAGATAGATATAGAGAATGTTTAAGTTATAAGTTAAGAATAGTCTGATAAGACTACAAACCGGATGTGAGTAACGTAGCACTTCCAGTTTTCGAGAAATCACGTGATTTCTTTTTCAAACGAAACCACACAAATTCTCCCGAAGTTCTCAATTAATTAAATACATTTTTTTTTTGGTGAACATTTGGTTCACTGGTTTGCTAGTATTATTAATAATCGCGTTCACCCATTCCAAACCCAACCAATCGTAAACAACCTGCATATTCATAATCATGGTCACCCATCCTAAAACTGACCATACTGCACTTTCAGAATATCGAAAAAAAAAATACACCGAAACTATCATTAATTCATGGTGAAAAATGTGTATGCAAGTAAGATCAATCGTAAGATGATGACGATGAATTTGATGATTGGAAGAACAGCAGCCGCGTCTTTAGGTTCGTGGCCTAACGGTTATGTTATCAAAAAACAGGCACAGCGGACTGGCTATATTGCTAACATGTTTTGATTCAAAAAGTATCTTTATCTTAAAAAAGTATTTTGAAAATACTTGTCTTGTATCTGGTATTTCAAATACTTTTTCCAAAAGTATCCTGTATCTGTTATCTAAATACTTGACTACCTGGTATCTTGTATTTTGTATATTAGATACCTTTTTTAAAGTATTTCTTACAACACTGCCTACGTGGTAACCGACAGGATGGCAGGTCACTAATTTTATTTAGCTTTGAAATCAATTGGAATGGCGGCCGGCATTGCTTCCCATTTGTTTCTATTTGATTTCTATCATCAGGGATTTGCTTCCTCAATATTTAAAGAATAATCAAAACATTTTAGTGACCTGCGGTTCTGACGTCAGGATGGCTGGTCAAAGTAGAATACATACCGAGTGCAATGAGAATCCATTACTAGGTCAGCAAACCAACTCAAAATCAACAGTATGATGATCTTTTTAATTAATTTACTTTTTTAATCGCCGTAATCGGTTCATTCTTTGCGATTTTAAAATTAATTTGATGGTAGCCAATATTCACCGGCGGCCGAAACGTGTGACATCATAAAGCTCAATCGTGGTTCACTTCGGTCGAACTTTAGTAGCGTCTCTACGCACGCTCGCGCCCGAGCGCTAGAGCTCTGTGACGTCACAATTACTACGCGGCCAGCCGAAAATAGGTTTAGTAATTTGGTCATAACTTCGTCAATATTTGTCGTAGTACCAAAAAATTAACCACTGTATTTTCTGGCTGAATCCCTAGCTCTATAAATCTGCATTCTCAACTAACTTTGCGGATCTTACGGATACGGCTTTTACGGATCCTCATTACACGAATTTTCATATGCCAAAAATTGCATCCCATTTGCTTCCTTAAATCCCTATAAACCTTTGTTCCATAGCTATCCAGAAAATATAGATGCGGACTTAGTTTATCGTTAATTGGTAAAAATCTTATTTTGATGAATTTTATTCACCCTTATGTAAAATGTCAAAAAAGTATTTTTTAGGAATGGACGAATTGAGAAACGAATTTTAAAATCATTCTGTGTTTAATTATTATTTATATCGCAAAGGTTTAAGTAGATACGTCTTTGAATTAAAAATAATTTCGTAACTGGTTTTGCAAAACCTTTTTATATGTCCGGCCTATTTTTTGTGTTCACGAGTTCAACGTACAAACACGGTTGTTGTTTTTCTTCTGTTAATGAAGTCACATCGACATTACTAAGAGTTCTCGATGGAATTCTTTGGTGCCCCTTTTCTTGGCTAGTATTTCTGCAATCGTCTAGACAGCCAAACGTGCTGGTTCCATTGTAGACTTAAATATAGAATGATTTCAATCTATTTGTTTTAGGAAGTTACTGTTAAATAGTATTTAAGATAAGTAGCATTTATTATTAATCGTAATTTAGTATGGCACTTGGGGTTGACACCAGCTAACTTGGCGTCTGGACATCATCACCAATTAACATTAGATGCAGTGGAATGATTTGCGTACCTTATTATAAAATAAGGAAGGCAATTTATTCATATAACCTACTCAGGTAAAGGAAATGTATATTCCTAACAAGATCACAACCATTTCATCTTGCAACTCGAACGGAAGTCACATACGGGGTGCGATTCCATGGTAATGCTCACGCATCCTTTAACCTTGATAGTTCCATTAATATCGAAGTTCCGCATTGTTATAAATTTTCCCGCCTACAGTGTCATCTCAGACTGCTTGATAAAAGGTGTGTTTTAAAAGTGTCGTTGACGTTTACAAAATGTGCGAAACTAAAGCCAGATTGGACGGAAAAGTGGCTATAGTGACAGGAGGTAGCTCAGGAATAGGCTTGGAAGCTGCAAAAAATCTAGCCAGTCGTGGTGCACGGATTATTATTGCTAGTAGAAATGAAACCAAACTCATAATGGCTAAGGATCATATCCAAAACGCCACTGGGAACAGTGATATAGCGTACGGGATTCTGGACTTAGCCTCTCTGTCTTCTGTGAGGAGTTTTGCTAGAAACACTATTAACAATGAACCACGTCTGGATATTCTGATAGACAACGCTGGAGCTGTAATACTTCCTGACCGATTGACAGAAGACGGACTCAATCTTACTATGCAAGTCAATTACTTTGGTGCATTTCTATTAACATACCTTCTGCTGCCATTGCTAAAGAAATCGTCGCCTAGCAGGATAATTATTGGGACTGCCGCATCAATGTACTTTGGCAGCATCGACTTTGACCACTGGAATGATATCGGCAGGTATTCTTGGGTAGAGAGTCTGGCTAATTCTAAATTAGCGGATGCATTATTAGCTGTTGAACTGAGTAGAAGACTTCAAGACACAGGTGTAACCGCTAATAGTTATGATCCATTCATTGTGCGCGATACTGATATTTTATTGAATGTCCCAGGTTGGGCAAGCACTATAGCAGCACCTTTGATTAGCCTCATCGGCCAGCCCAAGGAAGACGTTGGTAAGCAATTGGCTTATTTAGCTGCGGAGCCAGAATTATATAATATAAGTGGATTTAATTATAAATTTTGTAGCAAATGGTTAAACCATTGGTGGGCAACTGACGCAGAATTTACTGAAAAGTTGTGGGAAGAATCGAAAAAAGCAGTTAATATTACTACTGCTGAAGATTGGGAAGCGCAGACTGATTAAATTTAAGATTTATTTTAGAAATTTGTGTTCCTTGTATTATGATCTTTTATTTATTACCTACCTATACTTACCTACTGATATAAAACAATGTAAATAATGTGGGTTTGACGTTTAAGGATTAGTTCTTCATTGGTCGTTTTCTAGTTAAGATCCTTTCTGGATTGGACCACTTCTTGTAAAACCTAATTCTTGTATGCATTTCTGCTTTTGACCACTACCTTATTTAACTACCTTGATTACGGTGTGCAAATATATGCAACTTTTTTTGATGACGACATGAAGTAACACCTAAAATAAAAACAAATCTAACAATCATCAAGAAAGAAAGAAAGAAATAAATAAATTTTATTGACCATAAACAGTATTGTTAACATAAATAAAAACAATAAAAAAGATGGCCAACTAGGTCCCTGCCTCAGCTTGATACTACAGCAACACCAGGGCTGCTGCAGCCATTCATCACATCAGTACCTTCTGAGATTGTTATCAAAAATCATTTATATATTTTTTATTAATTTGCACACTATTGGTAGGTACTAAAAGTAGATGAAAAACAAAATGGTGAATCCAGAAACAGTCGTTTTACGAGGTAGTCTTAAGCAGCAGTGGTCAAAACCAGAAATGGTCGCATGCAGAGGTAGTCAATTCAAAAAGTGGTCACCAAACGTGAAACCCGAAAATGTTAATGTAGTAATTATAATGTAGATCTATCTTAAAAATATCAAGATATTAAATAGCTAAGTTTATACGTAAGTAGTAGGAACTTACATAACATAATCTGTAAAGTAAAATAATATAAAAATATAGCAGCAGAAAAATATAGTTTATTTGATTTTTTTAATTTTCGAGATATTTTGCCTCGAAGTCTTTACCTTTTAATATAATATTATGAATAAAAAAAAATGTGTGTTTGTTATTGTTACTCAATCACGCGTAAATGTCGAAGTTATCTAGAAATTTGGTAAGTATACAAATACATTATACGTGGGTTCTTATTTAATCGGAAGAAAATATTTACTAAATTATCCCCCGGTCTAGTTGCAGACAGGATTGTCCTAGTAAATATTTTCTCTATATTTATAAATCTAGTGATTAAATGTTTAAAACGCTGTTCAAAGTTCCAGTCGTAACCACTGGATTTGTCCCCACTAGGGATAAATGACAAAATAAAACTATGTGACGAACAGGAGAATAGGCATCATGATGGGGTACATACAGTAAACGAAATTCTATTTAGTCCATCAGTTAGATGATCAAAAAATAATGGACACGTATTTTTTCTTTGGGCAATCAACCAATAAATTACAAAGATAAAGCGCGTCAAAGTTTGGGAGTAGTGGCTCGTGGCGTCACTTTTAAGTGAAAATTGTACCAAAACGTGACGTCATGCGACTTTTCAAATCAATATATCTCTGCAATGTTTATATTATGTGAAAAAGAAAAAATACGTGTCCAATACTTTTTGATAATCTACCTGATAAACGAAGAAAAAAAAATTAGTCATCATCCCTATTGAAATATTAGCTGTCACCAGTGATTTTACTATTGTTTCCTGTAATATGGAAGTTATTTCTTCAGCAGAGCGCTCCAATTTGACAGGAAAATCCTTCTCCTATATCTTTCTTTTGTCAAGTTTCCTGAAAATAGATATGCTCGCAAAATAAATACAATACTCTTAGCTTATATTATTATTATTGATTGAAACTACTTTTTTATAATAACGGGAAGCTAAATTAACATTGGAGACAAAGAGATGATACACGGTAGGTTCACACTCAGGGCCAAAAATCATTGAACAGGAAAAAAATGAAATAAAAATGCTGTTTTTTTATTATGAACGATACGCACGTGAACGTAAACAAAAGAATAATTTGATTTCTTTTGTCTGCAATAAGACAATGGCAATAATCACGAATAAATAGTCTCGTGCTTTAATTTGTCGTACATAAGGTTGCATATTGTACAGCAAATAGACATCCTAAGCATACCACACTGAGACGCGACGCGACCTGACGAGGGCGGTTGCTGTTGAATTCGTATCGTTTGCGAGTCCGAAATGTCATTGTCAAATGTGTACTGATTTTTAGCTCTCGTTACGTACTTTGTGCCGCTGCTGTTCAAGTTTCCATACAAAATTTGACATTGACATTTCGGTTTGCAAACTATTCGAATTCGATAATGGTTCGTGCTAGGGGTACTAATCATTTCTTTTTTGTGGTCCTGCTCAACGAAACTTCGTGCGTGAAATGCACCATGAATCTACGATGGCTATCGTTCTTGTTAATGGTGAATATGGGTAATTTGTTGGGTCTTGTAAAAACAATCGCATGCAATGAGCCAGCCGCGCGGCGCAGCAATGCATTTTTTTACATTTGCCACGAATAGGGGTGTATTCCGTAATATATACCATATACTGGCCAGTGCTAATGACGTCATGGATCGGCGCTATATTGGTGAATTGTTCCGAAATATATTGGCTAGTGCACTGACGTCATAAATCGACGAAATATTAAAAATAGTGCGAATAAAGAAGAATTTTTTGTTCACCTCATCAATTGAAAGGAATTCTTTTTAGTCGGATGCCATTATTGTTCTTTAAATAAAAAAAGAAATAAAATTCGAATGCATCTCACGCACGCTCGGTCAAACGTCATATTCATTTTCCCGGTAAAAATATGGTAGCATACCAGTACAATATGGCGTCGGATTCGTGACGTCATTACCACTAGCCAGTATACTGATGTACATTTCGGAATACACCCAGGTATCTTTCTCGTACCGTCTAGACCGCTAACAGTCTTGAGTATATTTGCAAGTCACGGCTATTGTGAACTTTCGGTAGTGTTGTATTTCTTTCGGTGAGTAAGGTTACAGGCCTCCACGGGGTAGGGGATCGGGTCAGGGTGGGCAACGCTTGATATTTTTTGTATCGCAAGCGGCTATGGTGGCCGCTTACCATCAGGCGGGCCAGGAAAACTATTCAAAATTAATAAACCTGGCTTTATATATATTTTATATATTAAAGTATGTAGTATGTACAAAGTTGTACAGGAAAATAATTGAAAGGATATTGAGAGTGAAATCTGTTATCTGTGCCTCCCACAGAGGGGATTCCGGAATGGTAGGGGACGCACGGATCATATTTTCCCGCTTCACAATGTCGTGCAGAATCATCTGGCTCTGGGCCGCGGGTTTTCGGCGGTATTCTGGATCTTGAGAAAGCATTTGACAAAGTTGTGCAAAAAGATCTATGGAATATATTGCCGAAATATGGGATTGACGGTACCTTGCTGCGTGCTATGCAATTAACTTATGAAGATTGTACAGCATGCGTGGGCTGCAACTTGTCGTCCTAGTTTGGCATCAATGTTGGTGTCAAAGAGTGCTGTGTGTTGTCAAAAGCGGGTAGAAGAGGACGAGTGCGCGCCCTGGCTGCGCCCGTTTCATGACTCTGCCCACGGGGATCCCTGGCTGGATCCGAGGGATCGCGTGACGGCAGCCCCCCCTGTTTTAGTTCTGTCCTGCAAAGAGGGGGGCGGCGGAGGGAGCTAGAAGGGCACACCCAAGTAGCCCTCCGCAGCGGATGGGGGGCGGTACGGTGGCCACTAGGCCGCGTACTCAGCCCTCACGCGCGGGCCATCCTGCGCACGACTGCGAGGTCCCCTCAATACCCCGGGAGAAACCTGCCATGGAGCATAGATCGGCCAGGCCGGAAGGCTGCTGTGTGCGGAAATGCGGAAGAATCCCTAAACGGGGATCCTGCGGCTTCGCACTTAGCAGCTTAGAGGGTATTCGCAGGGTTTTTTAGCGGATATTACGCCGTTAAGCGTGCTCGTAAATGGCGCGGGTTACTTTGGGGGTTAGCCCCATCGTGCCCGTGACGTTTGAGAGTGCTGGGTGTGAGGTCCGTTTGTCGGTGTGCCTCTTATAGGCGCTGACATCTGTAAATAGATGTATTGCCTGCATAAAAAAAGAAAAAAAGGGCTGCGTGTTGTCAGCCCGGCTGTTCATCATATATATCTAGAACTGTCTCCAGAGTTAAGGTCGATGGATGTGGAATTGCAAATGGGTGATCTAGTAGTTAACTGCCTGTGTACTACGCTGATGACGCCGTGGTAGTTGCAGATAATCTAGCTGAACTGCAGACAGGCTTACATGGTTTACAACTGAATGTGAAGAAAACTAAGATAGTAGATTTCGAAAGAGAGGAATCCATAACAAATGTATGGATTATGTCTGATAATGTAGTGTTGGAACAAATGAATGTAATCTTATGTCTCGGATGTGCTTTTAGCAGAGATGGGAGGTACCACGCTGACATAGAGAGAAGAGTGGGTGACAGTATTGGTGTTAAATTTGATAGAGGTACGAGTTAGGTACGTTGAAAATGGCTAATGACAGAATTTCGGAACAGATATACGACGCGATAGTGGAAGGATGTAAAAGCCGAGGAAGGCCACTATTCTATCACGATCAAATTGATCGCATTTTGAAGGTAGATGCCGTCAGAAGCCGCAAAAACCGTGGGCTTGTATGAAAAGAGTAATTAATGTAAATGAAGCGAAAGATGTGTGTACGGTAAGAAACGTGTCACGGAACGTAGCTTTTAAGATATTATAGTCTAGCAACACTGTCTTAGTAATGTCGGACTTGTCAAAAATATGTGAAAGGCATCGGTTGTAGCTTTCTCTTTTTACCTAATTTAATGTTGTAAATGTGCTAAATACACAGTCATACAGAAGAAAATGTATTAATCATTAGCAAATATTTTCCCTCAAGATCCGACACAACACTGGTCTTATGGTGCTCTATTCTCTCGGCCTACCCCACCCGGGACTCGGAGTGAAGATATAGATATATAAACAGGTGAAAGTCTTAACGCTAAGATAGCTGGTGCAGCAGACTGCATCAATCTCTGCTGCCAGCAGTTATGAACTGCCACGCCAACTATCCTCACCTTGCTGGCAAGCACAAATGCTTCTCCACGCATTTTTTAAAAAATCCGACAGTAATATTCTCTAACTGTTTTATATGCTACGACGTTAAATCTTTAACTGATTTAAAAAAAATCTCGGTTTAGCGATAAAGACTAGCTTGGAAAAAGACATAGTTTGCTTTTGTCGAAAAATAGAACCAACATATTACTGATATGGATATAATAATTATATATGTTTATGTCTATAACACTAGCGGCCCGCCTTCGCTTCGCTTCGGTGTAGACAACAGTTTTTGTTCTCAGGCTTGTATTATACACAATGACATTCATTTATGATTCTTCTTATACCTGCATCAGCCCGATCGGTTTAAAAATGACAAAGTTTCATACAAACTTTCATTCCCTATTTTATCTCCTTGGGGGGAGAATTCATCAAAATCCTTTCTTAGCGGATGCCTAAGTCATAACATCTACCTGCATGCCGAATTTCAGCGTGATCCGTCCAGTGGTTTGGGCTGTGCGTTGATAGATCACTATGTCAGTCAGTCAGTCACCTTTGAGTTTTATATACAATATAGATAGATAAGGCATTATTTATCAAAAATATTTGTTTAGAAATGCTATTTAGGTAATTTAACCATATTAGAAATGCGTGTGCGTAGGATGGCGAACTTTCCCCGATAACCGCAGAATCCTTTTAAATCTTTTGCGTTTAAAACATAAGCTGATAGCGGTTTATAAATGTGTAAATTTTGTATTAGGTAATGATAAGATTTTGGACAAGTATAATGAGTATCTTCGATATGAGTGTTTTTCTTAATGCAGGATTTCAATAAAACGTTGATTTATTCATTTAACTTTATTTTATAATAATCAACTAGCTGACTCGGCGTACTTCGTACCGCCCAAAAGTAATAATTTGCAATAAATTAAAATTGCGACTATAATTTGAGATTTAAGCTATTTATTTATTTTTATTTATTTATTCTTTATGCACAAATGTACAATGGCGGACTTAATGCCGTAGGCATTCTCTACCAGTCAACCATAGGATGTTGTACGAGCTGTACATACCTACTTGATTGTACATTAAAATGATTTCAAATTGACCCAGATTACTTTTAAGCATACTCATGAAATTGTATTTTTTCTTGCACAATTAGTCACAGAAATAAATTAGTGTTTTTACAGCATTCAAACGGTTCGGTTTTATTTAGCACTCCTTGGAGTAACCTTACCCTTAACAAGCATCAAGTGTGGGAAGCAACCCCCACATTTTTGGTCCTTCGAGCAATCGTTGCGGGATCAAGTTTCGGTTTCGTGTCTTTGGACAGTTTGTGAGTCGAAGTGCGGTACCCTAAAAATTCGTTACGTGGACAAAGTTGTACAAGTGATTAACTTCGTCGCGTTTCACCTCGCAACGTACTGAACAGTAACCAATCAAGCATTAGCAAAATTTGAGCAATCTACATCGTCTTCGTCAGTCTCGCTCAATTCCAACTAGGATCACACTGAGCAGTAAGATTGACAGCAGTTCCTGAGGAGAGCAGTTAGCAGCATCTAAGTACATCAACGGCATTTCAAGTAAGATTGTTCCTTTTATTTCAATTAATCATGGAATCTCTCATTCAGCGTCAGTCAGAAATCCAGGAGCAGATGAAGCAGATCAAAAGTAACTTTAGCAAGGACGCTTCGAGTCGCAAAACTTCTGATTATCTGATGAAACGTCTAACCGCTTTAGATAGTCTCTGGGGAGAGTTCAGTATGAATAATGAGCAATTACAGTTATGTGAGAATAAAGAGCAACAATATTTTTTGGAAAATACATTTGATCAAGCAAAAGATTTTTACATAAATTTACGTCATACTATATCGTCATATAAAACGGAGAAAAAGCATACAGTTGACAAGGCTATTCAGGACGGAAAGGTGAATGAATTGTTAAGCCAACAGCGTACAAATTTTCGAGCATTTAATAGGTTAGTGCAGAGTATCATTCCAAGCGAAATATCCGAAAAGTGGGAGTTAGAAGACGAATTGCGTAATTTACAATTAAAATGGAATGTTATTGATAACATGCATTTGCAAATTGATAACCTTCTGCAAGGGGAGGATACATTTTATGAGCAAGAATTTATTTCATATGAAAAGAATTATAAGCAACTGAAACGTTCGCTCAATAAAAAATTATCAAATACAACCCTCACTCACCAAGCCACGCCTGTTATTGATATCCCAACATTTACGGGCAAATATAGTCAGTGGCCTACATTTTTTGATTTATTTACTGAGACAATTCATAATAGTAATACATTATCGAAAACTCAAAAAATGCAACATTTAATAAGGTAATAATAATGTAAGGTAAAAGGGGATGCCGAGCGGATAATTCAACATCTTAATGTTACGTCTGAGAATTATGACACAGCCTGGGAATTATTGACACATCGTTATAATAACCCGCAGGTATTATTTACAATGCAAATTGAGACTTTTTTGAATCAGCCTAATGTCCATAAGCAAACTTCGTATGAATTAAAGAAATTATACGATACGAGTACCGAGTGCATTCACGCGATTCATAACTTAGGTATCGATACGAATACATGGGATCCTCTGTTGGTTCATTTATTAGCAAAGAAGTTGGATTCAGCCACCTACAGTGACTACAAGGAATCTCGTAAGTCACCGAGAGACTTGCCTACACTCGAAGAATTCATGACCTTTTTAGAAACCAAATTTATTGCTTTGGAGCCAATAAATAGGGAAAGAAAGGATAGAGAGGTACTTCCTGCACCTACTCGTCATAATCAGCACCATCAAGGTTATCAAAAACCTATAGCAACATGGAACAACAAGCAATCAAGATTTTATTCATCCTATAAGGCAGCTCCGATTTATACCTCTAATATCAAGTGTCCATTGTGCAAACAAGATCATCAGTTATTCAGATGTCACAAGTTCCTTAACCTTTCAGCAGAAACAAAAATGAGAACGATTGTGAAATACCAACTTTGTCAAAACTGCCTATTCAAACATAATGAAAAATGTCGCTCGACAAAACGTTGTAAAGAGTGCAACGGAGAGCATAATACGCTACTTCATGACGCATGCAAGCAGGCAATGACCTCGCCTAGCAATATACCTTCTCAAGCAAGCACAACTATGTCACCCATGCCTTCAACATCTAAGCAACTTAACGTAAATCACGTTGCTGCTGAAAATGAAGAAGTTTTGTTAACAACTATACTTATAAGGGTGAGGGCAGCCGACGGCAGTTACCTTGTATTAAGAGCATTATTGGACCAGGGTTCTCAAATTACCCTAATTTCCGAAAACGCTGCTCAGATGTTAGGACTACCAAGACAAAAATATCATGCATCGGTGTCTGGAATCGGCACAGGTTCCAAATATAGTAAGGGAGTCTTATCACTAGACTGTCAATCTATTTACAATGACTACAATTTTACAACACAAGCATTAGTCATAACACGCGTTATCAATAACTTACCGAATAGTACTTTTAGCAAGCAGCAGTGGCCTCATTTGCAGCACGTTAGTCTAGCAGATCCAGAGTACAATATCTCAAGGCCTATCGACCTACTCTTAGATGCATCAGTGTATTCTGAGATTATTATGAGTGGACTTATAAAGGGTCCGAGTCAAGCACCAATAGCCCAACAAACGAAACTAGGATGGATCTTATCAGGTAACGTGAATAAGTTCCAATGCAATGTCGTCATTAATAACATTGAGGAAATATCTAAGTTCTGGGAGATGGAAGACATCACTAGCAACACGAGCAATCTTACACTAGAGGAGCAATACTGCGAGGACTTTTACCAAGCAACAACAAAGCGATTAGAAAATGGACGGTATGAAGTCGCGCTTCCAATGAAGAAGGGATTCGAAGCAAATCTCGGTGAATCTAAACAAAAGGCAATAGCACAGTTCAAACAATTAGAAACAAAAATGAAAAAACAGCATAACTTCTCAGAGGAATATAAATCTTTTCTAGAAGAATACCAGCAATTAGGTCACATGATACCAGCACAAGCAACAACAAGTCCCAGTTTTTACTTACCTCATCACGGCGTGTTGAAATTGGACTCTAGCACGACTAAACTTCGAGTTGTATTTAATGGATCATCAAAAACATCATCGGGTCAAAGCCTCAATGATTTAATGGAATGCGGCCCAAATTTACAAGTTGATTTACAAGATTTGATATTGAGGTGGAGGAACCATAAATACGTCATCACAGCAGACATTGAGAAGATGTTCCGGCAAATACTAATCAGAGCAGTAGATCAACCCTTACAGTCAATAATATGGCGGAACACTCCCAATGAGCCTCTACGTGAATATCAACTAACAACCGTAACATACGGTACTAAAGCAGCACCATACTTAGCAATAAGAACACTACGTCAATTAGCAAAGGATGACGCATCAAAGTATCCATTAGCAGCACAAGCATTAGAAAATTCATTTTTTACCGATGACCTTTTATGTGGACACCAAACATTACAGTTAACAAAAGAATTGCAACGTCAATTAATTAATATATTAAAGGGCGCAGGTATGAACTTAAGAAAATGGTCGGCAAACAACAATGACCTTGTTACCGATTTAGATTCTAATCAAATAGATGCTCCTTTTCAGTTCAAATGTTCGGATTCGCGCAAAACGCTCGGATTACAGTGGCAGCCCGCGACAGACACGTTCACATTTCAAAACAAATTAGACTGTGATAAACAATGTTGCACAAAAAGACAATTGTTATCCGATATCTCTAAGGTGTTTGACCCCTTAGGGTGGATTACTCCTGTCACAGTCAAAGCAAAGCTTCTCTTTCAAAGAGCATGGTCATCAGGTACATCATGGGATAGCAACCTACCCGTACAAATACAAAATGAATGGGAGCAACTAAGAAATGATTTTAAAAATATAAATAAAATATCAATACCCAGATACATCGGAAACATACAAGGAGCATATCAAATTCACGGATTTTGCGATGCGTCGGAAAAGGCATTCGCATGCGTTGTTTACATTGTAACGCAAAACGATAAAGGCGAGTTTACACCTGTCTTAGTTACAGCAAAAACGAGACTTGCCCCGCTTAACAAACAAATATCACTTCCCCGGTTAGAACTGTGTGGTGCCTTACTTTTGGCTCAATTAATAAGTAAGATCAAGGATAGTTATAAATTGGCAGACGACCTACAAAACACTTTTGCATGGACTGACTCTATGGTTGTCCTGGGGTGGATCCATGGTGATATATCTCGATGGAAACAATTTGTCGCCAACCGCATAAGTCAAATAATCAAAATAGTGCCACCATCGCAGTGGCTACATGTTAGGTCTGAAGAAAACCCAGCTGATTGCGCTTCCAGGGGACTCACTGTAACATCATTATTAGAGCACAATTTATGGTGGCAAGGACCTAAATGGATCACAAATCATAAAAACAGTTATGATCAAAGCGAGTATGAACAACCAACGTTAGAGTTAAAAAAGTCGAAGTCAAGTGTAAACGCAGCCTTATATGAACAACAGCTCACGTTAATTGATAAATTATTAGCAGACAATAATTCAATTACAAAAACTGTAAGAATTATAGCATGGATATCACGTTTCATCGCTCAGTTACATAACCGGTCCGGCAATATAAACAATTATTTATTATCATCCGAATTAAATGAAGCTTATTTTATAATTATCAAACATATTCAAGCAAACGAATTTGAAACGGACTTGATCAATCTAAAAAATAAGGGTCACGTCCAGCATAAAAGCAAGATTGCACCCTTACATCCCTTTCTTGATGATCATGGAATAATAAGGGTCGGTGGTCGGCTGAATTATTCGAATTTGAACTCATCAGCAAAACATCCAGTCATACTTAGCAGTCATAGCCGATTTACTGACCTGATTGTTGAGCAAGCACACCTTACCACTTTACATGGAGGCCCGAGATTAACATTGTCGTTTATTAGAGAAAAATACTGGGTCGTAAGTGGCATGCGCACTGTCAAAAGAATTTTAAGAAAGTGTGTTAAGTGCAGAAGATTTAGCTCTGAAAATAAACAACAAATTATGGCAGATCTTCCTCAACCTAGAGTCACTCCGTCACGTCCCTTTACGCATACTGGTGTAGATTTCACTGGCCACGTAGATCTAAAGATAAGCAAGGGTCGTGGGATACGGTGCAGTAAGGGTTACGTATCAGTATTTGTCTGTTTGTCAACAAAAGCCGTTCACTTAGAGTTAGTGTCGGACTTAAGCACACCGGCTTTCCTAGCAGCATTTCGTCGGTTCTGTTCCCGTCGCGGTACACCAAGGCACATGTACAGTGATAACGGCACTAATTTTGTAGGCGCCAACCGCTTACTGAAAAAAGAATATTCAGAGATAGTCCGAAACATCAATGAAGAATTTTTCAAAGGCATTTCTGAATGGGATATCAAATGGTCATTCAATTCACCAGCATGGCCGAGTGCAGGAGGTCTGTGGGAAGCGGCAGTTAAAAGTTTTAAGTACCATTTAAAAAGGGTACTCGGAGATCAAAAAATCACCTACGAAGAATTTACAACTCTTCTCTATCAAATAGAGGCCGCTCTTAACTCAAGACCATTGCTTGCACTAACTGAAAACCCTGAAGATGAGTTCCTGACTCCAGGTCATTTTCTTGTCGGTGGGTCACTATTATCACGACCACAAAGTGATGATGAGCATCTTTCATTACCTCGAAGATGGCAACTGATACAAACGATGATGAAACACTTCTGGAAGAAGTGGTCAGCAGATTATTTAAATCAACTTCAAGTGCGTACAAAATGGAGGACACCTACAAAAAACTTAGAATTAAATGATATCGTACTCATAAAAGAGGACAATATCCCTCCAGGAAAGTGGGCTCTTGGTCGCGTGCAGGAAATTCATCCCGGGAAGGACGGCTACGTCCGAGTGGTTTCCCTGAAAACACAAAATAAAATAATAAAGAGACCAATAAGCAAATTAATCACCTTACCTGTACACGAAGAACATCAGCCATCTACTCAGCATCAGCATAATCAGCATCAACACAATCATCAAGATTCAACTCAACACCCATCTAAAATACGGCCACGTCTCATCACCAAAACTTCAAAAGGTTTATTCAACTTTGCTACGATATTGTTATGTTTGAGTGTATTTATTACGCCGACAGTACAACAAGATCCTAACATTCTTAATGTAACTCATTTGAATACGGACACAGGCTTGTATTTTGATAAAATTTCCAATCTGCAGCATATACGAGATGAGTGGAAAATAGTAATATATTATAACTTAACAAATTATTACAAAAGCATATTTGATATTAAAGCATACATCGATCATTTAAGCAGTTACTGTGCAGAAGATAAAACGCAATATCAAGTTATCATTCGTCAATTAGAGCATGAATTAAATGAAATACAGCATTATAATAAAATTCTGCAAAACCAGCACATAACTAGGCAGAAAAGGGGCCTAATAAACGGCGTTGGCTACGTGGCTAACTCTTTATTTGGAATTCTCGATCAAAGTTTTGCAGAAAAATATTCGCAAGATATTAAGAAAATCAGTTCAAATGAAAATCATCTGCAACAATTAATAAGAAATCAGACTATCGTACTCGAGGCAGAGTCTAATATCTTACAACGTAATGAAAAGATTATGAATTCTCAGTTTCAATTTATAAATCAGCACGTACAAAACTTGACAGTTGAAGTAGGAAAGGTTAGTTATGAAGCTCGAACTGGCCTTTACATTACCTCCTCAGCGCTAACAGCAAGTATGGTATTAAATAATATAAAACGGATTCAAGAAACATTAGTAAATACCATAACTGATATCAGACACGGGCGCATAGATACTCACCTGTTATCACCTGAACAATTACAATTACAACTCGGTATCATATCGAGTCGGCTACAGGATGATCTTACAGTGCCAGTAGAAAAAACACAGCTTAACGAGTTGTACAATACTTTGAAGATTGCTTCTGCTATGCATCAAGATTACTTACTCATTGAAATTAAGGTGCCCATTGTTAGTAAGGAAACATTTGAATTAGATAAAATTGTAACCGTTCCAGTACAAAAGGGCTCGCGAACGATACTCACTATACCTCAGCATCAATACATCGCCTTCAATTTGAGAGGAGACACAGCCTCATTTTTATCTCAAGATGACATAAATTCTTGTTTAGAATTAGAAAATCACAAATTGCTATGCTCATTTAATAGCCCTATTTATCATTTGAAATTAAAGGAGTCAATATGCCAAACAAAAATAAACCATGTAATTACAAATAAAACAATTTGTACCTATTTACAGACACCGTGTGAAAACACATGGGTCAAGTTACACTTGTACAATAACTGGATTTATTCATGTTGCGAAGAATGCAACGTGCGCATATTTTGTCCAGGAGGCATAATAATGAAGTCATTGACAGGCAGTGGCCTTATTACTCTAGGTCAAGGTTGCGTGTTAAAGACTAATGACTTATCAATTTACGCTCATAATAACTATATAAATCATATGACTGTAAATAGCAATATTGAAGTCCCAGGGATATCTATTTTGAACCAAATACTGAACACATCAATATCAGATAACTATTACGAAGAAGAAAATCATACGGACATTTGGGAGACATTGAATAAGCAAATTCAGTCTGTTAAAGAACAATCTTACTCTGATCTAAGCATCCACGACATACATCATTACACCGCGTTGTATGTGACTATAGCGATAGTCATAGCAATTGGAGTGTTCGTCGTATGGTTTCGACTGCAGAAGGGATGTAGGAGAGCATCTCCAAGTCAGAGTCCGCCGGAGGAGCCGCCGCAGCATCTGCAGCTGAGTAGCGTACCTGGTAGTGCTCAAGCTAATAGTGATAGTGTTAGTGAAATTGTGAATACGACATTTATGTCGAAAGAGTGCGGTCGGTTGTGTAAATCGATGAGTAACATTAGTGCTGATAAGTGTACGTCTCCGGTAGTGTCTCGGTCAGTTTCTTTTCAAGTGCCTAATACAGATTCACTTTCGCGAAGTAACGTTAAAAATAAGACAATCAATCATTATTAAGTAATAAAATTATTAATCTAAACTAGTTGTGCTAAATTAAAGCTTTTTATTATTGTTTTTTTACTCTGTTAATTTACATATTATTACACAGTGTTAAAATACATTTTTATAAAAACATGGAATACTTAATTTATTAACATAGTCACAAATTAACGTATTCATTAAGAAACTTTGTTACTAATATAAAATAATTCACCATCTAACATAATTATAAGGATGATTGTTACTAACTAATCACTTTAATACATTTATGACAGCAGTTTGATATAAGAAAGGGTCTGAAATTTCTTTTCTTAAGTGGCCAAGATGTACGAGCTGTACATACCTACTTGATTGTACATTAAAATGATTTCAAATTGACCCAGATTACTTTTAAGCATACTCATGAAATTGTATTTTTTCTTGCACAATTAGTCACAGAAATAAATTAGTGTTTTTACAGCATTCAAACGGTTCGGTTTTATTTAGCACTCCTTGGAGTAACCTTACCCTTAACAAGCATCAAGTGTGGGAAGCAACCCCCACAGATGTTGTGGAGATTATTAGTGGTAGGGTGCACAACTGAAGTGGAAATCACATGGAAAGAAAGTTTATAAAAATAATAATATATAAACATACACATACATAAGTTAATACATTTAAATAAATACACAAATACATACATACTTCCAAAATAAATACAAAATAATGACGACAAACCACTCAATGAAACGCCTGTTCTAATAAAAAGCTTCGCAGTTTGGTTTTAAAGGTATATTTACTGGGGGACATTCTGATATCTAGCGGGAGATCATTCCACAAAAGTATCGTTTTTACGAAGAAGGAAGAGTGAATAATATCGGAGCAGTGTGATGGAACGATAAGTAAACGATTAGAAGAAGATCGAAGATTTTTACTATGAGAGGTACATAAGTACTGAAATTGAGAAGTGAGATAAGGGGGAGTATTTGGAGAATCTAGCAAAGAGAACAGGGTGGTCAGAGCCCGCATAGTTCTGCGCTGCCTAATGGGCATCCATTTTAAGTGAGATCGGTATGCGGAAACATGGTCATATTTTCTCAGATTGAAAACGAATCGAATGCAGTTATTCTGAAGACGATCAAGTTTGTTGAGTAGATCTGCATTCAGGTCGAAGTAGCACAAATCACCATAGTCGATTATGGGAAATATTAAGGTTTGCACAAGCATTGCCTTGATATTGACCGGCAAAAAATTTTTCATTCTATCTTATCTCTCAAGTTGGATCGAACTGCACATGGTGTGCGAATTTTATTATAATCGGTTCAGTGGTTTAGGAGTCCATTGAGGACAAACATTGTGACACGAGATTTATATATAATAAGATTATAACACACAATACATTTTTACTGTGAAAAAGCGGAGGCCAAAGAGTGTCATAGAGTACCCTAAGATAACTTACCACAGACTTTAAAACCATGGACTTACTAGAGCTTTGTGCGTTGCCCTCAATAAAGTAGAGTGGTCTTTATAATTTTGTTGTACTGACTGAAAGCATGTAATATAATATACCTGAGTGAACAAAAAGAATTGATCTGAAAAATTTGTCAAACTAGATTAACTGTTAGGCAAAGCAAGTTTAGGTTACTAACAGCGGTCATTTATTTTAATAGATTTGAGCGGCTGGACTGATACTAAAAAAGTTTACATGGATTCATCGACCTGTCGATCAATGTACATCTGGCATAAATTTTAGGTAGGCGACAAAATTTTGTTAACATGTAACAAATACCAAATTAATAACCAACAGCATGTTATATTTTATGTCTTAAAATGTGACTGTCGAACATTTGTGTATTACTGTTACTTCCTCACTCACAATGTTTATTTAATTGGATAACGAGTTGTGTTGTGTTGATGTAGGTATTTTTTTATTTTATATAGACAGGTCCGACATCCGACATGACTTCACCCCACCTGATGTTAATAAACTAATAATAGAAGAACAATGTAAAGGGATTCCAAATTACCTACATCTTGTACCAAACACTGATATTTGCATACATCGATCGCACGGAAGGCACGGAAGCTATTCTCATGTCGGGTGACATAACAAAGGACATGATTCAAATTTGTATGAAGGGTTGTTGATAGTATCAAACAACTTGTCACAAAAAACTATGTATAAGTTATTATTTATTTGCAAATGGCAAGTTTATTTATCATTTTTTTGTTGCCAAAGCATTAACTATAGTCTATTCATTTGATGCGAAGTTGCGTAATATGTGTAAATGAATACCATTTAGAAAACGGGTAGCTATGCGTTTTTATGATTGCAGACCATAACTTTATGGGCTTTGCGTTGTTTGGCCATTTCGAATATTAAAATATCGAATGTGACAATATAGATATAAGATATTTATTTGTTTGAATAGAGAGAGCATTAAAGAAAAATAAATACGAAAAGATTTCACCTTTTGTTTCGTATCTTTCTTCATCTAATCTGACTTAATGTGCATTTTTATATTAATTGGATGGCTAACAAGTATTGGAAGAAAATAATGTAGTTAGCCTTCACTAGGGCATGACCAAATAATTTAGATGTTATTGGTAAGTGGTAGATATCTATCCTATTGTCAAGTGCGATTCTAATTCTGACCCTGCGTGCAATGCAATGCACCTGCATTTATGAGTTTGTAAAAATTTATTTTGATTTCATTTGCTCCAAACATGCATTTACGAAGGTTGTTTATATTATTCTATAGTTCAAAATTACCGGCCATAGAACGGGCGTGCGGTAAAACGTTTTACCGCACGCTCCCTACATGGCGCCGTGCGTATGTTTCACGGTTTTATTTCAAAATTTCGTTCCAACCTTCTTGGAAACGCTTTTAATCTATACCTTTTCACTTTAATACTAAAGAGAAAAAGAGACTAAAGATGCAGTTCTAAGGCTGACAAATAAGTGTTGATCTTTACTTGAATACAGTTAGAAAGGGATGTCGCTATGTGCTATATAGCGACATCCCTTTCTAACTATGCTCAAGACTAGATTCATTACTGAGAAAGTACACCCGGCATTTTGTGCCAAAGTTGTATACTTTTTTAATTTTTTTATCTGTGTTTCATAATTGGGTAACGTAGTCTGGCAATATTTGTCATCAGCAGCTAGCTGTCAATGTCAAATACGTAGGTTTGTCAATATAACCTCTATATGTAGCCGGGTCGTCAAGAGAAATAACGGATAAAAAGGCAATCACAGCAGAGAACGTGCAGAGAACATTCACAGTATGCGGGAGCGGATGCGAAACGCGAATGTTTTTTTTGTTTGTATTTTAGGATTGTCAAATTGAGGTTTGGTTTTTTATTAAGAAAAAAGGAAGAAAGAATCATGGTTTTTACAGTCACTTGAGTAATATTTTGAAGTAAAATTCTGTCCCTTGAAGATTTAGGGTTTCCATATCAAAAAATATTAATCATTATATAACTTCTTTCCACGATTCACTAAAAATAAGGCAAAAGTAGTTTTATGTAGCAAATAATTTTGGCTTTATTTTGAGACCAACTTCATTGTATACAAGTTTAGCATTTTTTCTATGAAAAGTGCCGGGTCTCCTTTCTATAATACGGGCCTAAGTATCACCCGCGCGAAGCGCCACTTTCTTATTAGAAAAAGTTTGCTTCATTACATGTATTAGGTTAGGTACTGTTTTCTCGCAAATGTGTTGAAAAACTTTGTATGGCATTCATACGGAATTGGTATTTACAAACTCGTTACTCGTTACTCGTGACTACGTGACTTACTACTCGTTTGTAATAACCAACTTACCGCACTAATATTTACAATGTTTTTAGAACTTTAGAAAAAAGGAACTTCATATAATACTTAATTATTTACAAGATTTATTTTATTAAACACTATATCAAAAAACACATTGGACCGGCACAACATAACGAATAGAAATACCAAATACATATTACCTATATTACTATTTTTTTAAGTTATTTTTACGGTGGGCTTTATTTTTACAGAAAAGCAAACAATAAAATAATTTAATACATAATATTTTTTAACTATAAATATACATTAATGAGGGCTATCGCTTATGAATCCGCCGCTAGAGGCGCTAGTGTAGCATGAGGTCTCCGAAATGTCAAATGTTATTGCTTGTTGGTTGACTACGCGGGTTTATTTCTAATTAAAATAATGTTGTGAATAATTGGTAACAATTCGGCTTAATTATGGCAAATATGAGTTATGTGGCAATGAATGCCAGTTATTAAAAATTTGAGCTTAGAAAAATGATTATGTTCCCATTTTTTCCGAATAAAACAGAACTGCGCGTCACTGTGGCATGGCCTATTATGTTTAGGATATGGTTCTTTTGTGTTAAAATACGATCTAAATGGAACCTTTGATTTCATGTGCGTATTAATAAACTTTAAAAGTTACAATTTAGGACCTCACTCAACAGTGGCGCCATCTGGTGAGGCAGAAAACGGTAGCCCTCATTGCGAAGGTTTCCCTCAAAGTTATATCTCCCAGTCTTCTGCATCGGTAATCTTCACAAGTCTCTTCGACTCGTCCCACAGTCTTTTCGTAAACGCCGTATCATTGACACTCCAATGACTGTAAAACTCTGCACAGTCTCTGAAATGTTTCCCACTGCTATTTTGTAACTTAGGATCGACAGCCAAATACACAGGCATTGTAGCTACTCTATGAATAGGTCTGCCGAAGATCTGCAACGCACCATTGAGCAGTTTCTTCCAAAATTCGCTTTCCGTGTTCCTAAAAAACTCTGATTTGGATATACCAGGATCCATACTGTACACGTTCACACCCGACCCTCTGATTCGCCTATCCATTTCCACAGTGAACAAAACAGCAGCCAATTTAGCGTTACAATAGTAACCGAAGTTAGAATACTTCCCGACATCGTTCATGTGCTCAAAGTTGATCTCTCCCAAGATCAACGCTAGAGACGAAACGTTGACTATCCTGCTCGGTGATGAAGACTTCAGCAAAGGAAACAGTAAGTAAGTTAGAAGGAATGCCCCGAAGTAGTTCACCTGCATCATCAGCTGCAGACTGTCTTCCGTCAGTTTGTCGGGGAGTCCGATAGCACCGATATTGTTTATCAGTATATCTAAGCGTGGTTCTGTCGCAATCGTTTCGCGAGCGAACTCTCTGACGGACGCTAACGATTCGTAATCCATTTGCCTAGCGACTACAGCGTTGTTTCCAGACGCCTGTATGATGTCTCTCTTTGCTGTTTCCAACTTCGCTGGGTTGCGACTTGCTATTATGACTCTGGCGCCGCGTTTAGCTAAGCTCTTAGCAGCTTCAAAACCTGTTCCTGACGTACCGCCGGTCACAAGCGCCACTTTGCCGTCTAAGCGGACGTCCGTCTCACATTGTTCGAACTCATCGCGTATTAACATTTTAAAGAGGTAAACACAATTATGTACGTTTGTATAGGCACGAGCTGGTGTTCCGACTGTGTTTATGATTATGACCAAAGCGAGGCCAAGGCAAGGCCTTAAGCGTATTTTGTCCTTACATAAGGACGCGTAACTTGTTTTCAATGCTTTACTTTAATGAATATGTAGCATTTTAATAAAATTATGAGCAGGTTTTAAATCTCTCTAGTGCGTTGTGTCTTGATATTACCTAATTCTGATCTTTCTTTTAAAGATTATTACTATTTAAACGTTTAAGTTATAGTAAGAATGTTGAAAGGACAATGGCGAAATATTTGTTGAAGTAAATCTTTAGCGTCTATTGATGTCAATATCAGAAATGTTAATAAAATAATCTCAAAAGATTTATTAAATAATTGAGGAGGGTTGTCTAAGTCTGGAATTTAAAATTAAAAAAGGCAAATTCAACTGACTATTTTTTTTTTATTTACATTGTACACTATTACAAATTTATCGCTGTGGACATTTACAAATTGTTAAGTAATTCTTACAGCACAGGCATTGTATTCGATTTCAACAACCCATGTCTGTAAAGTATTATTAAGTATTTTGACACGGTCATACTTTATAAAAATCATTTTTCTTTCATCACGAATCTACGGAACTGGTAAAATCTAGTCTGGTTCTGGTTCTGTTCCACGTATTTTTTATTTTGATCTAAAAATACTATTGAAAATACTTTATAATTCGTTTTATAGTATGACATAGGTGTCGATTCTGGCATGATTATCTAAACTTAAAACTAAATTTAACATCAGTCTTTCCTTTTCATTCTGTATAGAGAATGACAAGGATGCACTGTTGTCAAATTTAAGTTTAGGTTTAGAGAATCACGCCAGAATCGACACCATAACCTCCAAAACTTTAAAGTAGAATATCTATGAATTCAGACTTCTTATGATAAAAGAAGTAAGACGAATCAAACCGAGAATCTAAACACTATAATTTAACATGTAATTCATTTACAGACTCAAAAAAAATTGTCAACAAAATTTTGTATAAGAGTTCGCCATTGTCCTTTAACCACAGAGATGATATCATTAAGGGAAATAAATTATTATATATGTATATCATAGGCATTAGCTATAGTATCGTATGCTGATATGGCAGATTCCGACTTTCACTGAAGTTTCGTAAGACAACTTATAAAAAAAACCGGCCGAATGCGAGTCGGACTCGCGCACCGATGGTTCCGTACAGTCTCAATTTAATACCTCTACGTGTTCATGAGAAAAGAGGAAGTAACTTAAAAAAATTAAAAAATATTTTTGGAACGAAAGTTCCTTACGGCAGGCTTGGAGGGGATAGGGATTTTGCTGCGCGACCGAACTGAAAAAAATGTGGTAAAACCGTAAGAAAAAATCCGTGGAAAAAAGTGCGTGGAATAAAACCGTTAAATGAAACGTGCGCAGGCGCGACAGTCGCATACACAAGGCTTGGAGGGGATAGAGATTTTGCTGCGCGACCGCACTGAAAAAAATGTGATAGTCTAACCGTAAGAAAAAATCCGTGGAAAAAAGTGCGTGGAATAAAACCGTTAAATGAGACGTGCGCAGGCGCGACAGTCGCATACACAAGCGAGTTTGCAATTTGTGTCGATTCTACATTAGCCGAAGGAACTTCGTTCCTACCTGGTGCCCCACGACACCACATAATTTTTTTTATAATATATATATATATATATATATATATATATATATATATATATATATATATATATATATATATATATATGTGTAATATAACCACAAATTTACGGTTTTCGCAATTTTTCCTTTATCTGTACTATAAGACGTTACTTCGTACCACATTTCAAGTTTCTAAGTTCACGGAAAGTACCCTGTACGTTTTGATTCCCGTGCGAGTTGCATCGGAACAAAGTTTTGGTTAAGTTATGAGCATTTGCTCACATGTAACTGCGTCGCGGCTGCCCCGTCTACAAGGCCATTCTTACCTCTTTCTGTGTTCTGTGCCAAACATGCAGACTCCGGAAAAAAATAGTAGGAGTTTGTTTAAATACGATCAATATTCTTCACGCATACGGAATGTATGTATGTATGTATGCATACGTGGCGTGGGACGCTGTCGTGTAGCGACAAAAATAAAAAAAAAATAAAAAACAGGAGGAGGTTTTAAAATATATATATTTACAAGAATAAAGTATTTACTATGATAGTCGAAACCATGGGACGATTCCTGAGATACTTTACAACGCCCTGAGACAAGATGGGATGATGACATTCGTAGGCTGGCTGGAGTGGGCTGGATGAGAGTGGCAGAAAATCGGGAGCAGTGGCGTGCATTAGGGGAGACCTATGTCCAGCAGTGGACGAGCATGGGTGGATGATGATGATGATGATACGGAATGTAGGTACAGTTAGGATCGACGCAGTGAAGTCCCTCAACGGATATCTCGCGGTTCTCCACTTAACAGCGTAGAGAGTATTCGCCAGAGGCGGCCTTACCGATTGCGAGGCTCCGGGCGGCAGGTCTTTGCGAGGCCCTTTGTCCTTCGTGAAAAGTATGTGATGCGAAAGTAGGTCTGGTTGTTTGGTTTAGGTATTTGTCATGTTTAAGGAAAAATGCTTAAATTATACAAATAAATCAAATTTGAATTTTAAAATATTTTACATTGAAAGATTCACAAAATTAACAAATACAGAGATGATAAATTTTAAAATTGATGTTTGCGGCTTTTCCTAAGACTAAAATCTTTAATTAAAGCACAATAATCTAACGAATAAGCTACGTCATTTTCGATTGAAAGAATAGCGAGGGCTGAAAGCCGATCTTGTGTCATTGAAAAAATAGTTTTTTTTTTTATTTTTTTAAAATTTGCTTGGGTTGTTGCGCGAGGCCCTGTAGGAGCGAGGCCCCGGGCGATTGCCCTGTTCGCCACCCCCTAAGACCGCCACTGGTATTCGCAGGGTTTTTAGCGGATTGTAAGCCGCGCGGACTGCTTAACGACTTTTCCGTTTCGCACCCGTGCGACTTGCGAGAGGCTAGGTGTGAGGCCCTTAAGGGCGCCAACGTCTGTAAATAGAGGTTTTGCCTGCGTAATAAAAAAAAGGTACAGTTAGGACCAAAAGTTCAAAAAGTCAAATTTTAAAGCATATTGTGAATACGTAAACCGATTTCCTGATAAAAATAACATATATATAAAACTCAAAGGTGACTGACATAGTGATCTATCATCGCACAGCATAAACCACTGGACGGATCGAGCTAAGTTTGGCATGCAGATAGATGTTATGACGTAGGCATCCGCTAAGAAAGGATTTTGATCAATTCTACCCCCAAGGGGATAAAGTAGAGAATGAAAGTTTGTATGAAACTTTGTCAAATTTAAACCGATCGGGCTGAGACTTTGCATTGCAGGTATAAGAAGAATCATAGATGAATTTCATTGTGTATAATACAAGCCTGAGAACATAAACTGTACTCTACACTTCAGCTCTACACCGAAGCGAAGCGAGGGCGGGCCGCTAGTAACATATAAAGTTGAGATTAACTTGAATAACAACATATTTAGTCCGCTGTATAAATCAAACTAAATTAATTATACTCGTTTTCTGTAGTTTACTGAACTTTTAGAAGTAGGACTGGTATTGGTATATTATAAGATAACAAATATGAATTCCTACTAAGAAGATAGGTAGTTAGGTTTTTACTAGAAAACATCGTTCAGATCAAAAACAACTTTATTATAAAATAAAAACATCATGTTTACAATAATGGTTAAAGAAAATTCGTCGTTGTCAAACCAATAAAGTCGAACCACGATAATTTTGCAGAGTCAATAATCTGGTCATGCACACCAGAAAAACTTGATCCGGCAGCCCTTTTAAGACGTCATTCAAAAATGTCATAAATGTCATGCATGAATCTTTTATTTGAAGAAGATATTTTAAAATGTTTGGTTTCATTTTCATTATATAACTTTTTTCATAGTTAAACCATACCAAATTTTTGAATACAAGACTGCCATGTGAATCTTAGCTTAAGAGGGTCAACAGAGATTGCTTAAAAATAATGCTATGTGCGTCCGCCAGAATATTGTCAAATATTAACAGCTGCAATCTTTTAAGAGTTATATTTTTGCAGACATTGATTTGACAACGACCATATTTCACATACAGAAACAGAACATAAATGAGCATTAACATCTCTTATCTATTAGACAAGTCCGTCCGTCCGTCTGTCGTGCTGTTTCAGCGGCCAAACCGTAAGAGATAGATAAAGAGAATATTTAAGTTATAAGTTAAGAATAGTCTGATAAGACTACAAACCGGATTTGAGTAACGTAGCACTTCCGGTTTTCGAGAAATCACGAATTTCAAACGAAACCACACTAAATCTCCGAAGTTCTCAATTAAGTAAGCACTTTTTTTTTTCAATTCAGGTTTTGGTGAACATTTGGTTCACTGGTTTGCTAGTTCATTCTAATTGGCTAATAAATCGGAGTCGACGAGATTTTAATAACACCAGTTAGGTAGAAGCTATTATTATCTACGAAACGAATCAGTTAGTACCTAGTTAACGCAACAATTCTTAAGGTACGTTATTTAATTCATTACAAAATTGTCCGTACAATGCGTCTGCGCCGATTGACCAATACTTTTTACTGGAGCAACTAACTGTCGCACACACAATGGATGCGAAACGGAACGTGAGAGACGCAAGCTTGCCGCTTGCCAGTAATTATGTATCCATTTACTTAACTACTACAAAATGTACTGATAAACTCAGGAAAATTATTTATATAACTAAATAAATATTGCTAACACCCACACCAATTAGCCTAGCCCCAAAGTAAGCACTATTAAGGCTTGTGTTATGGGATACTAGGGTAACGGATAGAATACATATACTGTACATATATAAGTATATTTATATAGAATTACATATTAAACATCCATGACTGGAGTACAAATGCTCGTATTCATCACACAAACATCTGCCCCCGCCGGGATTCGAACCCGGGACCTCTCGAGTCGGCGACACCATGAAACCCGGCGTACAAACCACTCGGCCACGGAGGTCGTCAAACGTCGGTACTGAGGAGCTCTAGCCAGAGTGGATAGAACTCAGGGGACGTAATTACTAATTAAAAGATACTGGTAGAGATATTTATTTCATTCAGGCGAATATAATTATTTTTATCTAACTACGAGAGGTTTGGTGCCTGAAGATCGTCTCTTGTATGGAACCTTCTATCAAGCACAGACAGACGATTCCTTATTTCAAATCTTAAAATCATGACATTAACTTTTTAATATAACTGCCAACCGTAATAATAATAATTTAATTTATTTGCCAAAATACAGTTCACAAGTTGATACATATTAAGTAAGTACATGTATTCTACCTGCAGTCAGGTGTGCAAATATTGCAGTCAGTTATTTTTTTCATCTGTCATATATTCCTTAATACTATAATAACATTTTTTTTGTAACCATTTTGTCAACTTACTTCTAAACAGTGTCCCAGTTTCTAATTTTATATTGTCAGGTAATTTGTTATATATACATATTAACATGTTATAAGCATTAACTTTATAAATATGTAGGCACGTGGGTATTGCCAGGATTGCCGGTGCCCTCCATTGGTGCTTAGAGGTGGCGTGGATTAACGGGCGAGGAGAAATAATCCAATATCAAAGAATAATCACCGATATATTTCACTGTTACAATTTAAGAACAACGCACTCACTTATTCTTGAAATCTAAGTACAATTATAAAGTTAACATAACGCACAATTATAAAATCAAGACGTTCCGCAGAAAGCGTGGCACATGCACCGGGTGCAAACCGATTATGATCGGTGAACGCGCGGGCGCTATGTGACCAGCCAACTGAGTTACGTCAATCGAGCTGTCACTGAACTGACAGTGACATTCGATTCACTATGATCCATAGTCTATGCCCGTAGATAACTCCAATACAATAACGATAAATACCGAGGCGCCGTCACGGCCATACTGACGTACGCACGTCCCTGTGCGCTTTAATGACGTCGCGGTTCGGATGTCATACCTGAAAAGATGAAAGATTATCTGAGAGACACAGAGCTCGTCCATCTCTGACTTAAATAGGCAACCTATTCTGTTGTATAAAGTCTACGCTGTCTTACACATACTTTCCTCTTGTAAAAATAGACTTGCTACCACACCAATACACACGAGTGAACGATGGCCCGGACGTAGACTCCAATGAGCTAGTCCCTTCATCTTCACTATTTTGTCTTAGCATGGCCCGGACGTGAACTCCTGTGAGCCAGCCCCTTCACGCTATGACACACATGATTATACAAAAGGACTTTGACCACAAGTCAATCTTTTCACACACGAGCAGTACGCAGTCTTACTTACAAGTCTAAACATCTTCCGACTCAGAAGCTGACATAGTTAATGAACTGGCAGTCATGGTGCGGGTACTTGTTACCGAGAGAGTGTCACTTTCATCGTCTGATGAGACAGTGTCCCCATCCTCCCGACCATGAGCCGCCGTCTCGGCCTCGCGATCATTTAGTACACTGGCTATCTCAACCAACCCCTCAAAGCCCCTGGGTACTGCACGCAAACTCTCATGAGAATATTTTAAAGTGCGGTTAGAGCCATCAATGTGCTTGAGTTCGTACCTATCGTTATCTAGGACATTTATTATACGAAAAGGACCTCTAAACTTTCTTTGAAGTTTCGTCTGATTACGCTCACTACATTTGACAAAAACATAATCGCCTTGTGACAAAGGCTTCACTCGTGCCTTGCCTTTATTAAATCGGACTATTTCGTTCTGAGCCGCGCCTTGAATGCTCGTCGATGCCTCTTTCCTAATAGTTTCTAGGTCTAGTCTAGGTTCGTCATTATTCGGGGATATTGCTGCTAAACCTAGTGATTGTGCCCGTATGCCGAACATTAATTCCGTAGGAGTGAATCCCGTTACCCTACAACGAGTGGTGTTAAGGGCCAATTGGACTTCTGGGAGTTCATCCTGCCACGTCTTATGGGGATCATTTTCTATAATAGTTAATAAGCACTTCAAAGTTCGCATTACTCTCTCTACTTGTCCATTGGCTCTACTGGCACCAGTCGCTATAAGGTGGAGTTCTATTCCGTGAGTGCTACAGAATTCTTTAAAATCTGAGCTTATATAACATCTACCCTGGTCTGATATTATTCGCTTTGGAGCGCCAAAAAGACAAACAGCTTTTCTTAGTGCCTTAATAGCACACGTAGCATCAAGAGACGGAGTCTGTTCTAAGAGGACGTACTTCGTAAAAGAATCTATTATAACTGAAGCATACTCTTTTCTATCGCTTTTGCCGCTCAGCTTACCAGTTAAGTCTATATGGATGGTGTGCCAGGGTGATGCTACTTTAGGTATTGGGTGTAAACGAACTTGTTGGGCTCCGGAGGGACCTTTCGATGTTTTACAAACGATACATGCATCAACGAACAATCGTACCTGCTTAGCCATTTGGGGAAACCAATACTGCTCATATAGTTTGTCAAGTGTCTTTTCTGCACCTAAATGTTTGATTTCAGTATGAATATGGTTGATCAAAGTCCAAACGAGTGAATTAGGTACAATGGGTAGCCAGCGACTGATTTTATTACGTTCCACCTTTCTGTAGAGAACGTCATTCCTAACATCATAAGTGTGACTGATCGAATCAGGGAGTTCATTATTAAGATGTTTTCTAATAAGATCTTGTATATATGCGTCACGCTTTTGTTCTACGGCCAGCCACCCTTGGTGTAATTCTACAAAGTGAACAGATTTGAACGATATTGGAACTAAGGATTCGACGTTGTTTGAAGTGCTTGGTACTGGTTCTGAAAGAGGATTTCGAGATAGGTAGTCAGCGTGTTCCATGCTGCTGCCTTGTTTATGAATAATATCGAAATCGTAAGCTTGTAGAAAAGCCCACCAACGATGTACCCTAGGTGTTAAATCTCTTTTTGACTTTGATGCTTTTAGGGAATTACAATCTGTAAATACAGTAAAGTGCTGACCGTATAAATAATGCCTAAAATTTTCTACTGCACGAACGACTGCCAGAGTTTCTAGCTCGTACGAATGATACCTTGATTCTGTGTCAGTCGTTCGGCGGCTAAAATAAGAGATAACATGGGGACTACCGTTCTTTCTTTGAATAAGAATGGCGCCATAACCGTCGGCACTCGCATCAGTGTGTAATTCTATAGGAAGCTTGCGATCAAATATGGCTAATACAGGCTCTGTTGTAAGAATTTTAACTATCCGTTTGTGAATGTTGTCGTGGACGTCTGACCATTGGATTGGCCCTTTTAATTTTGTAAGGGGATATAGAGGTCCCACTAGGCGAGTATAGTTGGGAATAAATCTTCTAAAATAGGAAGCTAATCCAATAAATTGGCGCACTTGAGAAGCGGTTTTGGGTGCAGGAGCATCAGCGAGAGCTTGAACTTTTCGGGGGTTTGGAGTGATCTCCCCGGCTCTAACTACGTATCCTAGGTAGTCGACTTCGTATTTAAGAAACTTGCACTTGCGTATATTAAAAGAGAAACCTGCCCCTGAAAGCGCTTTAAGTGTTAATTCAAGACGAATCAAACCCTCAGGAACATCTTTGGAAAAACAGAGGACATCGTCCATGTATGCTAGTACCACGTCATCCTTAAGGGAACCAAGCGCCTTATTGATACACCGCTGATAAACAGAGGCTGCATTCTTTAAGCCAAACGGCATAGTCAAATATTCGTACTGGCCCTCTGGTGTAACAAAGGCAGTACGCGCGATGCTGTCACCTTCAGGATCTATGGGGATCTGGTGGTACCCAGATGCCATATCTAACGAGGAAAATGTATGAGCTCCGTTCAGTCTGTCGATCTGTTCGTCAATTATAGGTAATGGGTAATGCTCTGGTTTCGTATTAGCGTTAAGTTCCCTATAGTCCACACACATCCTGTCCGTGTTGTCCTTCTTTTTCACTAAGAGGATGGGGCTAGCAAAGGGTGAATTGCTCTCTCTAATGACGCCGGCGTCGAGTAGAGATTTTATTTTTTCACGGACAATATCTTTTTCGGCAGGGGATAGCCTATAGGGCCTTCGTTGAACTGTTTTGTTGGGATCTATGGGGTCTATACGCAGCATGCCAGTCTTAACTCTACGATTAGGTATACCGTCAATGAAAAATTTACTAAACTTTTGTAAAATGTTAATGAGCGCTTTTCTATCATCACCTTTTAGATCAGTGTCGATGCCAGAGAAATCGAAATCAATAGCCTCCTCCGAAGGTGCAAGAGTACTTTCAAGCTTAGAAAATTTAATACGGTTACTGTTTATTTCTACTCTGATGCCCTGGTCTAAAAGGTCCCTTCCAATAATTACAG
The DNA here is from genome assembly GCA_902850365.2 of Chilo suppressalis. Classification (NCBI taxonomy): domain Eukaryota; kingdom Metazoa; phylum Arthropoda; class Insecta; order Lepidoptera; family Crambidae; genus Chilo; species Chilo suppressalis. The sequence continues at coordinate 2,756,913 of OU963907.1, forward strand.
ATTCTGAAATTAAATTATCAGGAATGATGTGGAATAAGATATGCACAGAAATATCTTGGATAGTAACTTTACTTAAAATTTGTTTCGTGCAATAAATGCCAGACTTTCCTATTCCTTTTAAGTGAACTACATTGTTGTGCAAAGTACCCAGAAACTTATTTAAAAGTTGTTCGGTTACAAGTGAGCAGGCGGACCCACTGTCGAAAATAAAAGAAACTATCTCACCAGACGATGTCTGCAACTCATCTCGGACTGGCCTTTGGTCACACAGGTACACCTCCTTCACCGTCGAGGTTGAGCTGCCGACACTCGTCCGCCCTGGACACGCCGAGGCTAGATGGCCCGGTTGTCCACAAGCGTAACATGTTGTCGGCTGCGCCTTCTCACTGAAAGTTCCTCGTGGTCTATCGCTTGGTCTCTGTGCGGTAGAAACTTCTTGTCTTCTTCTGCGACAATCTGCAGCCTTGTGACCCAATATACCGCAATGATGACATGCGCCCGTGAATCTTGGCTCGGAGACTCGCGGTCTCTTCGGTTCTGGATCACCACTCTCAGTTCCGTCTGCACGCCTCTTCAAGGAAACACCGCTTAGGATTCGAAACAGCTGAGCTCTCGTCGATATAACGTGTGAGTTCAATTCGCGGCGTAAAAGGTTATCTTTGAGGCACAAAACAGAAGTAACCAATCCTGCTATCATGTCTTCGGCCATTTCCACTCGCGGGATGCGCTCAATTATGCCCCAAAGACGCATAGCCGCTTCGCACGCAGTTTCTTTTGTGCTTATTTGAAAACGCAAGACGTCATCGAAGTAATCTTGAGGTAGCATTGGTCTCGAGAATTTTGCTAGTAAAATTTCTTTGATAAGCGGCCATTCTAGTTGACTTACGTCTAACTTAGTTAGACAAGCTGCGGCTCTTCCCTTCAAAGCGTGTGTCAAAACCAATAGCAATTCAGCGCCTTGAAGTCTCTTACTGTTCACTATTATTTCAGTTACTTTGCACCAACCTTCGATATCTGCGTCCTCCGCATCAGGATCAAAAACGATCAGCTGTGTCGCTGAAGAATGTTGAGAAGATGCCAGTAGTTTGGTTAAAAGCGACTCCATACTTCGAAGAAAATTAGATGAGGGTAGATGACCACTATTCTCCTCACTTGAAAGCCCGACGTATCCCACTTCTGATGTAGGCACGTGGGTATTGCCAGGATTGCCGGTGCCCTCCATTGGTGCTTAGAGGTGGCGTGGATTAACGGGCGAGGAGAAATAATCCAATATCAAAGAATAATCACCGATATATTTCACTGTTACAATTTAAGAACAACGCACTCACTTATTCTTGAAATCTAAGTACAATTATAAAGTTAACATAACGCACAATTATAAAATCAAGACGTTCCGCAGAAAGCGTGGCACATGCACCGGGTGCAAACCGATTATGATCGGTGAACGCGCGGGCGCTATGTGACCAGCCAACTGAGTTACGTCAATCGAGCTGTCACTGAACTGACAGTGACATTCGATTCACTATGATCCATAGTCTATGCCCGTAGATAACTCCAATACAATAACGATAAATACCGAGGCGCCGTCAAATATATGCGTGGCAAGGAGGCTGATATAATAAGTATCTATATTGACATCTCGTGTGTCTATTGCTCATTTCTACGCGCTTCTCGAAATACTTGCTGTGATCCCTGACAAATAAACATGCTTCCTTTATGTACATGCAGGGCAATGGAAGTATTTCAAATTTTTTAAATAAGGGTTTGCAGCTTTCGAGAAACCAAGCACCATCTAACATTCTAATGCATTTTTTTTGCATCCTAAAAACCCTATCGATATCTACTGAGTCACCCCATAAGAGCAGTCCATAACGTAGGTATCGCAAGAGCAAAGAGTTTACCTAAACAAGTAGGCAGTAACGTAACGGACGTTACAATACCTATGGCTAAGAACTGTTATGGCACTTGAATGTGATATCAAATTAAATGGTTAAATGGCTTATGTAGTTGAAATCTTTTCGATATCTGATTCGGGAGACGATTCGTGACGTAGACTATCATCAGCCTATTAATGTCCCCGCTGCTGGGGCACAGGCCTTCCCTATGGATGGATGTAAAAGTCTGTTTTATTCATAGTTAAATTTGACTATAGTTAATGTCATGTCAAATACATAGTAAAATGTGTAAAATATTAAGAAATTGTTATTTTTACTTAGTTTTTCTACTTATTGTATTTTGACTACAGCATAACTATGGTCACATTGAACTATGTATGAAACAACGCGGCCTTGGCAGTAAGCTACTTTAGAAGGTCTACAATATTTTTATTTTAAGTAATAAACTGATGGATTTTTAGAGTATATATAATTTATTAATAAAACAAAATAATAACATCCACTAAATCAGTCTGGAAACGTACCAACGCAGGGCTTAGAGGTAAACTTTTTTTTATAAAAATTTCTAAAGATACAAAAATTATCATTTTCAAAGTTATTCTCAAAGTACATTGCTATTACAAAGAAAGCAAGAAAGCGACAACATCAAATTGATAAAAAACATAAAAGAAAATTACCGTCGCCGAGAGCGACAGCTAGCTAATTATCTTCTATTCGTTCATTAAATTTGAGCTGGAGTTCTACATTAATCACTCTTTATCGTTCATCATTCAAAATGAGGTCTGCTGCTCTCTCCGCCATTCCTATTAGTACAGAGTTTGGGAACAAAGATATTGGAGATGGGAACACACTGGAGTCCACCACACGAACGCCTGACACCGATTTCAATCTGAAAAATAAAGAAGAAAATATTAGATTTCAATAATTCGTAAGCTTCATTCATTTAGATCATTCGTAAGAACGATAGGGAAACCGCTTAACTGAGTCCTCGCCTGAGCGGTACAGGGTGTGCGGGAGGACGAGACCGGGGACCGTGAGGTGCGGGCGGTAGGCACATTCTTGTTAAAATTTCACCCTGAACCCCGCAGGTGAAGACTCAGTTAAGCGGTCTACCTACAATGCATCTATCTTCAAGGAGCTGGGTCTCAAGATGCGTCTCTCTTCTATCAGCATGCAGCGCCTCCTAAAATACTACGGTCACTTGGCGAAAAGAAGCCCAGATGAATTTGAAAAGCTTCTGGTCTTGGGTAATGTGGAAGGCAAAAAGAATAGGGGCAGTTCTCCATGCTGGTGATAGGACATAGTCAAGGAAACTACAAATGGCATACTTGCAGGCGTCCATTCGCCTTGCAGAACACAGAACGGCCTAGAGATCGCTGGTGAATGTGCTGTTCTGAAAGGTCTAGACCCTCAGCCATGAGGAAACGACGATGATGAAGAAGAAGACGCTTTATTTCATGAGCTCCCATTTATATTGTCGTAATCATAGTCTTTTCATCATCATTAGCCTATTAAGGTCCCCACTGCTGGGGCACAGGCCTTACCTACGGATGTAATAGGAAAATTGGGCCGTGACCCACCACGCGGTCCCGTGCGGATTGGTAGGTGTTAAGGACTGCAGATGTAGCCTGGAACAACGACTTAACGTGCCTTCCGAAACACGAAGGAGCTCGAGATAATAAGTTTTTGATCACCCATCCAATGGGCGACCATTGCGAAAGTTGCTTAACTTCCACGATCGCAGGGGAATGCGCTAACCATCGAGCGCCATTGAGCTCCTCGTAGTCTTTTCAGTTAAATACAAATATAAATATACCTGTTTATGTAGGCATTTAAATATTGGTGCAATTTTTACTAGATTTAAGATAGGTAGGGCATAACGAATATCTCGCTCAAACTGTAACGCCTGTCTGAAGAAGCGAGCATCTTATAGACTTGGTGGCCGCTTACGACCAGGCGCGATAATACTTGTTTGCTACCAAATTTCGCAGGCGTGATCGTAAAAGGTAATTGAAGCAAATATCTGCCTTCGTACCGCTCATTAGATGGTAAAAAGAATGCCATCATCATCAGCCTGTTAATGCAAAATAATGAAAAGGGAGATTAGGCCAAGACCTTTCACGTGGGCCCAGTGCAGATTGGAGGGTGCTAACGACTGCATCCGGGACCAAACGGCTTAACTTAAGGTAGCTACTCTCACACTTGTTTTTGTTTATTTTATACCATTTGCCGTGTATGTATGTTAGTCGCGGCACGAAACTCTAGCGCTGACCGTAATTGCGCAGAAGTAAAAATTAAGATGTGTTGGGGGGAAACGAGGTGCGCGGGCGGGCGTGCGTTGCGCCGATTGGCTCTCCAATCGTACCCATGCCACGGTAATAATATCTATACAGTATTCTATCTTCATACAAACGGTCGGAAAGCGTGTCATACCTACGCCAAACGAGTTCGCGCGGCACCCGGTGGGCATCCAGTCGCGAATGCGCCGCAACGACGACCGAACGGTGTGAATTGTTTTTTAAGCAGTGCACTGCTTTAACGTTTGTATTGTGAATATTTGATTGAATTAAGTAGATACCTACATAATTCAATATGACAAAGAGAGATATTGTGCTGTTTTTGGTTGCTTGAACCCTTCAATAATTAAACTTTTTATACAAAAATGCGTATTTATCGTTTTTCCTACGTCTCAATCGAGGCGTAAATATTTTTCTGTCTCCAAGCTACATATTTTTTTTATTATATATTACACTTAAAATAACATGTATTTTATGTAACACTTCCTAATTCATTCACATTTTTTTTACATATGAAATAAAATATTTACAATCACAAAACTAGAAAGAATCTCAATGTAGATGAAATTAAAATACTGTAGGCGGGCAGCCCTAAGTACCGCGTGGACACGCCGCGCTCGGCCGTAGGTAGTTATTTCAAGGACAAGGCCGAGTCACAATACTGTATAGATAATATTACCGTGCCCATACGCAGCTATCCCCGCGGTTTGTTCAGAGCTAGAGTTAGTGCCGCGACCTGTACCTGAGGTTTTTGTCTAGAGTTTTGTGCGCGGCGCAGGTGCCAGCGGCGTGGTGTCCGCTCACAGCTACCTCTCGTACTACACACTCGAGGTACTGATCCGGTGGACTACTAGGAACTGTAGTCTTTAGCTTCTGAGCCTTGGGCGCTGGGGACGATTGGAATCTAGGGAAGATTAGGTATTGATCTTATTTTCCTTTTAAAGAACAAAATGAAGAAGAAACTTGCAGGCCGGCAAGGTGAAGATGGCTGGTGTGGTAGGTAGAACTTAACATCAGATGGGGTGGAGTCATTTGTCAAAAAATAGAATGAAAGTGACCTAACCCATTTCTTTTAATATGCGAGGTGCAAAAAATTATCCCACCCCACCTGATGTTAAGTGTATTAAGTGTGCGGCAGAAAATATGCCGCTCCAGCTATCCTCTGGCATGCCGGCCTGATTTAGCTATAAATCGACATTGAAAGCATAGTGGAGTGTTAGTATTGTAGAGAAAAAGGTACAATACCTTTTTTTTACCTAAGTCGCAAATATCATCTAGGCAGGTATTTCTTCAATTTCTTTTAATTTCCTCATGCATACGATTGAGCGATGGAATGAGGTCTCTATTTAAGTGTGTTCCAAAGGAATATAGCACGGATTTCTCCAAAGCAACGTGATGAATTTTTTTACACAGTTGGCATTGGGCGTGTAGTAGGTAAATACCAGGGCTCACAGTCTCGGACAATTTTGGCGTCCCGGGACAAAATATAACGATTCTCGTTACGTTACGGAAAACCGAGACTTTCGAGACTTCTTTAAAGGTGAGTTTTTGACCTTTATAATAATACATTCTTAAAAGGTAATAAAAACTCAGTCTTGAACTATAATCTTCATTACAAAACATTATGCTTATATATAGTCACCAAAAACTAACTTTGTTTTAACTGTCTTCATTAAAACAGCTGCTTATCTACCTTCTTCTCCTTTTGTAATCCTGTCCCTTCTGATCTGCTTTGGTGTAGTTCCAGAAGCTGAGACATCTCTCAGGTCTAGGCCAGTGAATCTTAGCTCCGATGTTTTGGAAATTTTTCGTTTGCACCAACTGTTCTGCACGACGAATTGCTTAAAACACAATAATGCTATTACTCACTTCTTTTCTAGGCAATTCCGTTTTGAGTAAGTTTTTTTTTATAGATAGATCCGACAAATGACTCTACCCCACTTGATGTTAAGTGAAGGTGAAGTCCAGACGCGAAGATAGCTGATACAGCAGTTCTACCTGCCACACCAGCCATCCTCACCCTGCCGGCCTGCATGTTGCTTCTTCACGCCTCTTTTAAAGGATCCCAGGTTGTAAGAGGGAGGGAACACGTGAGCGGGCAGAGCATTCCATTTGCGGATAGTGCGACAAAGAAATGAATCACCAAATTTCTTTGTACGCGTTGGAATTGTGGCCACAGTTAGACGGTGACAACGTAGGCCAGCGCGCGTGGTCCTCTGAAGGAAAGGGGATGGTGGATGGATCTCCCTATTCCATTCATAGGGAAGGCCTGTGCCCCAGCAGTGGCGACATTAATAGGCTGATGATGATGATGATGATATAAGTACAAACAAAGTATCATGCAAAGGTATCAAATCAATAAAAAAATTGAAATATTTCTATTAGTCCAGTCGGAATAAACATGAGACCTATTCTAAGACACCAGCGCTTAGCCAATTTTTTCCTAGATAGTATAGACCCCCACGAATATGCCCTCCATTTGTCCCCGCTAGAACCTGTGTTTTGTAGCCAGGAAAATTGTTTAAACAAAGAAAACCGTTTTTTTTTGCTTGTAAACGGGGATTTTGAAATTTTTTTTGAATCAAAGTTGTTCATTAGCTTGCCCTCTACAAAATCAGTTCTATGAAAAAATAACGTGAGATTGTTAGTTTAGCAGTAAATTGCAATTATGTCGGTTTTACGTTTGTAACAATTCAACATGTTATAATAAACATTTTGATTTTTAAAGTAGTTTATCATGTGGGTAACGCCACTCCCAAGAGAGTCATGTAAAATTTATCGACCTGTGTTGCAAACTTTAGCAACAATTCTCAATCTCCGAAAAAAAAGTACTTGCCTGTCCCGTCTTTCCCAGAAGGCGCACAGCGGGGAAAAAAATTCAGGTGATTCGATTCACCAAGAATTTTGAGGAATCGATCGAGTAGAAAAAATCGTTAATAAAAATGTTCGTTTTTGGACGATTTGAATTTTTTTTAAAATTGACGTAGAATATTTTTTTTTAAACTAATGTATTTTTCTCTCCTCAACTCGAATTCGAGTCCAAAAACGAACATTTTTATTAACGATTTTTTCTACTCGATCGATTCCTCAAAATTCTTGGTGAATCGAATCACCTGAATTTTTTTCCCCGCTGTGCGCCTTCTGGGAAAGACGGGACAGGCAAGTACTTTTTTTTCGGAGATTGAGAATTGTTGCTAAAGTTTGCAACACAGGTCGATAAATTTTACATGACTCTCTTGGGAGTGGCGTTACCCACATGATAAACTACTTTAGAAATCAAAATGTTTATTATAACATGTTGAATTGTTGCAAACGTAAAACCGACATAATTGCAATTTACTGCTAAACTAACAATCTCACGTTATTTTTTCATAGAACTGATTTTGTTGAGGGCAAGCTAATGAACAACTTTGATTCAAAAAAAATTTCAAAATCCCCGTTTACAAGCAAACAACCTCAAAAAAACCGGTTTTTCTTTGTTTAAACAATTTTCTTGGCTACAAAACACGGGTTCTAGCGGGGACAAATGGAGGGCATATTCGTGGGGGTCTATACTACCTAGGAAAAAATTGGCTAAGCGCTGGTGTCTTAGAATAGAAGTCGGTCCAAATTATGGCTATTCCGACTGGACTATATTAATTCTAAGGGCGTTCTTATAAAGCCGGGTTTCCAGTAAAATATTACTTATTGAAAACATTCAACAAAAACACATACACATAACTTTGTTTCTTAAATAATTTTCTCTACATATAGTGCGATTCAAATAAGAATAGGAAAGCCAATGACCTCTATCTGTCAAACGTCGCTTGAAAAGGTACGGTTTGCAAAAAAACTTGGAACCCTCTTTTAGCACTCCGCTAATTCAAGAATAAAAACCAAACATTTGTAAACAAACAATAACAAATATTGATAATTAATATCGGTTATTTTTTTTTTCACTTTTTGAGCTTTGGCCAACCATTCGTTGATAATCTAAATCGTCAACCAAATGTCACTTGAAGTTGCATTCAGAAACTCGATTTCAATCTTTCTTTACATAAATAGTTATATAATACTAGTAATAGTGTATGATTATTCATAACTACTCCGGCAGTAATGCAGAGATGAGCGGAATAGAAGAGCTAGATTCTGATTAATGTTTTTTCTCACAGTCTAAATAAATAAATATTATTAAAAAGCGGTGGTTTTTTTCTCTCAATCTAAACAAAAACCTGATGCTTTTTCTCACTTCATCTTAGTAAATAAGTTTTATTAAATAAAAACTTTTTTTTGTTTACTCTACCTATTTGGTTTGAATTGACAGCTATGACATCACAATATGGCGCCCAGTCGGTCCTATTCTTAGTTGAATCGCATTATACGCTGTCTACTGCTCACGTAGCTGTCGTACACAAAATACACAGGGCTACGTTCAAAAACTGCGATCCAGGTACAACAAATGACAATTTTAACAAAGATTCGTACATTTTATGTCAAAATTAGAATGTCACAGTGACAAGTTGTACTCGGCGCTAAGGATTGGAAAAATACCCAATGAAACAATATCCTGCCCTGCGATTTGTGTACGTGCTTTCCGTCGGGCACAGAAAGCAAAAACATTATTGATGCAAACAAATATGTGTAGTGAAACAAAGTTTTGTGTGGAGATTTTTTTTTAATTGTTGATATTGTTTTGTTGATTGTGTAGGGCAAAACACGCGCTGGAGACCCCGCTTAATATCAACTCGATATTTCTTGAAATGAGTAAGTCTGTGATGCATCCTAAAACTAAGACCAGCGGTGAAACGTACCATCTGAAATACTAAGGAACTTAGGATCATTAATTTGCGCACACTGGACAAGTAACGACACAGACAGATGTGTGACAGATCTCAGCAATAGTCACTTAACCTACTTTTGAAAGTAAAGAGTAGGACTTGTGTAAATACAAAGTAGTCATATATATATATACTAGCTGACCCAGTGAACTTCGTACCGCCCTAAAAAAATAGGGGTTGTCCAGCGGACAAAATTGTGAATCTAAACCATTCTCAGATCCCCTTGAACACACACAAAAAATTTCATCAAAATCGGTCCAGTCGTTTAAGAGAAGTTCAGTGACATTCACACTCACAGAAGAATTATATATATAAAGATATATATATATATATATATATATTCAATCATTTAACCGCTAGATCTTTATGTTTCTTTACAAAGCATGTAGCGGTAACTGATAAATGTTTAGAAGTAATATAATATATATAAATTTTTCCAGAGTGTCTTTATTCCAAAACCTTCCATTCTTTATATCGGCATGCAATTTCAAAACACGGAATTGCCCTTTAATTTTGTTGTAAGTAGTATACTATCACGGAAAAATCATGAAAATCCGCTACACAAAGGAAAGCGCTTTTCTTTATGAAGAGGACGCGCGGGGGGGCTAAAACCCGACTATCATTGATATTTTAGGGTTAGTCTTAAAAAGGCATGCACGACAAAATCGTGGAACGTCACCTGTCACCAGCTCCCGGTCTAATAGCAATGTGACACTTTTATATATTTGTACTGTACTAGTAGTAACGTGTACAGCTTTATAAATAAACAACTGGATGGCACTTGCAACCACAGACTTGCATCAGTGCCGAAATATCGGGGACTTACAAATTAAAAGGTAGTAGTTAGTAAAATATTACTGACCATGAATGTTCAAAACAATATAAAAGAATTATCTTTATCTTTTAAAAAGGTACCTACGCAACTACGTATTACGTAGCTCCTAGCAGAACAGTACCACCATACACCAAATGGATGTCCCAATAGGGTATTTGATAGTATTAAAAATAAAGTGACAATTGTTAGCATCTGTGTTTAGAATGAATATTGGCAGGGGTTTTTACTATTTTTACAAAAAAAATATTCATAATTTTACTAAAAACCCACGAAAAAGATTATAGTTTTCTTATCTATTGTCACGTGACCCAAAACGCTTGGGATTGGCGGAGCCTAAAATGACGTCACACGCAAGTAAACTTCCGATTAAAGTGACATTACATTGTATCGTTTGACGTTTTAATAACAGTCGTGTGACGTCACACACTATTAAGACGCCATATTGTCCAGAGAAACGTTTTCGCGGCAACTTGAAAATGGAATTTTCGATTTGGTTATTTTTACTGAAATACACAACAGAATGATGAATATCCACTTTTTACGGACTCCATAAACATTAGTCAATAACGTGAGATCTTTTTCTAAATCTTGTCAAATACCCTATTTCAACTTTCAAGACTTTAGTAATAATAAAACAGTTCCACCAGATCATCAAACGATAGTTCCAATTACAACTTTCAAGATTTCGATGTTACTTACCTTTGATCATGCATGTGACGTCTTCATGTCTATGCAGATAGTTGGGGTCGACGACCGGTGGTACATTGGTACTAGCGTCTTGCAGCGTGACGGAGCCCCTGCTCTTCGGTTGAATGCAACTGGCGAGGAATATGAAGCCCTCTTTGGAACTGTCGTTGTGAAATGCAAAGGTGTCCCGGAAAACCTACGGAGACATCGTTTATTTACTCAAATGGATATACTTGACCTGTGCTCAGCAGGGGGCATCGTACGGCTGTTCGAATAGTCGGTCTAACCAGTTGGACACCAGTACCCTTAGCACGAACCATTATCGAATTCGAATAGTTTGCGAGTACGAATGTCATTGTCAAACCTATGGAAACTTGAATAGCAGCACGATAACGGACGTAACGAGAACTAAACATCAGTACATATTTGACAATGACATTTCGCAGTCGCAAATGAAATGAAAAGTAATTTATTCAGTCTAGGCTGTTACAAGCACTTGTGAAGGTCAAGAAGCTACGCCATCGGTTCGCAAAACTACGGCGGGAGACCTTGTACTGAGAAGAACCGGCAAGAAACTCAGCAAGGGCTGCTTTTTTCTCCCTGTATTCTCCCTGTACTTCTGAAGTCACCTTCCATTACATCATTTAGGATATAGATATATAGTTAAAAGCAATTTTATATTTAGTGCATAGGAAGCGGCATTAGATAGGTACCATATTACTAAAGAAAAGTTTACTAGAAAAAAATCCACGCGGACCAGGCAGCGGACGGGACTCGAACCCGCATCCTTCGCTATCCGGGCGAATGCACTGACCATTATGCTACCACAGCCCTATTAGCCGCGTCGAAATTTTCCTAGCCTTAAGCTGCAAGGCAGCGCCATCTCTTTGCATTGTAGGTAACCCACAATGTTAATTTCACGCCACTGTGGCGAATTTCATCTGCCAATGTAGTCAATTCGTTAATTTCCTTATTTGGAATGCTCCCGCAGTGGAGCCAGCGGTTATTTGTGACATTTAGTAACCAAACATTTGAAAAAATAAAAAGAATAACAATAAGACGATTATTATTAGGCAAATTTGATTCTAAACAGTCACTAACTCATTTCAATGTGGTAGCACCAACAGACCTGGGCCTCACTGAACACATCGTCCAAATATTCGGGTTATAGCAATTTATTTCCTCAAAACTTGCATCGCTCCGCTGTCGGTAAACTTTGGAATGTCATCAGTGCCGTCTTTGACCTATTGGAGGCCCTGGGCATATTAGTATATTCCCCATTATAAGATATGACTTCCATTTGGAGATTGAACAGGAACTAGGGACTTTGTATTTGATCTAAGGGGGCCCCCTATCGATCGCGGGGCCCTAGGCACTTGCCCAAAGTGCCCACTGGGATAGACGGGTCTGACTGTTATAGGTTTTTAACGTGATAAACTAAGCGAAGTGGATATCAGATTGATTAAGTATGTAGTCCCATCACCAAGTCATGCTTCTCCCATACACGGTCGCATAGCTATGGGTGGCTTTGGTACTATGCGCTGGAATTAGGCTTCCAAATTTTGAATTAGTTCTGTTGTAATGTATTAAGGTGCCGTCCGACGGCCTGTGTAGTCGCGGGTGCGGCCACGCCGAGCAGTGTTGCCAAACGTATGAGAACTCTAACGTCTGAGATTTAGCAGTTTCTATACATGATACAAGGTACATAGAAATCTCGTACATTTCCGTACGGTTATGAAAAAAGGAGCGTGAGGAGCTCGATGGCGCAAATGGTTAGCGCGTTCGGCTGCGATCGTTGAACTAAAGCAACTTTCGCAGTGGTCGGTCATTGGATGGGTGACCAAAAATTACTATCTCGAGCTCCTCCGTGCTTCGGAAGGCACGTTAAGCCGTTGGTCCCGGCTGCATCTGCAGTCGTTAGCATCCACCAATCCGCACTGGGCCCGCGTGGTGGGTCATGGCCCAATCTCCCTATTCCATCCATAGGGAGGGCCTGTGCCGCAGCAGTGGGGACATTAATAGGCTGATGATGATGTGAAAATAGATAAATTTGTATGTGCAACTGAAGGGGCGTACTTAACTCAAAGCTGTAATGGTAATTTAAGCGCATTTTTTTTCAAAGCCAACCGAAGCTTCGTTACGCTGGTGTAGGATAAGCATGACTCCACGCTTCTCCCACAGAACACCAGAAAGAGTTTAAAAGGGTGGTCATAGACCGTTTGTACGGGAACCGATGTCGCCGGCTCGTCCCCACTACACTTCCACCTCGTAGATAATAGCCAATCAAACGTCGCGACTTCAAACAATCGAACCAATCAGAGCTCACACCCGAGAGCAACGACGCAATCAGAACCTAGTTTTGGTCAAGTTATAAGCATTTCGACCTATCCATAGAATAAAGCTACTTCTGCATAATCACAACTTTACAGTAGAGCGCTTTTAAGTTTGTAAAATGTAAAATATGTTGTAACTTGTATTGGTATTTTTCTATCATTTGATTTTTTTTACTAATCATATAAAACATGAAGAAGCAAATTATGACGCATTTATTGGTTAAAAAACTACATTTACGGCTTAGGTATATTTCGCTATTTAAGAGTTTCTTATGTGATTATGTGATAATTTTACTACGGGCATCTTTATGTTACATATGCATATCAGACCTTATGCTTGGGAAACGTGTCAATTTTTTTTTATCTTCAAAGTTATATAAGTTTTAGAATAAATGTTTTTACCAGTAAAACATATGCGTCCGTTTCGCCTAAAAGTACACCATCATCATCATCAGCCTATTAATGTCCCCACTGCTGGGGCACAGGCCTTCCCTATGATAGGGAGATTGGGCCATGACCCTGCGCGCGGTCCCAGTGCGGATTGGTGGGTGCTAACGACTGCAGATACAGCCGGGACCAACGGCTTAACGTGCCTTCCGAAGCACGGAGGAGCTCGAGATAGTAAATTTTTGGTCACCCATCCAATGACCGACCACTGCGAAAGATGCTTAACTTCAACGATCGCAGCCGAACGCGCTAACCACTTGCGCGTCGAGCTCCTCAATAAAAGTACAATAAAAACAATTTGGTAACATTTTCATATGTAACTTTATTCTATGCATAGGTCGATTTGTTCACACAACTTTGGCGCGGCTGCCCCGACTACAAGGCCCACCTAAACTCTTTCTGTGTTATGTGGCTTTACCTATATACCGCCCATGCCTGAAGAATTCCTTCAGCTACTCACCTCAGGTTTATAGTTGGACAGATCCCGAAGCAGTCGCTCACTAGCCGTTCCCATAGTGAATAGTATGAGTGACGACGTGTTAGTGTACTCAATCCCCGCTACCGGAGGGAATGATAGATAACCTGCACAGAAGAATGTGTTAAGGTCACCCAGGTCAGCCAGAGGGCAAATGTAGCTGTTTCAAATAACTCGTTACTGTTTCGTGTTATTGAAAAAACCCCTTCATTGATACTTTTCAAAAGCTCATAACCTGCACAGAAGAATATGTTAAGGTCACCCAGGTCAGCCAGGGGGCAAATGTAGCTGTTTCAAATAACTCGTTACCGATTCGTGTTATTGGAAAAATACATTATTGATACTTTCCAAAAGCTCCTAACCTGCACAAAAGATGCGTTAAGGTCACCCAGGTCAGCCAGGGGGCAAACGTAACTGTTTCAAATAACTCGTAACTGTTTCGTGTTATTGGAAAAACCTATTTATTGATAGTTTCCAAAAGCTCACGCTGACGGGCGATAACTGTTTCCATTGCTGATATTTAATAGTAACAATCTTACTTGATATTTTGTATCGTAAAAAATCTTTTTATTTTTGTATGAATAGCTCTCTTTCTCTTCTGTTTTTCACACATTCCATCAAAATGTGTTGGACATCGTCCACTTGAAGTATTGTATACTACAAAAATATCGACTTAATTTTGGGAATATACGTTCCTTTGTGGAAATATTAGACCTTTTTTTTTTGACCCAGTGAAATGCTGCCTTATGCATACCCCGTCGCCGGGGAAATATTAGACCTACCAAACTCAGATGCAGCAAAGTCGATGTTTGATATGGTTTTTGCTAGTAAGAAAGGCTTGCCCTCTCCAATGTTTTAAGTTAAATTAGTTGTGTATAAGTTTTGGTTAGGGTACGATGAGGCTGGCATATTCGAAGAATGAAAACCTCTAAATAAATAAAGTCCCATCAATACGCCGATCCTGAAACGCTCCCACATGGGCGTAGGAGTGTACCGGTGGGTTTTAGTGGGTAGGACCGGCGTGGTTCCGCGCCGGGGAACTCCCAGCCAGCGCGCGGGACGGTGCGTAAATGCATTTCCCATCGACAAAAGAAAAAGGTATGGGTTGCCTGAAAGAGATTGCTGTCTAGCAATAAGGCCGTCTATATTGCGTGCGGTAAGTCTATCATATTTTTATTTACATTTGTGTCTTGTATGGTGTATGAGAATAAAGAATATTGTTATTTTATTATTATTAATAAAAATGAGAAGTAGAAAACTAGAAGCTCACCACTATTGGTCAGATAATACTGCCAGACAGTCCCGAAAGTGAACACCTTGGCTAAAGTGACGCTGGCAGGTTTCCTGATGCTGACGTAGATCGGCAGGTTCATGTTATCATGGAAGTTCTTGCCTATGTCCTCGTTGGCGGACACGAGTTTGATTTTCAATCTGGAGGTAGTTCATTGCTGTTCTTAAATAGCTACATAAGATATTCGGGGTATAAACGTGGTATTTTGTGCAAACATATGGAATTTTAAACTTAAGTTCCTCAGCGTTAGTTACTGTATTAATGAATACCTACTTAGTTCAAGTTAAATCTATAAAAAAATTATCCCTATAACTGGACAAATTAATGAACTACATGACGTTATCCGCGTAAAGGAAACAGCCAATAGAAACAAAGTTCATTCTGAATGTTAAGTATAATTTTAGGTACATTAAGAAATACGTACTTCTGCAAAAGGGCTTTTGGACCTATTCCCGATAACATCAGAATCTGTGGAGTCTTAATGACGCCAGCAGTTAATATGACTTCTTTGTCCACAAATATGTTATCCAGCTCCCAGTGATTCCGCAATATGTATACTGATGACGCAGTTGTGTTCTCGAAACGAATCTAGAAAATAGCAAGAACATTGATGACAAAATCTTATCAAAATCTTTATTCAACAAACATTAAAGTAGTCAGCGATGCTGGTAGAACGAAGAGCATTTCTACGCGTTGTCTACATGTCTGACCTTATACCGCCCCTACAGTTTTTCTCGAGGAACCTAGAGTTTAAGGCGTTCCTACTCCTGTAGAGGATTGAACTGGCTCTTACTTCCTTCAGAAATACACGATAGTGTGGTTTAGTTTAGTGTGGTTTAGATTTTTGCCAACAAACTGTTCTCAGTTTGGCAAGATTTAATGTTTTGTTATCAAGTGTACCCAAAGTAAATACAATAAATCAAAAAAAAAAAAAAAAGATACAGTAAAAAACTCCTAAAATTGTAAAATTCAATTTGACTAATAAGGACATGACCTACGCATATTCTGCCCCTTTATTGTTTACTTCAAGTGTACAATACATTTTAATGGAATGTGTGAAGAACAGAAGAGAAAGAGAGCTATTCATACAAAAATATCGACTTAATTTTGGGAATATAGGTTCCTTTGTGGAAATATTAGAACTACCAAACTCAGACGCAGCATACTCGATGTTTGATATGGTTTTCGCTAGTAAGAAAAGCTCGCCCTCTCCAATGTTTTAAGTTAAATTAGTTGTGTATAAGTTTTGGTTAGGGTACGATGAGGCTGGCATATTCGAAGAATGAAAGCCTCTAAATAAATAAAGTCCCATCAATACAACTTTTACTCACAGCTTGAACTAAGAAAGAAAACCTCGAAAAGTATTAGCTACACGTACTTCCACGCACGCAACGTATTTCATAATAAAAAGAAACGAAAACTTGAATATTAATGTTGTGCATTTTTGATATATTGGAATTGTTAGGGAATATTTTTGCACGAATTGCTTTAATTATCAGTATAAAAGTACTATCATGTATGTGGCAGAATACAATATTTATTTATTGCGCTATCGTACACAAACATGACAATTTTCATGAAAAAATCATCTATTGTAAAAAAATGCAGTTTCTTCGCAATAAAGCTGCCACGTGGACGTCCTAGATTTATTATTATATAATACGGTAAAATAAAATATTACTATGTTTCGTCCAATATATTGAAAGTCAACCTTTCCAATTTTATTGTGTGTCATGATGCGATCAGCCCACGAGTTTAACATTTTTTACCCATACAAAAACAGAAACAAAATCAACGCCGCTAAAGAAGTTTTCACTTCAAAAATTACAAGTTTATGATTTCAATCCACTTGTTTTACTTACCGAAACTGCTTGTGTTTTGAGTAGTACATGAAGGTTCTTCCTTCTAAGAGATGGTTTGAGGTAAGCATCCCAAGCCGCGTGCCGGGTGCCATCTTTAACTGTGGCAGTTGTCTTCCTGAAGGCCACATGTTCAGTTCTTAGGAAACCGCTGGCGTCTTTGAAAGTTCGCATTAGCTCATTTTCCTCTTCTATCATTTTCAGTTTCATGGGAGCCTGAAGAGTGGGCGGTATTTTAAACCTTTTCAAAACAATATGTTGTTTTAATCTTTCATGGTCACTAACATTATAGTAATATATGTTAATAACGGGATTGTTACCATGTAGGTACCTTGTTTTCAGCGAGCTGTGTGCCGAAATATCGGAAACTTGCTAAAAACAAGGTACATGGTAACAATCCCGTTAATAACATATATTAATTGCTTTTCAAAACACTTAGTGGAAATGAAATTCTACATGAATTATAATTTCAAGTTCATATTTTTTTTATGTTTAATAGGCAAGGCGTTTGACCAAAATTTCGCCTGATGGAAAGCAATGATGAGGCATAGGATGGTACACGCCTGCCTAGAACATGCCTGTTCACTCTGGCCTTGAAAATGTCCAGATTATATTGGTCCGGGAAAACAGACCTCGGTAAGGAGTTCCACTCCCAAATTAATATTACTATCGTATGAGTATCGTTAAGTGTCTCCATTGCTGGATTAAAAACTGTAAGCCATATTCATGGACCCAGAAATGTGTAATTAAAAAAATATATTAGACACCTAGATCTTCATTGAGATTGCGTAAGATTAAGTTAGATCCTAGTTTTGTTAATAATTTATTTGCGGAGAATTTAAAATTAACGTATGTTAGTAGGCTCTTTACTTACTGTATGCCCCGGACAAACACCATCCATTGAACAGTGGTCGGAATCGAATTCGTTCTGTACAGTACCGAATGCTTTGATGAAGTAAGGTTTAAGATCTTCGAAGGTCCACCCTTTGAAGCCTAGGCGGGACCAGCGTTCGTATTCTTCGGGCAAGCCGAATCCGTGGAGAAGAAAGTTTATTTGCCCTGATCCGCCTGGACCCTTGCCCCGTGGAAGAAACTGCGTCTGAAACATAATAAGCTATGAGATTTTTAGATAGATTCTTCGGAAGTAAGTAGTTGCATATTTTAGGTGGAGAGCGGTCTAACACCTCTTTTAACTCAAGAGGGCCAAGCACGAGCTTTGACAGATCTGTAATCGTATAGTCATTGTCAAAATTTCGTATGGAAGGAGCCAGCTTGTTCTTACGTTCGGTAGAGGCGCTGCTCCTCAGAAGACTTGAAATTTTTAGCACCCCATTGAGCATACATGCGCCACGTACATTTTACTTACCCGAGACGGTGGCAAATATTGTCGCCTCTTTAACAAACCCACCCACACCCACAGTCTTTACATAATAAAATGCCGCCCCTTAATTTAGCAAATGACAAATCTTCTTAAATAAGTATGTAGACACTAGACAGAAGTGAGGAGCTCGATGGAGCAAGTCGTTAACGCGTTCAGCTGCGATCGTTGAAGTTAAGCCACTTTCGCAGTGGTCTGTCATAGGATGGCTGACCAAAAATATTCTATCTCGAGTTCCTCCGTGCTTCGGAAGGCACGTTAAGCCGTCGGTCCCGGCTGCATCTGCAGTCGTTAGCACCCGCCAATCCGCACTGGGCCTTTTTTTTTATTGTTGGGAAAATGCGTGACGCATACCCCGCCCCTGGGTGAGAGACGGGGTTATGTGGGACTCCTCCTCCCCCCAAATCCCGCCCACCCGCTGAGCCAACTTGGCTCAGCGGCTGTTTGGGATGAAGGGGGGGAATCCGCACTGGGCCTGCGTGGTGGGTCATGGCCCAATCTCCCTATTCCATCCATAGTAAAGGCCTGAGCCAAAACAGTGGAGACATTAATAGGCTGATGATGAAGTAGGTGGGTATATTAAAATTTGGCTGCCACTGCCATGAGCCACTGCCTGTGCCACATTATAGTGTGGGGGAGAACGAGAACGGAAACCGTGAGAGGTGCGGGTGGCAGGCACATTCTTGTAAAAATTACAAGCAATTACTCAGTTAAGCGGTCTGCCTATAGAAGGTATAGCTATTTATGCCAAATAGTGAAGTGGAGGAGGCTCAAGGGCGTATTTACCATAGAACCAAGAGGGCAATAGTCCAGGGTGGCAGGCTGAGAGGAGCGGCTGCAAGAGGTACAAAGAGCAGCAGAAGTAATATAAAGGCATTCGTTTCTGACCACTATATAGATATAAGTACCTGAAATCGAAAATGGGCCTGCCGGCTGCGATATTTGGCAATACCAGCGCCCCTGAGCAGGCTTAAACTAACACTAATATACTGACCTGTCTCCACATACCAAAGGAAGAGAATCTCTGCGGCGTGGTCCTCACTGACCAATCATTGGGGCCCTGCTGCGCCGCGGTGGCCGTCAAAGGAATTTTGGTGAAGTAACCCATGTGGTCGCCGGCTTCCACCACTAGAACCTTCGTGCCGGGATCTTCGGAGAGACGAGCGGCTAGCACGCAACCCGCTGTTCCCGCGCCGACTGCATCACAGGATAAATTTTCAGAATGCCAGCGTGACTGGTTTGAGTGGTGGTAAGAAGCAAATTTTAATGTACATATGTGGAGAAGACACTGGATCCATATTTATCAATAACAGCCTCCCTAGCATGAGCACCGCTATCTATATATATAAAACTCAAAGGTGACTGACTGACTGGCATAGTGATCTATCAACGCACAGCCCAAACACTGGACGGATCGGGCTGAAATTTGGCATGCAGGTAGATGTTATGGTTATGACGTAGGCATCCGCTAAGAAAGGATTTTGATCAATTCTATCCCCAAGGGGATAAGATAGGGAATGAAAGTTTGTATGAAACTGTCAATTTTAAACCGATCCCGCTGAGACTTGGCATGCAGGTATAAGAAGAATCATAGATGAATGTCATTGTGTATAATACAAGCCTGAGATCAAAAACTGTAGTCTACATCATCATCATACTAATATTAGAAATGTGAAAGTTTGTATGTCTGTTACTCAATCACGCTAATACTACTCAAAGTATTTGAGGGGTGAAAAAAAAACCTAAAGGGTAAGTCTTGTTTTTTCTGTTGCCAAATGACGTCAGTAAGCCACCTTGGCGATGGGCATGTTCAACTCGTAGGCGTTTTTTGAAAAAACTCAAAAAACCCTCAAAAATTTTTTGAAACGCATTTTTCTTGTTTTTTATGTATTTTAGAAACTTTTTTTTCGACCATAATTGTAGAGGGCATTGAGTACTACAATTTATGTCATTGTTGCAATCTCGTACAACAAAAAACGCGCATTGTAGGTGGCGCTAAAGTCTCAAAAAAAGTGTTTTTTCACTTTTTCAGCCTGAAAATATCATTTTAATGGAAAACTTTAAATGGAAAAGTTGTTCCGTACATAATTACCAACAACTTTTGTATAAACAATTTTTTTGTATTACTTACCGTTTTCAAGTTATAAATTGCACAGGTATGAAAAATCCAATAGAGCGGTTTTGGGCAGTTCAAGTACACATTTGCAGTGCACATTTCAATGTACGTTTTACTATTTTTTATTTTTTTTCATGATTGTAATATTTTACTAATGTACTTTGTGAATAGAGCAGATGGCCGAATTGGCCCACTGTGTTGGCACTCACTGTGTTGTATACGCTGTATTGCACTGTAACTTGAAAATTGTAAGGAATTCAAAAAAATGTTTATATAAAAGTTGTTGGTAATAGTGTACGGAACAAAACACTTTTTTGAGACTTTAGCGCCACCTACAATGCGCATTTTTTGTTGTACGAGATTGCAACAATAACATAAATTGTAGTACTCAACGCCCTCTACAATTATGGTCGAAAAAAAAGTTTCTAAAATGCATACAAAACAAGAAAAATGCGTTTCGAAAAATTTTTCAGGGTTTTTTTGAGTTTTTCAAAAAACGCCTACGAATTGAACATGCCCATCGCCAAGGTGGCTTACTGACGTTATTTAGCAACAGAAAAAAACAAGATTTTACCCTTTAGGTTTTTTTTTTCAATGAAACGATTTTTTTTTCGACAGATTGACTGTGCTATCTGCTGGAATCTTTCATACAATACAAAAGATTTCCAATTTCAAATCTTTAAAATAATGACATTTCCTTTTTATGTTGACTGCCAGCCGTAGGCATTACATGAGTAAAGAGTTTAACATAAGCAAAGAGGCCGTAACGCAACGGGCGTTACAATACCTAATTCATCACTACATAGTATAAAGCAAAGTCGCTTCCCGCTGTCTGTCCCTATGGCCCTATATCCCTATGTTCCTATGTATGCTTAGATCTTTAAAACTACGCAACGGATTTTGGTGTGGTTTCTTTTAATAACTAAAGTGATTTAAGAGCAAGGTTTATAATGTATAATACATGCATAATGTAGTAGAGAAACACTGATAATTTTAGAGGTTTTTAATGTAAGGTCGTAAATAAACACATTTTTTTGCGCTCACATTGCAAACGCTGGCTGAACCCTACGAGATAGATGAAAATAATGTACTACAGTATTGTACACCTTAAAAAAGTCTACAAAAAGTTAGCGAGGGTTTATGTCTATCTCTTAGGGATAACCCACAATAACCATTTTTATCCTATACTTTTTACGAGAAATAATAGATTAGGTATTTACGAAGCGATTTTCAGCAATATAACATTCATCCTTATCCAATTAAGTACCTTCAATACATTGTACATTTAATATAGACCAATTTGGCCCTTTAACGCATGTAATTTAAATGAATATTTTCGAAGATATTACAGATTTAAAATGCAGGGACACAGCAGTTCCGACGCTACCGGGCGGGGGGCTTGGCGGCGCGTGCCTATTGTAATTAGGTATTAGAAGAATGTCATTGTGTATAATACAAGCCTGAGAACAAAAACTATAGTCTACACTACAGCTCTACACCGAAGCGAAACGAGGGCGGGCCACTAGTTTGTTTATAAAAAAAACATGTAAGCAACTTTGCCGTTAATATTTGCACAGGCGTTTAAAGTAAACCAATACAAAAACAAAAACTCACCGATTATGTAATCATATCGCTTGTCAGGCTTCTGTATCAGACTGCTGTACCCTTTAGCGTACCGCTGATACATCATAAACGAAAATATGGCAACACCGAAACTCAGCAAATAAGAATACACAGCCATTTTCGACACAAATAAACTGAAAACGGAAATATTTGCAAATTGCAACACGGTATTGTCTATTGTTCTCGCTGAAAGTACGTTAAGAAGTGATTTTTGTAATGTTATTTAATTCAAACATCCCTAATTGAATTAGTGGGAGGTGCGCAACCGTTCCATGTTTGTAAGTAGACAAGCTTATAAAAATGTTAAATCAATTCCTATCAAATTAAAAATTGATAAGTACCTCTAATGTTTAGTGAAGAAAAGTTGTAAATAAGGAATAAACTTTTTTTTTACCGTCGTTTGTGGTATTATTTTAGTATACCGTCTAATGTCACATTTTAAATTGTAAATATCGTGAATAAGTAGGTAGGTATCTAATAATTTATTCTTCTGGGCACAATTAAGTAAAACGCATTAAGTGTAAATTGTACTACTAAATATAACTATTGTAATGCTAGCAAAGATAAAGTTTATTATAATCATAATCAAAATCATTTATTCAGTTTAGGCTGTTACAAGCACATATGAATGTCTAGAAGCTACGCCATCGGTTCATAAATCTACGGCGGGAGACCTTGTACTGAGAAGAACCGGCAAGAAACTCAGCGAGGGCTGTTTTTTTCTCCCTGTTTTATCATTTACAGAGTCGTCAAGTTGAAAATTGACTTCAGAGATGATTCATGAAGTCACCTTTCATTACATAATGTGAAATTAGGTATACATTAATTGTTCACCTGCATTTTGATTGCTGTGTCACACAGTATAAATAGGTACAAATAGAGTTATTTATAATAAGGTGTAATTAAACATTATCGTCGTCAAGCCAATGACCAGGAAAGAAAACTGCAAAAGGTTTAGCACATGCGTCTAAATACTTAAGAAGATTAGTCTGACTCACCGTAAATCAATACTTTCATTATAATGACGTCCACTCGATATTCCGTAACAATGAAATTTTAACAAAAAGAAAAATTATAAACATTATTTCTCGATTAAAATTGTGTAAGACATTAGTGCAACATTAAAACTTTGTTTCCCCTAATATTTTTTTCCAATAGGTGTTGGCAGATAAGAGATTACAAGACAAAGTCATGTAGATAAATCCTAGACATTTTTTAACTAACAAAGTAGAAATGAGCTGCTGCTCATACACTACATGGAAATACTTCATATACATTCAAACTAAATGAAATAATTGAGACACAGTACCTATAGCAGTGGCGGATTTGCAGTCTCAGCCGCCATACTTCATATACATTCAAACTAAATGAAATAATTGAGAGACACAGTACCTATAGCAGTGGCGGATTTGCAGTCTCGGCCGCCCTAGGCCCCAAGCCATCAGCCGCCCTTTTCTCATCCACCATAGACTACATAATAAAATTACTTTATTGCCAACTTTTATCAAGAGAGATTTAAAAATTTAGGAGAAAGAATTGCTTTAGTTCGTAAGAATATAGCATAAGTTGTTACAACTAGTTATTTGCTCTAACATACTCTGCCAACTTGGCATGCTTGGTTATGATAACTTTTACACGAGTGTTATCAACTTTTAGCACTTAATTGCGAGTTAAATGTTTGAATATCTAATAAAACATAATTAATTTGTATGGATCTACTTGCTATCGCAAGTGCGGGTAGGTAGTGGCCCCCACGGCGACGGCGACCCCCCTGGCGGCGGGGGACAGCGGGACAGTGCGCGACACGAGCCACACATACATACCTGTAACCAAGTCATGCCCCCCCCCCCCAAGTTTACTAGAATAAATAATAATAATAATAGCTGCTAATTTCTAATATATTACGAGGTTGCAGGCATAATTGCACATTTAAACGGTTTTAAGTTTTATTTATTTAACTACAGGTTAAGAGTACAAGATAAGATATAATAAGAAGTGTTATACAATGTGTTACATAACTTGCCTGCTCTTTAGTGCAGCCAAATCGTTAATTAAATCTTCGCAATCCAATTTCCTTAAAAAATCAGCTTCTATGTTAAGCAAAGCAAGATTGTTTAACCTTTAGTCCGTCATTACATTTCATCTCCTACACCTTTACTGGTTGACTGGTAGAGAATGCCTATGGCATTAAGTCCGCCATTTACTGCTTTTATGGTAATAGAGAATAAATAAATTATTGTCGTGAAACATTTTTTACTCGTCGTAAAGAAGAAAATGATCGTTTTGCAGAAAAGTTACTGACAGGAGTACACACACACATACGAAGAGCAATTTCCACGTTTGGGTAAATGCTTTGGAGACCTTCTGTTCGTAGCCATTTCATCAAACTGACAGCTTTGTTCCGATCTTCATTTTTTTATAGTGCAGTGAGCACGAAAATGGAGTAAATTTCTGAAAAATCGTCTTCTAAGTTATTAGAATAAATTATTTACAACGCTTTCGCCTTTTCTTTGATTTCATACGCGCTTAATTTTGTTCGATTAGACTGTCGATTGGGGCCGCCCTAGGCCTACCGGGCCTTAGGGTGCTTACATAAAGAAACAGGTTTCCGGCACAGATAAATCTGTGCAGGTCGGTACCGACCGGTTCAGGGTCAACTTGCATAAAGAAACAGGTAAATCTGTCCTTATTGACAACCATGGGCTCCACTTCATCGGACGACGATTTTTTCCTTCTGGAAAATGTGTATTTAAAATGTAGAAAGAAAAGAACACTCAGTGTCTCTAATATTAACAGGAGAAGAAAACAATATGGATCGTATTATCATTTATTTGAAAAAGACATAAAGTTTGATGAACACAAGTTTTATGATTATACAAGAAAAACACAATAAACATTTAACTACATATTAAATAAAATCGAACATCGTTTAATTAAGAGATGGTGTAACTGGCATGTTCAACCCATTTCACCCGAAGAAAGACTACTAGTCACCATCGGGTAAGTAATTATTTTCATTATTTTTTACTTTTTATAGGGTTGTATTATTCGGGGGGTTTTTTTTATATGTAGCTTTTCAAACTTTATCAACGTTTAAACTTATACCCTCTTATTAGAAAACGCGGTTTAGAAATAGTACCGGGTTTAGTACTAGGATTAAAATAGTAAAATATTGTTACATACTTACCATCCTGTTTCATTTCCAAACTAATCTCTTTCGAACACTTATCGGTGACATTTCTGTTGCTATGGAACTTATTTCTTTTGTCCCATAAAGGTTGTTTATCAAATACCAAGGCTATCAAAACTTCGTTATCCACATCCACTTTCATAAACAAACACACCCTTCACCGGTAAACGTTTGAACCCGTATGGCTCGGCCCAGGTTGTCGGCACGAACAAGTTTAAACCTGTTTCTTTATAAGTGAGCGCGTAAGTACATATAAATATTATACCTGCACCGGTCGGTACCGACCCGCACAGATTTGTCTGTACCGGAAACCTGTTTCTTTTCGTTTCTTGTAAGCACCCTTAGGGTAAATCCGCCACTGACCTATAAGTAATATTGCCATCATCAATAATTTTAATATTTTTATAATTGAAACTAGATAGATTTAAACATCGAGAAGTTATTAGCTTAAAAAATAAAACTAATAATTTATTTTTTTAGATACAACAATTACAAATTAAATATTTTATTGAGTTCGCCTGTGCGGGGCACGATCCCCAAGCTTAGAGCAATGCTCAAGTCCCCAAAAGACTGGCAGTGTTATCTCGCTCTATCGCCAAACTAATCCGTTGAGTAAATAAGCTACCAAACCTCGAGTCCCCCGTGTCATCGTACAGTCTTAAGAAATAATTTTGCAGCAGGGGGACCCTGAAACACCCATTGTTTCCACAGCAAAATATGTCTCAGCCACATCTTGGTATTTGCGCCTTTTATTACACTCTGCTGCTACAGCAGCTGTACAGGGTTCAACTGCGGTCGCATCAAGGTGACATGTGCCCTAACCAGGCACCTTCCCATACTACAACCCATAAGTGCTAACTATCTGGTTGTCTACCATTTTTTTTTAATACGCAGGTAAAAAATCTATTTACAGACGACGGCGCCTTTAAGAGGCACACCGCCGAACGGACCTCACACCTGGCTCTCGCAAGTCTTACGAACCCCACAGTGGCTGCCCACCGAAGACCCCGCAACTCTTACGGGCGCTTTACGGTATAATATCTAAGCAGGCAGCAAGGCAGTAAGCTGCCTAGTGCGAAGCCGCGGGATCCCCGTTTAGGGATTCTCCGCGTCATCTGGTTGTCTACCATGGTCATCCGTATGCAATACCCCAGATGGCTCCAAAACTGAAGGTACCTATACCAACAGTTACTGTAGCCCTTCGAATGATGTTGATTGAAGCATTCCTGCCTATTCGCACGGCAAACCTCTGACACAACAAGCCATGATAATCTTCTTCATTTAGCCGATCTATAATCAGTGCCGTCTTTGACCTATTGGAGGCCTTGGGCATATTAGGATAATGACTTCCGTTTGGTGATTTAACAGGAACTAGGGACTTTGTATTTGATCTGAGGGGGCCCCCTATCGATCGCGGGGCCTAGGCACTTGCCCAAAGTGTCGAATGGGAAAGACGGGTCTGTCTATAATTTATTTATTTTAAAAGTGTTTTGTCTTTTATGCTATGTCACCCTTATCATTCTAAAACCCCTTTTTTGTAACCCATTCAATCGTCTTCATATGCAGTGACACAATGAATTTGTAATCTTATTAAGCTCAATCATTTATAATTTACAACTTGATAATTATAATATTGGTGTCGATTCTGACATGATTCTCTAAACCTAAACTTAAATTTGACAACAGTGCATCCTTATCATTCTCTATACAGAATGAAAAGGAGAGACTGATGTTAAATTTAGTTTTAAGTTTAGAGAATCATGCTAGAATCGACACCACTATATGGCTTCCAACATGTGACTTTGTTTTAGTTTTCAGATTAAGTAAATTATTTTTAATAAACATTGTAACTTTATTGACACTATATCACTATCGATAGAAAAATAAAGGTACACATACAAAAACCAGCACTTAGATGTTTATTTACGGAATTTCAATTCGAATGTATAAATCACAAACTTTGTGTTACCAAAGAAGTTAGAAATAAATAATTTGTCTGCTTTCTCAAAACTTTCTATATTGAAGTAAACTTCATTTAATTAATTTACAAAGTATAATGATAGTTTATTTACCATCTGTTTTTTAACATTCACTTGCGTATTACAAATAAAAAACTTAGTTCATGTGAGAAACTTATAATTCTATATCTCCCCCATCTTCAATCATTTCTCCAGTGGCAGGTACCATGACAGGAGCCTCTATGACTTGCTTGCGGCCCTTAGCATCGACAATTTCAATAGTTTCGGGTTCCACATCCATTTCAGTTTCTTCAGCAGCTTGGCGTTGTTTCAGACCGGCTGCTGGTGATCTAGTAGCAGAAAAATTGGTCAGCAATTAATTATTAGTCTTAGCTTCACTTTTACATGATGTTAAGAGTCACTGGAAACCAGTTACAAAAAGTCGATACTGGTTTTTTAGTAAAAATAAGTTAGCCTATTAGAAAATCCATGTGCCATTTTATATCCTACAGGGTAGGTAAATTATGTTTAGTTAGGATAAATACAGACCAAAATCTGTTTATTTTATACATAGCTGCTAGTATAATTAATCAATAAATAAGATGACCTCCGTGGTCGAGTGGTTTGTACGCCGGGTTTCATAGTGTCTCCGACTCAAGAGGTCCCGGGTTCAAATCCTGGTGGGGGCAGATGTTTGCGTGATGAATACAAGCATTTGTACTCCAGTCATGGATGTTTAATATGTATTTCTATATAAATATTCTTATATATGTACAGTATATGTATTCTATCCGTTACCCTAGTATCCCATAACACAAGCCTTACAGTGCTTACTTTGGGGCTAGGCTAATTGGTGTGTGTTGAAATATTTCTTTATTATTATTATTATTTAATCATTAGGAGTTGTATACATTACCTAAGCAAAGTATAAAATGGAAAATAACAATAATAATATTTCATACATTGCCTACATGCCCCAGGCATTTTAAACATTGCCTAAGTATTGTATAGAATACCTGCATTTTACAGATGAATGGTATGGTAACATCTACACACTACAGTGCTGCCTACTTAGCGGTTTTCGCGCCAGATCTAGCGTTTTTTTTAAATTATATTTTAGAAACTATATTACTTAATATAGCGATTTTTTCTAAACAGCCATTTTATCGCTTTCTAGCGCTTTTTTATAGCACCGACAGCGCGTTTTCGCTAAGACTAGTTGGCAGCACTGACATACTACCATAGTAGAGAAGGAAATTCAGCAGCGCCCTACCTGTCTTAAAAATATAATTGTCATATTTCTTTCTTAGGTTTTCACGCACATCACTCATTAAATAAAACTAGTTTTACGGGTTAATGCACAAACTTTATTTATTGACATTTTGCAGCCTTTTCAGGTATGCATCGTCAGAATAATGTCATCATCATTATTCTGAAAAGGCTGTGAAACGTCAATAAATAAAGTTCGTGCATTAACCCATTAAAACTAGTTTTATTTAATATAATTGTCCTAATATTATTACATAAAGTTGTGAAATTACTTATTAGTAGAGATTTTTATAAATCCTTTTTTATTGATATTCCAGTATTATAGTTTAAGTATAATATTAAGAAGTTTGAGCAAACAACTACAAAGGGTAACTAACCTTATCAGTGAAATATCCCTTTGAACTTCTCTGACATCTCTCTGCCACTCAACTTCACGACCTTTCCTCAATCTCTGCATTATGTAGTTGTTCGACCTCCTCTGCCTGATCTCTTCTACTCTTTTCATGGCTTCTATAGTCTTCGACCATAATTCTCTGTTATATTTCACTGGTACATGGCGACGTTTCTCA
Source organism: Chilo suppressalis (assembly GCA_902850365.2). Taxonomy (NCBI): domain Eukaryota; kingdom Metazoa; phylum Arthropoda; class Insecta; order Lepidoptera; family Crambidae; genus Chilo; species Chilo suppressalis. The sequence continues at coordinate 2,785,952 of OU963907.1, forward strand.
AATTCAAACGAAGGGTCGATCGCCAGCTCTTTGCCTGCCGTCTTGCGGTAGGCTTTGGTCCATTTAGTTTTACGCGGGTTTTTCTTCTTTTTGAAAGCGGCATGGCATTTTGAACGGCAGAATCTGAAAATCTATGAAGCAGCTTGGTTAATTTGAGCACTAGTAGGAAAACTAAACAAGGATGCGAAATTTAGCTGGATATTTAGTTTACCTTACAATCATTTCTCACGAACTGTATTCCATGACCAGGATAAATCCTGGAAGAACAAAAATAACAAGTTTCTATACGCATTTTTACACGTGCGTGTTTTGTTGTTTCACAGCACGTCAAAAGAGAAATTAAAAAATATACAATTTATTTTTATAATCTTGGCGTACGAGGAAGTAAAGAACTTTGTATTCATACAGCCAGGTGGCATCGTCATTTTTTTTTGTCAGGAAATACAGATGTAAAACACTCTACTATTGTTTAACAATTTAAATTTATTTTAGTTTAATTTTAATATTTATTTACAAAACATTCAGAAAACGCGGATATATTTTTTAGGACTGCCACCTAGCGGTTAGTAGTGGTACTATTGTAGCTTTCTTTTTTTACTATGCAATTCATAATTTGACTCCATACTAGATGTCGCTACTGATATTTACAGTCTATGCTTAGGAAGATTGAGAAATACTAAGAATCTTTATAAAATTAATGAAATTGGCATAAATTTACTCTATAGTTTAGATCTCATTTGTAGATACAATTTCATATTGAAAAAAATTGTCGCCGTCTCTTATTACGGAGTATCAATTAATCTAATTTGTGCCTTTTAAAAAAAAATGGGTGCGTGTACTTATGTAGGCGCGTGAGAAGTTATCCTTCTTTGGCATCGTTTAAAATTAGTTTTTAATTGCATGCAAATAATTAATTACAATAAATTAATAAAAAGTCTGGAAAAGGACACCAGTGTTGCCAACTCCGATTTTGAAAAAGGCGTAGGCCCGATGACAAAATTACGTAGAATTAGTAAAATTTCCATATGAAAAGTTCGTAGATCTACGTATTTTTTTCTGAGAGAAGTTAGTTCGTTAAAACGAGTATTTTGTTATACAATTTATTTAAAAAAAGGAGATAGAACATAGAATCCTTGGAGAAGACGCTACATTGGCAGCATTTACCATGCTGTGGTAGACATTTACCATCAGATACAGACGCTGCTAGGTGTCAATTTTGGCATAATTTTCTAAACTTAGCACTAAATTTAACATCAGTCTCTCCTTTTCATTCTGTGTAAAGAATGACAAGAATACACTGTTATCAAATAGGGTAGTTGACACTTTTTGAAAATATGTTTTAAATGGTTAATAATTGTTATATTAGACCGAAAAAAATGTATTGTAGTAATAATCATAATTGTGCTATGCGAGAACGTAAAATCACAACGTTAAAAACTCCAGAAAATTTGTGGTTTAAATTGCCCAGAGAAATAAACATATCTACACATGAACACATGTTTAAAACTTGCTAAATCCTGTAACTTTAGCGACTGAAAGTCATTTCTTTTTGCAATGATCATTTCGGTGTAAGTACTGATTCAATAATATTTTAAGTTTAAAAAAAATAAGTTTATTAATGTACCTACAAAGTAAGAGAGCTTTGTCGTTTCTGCTTTTACAAATTCGGCGTCTAGCATCAATTTAGTCAACAAAACCAATAAACGGAAACTCTTCTAGATATAAGAGTCTTTAGTTATATTTTAGTCCGACGAAAGAAACCATAGCAACACAATAATGACGTTTAGTTGTTTATAAATTTTGTAACGTCACAATCATTGCGGACAGCGTTTGTAGGTAGTGTTTAAAAAGTATAGACTAAAAATATTTTTTTCAAATTACATTACTACAGCCATCTTCTGATTTTATGAAGTGAAATCGATGTATTTAAGTTCCTCGTACCAAAAACTATAAGAAATAAACATTTGTATAGTTTATAAGTAACGGAAAATATGCTTCCCTAGTGAGTTATGTTATTTTGCAGTACAAATTAAAAGAAAATACGTAGATTTTGGGACTGAAGTTAGTAGGTTTGCAGAAAAGGCATAAAATACGTAGATCTACGTAAAAGTCGTAGAGTTGGCAACACTGAAGGACACAGTCAATAAAGTTCAGTTTTAATTTGAAAAAATAAATAAATAATCAAAATATTCAATTAAAATCGCTACTGAATATAATTTATTAGAACATATGTGATTTGTACTTGTATGAAACTCAAACACGTATTCCGAATATACAAACTAGAAACATGTGGATAAATATTATAAATATGAATACCTATAACTGTTACTTTATTACAAAAAATAAAGATGTGGTTTTTGGTTCTACTACACCAATGGTCAAGAGATGGCGCTGTAGTCTCCTGAATCGCGCTTTGGTTCCGTTGTTCCAGATTAATAAATACTTTTGATAGGCCTTCACAATGCAGTCGTTAGCACCCAATAAATAAAGATTCTATTTCTATTTTGTTGGTAGATTTTCTTAATGTGCGGTAATTTTTGTGTTACAGTGATGCGCGCGCATCTTAAAATTTCACTCTCATCATTTTTTCATAACGCGCCTAAAGAAGTATAACTTCAATAAAAGTTTAGTAGGTAGTTGGTATTTAAAACGTTACTAGAGGGTAAGCATTAGCCCGCCTGTCCCTGAAAATTTTTAGAATTTATAGTTCATTTATCAGCCACAGTAGTGTTGGGTAGGACACGACTTGAAAAAGAGTTTGTAAGAGTAGCCTCTTTTTTGTACTGAACCAGTACAATGTCCCACTTCAAATGAGGCGAGGCGTACTGAAGCTCGGCAATACATTTGAAGTGACGAGTACAAATATGACATTGAGGCGTACAGAAGCTCGACATTACATTTGTGTGCACGAGTAGCATCTCCTCTACACACTATCAATATTGCTGGATCCAGCATGCAGGACAGCGCTATACACGTAAAACAGATAGAGATACAGATGGATAGTGCGTAGAGGACTTAAATGAAATGTCATGCCTCGCTCTCTCTCCCAGACTTACGAAGAGTGAGTGAGTAACGAGACGCGACTATCGCGACATTTAATGTGAAGTAGTACATTTTAAAATTTTGAGCCGCTCTTACAATTTGGCGTCATGTCCGGGACAAATGTACCGCCTCTTGTAAGTCCTACTCTACACAAAGCCACAGCTAGCAGTTTATGAGTACAAGTAGATGAAGTTAGTTGAATAATGTACGAAATTATAAAAAACAATTTATAATTTATTTATTAATAAATAATAATAATAATTTCGTGGTTTTTTTTCTTTGATTGATATTATATACACGTATATTAAACGTTGATAGATAATTTCAAATTAGCGCATAACAACCCGCTTTTATTGAGACAACTTAGCGATCGCAGCGCCTCGCTTATTTTGTCCATATTTATGTATAGTAAGTCTAATTTCCACCTAAAAAGACTGCAGTAAATTAACCACTACATAAGTGAATAAAACAAGTTTCAACAGTATAGATGTACTGATTTATTAATTTATTGACATTTCGCATCCTTTTCAGGACGCGTCGTCTGAATATTAGGGTATTTGACAAGTTTTAGAAAACGATCTCACGTTATTGACTAATGTTTATGGAGTCCGTAAAAATGGATATTCATCATTCTGTTGTGTATTTCAGTAAAAATAACCAAATCAAAAACTCCATTTTCAAATTGCCGCGAAAACGTTTCTCTGGACAAAATAGCGTCTTACTAGTGTGTGACGTCACACGACTGTTATTAAAACGTCAAACGATACAATGTAATGTCACTGTTACTTGCGTGTGCCGTCATTTTAGGCTCCGCCAATCCCAAGCGTTTTGGGTCACGTGACAATAGATAAGAAAACTATTATCTTTTTCGTTAGTTTTTAGTAAAATTATGAATATTTTTTTTGTGAAAATAGTAAAAACCCTTGCCAATATTCATTCTTAACACAGATGCTAACAATTGGCACTTTATTTTTAACACTGTCAAATACCCTATTCAGAGGACACATCCTGGATGCGAAACTCCAATAAATAAATAAATCAGTGCTTCTATTTTATTTTTATTTATTTTTATTTTTTTGGTTTTCTGCATGGGGTACCGCATGAAACGTGTGGTGATTCTGTACAGGGGGCCAATCGCCTAAACGGATTGCTATGGCTAACGCTATAGCTTACGTTTTCTTTTCTCATTTCAGACTACCGAAGAAAGAAATTTCACATAACTCTCTTATTTTGTTTAATATCGTTATTACCAATGCAAAAGAAAAAAAGAGCACGAGACATTTGAAAACCTTCGGCGGTCATAAATAACAAAATGAAATCGTAAGCGATAGCAATAACCATAGCAATCCCGTTAGGCAATTAGCCCCTAGTCGTTATAACAAACGTCCTTGTAAAAAGTCACTTTAAACTTGTAAAATAGTGATTTTATTCAAAGGTCTATAAGTTACTATATCGGTGTATGCGTTGAGGTTTGCCTCATTTGGAACAAAAAAAATTGATCTCATGCCATTATCATCATCATCTCTCTCAAGATAATAACACTTTTTTTTTTAATGTGTATGCTGTTGGTCGCAGATGACCTTTAAAGCGTCACCGGGTTTGGGGACGGCGAGATCCTAAGGGGACCTCAAGCCGAGAATTGGCGAGTGCCTCTAGAAGTATTCCAGGCGGATGGCACCTCTCCACGGGGGGAGTCTCCTCTCCGTCTGGAGCCTGGAGAAAATACCACGCTTGCTTTCCACGCATAAGTTAACATCATGGCTCACTTACCAAACAATATAATTCAGCTTTTATATTAATAGAAATCGTTCAGAGACTCGCAAACAAATTACAATGCTAATGCGAATCGGCCGGTGGTCTTCTGTGCTTGTGTGGTGGGCAAGCTCGTGATTTGATTCAACAAACGCTTATAATAATCTAATACGTGTTCATTAGGAGATGTAATGAGGGGACTTAGGTACGTCTCTTGAATTTTTATAGAGCATTTTTAGACCAATGACGTGACGGACACACTTTGAGCGTTTGAAGTTGAAGAGTTATGTTGGACTGTTCCGATTTGGGTGCCATAAAATTTATTCATTCTAGGTTCTGATGTCATCGGCCAATTTGAAGAGTACTTACTGCGGTGCGAATTATATCGACGGAGGAAAGGAAAAAACGCGTATACGCCACTTTGGTCGAAAATTAGTTATACAGTAAAACCTGTTTAAGACGATTTCACATCGACTCGACCAAAACCGCGTCTTAAGCGGGAAAGCGTATTAAGCGGGATTGCGGGATAGGGAAATTTCGAATGTAGGTATTGAGGTATTAAATATAGGTACAATATTTAAGAATTATGTACGTTATAAAAAATAGTGTATTATTATTATGTTTGTATTTGTTTGACAAAAAGACTTTGAGGCATTAGCAATTACAAAATTTTCACATAAATTAAATTTTGCTTGGCTACTTCGCTTTGATTCAAAGAATGTACATAGCGTCTTAAATCATTAACAACTGATAATGCCTGGGCGTGTGACAAAATCGGAGTTGATTCATCTTCTTCTTGATCATTATCACTTAGGGCCTTGTGTGTTATTCACATTCTCGATGAAATCTTGAATTGATTAAATTTGGTATGGTGCCACATTGTCATCAATGGAAGAATATCCAGGAATACCCCGGGTTGCGTGCGTCGCTCGACAGTCGTTACGCCAATCGCTGGCCGCTGCCGCAAGAGGTAATATGTGTGGTACGTGTTGGCGACTTAGGCGTATTAAACGAAAACGAACGGGATAACGAATGGTATTAAGTGTTAAGAAATGTATGAAAACATGTCTCAAGTTGCAGGGACTGACGCAAAATGGCGTATTAAGCGAGAAATCGTATTAAGCGTGATCATATTAAACGGGTTCTAATGTATTTGTATATCATTTTAATTAGTTATTTTTCTGCGTCGATCTGTTTACGTTTCATGAAGATTTGAGTACGTTATTAGCGCTTTAGCAACAAGATGTTTATTGGTCACAATGCTGAAGCGACATAAATTTTGGTATTTTTTGATCGAACAACGTTTCCCGCTTCTATTTGTCGCATGTTTAGTTAGATCTTTGTTTGACAAAAAATGTATGGCTGATTGAGCTTCCACTGTCTAAATTTAAATCTCAGATCAAAAATACTATTTATTATAAAGGGCTATTATAAAGTTGATGATTATCTAAATGATCGTAATGCATGGACATAGTGTTTCTTATAATTTGTTATTTAATGGGTATTTGTCATAACAGTAATATTGTACCTATGTAATGCCGCTTCCTATATACTAAATATAATGTTTACTATAATATTTATTGTAACGTTATTATATTTATATTCTAAATGATGTAATGGAAGGTGACTTTAGACGTATCTCTGAAGTCAGCCCTTGCTGTGTTTCTTGCCGGTTCTTCTCAGTACAAGGTCTCCTGCCGTAGTTTTGCGAACCGATGGCGTAGCTTCCTTACCTTCACAAGTGCTTGTAACAGCCTAGACTGAATAAATGACTTTTCATTTCATTTAGAAAATATTATTTAATGAATACGTTTTAATTTTTACGGCGCTACACCTCATTTACAATGTGTTATGTTTTTTTTTTTAAATCTTTGATCCTCCTTCCTGTAAAGTTACTAAAGTGGCGTTTAAGTCATTTTCCTTTTCCACTGTAGATATGATTATGAGAAAATGACTATTCTCTGTTTTTTAAGCTTTCATTCCTGACTCCTTAGCCGCTGAACAGATTTTGATGAATATCGGTATGAAGATAAAGGGGAGCTCGGAGAAGCTTGAGTACTAATAGGAGAGGCTTTCCGCTGTAATTAAGGAGCCTGTCTGGAAAAGTACCTCCACCTTACAGGAGAGCATAGCGAAAAGAACACTATCTTTAGATGGTGTGTTGGTCGGTAAGGTAAGGTAAGGTAAGTTTTCAGGGGACTTTTTGGCGGGATCGGAAAGCGTCACTTTAGCAGTTTTGTTTTTCTTGTTAAAATTGTGTTGTGGCGGATGTTAGTGTCTAACAATGGTGAATTATTAACCACTAAGTGTTCGGGAACCACTAAGTGCACAAGTGTTGGCAAGTGAAACAAAATAGCGGAAAGTGTCTTTCGTCGTTCCCTCAAGAAGTCCACGGGGAGGTTCCAGTAAATCCCCACACATTTACTGAAACAATTACTTTGACTTGATTTATTACTTTGACCACGAGTGCTTTAGAATTTGTAAACATTTTAACACTTGACATTGGCTAAATGAACAAGCCGTGCGAAGCCATTTAGAAAAAAAAATGATTCCAGGGCTCAGTGGGTTGATGGATGCGGTTAGGGCAGACAACGGGCAAATGACACTTTGGTACTGCAAGCATCTACAAGCTATGATGGCAGCTCAAGGCTTATTCGATTGCTTGCCACTCTTCTTACACATAAATAAATAAATGATAGCCGTCACGGGACGCCTGGCAGATGTGAAACATCGACATTATTTTGTAAAAGTCATCGTCAGCCTATTAATGTCCCCACTGCTGGGGCACAGGCTTCCCTATGGATGGAATAGGGAGATTGGGCCATGACCCACCACGCGGGCCCAGTGCGGGTTGGTGGGTGCTAATGATTGCAGATGCAAAAGTAATATGCTGAAAAAGAACAGATTGCGGTGAGTTATTACTCTGGATTTTACATTTATTACTCTGGAGTGGCAGGATTGATTTTCATGATGTTTGATTTATATTTGTCATGTCATACTAATATATTACCGAGCCTTTGTCGTTAACTGTACTTTTAATCAAACACTTCGTTCTTTATTTTTGGTCCACTCAAAATAATCATTAAACGTAGGTGTCATTCGGGACCGCTAGCTTCGGTTCCGAATGCCGCCTCAAAATATTTTATTAATTCCATGTCCCCATCAGGACCAGTGGTCCCGGTCCCAAATGACTACCGACTCAACTAAGAAAAGAGTCACGAATAGCATAATGTTAAAATAAAATATTACGATGTTTTTTCCAGGAAATGATGACTGCTTATTTAATATACCTACATTTAATTTCATTAAATATAAAAATTGAATTCGATTGCGCATGGCGACGCGTCGCCACACCGTACACACTACTGCATATAAACTGTATATATATATATATATATACCATCATATAGCGTGGCGCCACGGCATGAGTCGCCACGCCAGAAATCGGTTTTACGTGCGCTATAGATGTTTCACATTAAAAGGAAAAAAAGGTCTTAAAATAACTCACGCTAAGAGGTAAATAAATGCAGTATTTTATATTTAAAACATATTCATCTGTCGCCATGACCACACGCAACAGCTCGTGCGCTCGTAATCACGTACAGCATGTCTAGACAGTACCGACATAAAGCTGTCCTGGATATGACCAGGTGGAAATATTCCGTCCCATACATTACTGCCACTCACCAATTGGGTACTTATGGCTTCATTTACATTCAATACTCTTAACTTAACTCTTTTTATGGTACTAGTAATCGTAAGGCATAGCCAATTTTCTTGTTTTAACGTACCTAGAATATTAGTTTTCTAGTCTAGGTATAAGACTACGCGAAAAAGATAACAAATACCTTTGCCCATTAATCATGAGAGGGTACAACGGATTTTCCGTTCAAATTAGAACGCCCGGCTGGGGAAGCAACCTTCACCTTTTTTTTGTTGCCTCCTAGGCGGAATAGCGGGTGAGAAATCCCCATGACTACCCTACAGCCGGCTGCAAGGTTATGTCAGTCTCTTACTGACTAAAAAACACCCATAGGAGCTACCTCTGGCCAAAAAGGCCTTCAAGGCTTTATCGGATGCGATCGTCATCTGAGAAGGTGACGCCGCAGCGCTGCCTTGTTGAAAACAGGTGCGAATGCGCTTCTTTGACGAGCGGCTCTCTATTGAAGCACGCCGCCACACATACGTCCCGGGTACTTTTCTACTCCAGTTCCTGCCATGGCCACAACCAGAGGAGACAACGGTGTTTGGTTACGAATGCGACCAAATTAGAGGATCCATCGTGTGGCGTCCACCATACTCCGTCGTGTGACATAGACCAGCGTTCCATCCTGTCACGGTCGCCTCATCGCCTGGCGACGACTTCCGACTTCCTTTTGGGACTACGATGTCGACCAGTACCACCATCGCATCGTGACCATCTCCATCTACTCTGGGCCTGGACCTCTCTTCGGCGGAACTACCGGGAGTGTATCAACCCTGGCCGGAAAAGCAAAGAACTTCCAAATATTGTAACGGTTTTTTAGTCGGGCACTATGAAGCACGCCCAAATAAATTTGTTGTTTACACCAAGGGTCTCGTTTCATTTCAACACCCTTGGAATGTAACACTAGCCTTCTCGTAACACTAGACTTCCTAGAAGGCCGCTCGCAATATGGGGGGCCTCGTACGGTTTGGTGAGCTGCGGAAGGCCGCTCGCAATATGGGGGACCTCATACGGTTTGGTGAGCTGCGGAAGGCCGCTCGCTATATGGGGGGCCTCATACGGTTTGGTGAGCTGCGGAAGGCCGCTCGCAATATGGGGGGTCTCATACGGTTTGGTGAGCTGCGGAAGGCCGCTCGCAATATGGGGGGTCTCATACGGTTTGGTGAGCTGCGGAAGGCCGCTTGCAATATGGGGGGCCTCGTACGGTTTGGTGAGCTGCGGAAGGCCGCTCGCTATATGGGGGGTCTCATACGGTTTGGTGAGCTGCGGAAGGCCGCTCGCAATATGGGGGGCCTCATACAGTTTGGTGAGCTGCGGAAGGCCGCTCGCAATATGGGGGGTCTCATACGGTTTGGTGAGCTGCGAAAGGCTGCTCGCAATATGGGGGGTCTCATACGGTTTGGTGAGCTGCGAAAGGCTGCTCGCAACATGGGGGGCCTCATACGTTTGGTGAGCTGCGGAAGGCCGCTTGCAATATGGGGGGCCTCATACGGTTTGGTGAGCTGCGGAAGGCCGCTCGCAATATGGGGGCCGCCACCTTATAGAAGACCGCAGTAAAATAACACTGCCTTTTGATAGTGTTGTGTTTCTGCTGGTGAGTAGGGTGGCAGGCCCCTGCGGGGTAGGGGACTGCGTTTAAGCCGGCAAGGTGAGAATGGCTGGATCGGCACACTTTCTGTCGCATCATCTATCCTCGCAATTGGAATTCACTTTTCACTTACCACCAGGCAGGGTGGGGGATTTGTTGCGCCTCGTAGGCATATATAAAAAAAACGAGTGGTGGATGTGTATATGTGTGTATACAATATATACATGGTATGTACATATACATATATTTTTTTTTTCAAAATTGGATCCGTAATAAAATTGCTATTTTGTAACACATGGTGTAAAATCGAAAACCTATTTTTTCGTGCGCTGCAAAAACTATTGACAATAGAACAAAATGATGTACTAGGGGTTTGTAGATCCCATTAAGACCTACAAAAAAGTCTGTGAGAACATATATCTAGCTATCATGGTTTAATCACAATAACCGATTTTGTGTTCAAAATAATTATAAAATCGTCTGAAGAAAAAAAATCTACATTAAATATGTATCGTAATATTAATCTTCATCGAAATTAAGCATTATGTTATCAAGAGTATTTATGCAGAAGTAAAATACTTTTTGTTTCATCTCAATCGGATATTTCGTTAAAAGTTATCACGTGTGTAAGATGTTAAGAGTTAGTACCTATATATTTTATCTCGGTATTTCCACGGAAACGAGAAAAACGCGGGTGAAACCGCGGGGCACGGCTAGTTATCTATAATTACATAACAATGTGTATGGCATTGTGTCACATCGCCATAACACATTTTTTGAAACATTTCAACGTTCTACTTCTTTAGGGCCATGAGAAACAGCCCTCGTACACGCGGATGGAGAATGGAGGCTTTTAGGTATGCATTGAACAGCGTGCTGCATTTCGAGAGCGCGTATGGGGAAAGGGACCTCTACCTTGCAAAAGATTAACCTCTTGTCTGCTAAGTACAGCCGTGCTATTCTATATGAACAAACTTAGGTTGTGGTTAGCGCGTTCGGCTGCGATCGTTGAAGTTAAGCAACTTTCGCAGTGGTCGGTCATTGAATGGCTGACCAAAAATCTTCTATCTCGAGTTCCTGCGTGGTCCGGCAGCACGTTAAGCCGTTGGTCCCGGCTGCATCTGCAATCATTAGCACCCGCCAATCCGCACTGGGCCCGCGTGGTGGATTTTGGCCCAATCTCTCTATTCTATCCATAGGGACGGCCTGTGCCTAACCAGTAGGGACATTGATAGGCTGATGGTGATAGGCTATCATCGCAACTGGACTACCCTTGCATTTAACATCAGGTAGGGATAGGTCAATTTGCTGGACTTGTGACTTTTGGATCATAAAAAAAAGGTTCTAGAAAAGAATCAAATGCCTTTACTCCCACATCGAACCGAAGTTATTCTGTGAATACTAAATACAAATAATTGAATAAAAATAATCAACTATTACCATGCCAATCGCGGCGGTTGTTAAGGTGTGACTCTTTATGTGTAACATGTTTGTGCTTATGCAAATTGTATTAATCTGTCCCAAACTGATGTCCCATTGAAGCTCTGCCAATCATTTCTTGAAAAAAATGGGTGCGTGTACTTATGTAGGCGCGTGAGAAGTTATCCTTCTTTGGCATCGTTTAAAATTAGTTTTTAATTGCATGCAAATAATTAATTACAATAAATTAATAAAAAGTCTGGAAAAGGACACAGTCAATAAAGTTCAGTTTTAATTTGAAAAAATAAATAAATAATCAAAATATTCAATTAAAATCGCTACTGAATATAATTTATTAGAACATATGTGATTTGCACTTGTATGAAGCTCAAACACGTATTCCGAATATACAAACTAGAAACATGTGGATAAATATTATAAACTAGCGGCCCGCCCTCGCTTCGCTTCGGTGTAGAGCTGAAGTGTAGACTACAGTTTTTGTTCTCAGGCTTGTATTATACACAATGACATTCATCTATGATTCTTCTTATACCTGCATGCAAAGTCTCAGCCCGATCGGTTTAAAATTGATAAAGTTTCATACAAACTTTCATTCCTTATTTTATCCCCTTGGGATTTTCTTTATATTTTTTTCCGTAAGAACCTTGTACAGAGTATTAGAAAACTACAAAAAAAAAACAGCCAAATCGGTCAAGCCGTTTTCATGTTATGTCGTGACAACGGAAAACGGGTTTCATTTTTATATATATAGATATGAAAACAGTCTCTGTTCTAAATTCAAAACTCGTAACTTTTCCCGATGTTTGTTGCACGTGTTTCCCGCGCTAGGACCGCGAGTGGCCGCGTATGCGTACGGTGCGGCGGGCGTCGCGGTAATGGCAGCGCGGCCAGTGTTGCCAACTCGGATTTTGAAAAAGGCGTAGGCCCGATGAGAAAATTACGTAGATTTAGTAATTTTTGCATATGAAAAGTACGTAGATCTACGTACTTTTTTCTGAGTGAAATGAAGAAGTTAGGTGAAACCGAATGAAAAGTGTATTTTATTATACAATTTCTTTAAAAACGGGAGATAGAACAAAGAGTTCTTGGAAAAATCGCTGCATTGGAAGCATTTACCATGCTGTGGTAGACCATGACCATGTGGTATTATAAATCCATGATTTCTAATAGATCACATGAACAATAGAGTTAGTTATCATGATACACTTGGTAAAAGACTCTAGAAAGTTGTGGTTTAAATTGCCAAGAGAAATAATACATACACTTACACATGAACACATGTTTAAAACTTGCTAAATCCTGTAACTTTATCGACTGAAATATTCTTTTTGCAAACATCAATGCGATGTAAGTACTCATTGAAAATATTTAAAGTTTAATAATTCAATTTTTAAGGTTACGCATGTACCAACTACGTCAAAGAGTTTTGTCGTTTCTCCTTTCACAAATCCTGCGTCCAGCATTAATTTAGTCAACAAAACCAATGACGGGAACCTTTTCTACAAGATGCAAGACTTTTTAGATACATCTTTATAAGAAATAAACATTTGTATAGTTTTTAAGTAAAGTAACGGAAAATATTCTTCTTTATTCTAGTGAATTAAGTTATATACAAATTTGAAAAAATTAAAGAAAATACGTAGATTCTGGGACTAAAGTTAGTAGGTTTGCAGAAAAGGCCTAAAATACGTAGATCTACGTAAAAAGACGTAGAGTTGGCAACACTGAGCGCGGCACATGAAGTTGGTCGCTAAAGCGACCAACTTCATGGTGTTAATTTATTGTGTTACATGATGCGCGCGCATCTTAAAATTTCACTCTCAACAATTTTTCAGAACGCGCCTAAAGAAGTATAACTTCAAAAATTTGTGTGTGTCAGCTCCGACGCACGACTGGAGTTAACATATAATTATTTTTTTATTTAAAATATAATATTATCTTAATAATTAACATAAATGGTTATAAAAAGATAATTATGTCACTAAATCTTTTACGTACAATAATAAATAGTACATGAAAGTAAGACACATGGACGTTCGTAGATACGTGGTTCACGAATCTTGAAAATACCGCATCAATGGTTGTACCATACCTCGTTGTCCCCATTGCTCTATCAAAAACAATATCTGAATTCAGTTCAGATTTTAAAATTTTTATTAATGTCAATCCGTCATCTTTGTTTGTCAAAGTTGCGCTACATAGGATGCGCACCAAAAACGTAACGAGGTCATTCATCGATAGATTTTACTCCTCACATTATTCTCATACCGGGCCCCTTATATATGCAAATCGATTCTTAAGAGTAAAGGAAAAACTACAGTGCTGGCTGCAAAATTTTTAGAGCAGTCGTCAGAGCCTATAAATGTCTACAGTTTGTGTTTTGATTGGGTCGTGTCGTGTCACACTACGTGGGCCCTGTGTGCATTGGTGGGTGCTAACGACTGCAGATGCAGTCTGGACCAACGTGCACCTCCGAAGCAGCAAGGTTTTGGTCACCCATCCAATGTACAGTGTACAACATGTACGAGCTGAAGGAACACCCTTCTTTTCATAGTATGGTTGCGACAGAATGAGTATTTTTAATTGACACTTTTCTTCAGCTACGAATGGGACCACGGAAAATTTATAGTAAAAACTTTTGCTTCCAACGGTTATGGTTTTTCACATAGCTTAATGTTAATTAAGTTTTTTTTTTCATTTATTTTCGCAACAAACAGTTATTTATAATATGGAGGTACATGCATATATGTTAATATTAATAGACCAAACAGTGCCCATAGTTTATTACATTTATAGCAGCAAATAGAGTCTTAACATAGTCAGATTTGCACGCGTATTCATCTAATGCTAACAATTTGTTGACATTAAATGTTAACAACTTATAACACAAATAGAAATTTTCATAAACACTATTTTTTTGGTTTTTCCATCAATATATAATTTAGTTTTCTTTCTAAACTATTGATAGATATATTACAAAGATCCAAATCGGAGAACTCTTTGTTATAAACGTTGATTTTTCACTCACGCCATTAAGATTTAGATATTCGATGGCGTGTCAGAGGGCTCAAAAAGAGGATAAGTGTGCGGTGCCCACAAATATCAAAATGCACGCGTCGTTTTTCCCACATGTCACCTCGTATGTCACAGTTGACGTGTCGCTGTGATTTTAAAATGCGAAGGAGGGCGAATCACGGTCTTGTCTCGACGCGTCAATGGAAAAAATCGCGCGGAACAAGCCTCCTTTGCATACGGCACTGTGGGAATGTTAAGTTGCACCGCGGTGTTAAATGCATTCCGATGCTGTTTGTGAACTTTTTTATTTGTGCACCGTAATACACATGAAAGAAATAGGTTGTAAATGTCTCGGTGTTCCGACATTAATTTGACTAACATTTCAATAGTGTCGATTCTGGCATGATTCTCTAAACCTAAACTTAAATTTGACAACAGTGTAGGTATCTCTGGCATTCTCTATACAGACTGAAAAGGACAGACTGATTTCAAATTTAGTTTTAAGTTTAGAGAATCTTGCCAGAATCGACACCACTGTCAACATATAATGTGGTTATTAGATAAACAGTATACTGCGGCCAAAACTGTATTTAATTTAGATATTTAATTTTTACTTGTTGCTATCACAATATGGAGCATGTATTAGTTAAATAAGATTGTGACAGAATATCAGCGACTTCCGATAAAACGGCGGTATAAGGCTGTGTCACATTCCCTTTTTGTCCCCAAAAAGTTGGTATGTCAGATTTTAAGTTTTTGTATTTGTATATACAAAGAAAAAAAGAAAATGTTTTATTTGGTGACACAAATAGTACATGAAAACAATATACCTTAAACATAAATACAATAAATTAGGTCTAAACATTTGCGTCACTAAAAAGGCAGTCCAGTCAGCATGTGTCGGATGTCCTAAAACCTACCTACCTTGAAAATTAGGGACGAGAGTACGAATAGCCACTTATGGTAGATAATTTAATTAAATGTATTTGTTTCTTAGGTTTTCACGCACATCACTCATTAAATAAAACTAGTTTTTACGGGTTAATGCACGAAACTTTATTTATTTATTGACGCGTGCATTAACCCGTAAAAACTAGTTTTATTTAATTAAATGATTGATTAATTATGCTTCAAATATTCGGTCCTAGCAAGTTTATTTTTTTTTGGAGTAAATAAATACTTATTATTATAATTGTCGATTCCCATTTGATTCATCAGACTGTTTGTTTAGTTAGTAAATGCTGATCTTATAAGTACCAACTCCGCATTTCTTTTTCTTTTCATAGATTTTAAGAAAATTGAAAACTTTGACACTTGTGTAGAAGGCTCTAGCACTTTTGTTGGAGCTTTGTTTGGCTTGGGATTGCAGTCTACCGGAATCAAGAAAAGTAGGCTGTTGAAACAAATTTAAATTCATATGAGACAAGGAGGAGCTCGATGGCGCAAGTGGTTAGCGCGTTCGGCTGCGATCGTTGAACTTAAGCAACTTTCGCAGTGGTCGGTGACTGGATGGGTGACCAAAAATTTACTGTCTCGAGCTCCTCCGTGCTTCGGAAGGCACGTTAAGCCGTTGGTCCCGGCTGCATCTGCAGTCGTTGGCACCCACCAATCCGCACTGGGCCTGCGTGGTGGGTCGTGGCCCAATCTCCGTATTCCATCCATAGGGAAGGCCTGTGCCCCAGCATTGGGGACATTGATAGGGTGATGATGATGATGATGATGATGAGATTTAATTTTTGATTGCATAATTTTTTTCGTTGTTGTGCAAACAAAATGAATCAAATTAAAAAATGCAATTATACCTGATCCTGATTGCTTATAACAACCAATTACCGTTTCATCTTAAAAACTTAGTGGAAGGGACTGCATCCCTAAACACAGGCTATATTCATAGTCTATCTAGGGTCAGTTGAACTTTTCATTACCTGAATACTGGCTTATGTAAAAAAAAAATTGAATAACTTCCAGTATTTTTGTCATATCAAAAGTTATATGACAAAAATACTGGAAGTTATTCAATTTTTTTTTACATTAACAGCTGTTAATTTTGTACTGTTGTATTGTGACATGATTATACGTAAGCTAAGTAACTAATGCGTATGCGCAAGTGACATTCTAAGTGATCGGTCACCATAGCCCATCAAGTCAATTTTGCTTTGTCGCTTCAATTTTTTATTATTTTTCGTGAATTTAAGTGATAATTTAGGGAATTTAGGGAGTGGCTCTTGATGTGTTAACACATCAAGAGCCACTCTGACCGAAATTCTTTATTCAAATCAAGGCTTAATACAACATTGCAGCTTTGTCAATTATTGTATATATAAATAAATAAATATAGCCCCAAAGTAAGCACTATAAGGCTTGTGTTATGGGATACTAGGGCAACGGATAGAATACATATGCTGTACATATATAAGTATATTTATATAGAAAACACATATTAAACATCTATGACTGGAGTACAAATGCTCGTATTCATCACACAAACATCTGCCCCCACCGGGATTTGAACCCTGGACCTCTCGAGTCGGCGACACCATGAAACCCGGCGTACAAACCACTCGGCCACGGAGGTCTGCAATAGAAGAGTGGCGGCGCTAGACCACATGTGGACGTCGGCGACATCAAGTTCGCGAGGCCTTTTTTAATTCGCAGTAATAAACCGTTAAATTAAGTGAGCCAAATTATAAAATAACGTATGAGTAAACGAGTTTTATTGTTGATAATCAAATCATGATAAAAAATAATTACAAACATTGAAATTTAATTACAAAAATAGTGTTGCCAGACAGATGATTCTGAATACCTGTAAAGTACTACTCGCTTCCATCACGCACGTGTTCGCAAATAATAAAAGTCATTATCATCTGCTTAGCTTTTTCCCCGAATTGTCCGGGGTCGGCTACCTAAGCCAGGCCAGGAGAAACGAAAATAAATAGATAACTAGTAAATTTTTTTTGCGAGGCCCCCTAAGGCGCGAGGCCGTCGGCGGTGGCCGACGTCGCCGACGCCTAGCGCCGCCACTGGATAGAAGCCGCATAGCATGATTTGAGAACTTTTCTGCATTCCCACTTATGGAATTCTCGTGAGAAATAAAACTCATTACTTTGTCGTCACATCGTCGGTAAAACTAACGGTATCTGTTATGGTTAAGCTTCCCCTTATACAATACGGTTGTTATGAAAAACTTCTTGCTGTTATGAAAACAAAAATAAGGTTAAACATGCATTATGACGCCAATGGCGGATGAGATCGTTTCATTATTTTCTAAATTATGAAATGAAATGAAATGTCTTTTATTCAGTTAGGCTGTTACAAGCACTTGTGAAGGTCAAGAAGCTACGCCATCGGTTCGCAAAACTACGGCGGGAGACCTTGTACTGAGCAGAACCGGCAAGAAACTCAGCAAGGGCTGTTTTTTTCTCCCTGTATTGTTATATACAGTGTCGTCAAGTTGAAAAATTACTTCAGAAATACGTCTGAAGTCACTTTCCATTACATCATTTAGATTATAAATATATAGTTACAATTAATTTTATAGTTAACATTATATTTAGTATATAGGAAGCGGCACTAGATAGGTACAATATTACTGTTATGAAAAATGACTAATACCCATTTAATATCAAATTAAAAGAAAAACTATGTCCATGCATTACGATCATTTAGATAATCATCAACTTTATAATAGCCCTTATTCATAAGAGTATTTTTGATCTGAGATTTAAATTTAGTCAGTGGAAGCTCAATCAGATCTAGGGGAACTTTATTAAACAATGCAATAATACAACCCAGAAATGAACCTCTTGATTTTTGGAGTCTGAAACATGGAACGGCAAGCTTGTTCTTAAATCTCGTGTTAAAGTTATGGGTGTGACTTTTTTTTGCAAATTCATCATAGTTTTTTCTTCTTCTTCTTTTTTATGTGCAAGTCTATATAATCTTTAGGGTTCCCCAAATAGTGGCAACGTGACAGCATAAATAGGGTATTTGACAGTATTAAAAATAAAGTGCCAATTGTTAGCATCTGTGTTTAGAATAAATATTGGCAGGGGTTTTTACTATTTTTACAAAAAAAATATTCATAATTTTACTTAAAACCCACGAAAAAGATAATAGTTTTCTTATCTATTGCCACGTGACGCTTGGGATTGGCGGAGCCTAAAATGACGTCACACGCAAGTAAACTTCCGGTTAAAGTGACATTACATTGTATCGTTTGACGTTTTAATAACAGTCGTGTGACGTCACATACTAGTAAGACGCCATATTGTCCAGAGAAACGTTTTCGCGGCAACTTGAAAATTGAGTTTTTAACATGATTTTTTTTACTGAAATACACAACAGAATGATGAATACTTTTTACTGTGTGTGTGTGAAAGTGAATACTTTTTACGGACTCCATAAACATCTCTTATCTATTAGACAAGTCCGTCCGTCTGTCTGTGGTGCTGTTTCAGCGGCCAAACCGTAAGAGATAGATAAAGAGAATATTTAAGTTAAGTTAAGAATAGTCTGATAAGACTATAAACCGGATTTGAGTAACGTAGCACTTCCGGTTTTCGAGAAATCAGGTTTTGGTGAACATTTGGTTCATTGGTTTGCTAGTTAGCCAATAACGTGAGATCGTTTTCTAAAACTTGTCAAATACACTATTAAAAAGCCCCCGATATCCGACTGCCAGCAGAGTGTCTGTGTAATAGACGTAGTTTTTTTTCTTTTACAATATTTATAGTTCTAGCAACTGGATTTTTCAGGACTATTAGGAGTTGTAAGAAGGCAGCTTACGTGAACATTAAAATATTTACTAGCCATTTTTTTGAAGTGAAAACTTCTTAACTTCTTTGGCGGCGTTGTACACTTTTTTTGTATGGGTAAAAAATGTTAAACTCGCGTCAGGTTAAACACGTGGGCTGATCGCATCATGACACACAATAAAATTGGAAAGGTTGTTGACTTTCAATATATTGGACGAAACATAGTAATATTTTATTTTACCGTATTATAATAATAAGTCTCTATCTAGGACCTCCACGTGGTAGCTTTTTTGCGAAGAAAATGCATTTTTTTACAGTAGATGTCGCTAGGTGCGCTTAAATTTGATTCATGTAAGTTGATTTTTCTGAGAGATCAACTTTTTAATGTAATATAAATTGTCATGTTTGTGTACGATAAATATTGTATTCTACCACATACATGATAGTACTTTTATACAGATAATTAAAGCAATTCGTGCAAAATATTTCCCTAACCTTTCCAAAATATCAAAAATGCACAACGTTAATATTCAAATTTTCACTTCTGCCGGCACTCCCGTAGTGCAACCCTTTGTTTTTTTTTATTATTGTATGACTTCGCACGGTTTATGCATTTTGGCCAATTTCATAATTATAGTAAAGGTCAGGAAACGTAAGGAAAAAGGAGGCTTTTCGGGATTTTGAGTAAATATTAGGATATTAGGTATAAATATATTATTACAAGTCTAAATTAAAAAAAAAACAAGCGAGACTTGGCAAGAAAAGGAATATTGAGGGCCACAAGATCATTAAAAAGGAAGGAGCGATCATACTAGTCATCTTAAGTTGCTGCTTTCTTTTGTTTTCACTCGCGCGAGATACTCAAGAATAATAATAAATTAAAAATAAATATTTCCAACACTCACACAAATTAGCCTAGCCCCAAAGAAAGCACTATAAGGCTTGTGCTATGGGATACTAGAGGGTGACGGATAGAATACATATACTGTACATATATAAGTATATTTTTATAGAAATACATATTAAACATCCATGATTGGAGTACAAATGCTCATATTCATCACACTAACATCTGCCCCCACCGAGATTTGAACCCAGCACCTCGCGAGTCGGCGACACCATGAAACCCGACTTACAAACCACTCGGCCACGGAGGTCGCCGAACTTAGAGCATTTACCACTCTAAAATGCTCTAAGTCGTCGAATGACCACCAAAGAAGTTTAAATGCTGCAAATAGGCCGAGTAATCGTACGACGCTTGTTGCCTTTGCCTTATTGCCTCTCATTACTGGCGCGCTTACTTTATGGCTCATTACCGTGTACTTTACCGTGTCTATGGCATCCGTTCGGCTTCGATCAGGTGCTCGGGTGTTGCCGGTCACAGTCAGATCGGTAATGTTCACTTCCCCGTGTGTTCTGGTAGCCTGGTAACTGGAGCGACTCGCATTCTTATAAGCGAACGCCGTTATTGCTTAGGGATGTCTCGAAGTCTCGAAAAAATGGTATGGAGTTTAAATACATTAGGGAAGATGTCAATTTATTTTTCTATCACCTATAGGTAGATTATTAAAAAGTATTGGACACGTATTTTTGAAGTGAAAACTTCTTTAGCGGCGTTGTACACTTTTTTTGAAGTTATACTCCTTTGGGCGCGTTATGAAAAAATGATGAGAGTGAAATTTTATAAATAATATTTATCCACATGTTTCTAGTTTGTATATTCGGAATACGTGTTTGAGTTTCATACAAGTGCAATACACATATGTTCTAATAAATTATTTTCAGTAGCGATTTTAATTGAATATTTTGATTATTTATTTATTTTTTCAAATTAAAACTGAACTTTATTGACTTCGTCCTTTTCCAGACTTTTTATTAATTTATTGTAATTAATTATTTGCATGCAATTAAAAAAAATTTAAACGATGCCAAAGAAGGATAACTTCTCACGCGCCTACATAAGTACACGCACCCATTTTTTTTTGTATGGGTAAAAAATGTTAAACTCGCGTCAGGTTAAACACGTGGGCTGATCGCATCATGACACACAATAATATTGGAAAGGTTGTTGACTTTCAATATATTGGACGAAACATAGTAATATTTTATTTTACGCTATTATAATAATATGTCTCTATCTAGGACGTCCACGTAGCAGCTTTATTGCGAAGAAAATGCATTTTTTTACAATAGATTCGAGTCGCTGGGTGCGCTTAAACGTGATTCATGAAAGTTGATTTTTCTGAGAGATAAACTTTTTCAATGTAATATAAATTGTCATCTTTGTGTACGATAGCGCAATAAATAAATATTGTATTCTACCACATACACTGATAATTAAAGAAATTCGTGCAAAATTATTCCCTAGCCATTCCAAAATATCATAAATGCACAACGTTAATATTCAAGTTTTCACTTCTGCCGGCACTCCCGAAGTGCAACCCGTCGATTTTTATTTACGTAATCAAAACATTACAGAGGTATGTTGATTTGAGATATCTCATGACGTCATACTTTAACGAAAATTCGACATGCCCGGTGGCTGTAACCGAGTGATGTGACCTTAACAGCCTTCTTACAAAACATAGAATAAAGTTAAACTTCGACTATAACGAATGCTGCCACTTTTGTTTGCTAAAAGAAGGTAGAGACAACATTAAGTTTAAACCAAGATTAACTTTAGTCCGTCCGTCCGTTTGGAATAAGCTGCTAAACGCCTATTAGGTGAGTAATATTTTATAAATAACATAAATGTGATGTTCGAAATATAGTTTGTTACAGTATTCATTGTACCCAAAGGGTTATCAGGTCCAAAGTGTCTAAATTTGATTTAGTTTAAGGTACCTAAATATTTTTACATTGTTTGGTGATTCAAATTCACTGACACATTATTATTTTGAAACCTATACTGTTATCTGATGATTTATATTATTTCCAAGTAGTCGTGTGGCAGTTGGCATGATACCGACACCAAATGTTAATTTACTTTAAATGTAGTTGAGTTAAGGTCAGCGCACCTGATCCGACCAGCACTGCATCGGCGCGCGCGCCGAACACTTTTTTTAATTGTACCCAATGTTTATTTTGGCTAAAGGACATTATTCAGCGTCCATACATATGTAGTTAGCCTAAGAACCAACAATCATGAAATATTATTTTCTAGGTTCAAAATCGACAGTAAATGACTGTAAAAACAAAGATTATTGACGGACACTTCTGAGAAGTTAAATTATTAGGAAAACTAAATTCTTCTTGAGGTTATGTTTAATATTCAATGAAACATAGGTCAACCTATGAATTTAGTATAAACTCAGTATGAAGTGAATTAATATTACAACTAATTCATTTTATTCGGTGCGATTTTAAAGAATATTTATTAGGAAAAACTTGGTGAGGTAGGAATAATGAATAAAATATAAACTGTAGTTTTGCTTCTTATTTATTGACTATTTTTCACATAATTGTATCATATTGTTTATTGTATTTATTTGTATATCACATGTAGGTATATTGTGTAAATATGCAGCGTGAATGTGTATCAGGTGTTCTTGAATAATTTGGCAATATGATCCTCTCAGGATGTTGTGGCACAGGTTCACTAGCACTTGGTAATAAGGGCTCTGCTCTTTGGTAACATCGATGGCATATTAGATGGCCGAAATAGTTAAATTAAAGGAAAAACAATCGCAAATAAACACACAAAACAGGTAATCCGAAACGAGAATGCACTTTCCGGTTTATTATACTACTCTTTGGAATGCACGAATGCCACAGATTACTACGAATGCAAACTGCATGCACCTTGTGGTGACGTGGTGACCAAAGAGTAACGAGTTTTATGCCGGCCCTGCACTTGACAACAGTTTGTCCTTGTCATGCTTAATAAGGAATGAAAAGGACAGACTGATGTCATGTTTTAAAATAGCAAATACGAATAGCCAAGTGAAGTGCCGGCATTAGGAAGAAAGAGTGTTTGTTTGCAGCGCTAACATAGATTATACACATTTATTGTCTCAGATTATTTTTTAACTTTTTAATTTAGCTTACTTAACTGGAAGTGTCCGTCAGAATCTAAATACTGATAATTATCGCAAAAAATATACTAAGAATTATCATAAATGCCAAATTGGTGTTGGTTCTTAGGCCACTTTTAACATTGTCCTTTGAATTTGCTTGATTGATTTCATAGTTTTTTGTTTCCCTGTATTCTTTTAATTTTAATTATAAATTTGTTTTGATAATATGATTGTAATTGTTAACGATGATTAGGACAATTATAAATTTTGTACTTGCCTATAAATGTGTATGCTGTTGGCGTGGATAATAAATAAATAAAAACTCGTGGACGCCACGCTGTCAACTAGCTTATGTCGGTCGGACTACGGGTGATCGCCGCGCTGGCCGCGCGGTGTCCACTCGCCGCCCGCGCGAGGACAGCTTGCGAGAGAAGCGAGGTGGTAACGGTACGGAGTTGGTGTAGTGAGCGCATCCTCATAGAAATCCATACAAAGAATATCTTCCACGCGCGCCGAGCCGGAGCCGGCCGGGTGCCGGGTGGGTAAGGTGCGCTATGACCTTTATAAAAGTAAAGAATTATAGTCGTCATCATCATCATAATAATTTCGACACTGCTGGGGCACAGGCCTTCCCTATGGTTGGAATAGGGAGATTGGGCCATGACCCACCACGCGGGCCCAGTGTGGATTGCTGGGTGCTAACGACTGCAGATGCAGCCGGGACCTGCGGCTTAACGTGCCATCCAAAGCACCGAGGAGCTCGAGATAGTAAATTTTTGGTCACCCATCCAATGACCGACCAATGCGAAAGTTGCTTAACTTCAACGATCGCAGCCGAACGCGCTTACCACCTGCGCCATCGAGGTTCTCAATTTAATTTAATCATAGTATTTCTAAGTTTTTAAGTGGTTTCGTTTTTACTAAATTGGTTTCTATTTTTGTTAAAAAAGTTTTAGGAATCAAATATTATTTGTTAAACGATTGAAAACACACCCGTTTGGCATTCCCTAGAGAGATATGAAGAGATCTATGTACTAGTATAACAGAAGCTATAAAGTCTAGTTTTATATCCTTCACGTCTATTAGATCTAAGCAGTCAACATAGTTAGTACGTACTCGTCACAATATACAATTTGTGATTATACACGCACTATCAAGTTACTGTTAAAGAGCTGCTCTGCACGTAACCATCTGTTAACTTAGCTTTCTATAAGTTTCTATAGGAAATCAGCAGGAGTTAATAATTTATAGGTAGATACGACATATTCCTTAGCTCCCCCTTTGATTTTAGCTAACAATATTACAGTAAGGCCGACTGAAAAACTCCTACAATATAAAATTATATATTAACAACTAGTGGCCCGCCGTCGCTTCGCTTCGGTGTAGAGCTGAAGTGTAGACTACAGTTTATGTTCTCAGGCCTGTATTATACACAATGACATTCATCTATGATTCTTCTTATACCTGCATGTAAAGTCTCAGCCTGATCGGTTTAAAATTGACAAAGTTTCATACAAACTTTCATTCCCTTTTTTATCCCCTTGGGGGTAGAATTGATCAAAATCCTTTCTTGATGACTAAGTCATAATAACATCTACCTGCATGCCAAATTTCAGCCCGATCCGTCCAGTGGTTTGGGCTGTGCGTTGATAGATCACTATGTCAGTCAGCCACCTTTGAGTTTTATATATATATATAAGATATTCACCAAAAACATGAAAATATGTTTAAATCTATTTTTATCACTTATTACGCATGCTTTGTTTCTGTTTATTGAACTGCAAACGTAATATGGATATGCAACCTATTTATTGTATGCAAAAGTTTTTGATGTAAATTCGTGTAGGTATTGTCAGACCTGTCTTTCCCAGTGGGTACTTTGGGCAAGTGCCCAGGGCCCCGCGTCGATAGTGGCCCACTTCAGATCAAATACAAAGTCCCTAGTTCCTGTTAGATCACCAAATGGGGGTCTCACCAATGTCTCCAATAAGTCAAAGACGGCACTGGGCCCTGTAAGCAACCTATGAAGATTAAAATATTAGGAATTTTAAAGAAAAGGAGTAATTTTCTCGTAAATAAAAACCTGCCATAATAGTTCTGGTTTGGCGAAACGAAATTAATTAAAACATAATTAATATAAAAAAAACAACACACCAATTAGCCTAGCCCCAAAGTAAGCACTGTAAAGGCTTGTGTTATGGGATACTAGGGTAACAACGGATAGAATACATATACTGTACATATATAAGTATATTTTTATAGAAATACATATTAAACATCCATGACTGGAGTACAAATGCTCGTATTCATCACACAAACATCTGCCCCCCACCGGGATTCGAACCCGGGACCTCTCGAGTCGGCGACGCAATGAATCCCGGCGTATAAACCACTCGGTCACGGAGGTCGTCACTAAGAATTATGTATGTATATAATTGAAGTTATAATGTTGCAAAATAATAAATTTTTTATTCTTCTTGCAATGAAAACTCAAATAACATGTCAAACTTTGGACTTAATCATTTTTGTACGCAATTTTTGCATATAAATCTTTCGTGGTGCTTTTACAAAGTTAACAATGGATATTACAAGGTCTCTGTTGTGTTTAAAATAGAGGTTACTTTCAATTGTTGTTGTGCACAATTTCGGTGGTTAGGTTATAATCCAGGGCCTGTCCGTATTGTTGCCTCCGGGTGACAAGCGGACTTTGATTTCTTTTGTGTTGGGTATAAGGTCCAAGTCAGAAACTGATTTACTTTTGAGATTGGAATTTTCTATGTAAATTTAAACTGGTGGATAGAGATGATGACTAATTTTTTTTCTTCGTTTATCAGGTAGATTATCAAAAAGTATTGGACACGTATTTTTTCTTTTTTCACATAATATAAACATTGCAGAGATATATTGATTTGAAAAGTCGCATGACGTCACGTTTGAATACACCTTATAAGCGAATATTCACTAAAAAGTGACGTCACGAGCCCCTACTCCCAAACTTTGACGCGATATAATTTTGTAATTTTTTGGTTGATTGCACAAAGAAAAAATTTGTGTCCATTATTTTTTGATCATCTAACTGATGGACTTAATAGAATTACTTTTACTGTACCCCGTCATCACCCCTATTGTAATGTCTAACTATGTTATGAACTTGATCCTCTAGTAAAGTAAATGTTTATGAAAGATTAACAATATTCGAAATCATGAAAGACCATTTTTAGGGTTCCGTACCTCAACAGGAAAAAACGAAACCCTTATAGGATCACTTTGTTGTCCGTCCGTCCGTCTATCTGTCAAGACCGTTTTGCTCAGGAACGCGTGGAGGTATCAAACTAATATTCATATTTAATACTTATGTCTACTTTCCTTTGAAGCTGTGAAAAAATTTAACTTCTAAGCCAAAGTAATCAAAAGATACAGCCGTTTATGCCGCAAATGCCCGCATATTTTCGAAACTCGCACGGGAATCAAAACCTACAGGGCACTTCCCGTGAACTTCGAATCTTGAAATTTGGTACGAAGTAACGTCTTATAGTACAGATAAAGGGAACATTGCGAAAATCGTAAATTTTTAGTTACATCATATAATAAAACAATATTTCTGAAAATTCAG
This sequence comes from Chilo suppressalis, assembly GCA_902850365.2. Classification (NCBI taxonomy): domain Eukaryota; kingdom Metazoa; phylum Arthropoda; class Insecta; order Lepidoptera; family Crambidae; genus Chilo; species Chilo suppressalis. The sequence goes on from OU963907.1 coordinate 2,812,881, forward strand.
GTATGAACAGAATCCTCGGTGCGCGAGTCCCACTCGCACTTGACCGGTTTTATTTTTAATTTGCAGACTATTATTTTTCAGAATTGTATGTCTTATATTAACACAATATACGAAAGTTTTATGTATGTCGTTTAAAAATATATACATTTTTATATTTTCCTGACTCGAATAAATGTCTTGACTTAGACTACACACCCATTTATAATATATTGCAGACGAAAACAATGACTGCTATTACTGATTCATATAAATCATGGAAATCAAAAATTAACTACATTTCGAATATTTGGAAACACCAGGAATACTACCCTACTCTTGTAAAGTCATTATTTTCCCTAACAGGGCCGGATTTAGATGTGTGGGGGCCCTGGGGCAACGTAGTAGTGAAGGCCCCTAAAACAGGGCCGGACCGCTTTATTTCTGTTAAGATAAGATCAACTTTTATTTCAAAGTAAACATACATAGTTTAATGACAATGTTGATTTTTTTGTTCACATTTCTTATAATAAGTGGCATAAAAATATTAAAAGATAAACAAATTATGCAAATTTTACCATTACCGATAATTTTAAAAGTATTTCATCACATTTCAAAGTACCATATGTGTACTAAGGTCCCCAAGCCAGGAATGCAGTAGTTAATTCTTCTTCTTCTTCATCGTCGTTTCCTCATGGCTGAGGGTCGTGACCTTTCAGGACAGCACATTTCACCAACGATCTCCAGACCGTTCTGTGTTCTGCAAGGCGGATGGACGCCTGCAAGTTGCCATTCGTGGTTTCTTTAACTATGTCCAACCACCGGGATGGAGACCTGCCCCTACTCCTCTTGCCTTCCACGTTTCCAACGACCAAAAGCTTTTCAAAATTATCCGGGCTTCTCCTTGCTACGTGACCGAAGTATTTTAGGAGGCGCTGCATGCAGACAGAAGAGAGACGCGTCTTGATACCCAGCTCCTTCAAGATAGATGCATTAGTTCTTCGTGCGGTCCAAGGTATGTGTAGCATTCTGCGCCAACACCACATTTCAAATGCATCAATCCTGGAACGGACGCGTGCTTTCAACGTCCAGGTTTCGGAAGCGTACAAGAAAATCGAGAAGACCAGGGCTCGCATCAGCCGCACTTTAGTGGATTTAGTAATTCCTCTGTTCTTCCAGATCCTCTCCAATCGCTTCACGGCCGCCTTTGCCATCTGTCCGCGTCTGACCACCTCCGCCTCGCAGTCCCCGTCATTGCGTATAAGTGATCCCAGGTATACAAAACTGGTAACTGTGTCTAAATCACTCAGCTCAAATGTTCTTACCAACTTGTCAGCTCTATCGACAAACATAAGCTTGGTTTTGTCACGGTTTATACAAAGGCCATATTCCACGCTGACGTCTTGAACCTTGCGCAGTAGGAAAGCCAGTTCTCGTTCATCGGCTCCTATTATGGTCGTGTCATCGGCGAAACGTAAGTTATTGATAAGTTGGCCCCCTATTCGAATACCACCCTTCCAGTCCTCGAGTACTCTGCGCATTATGTGCTCACCAACTAGGTTGAACAACTGGGGTGATAGTATGCATCCCTGACGTACACCACGAGTTGGCTTAAAGGAGTCGGAGACATAACCATCCATTCTCACCCTGCTCCTGCCAGTAAGGTATAAATTCTGCACCAAGGAGACCAGATGCCTAGGCACACCCATCTCCACCATCACCGCAAACATTTTGGCCCAATTTACACAATCAAAGGCTTTTGCGTAATCAATGAAGCATAACACCATTGGAACGTTGAATTCACGGCTTTTTTCGATTAGCTGTCTGATATTTAATATTTGTTCGCGAGTACCCTTGCCCCTGACGAATCCAGCCTGTTCTCTTGCTATTTGCCTACCGATATAACGTTCCAGCCGTTTGTTGAGGATATGTAGCAACACTTTACTGGCGTGGGGAATCAGTGAAATGGTCCTAGTTCAGCGCCATCTATGGGACAAATGGAGTAAGCATTTAATATAAGGTACCACATTGGACACCATGTCAAATTAGATAAAATTAATTATCACACGTCACACTAATATCATAAAGACGAAAATTTGTGAGTATGTTTGTAACTTATTCACGACTAAACGGCTGGAGCGATTATATTAAAATGTGGTATGGAGTTATCTGATTGATTGCTGATTGAGCTGACCGTGGATTACCAATAGGCTACGTTTTACTGCGGGAAAATATATCCCTAATAAATCCCGGGTAACACCGGGGTACACAGCTAGTTACAAATAAATTTATTACTGTCAAAATACCACGTCAGGTTTAAATAAAATCATTATTTATAATAAAAGGAAAACAATACTTGAAAAAGAATTCCATAATGCCATTTAAATTTTAAGTACTCATCTACTGTTTTAAATCCGTCTCTGATTCTTACCTATCGACGAAGTACATGGCGAACAGGCCATAACTCCAGCCAATGACGTGTAATTTTTCTTTTTTAATAATAATATTTTTTTAATAAATATTTCCAACACTCACACCAATTAGCCTTGCCCCAAATTAAGCACTGTAAGGCTTGTATTATGGGATACTAGGGTAACGGACAGAATGTATATACAGTACATATATAAGTTTATTTATATAGAAATACATATTAAACATCCAAGACTGGAATACAAATGCTCGTATTCATCACACAAACATCTGCTCCCACCGGGATTCGAAATCGGGACCTCTCGAGTCGGCGTCACCATGAAACCTGGCGTTCAAAACCACTCGGCCACGGAGGTCGTCAAAGTAATATAGAGACAGGTCAAACGCCAACATTATTGCATTTTAAAATGGGACAAGAAGTTCCCGCCCCAACTTCTCTTAGCAACAGCCGCCAATAGAGTCCACTAAAGTCTTTTTCACTCTCATGCATAAATCAGATTACATCTCGCTCTTTAGCCATGTCATGTCAAAATAAGTACAGTAGAGCCGCGGTAATACGGACCCCGTCTAATCCGGCGCCCCCTGTAATTCGACACGCTTATCATTGTTGATTTGCACATAAAATCAATAGGGGTGATGACGGGGTACAGTAAACGAAATTCTATTTAGTCCGTCAGTTAGATGATCAAAAAATAATGGACACGTCTTTTTTCTTTGGGCAATCAACCAAAAATGACAAAGTTTGGGAGTAGGGGCTCGTGACGTCACTTTTGAGTGAATTTTGTACTCAAACGTGATGTCATGCGACTTTTCAAATCAATATATCTCTGCAATGTTTATATTATGTAAAAAAAGAAAAAATACGTGTCCAATACTTTTTGATAATCTACCTGATAAACGAAGAAAAAAAAATTAGTCATCATCCTTGTTGAAATAGATTTTTAGATTTGTAATTTGTCGGATTACAAGGTACTCTTATTCCCAAAATTCCGGACTATAGAGAGTGGTCTTAGACAGTAGTCAGTAATTCGAAAAATTCTATAATTCGACATCGCCCTGCAAAACTTTGTCGGATTAGCGCGGGTCTACTTTAATCACTAAATAATTTTAATAATTCAAATAATGTCATGTATTCCAATTTAATTTAGTAAATGTAATGTACTCCAATTTATTCAATAAATGTTATGTATTCCAATTTAATTTAATAAATGTAATGTATTTTTACCTGTTCCTATCTTAAGTATTTTTGTGAAAATTCAATTTAGTTTTAATTTTAACTATGTTTTTATAAATTAAGATGAATTAATGTAATTTAAAAATTCATGTCTGCTCATATATTGCATGTTGTGGTCGCCTTAAACAGAATGTACATTGTTACTTGTTTTGAGAAATTGTACTAGACGTTAATTATTCTTTGTATCATTCACTGGTGATACTAAATAAATAAATAAAAAGTTGAAGTAAAATTTGTATGGCCATCCAATTATTCTGACGATATTATATGCATATGGATAGAATCTAAGCAGATGAATATCGTCAACATCCTCTATTAAACATCTAATAAAAAAATACCAAAAGCAATAAAATAAAACTCATGAATGATACATTGAAAAGTTACGCAACACAACAACTTAGTATCGAAACAAGATCGCTTAGTGGTAAATACAAGGTATCTAAAGGTACAGTCCGACGGCCTGTGTTGTCGCGGGTGCGGTCGCGCTGCGCAGGGTTGCCAAACGTATGAGAACTCGAACGTTTGAGATTTAGCAGTCTCTATACATGATACGAGGTAAATGTAAGTATGTAAGTATTGAGCAGTGACTGCTCTTTTTTATAATTATTAAACTCTTTTTTATAATTGTTATGTTAAAAATGTGAAATTATGTTGTAGTGTGTTTTTATTATATGTCGCGAAGACATGAAATTGGCTTTTTGTTATTATTTAAAGGAGAATGCCCATTTAGTAAGGAGACTTGGGTCCCTTTGAAAAATAGTTGTGCCCTAAAGTTTGTTGGATGTTGTAGGAAAAATACGCTATATTCACACTCAAATTTTTTTTTCAATTTAGTCACCCTGGTTCACGAGATATAATTTATTTTCTGTTGTGGAAATTGAGGTTATAAAATAGCTTGACATTAACATTTTCTCCATGCTTTTTTTAACTAGGTCCTGTCTACATTACTATATTGATATAAACTTGCATATTATAATGTATAAAAGCACAATAATGTTTCAGTTAGCTATCAGTCAGCCGGTCAGGGCCGAATTTACTTTTAGCGAATATCACGAGTTTAATATCAATTATTCAATTAAGTTGTTTAATACCTGGCAACATTATACTCATCGAGAAATACGTCACCAACCAAGTCATAAATATTAAACAAAAAATATGTCAAGCGGAAATTGAAATTGGGCAAATATCTAATTAATTATAACTTAATATCCAGGGTAAAAGAAATCTTAATATATATAAATCTCGTGTCACAATGTTTGTCCTCAATGGACTCCTAAACCACTTATCCGATTATAATAAAATTCGCACACCATGTGCAGTTCGATCCAACTTGAGAGATCGGATAGTTTAAATCTCAAATTATAGTCGCAATTTTAATTTATTGCTAATTATTACTTTTGGGCGGTACGAAGTTCGCCGAGTCAGCTAGTTACAAATGTCACGAACACAAAAAAATAAATCCGATTTTAAGGTAGATATTTGAATGAGGCACAAGATACCTCAAAAGTGACCTATGTTTGCGCATTCTTCTTTTTATTCATTTTATTAATAGCTGTTGGTCTTCCAAAAAATAAATAAAAAGAAATCTCGTACACCTTGATATGAGATTTGAACAATGTTGACTGTTTGTGTCAAGTACACAAACCAAAATATTGTCAGGAAGTAAATAAATGTCCAGTCTACAAAGGATCGACTCAGTAAGTACAGCTTCATTATGCCATCACGAAATGTACGAGATTTCTATTTACCTCGTATCATGTATAGACACTGCTAAATCTCAAACGCTAGAGTTCTCATACCTTTGGCAACCCTGCGCGGCGAGTCCTCGCCCGTGACAATACACATCGTGGGATATCACCTTAAGGTATCCGTAGAGAGTAATGGCTCGTTTCATTAGAGCAACCACTGGGCATACGCAGTGAAGCTATCCAGTATGTAGTTGGCAGTCCCAAGTCCAGACGATCAGAAGAAAATATGTTTAAAATACTATTTTGAAACTTTTGAAGACTCCATTTGCATTTATAAAAGGACCTCAAAGAACAAAAAAACAAAAACCAGAAATTCGTGGCTTGTTCTTGGTCTTAACTGCCTTCAAACAGAGAAAGAAGGTTATATATGTACTAGCGGCCCGCCCTCGCTTCGCTTCGGTGTAGAGCTGAGGGCAGACTACAGTTTTTGTTCTCAGGCTTGTATCACAATGACATTCATCTATGATTCTTCTTATATCTGCATGCAAAGCCTCAGCCCGATCGGTTTAAAATTGACAAAGTTTCATACAAAGCTTCATTCCCAATTTTATCCCCTTGGGGGTAGAATTGATCAAAATCCTTTCTAAGCGGATGCCCTACGTCATAACATCTACCTGCATGCCAAATTTCAGCCCGATCCGTCCAGTGGTTTGGGCTGTGCGTTGATAGATCACTATGTCAGTCAGTCACCTTTGAGTTTTATATATATAGACTAGCTGACCCAGCGAACTTCGTACCGCCCTAAAAAAATACGGGTTGTCCAGCGGACAAAATTGTGAATCTAAACCATTCTCAGATCCCCTTGAACACACACAAAAAATTTCATCAAAATCGGTCCAGTCGTTTAAGAGAAGTTCAGTGACATACACACTCACAGAAGAATTATATATATAAAGATAATTAACTATTAGGAGATAGTACCAGCAAACCTAAGTAGTGAACGGCCGCTCAGATCTTCTGTACCCTTAGCACGAACTAATATCGAATTTGGGAGTGCGTAATGTCATTGTCAAATGTGTACTGATTTTTATTTCTCGTTACGTCCGTTATGAGGCTCCGTTATGTTATGTTGTACGAAAAGTGTGTTCGGGCGAGGCGAACGGAAGTTGAATGGGGGATATAAATATAAGCAACAGAAAGCTTCTCTCTTTCTCTTATAGCTAATAAATGAAATATGTATATGTCCATACATGTATATATTGTATACACACACAACACACACACAATATATATATATATACATATTTATTTATTTATTTTATTTTATTTTAGGAAGGTTTACAGCTATCAATCACTTATTAAATAAACCAAAAACAATATCTAAAAGCCAATTAAAAACCTCCACATATCAAACATGCTTATATAACTATAACTATCTCATAATCTTTTATCCTACTATATTATGCTTACATGCTTATAATATGCTTCATATCATAATATGTTTATTACAGTTAACAATTTATACTATCTTAAAAAAAAAGAAAGGAAACAGACGCCAGTTTGAATATTGAGCATACCCACTTATTTAATTAATGCCTATTTAAAATAATTCGAAGCTATAGTTCGTCTGACTGTCGCTGGGCTTGTCGAGAATAAGTCAAAGTCGTTCTCAATGCTATACTTGTTGTAAGTATATATTATATATATATATTTGGATATATGGATAGATGGAGCTATGGTCGTGTGTTCATAACTCATTTGTTTTTTAAATATATACCATCCAACTTGCCCACTACTTACCTCAACGCAGTCTTCCTTATGTCTCCCAGTTCTGGAATTGTAATTGTAAAAACCTAATTGTTTATTAAACATCGTTATTAGTTTGTCTTTAACGGTCGCTTTTACTGCCTTGTGCCTAGGGGTACAGTACACATTTGAAAATGACATTTCGGACTCGCAAACTATTCGATTTCAATATTGGTTCGTGGTAAGGGTACAGTTGTAGTACGTGAGGTCAACTTGCACCTAAGTTCTTAATTCAAATTGTGTCCTATCTTACTCACATACATAAAAAATTACTTGCCCATGTCTTTTATTACATAAAACCACATGCAAAATGTTTTTTTTATGTCAACAGCTAAAGTTCTGAAATACCATTGGCTATTCGAACAATTGCACAATAGTTATTTATTATACAAGAGTGGAAAGTTCCTTTTTAACCGCGTGCTCGATTTGGATGACCGAGCAAGCGAAGGATTCTAAAGTTGAATCACGAGCGCAGCGAGTGATTCTAAATTAGAATCCTGAGCGTCAGCGAGGGAAACAAACGAGCACAAGGTGAAAAATCTTTCCACTCGAGTGCAATACGTAACTTTTCATCCCACCTCAGCGAGGAAATGACAAAATGAAAAAGAAAACAATTTATAATGACAAAATATTTAAGCAATAAAACGTGAAAAACTAGAATGGCGCGAAGCACGCAAATAAAACAAAGAAACCAAGAAGGTTCCAAATTTAAATTTTTTCACAATTTAAAAAGTTCTAATCATAAATTTGGCACCATAGAGGTTACATTAAATAGGTTTAATGACGTTTTGAATTTACAATTATATTGAGTACTCATTATATGTGATGTTCTAAATTCAAATCTACTTTGCCGCTCAAGCGAATAAAATAGAATTTTCCAGCCAGATTTCGAAGCGCAAAATTACACTTTCCGAGGTGGTGGGATGAAAAAACTTTTTAATATCATCATCTTAATCTTTTTTTTTATTTTTGTAAAATAAATGTAAAGATTTCGTGTTATATTGCTTGGTTACAAAGATTCTAGATCTAAGGATTAAAATCGATATAAATAGCAAGCCTTACAATTCGTAAGCGTCAATAAAACTAAATTGTGGTATCGTATTGGTGATAGTGCCGTCACTATGCGACAGACTCTATATCTTTAAATACAAAGTTCTAAATACAAACATGTCTTTATTTTTAACTACAGAACAAAATGTCTAGAGCAAGAATACGCATTACCGTTTAATTATGGGATTACCGTCGCGTCTGACGCGGGCGTGATTAAACTCATGGTGGTCGAAATAAGGAATGGTATCAAAGAAAACCGCTGGTGCACGCGTCAAACTTGCATTTTTCGTTCAGTTTCAAAATAAATGGAAAAAAATAAGACTAGGGAGATTATATAGCAAGCGGCCGTCGGTAGCTCAGTGTGAAACGGAACGTACGCGGCGCGCCCGCTCCCGCGCAAAGGCGGCCGTTTCCCCCGTTCGTTTTCCAAATTTCGAAGACGTTTTGACAGTTTATTTTTTTTCTGACAATTTTCTGCCTGTTGTGTGTGCTGTGGTGATTGTGCTGGTGCTCTGTGAAGTTTCGTGTGACTTTTATTTTTTATGTTACTGAATTTTTTATTGTGGTCAGCTGGTGAAAAAGGCATCATTTTGGCGCGAAGAAATGCGCGCATGTTCAGGCAAGTGGTTTTTAGAGCCTTTATAATATTATTACGAAAATTTAGAGCTGTTGTAACATGTATGCATAGGAACCTACTCATTGAATTGGTTTATTTTCAACAGGGAGAAATTTAAATAATAAGGTGCCTGAATCAGTAACGCTTTTCAATTCGTATAATTGGTTGTGGAAAATGTAGTCGTCTTATTTACAATAAAATTTGTGCTTGGTACAAATGATAGAAATAAATATTCTTATGAATGTTCTTGCAAAGCGTTTAAATATAAGTCATACAGAATTTAATAGTGTATGTAATTTCCATTGCAGGCAACCAATTGTGGTTTAACTCGTGTGCGCGCTAATTGTGTTTCACATTGATTTTTCGGCACAAAACTATTTTCATTTTTTTTTCTCTAGCTAGAGGAAAATGGAAATTACTCTACGTTAACCTGTGTTAAGAATGATGAACTTCAGGAACTTGTAGTGCCGAGCATTGATTTAACTAGTAAACGTCTGTTTAAGTAACTTGGAATTCGATTACTGTTATTGTTAAGATAGGTACCTAGAGCCTAGAACTTAATGTATTTGGGTATAGGTCAAACAGCAAAGTCTCCCCTCATCTCTGGAGGTAACAATTCCATAAAGCAGGTGGACCATAAATTTTTGTCTACCGCCCTAAGGCTTCATATGTACGAGCGGCTAGCAGCTGATGGCATCGCGACTGCAGCCGTGGCCACCTTTCGGCGGCAGTTGTCGACTTTTGCCGTTAACAAGGCGACAACCGCCGCCGACGAGTCCTCAGCCGTAGCCAACGGTTGAAAGACCGACGGTTGTCGTCAGCGGGTTGACGGCTGACGACTCGTCGGCGGCGGTTGTCGCCTCGTTGACGGTAAAGATCGTCGGCTGCTGTTGCGTGTATATATGAAGCTAAATTCCTCTGGTTAAATTTATCATTCAGCTGGATGCCTAGGCCGATCATTAAACCAGCATGCAGTGCAATGGCTGGAGGACAACTAGCTAAGTCATTGAAAGAAATATTCTGTACTGATTTTAATTATATAATTGATGAATTTGTGAAAAATATGTATAACAAGCCAATTATAAAATACTTACCGTGTTGCTTGTTCAGAACAATATGCTCACAAAATATCCGTGTCTGGTTTAATATACACTTTGCAAGGAGAATGGTGGGGTATTCCCCTTCTTAAGTTCCTTAGACAATTGCAAAGCTTTAATCAATTTTATACCTTGATTAATATGTACGGACTGGGTTTCATATATCTAGTCCAGCCATAAGTTCTGTTGCAAATGAAAATGCATTTTTTTTAATAAAGTAATGTAATATTATTACATTTGAACGGCAACATGTGGTCTATATAGAGATGATGGCAGGAGACCTGACGGTGCTACGCTTGTGCCATGGAGACTGGGCCGCACTCTGGTGTGGGATGTAACTTGCGTTGACACGCTGGCTCCTTCTTATATTCATGAAACTTGTACTAAAGTTGGGGCCGCAGCCGACCGTGCTCAGTTTCTCAAGCGTCGTAAATACTCTTCTATGACTGAAGATTATGAGTTTGCGGCGTTAGCTTTCGAGACGTTAGGGTCTTGGTCGGCTGACATGAAGCGGTTTATGAAGGATATGTCGAATCGACTGATTCTCTCTTCGGGTGATCAGAGGGCTGGCAGCTATTTCGCGCAGAGAATCAGTTTAGCCGTTCAGCGAGGTAATGCTGCCAGTGTTCTGGGTACCATGCCCCAAATTGGAATTTTGGATGACATATTCCTCTTGTGAATATGTATATTAATATTGTAGGGTTAATTTTTAATGATAAGTTTTTAGTTTGATATTGTTGTGACGTAATTATAGTTATTTGTTTATGTAATATTATTAAGAATTTATACCTACATATTTATTAAAGTCTCAGCAAAAAATAGAAAAACATTCTATTCGAAATGGCCACCTTTGGCTTTTATACAGGCCTTTAATCTCTTTGGGTACAAATCTATGGATTTACGCACTGTTTCCAAGGGAAAATTTTGCCACTGCTTGCTTCAAAGATTTTATAAGAGACTCAATGTCACCGTGTCGTTTGGAGCAGGCCATGTCATATTATACATATATAACTCCCAACTTAATAATTTGTTCTTCAAACTTTTTAATCAATTAGCCTATTTCTTCTCAGATTAGTTCTTATTTGCTGTCGTATTTCTATAGTTTTGTGATTGATATTTATTTCAGATTAAAGCTTCTCCCTTTCCTTTTATAGTTGTAAAGTTTCTTCTGATATTTCATTTTTGTTTCCTTTAGTATAAAGATCATTTTAGTTATGTTTTTATTTATTTTTAAGCATTTAACTGCTAGATGTTTAAATCAACAGAAATGTTTACTAAAAAAAAAGAGATGGCGATGCCTTGCAGTTTAAGGCTAGGAAAATTTCAACGCGGCGAATAGGGCCGTGGTAGCATAATGGTCAGTGCATTCGCCCGGATTGCGAAGGGTGCGGGTTCGAGTCCCGTCTGCTGCCTGGTCCGCGTGGATTTTTTTTCTAGTAAACTTTTCTTTAGATTTAAACATCTAACAGTTAAATGCTTAAAAATAAATAAAAACATAACTATAATTGCTATTTCTTCTTTCAAATGTTTAACACTTGAAAAAGTATTCATTTGACATTGTGGGTTACCTACAATGCGAAGAGATGGCGCTGCCTTGCAGCTTAAGGCTAGGAAAATTTCGACGCGGCGAATAGGGCCGTGGTAGCATAATGGTCAGTGCATTCGCCCGGATTGCGAAGGGTGCGGGTTCGAGCCCGTCCGCTGCCTGGTCCGCGTGGATATTTTTCTAGTAAACTTTGCTTAAGATCATTTTGCTTTGGTATTTCCTTGCTCAACATTTTTTCTAGATATAAAATTCACGAATTTAATTTCGTCTGAACTTCGTTATCGAAAGTTTGTTTCGGAGAAAGAGAGTAGACCCCCAGGTGCGATTGTAGTTAAATGTACTCAAATCTTTTATTTAAAAAAAAATCCTTTAACACTTTATTCATGTGTAAGTATATCAAAGGTTTTTATTGACAATTTAACCGAATAGTAAATTCTATAAATGGGCGATCCTTTTGGGACCTACATTCAAGAAGTGAGAAAGTGTGATGCTCGGTTTAGGAATTCATGTCTTTTAAACACATCAACAAACCATGAAACATTTAACATGTCTCACCAATTTCACTTAACGATCATTCCAGCTTTGATCGTTCAACTGATTTGTGGCTTCGATAAACAGAATTTCGTTTCTAAAACTAAGCTTGATGTAACTTGAGACGGGTGGACAAACAAACCTCCTCAGTGACAATCATTGAGAAGAAATAGACAAATATTGGGCGTAGAGCTTTCTTCTTGTAGCGACGACAAGGACGCAGGAAATATTCAGCCAGAATGTATTCTTTTTTAAACTCCATCCATCAGAGTTCAATATAATGATATTTTTCGTATTCTGATGGGTCTGCCGAGATTTTGCAGTGCTTCTACAATGTTCGCGGAGGCTGGGGTATCGGACTTCTATGCTGTTATTAGGGCGCGCATAGCTTCTTTTTGGGAGGGACTGCGTTGCTCTGGTAACCGCATTCTAAAATGTTTGTACGCGGATTTTAACAATCCAATTTATAGATATTGGCTGTCTGTGCACACGGATGGGAATCGCAAATAGAAGATTGACTTTGTATTGTGACAATGTAAATGTATTTTTAATTAGTTTTGTATTTTTAATTATATTTATATTGTATCATGTTTTAAATATGAGTCTTAGCTACCTGCAATAAATGATTGTTTACTGATGGGTCAACTCAGCTTTGTTACAAATGCATGTTTATTCAGTTAAAAAATAGTGGCAGCATTATAATTTAATCAAACTTAGGGGAAAACCGGGAGACTTACCCAGGTGGGAGCGATTGAACCATTTTCAAAACTTGTATTTAAATTTAGCGCCAATTACAAAAGGTCAAGTCGTTTATTGGTCACATACGAGACGCTAATCATAATGAAACAGTTTCGCCTATGACTAATAATCAAATTGTCGTTTTTTTTGGGCTAAATTTAAATACAAATGACAATGACAGATTCTGACCCACCATATACAGTAATATTAAATTTATGAAAAAATATATACGAATTTTTTTCTCGTACTGATTTAATTATTACTTTGTAAAAGCGGCGGATACGAAATAAATATTAAAATAATTTGTATCTACTGTTTCCGTTAGGAGAAGAACGAAAACATGGCATATGCGTATTGTTTCACGACAAACAATAAAATGCCAGTCAAGTTTTTGAAAAATATCGTTCTCTTTTTTAATAATATGGATAAAATAAGCAGTTCGGTTATAAATATAATTAATTTATGTTTATAAAAAAGTTTAACGATTATAGTACCTTGTATTTTTTATGCGCATACACATTATTATGTAAATAGTAGTACCTATGTGAAACTAAACGTTATTCTGGATTGATATCCTTTTGATTGACATTTCCGTCAAACAAAAGGCTTTGGACGACATTGTCGTTTGTGATTTGGAACCATGTTGAGATGCATAAATTGTTATTTATGTGTCGATAGAATACAAAGGCATGTCGTTTTTACACTATCACTACAATACGGACACTGTTGAATAATTTATAAAATTCCAATTTTCTGCTCAAATTGTAGCTCGAGAAACGCATGATAATTGTACTCTTTGTAAGTATATTATTCAATAACCACAGCTTATAGAGAATTTACAACTTTACTATTTTGATTCCTAATATTACAGCTATGAAATATCATTTATCGCATTCGTGTACACCATTTTTATCGGGTGGGTTAAACCTCTATAGAACTTCTGGCATTGTCCTTTGAAAGATGGTCAAATTCTCCCATCTTAACATGTCTCCCGGTTTTCCCTTACTCTAAGTGCCGCTGTTAGTGCGTGTTTTGAACTATATTACCAATAAGACAATAACATTCACTTTATAATTAATAACAGTAACTTTTAGTTACTCTCCAGTCAAACTGAACTAAATCTCTTCCTAATTGAATTGTTCTGTAAGTTTTTTTTTATTATTTGTTTATTATTTCAATTGATTCGAGTGTTAACTTAATTCGTCATTCAAAATTAAACATTTCGACGTCTTTAAAACCCAAAAATTAAATCAATAACCAAAGCGAAATTTAATGAGACACCGTTTGTTTTATTTCGGTAATTACTTGCTTTGCTTTAGAATTATCCTTACTTTAACTCTTGAAAGGATCGACCGTGTGTTTAAAGTAGTCACAATATAAATATCACTTACCAACTTAGGTAAACTTTGAAGATGGCGGTACATTCTTCAGCCACAAGCACATGCAGACACTAGTCATATTATAAATGTTTGGTTAAAGCCTCTGAGGAAGTAGAGGTCTGATTTGAACGAATATTACTGTCTTGGATAGTGCATTTATCAACAAAGGCTATATTACATAATGCTTTGACTAATTGGAGCGGAGCACCAATGAATAATGTTATAGAAACGGGAGTACATATTCCATAAGAGAGCTCCCACTGAGTTCACTGCGTAAACGGATACAAAATAGTATGACAAAATTCTTTTCCTATAAAAGTTCTATAGAAAAGTCTGCGACAGCATATTTATATATTTAAAGTCTGACAAAATACTTTCCCTATAAAAGTTCCATAGAAAAGTCTGCGACAGCATATTTATATATTTAAAGTCTGACCCACTTTAACCTACTTCCTTAAATTGATGCGAGTGAAACCGCAAGGCACATCTAGTATTTCATACCTGTACTTCATCAGGTGGAAAGATTTTTGGAGTTTACTCCTTAAGAATCGATTTGCATATATAAGGGGCCAGGTATATGAAATGAATAAATATATATTTATATATGTATATTATTTTCATTAATTTGTTAATTTACCCTTTCATACAGTATCAATCTTCTTTAAGTTAAATAAACGCTTTTTGCGTCTGGTTAGACTATCGAACTTAAGGAGTAAACTCCAGTCGTGCGTCGGAGCTGACACACACAATTTTTTTTTCAAGTTTAATGCTGTAGCGTTACCTACTGTACAGCTGTCTAGTTTGTCTTATTTAAAATCAACTTTTTATTAAGTTATGATAAAGGTAACTTGCTGTCGTTTCTCATGCGCAGTGGCACAATTATGCGTACCGTAAACTGGACAAAATATTTGACTTGACAGATTTGTGGGCCATTACTACCATAATTCTATTCGAAGCGGAAAATAATAAGCAGTAACTTAGTAGAGAATATTTGCATTGTTTCTTGTTATTCTGCCATCACGGGGAAAGTAACGTTGTTGTTATTTTTATTAGTTTTCAATTACTTTGCAGGATTTTCGATTTGGAAACGCACTGTATCACTAGCACGAACCAATATCGAATTCATAACGTTTGTGAGTACGAAATGTCATACAAAATTTGACATTGACATTTCCGTTTGCAAACTATTCAAATTCAATAATGGTTCGTGCTAGGGGTACTGAAATGGTATCGACTTGCACCCTTGCTGGATTTGATTGATAGGTCATGTTATTATTTTCAGTTACTAATTTATATTCTGTTCATTTCTTGGTACCTACTGTATTAATAGAAAATCTTAAGCGCAAAAATATGTATTTTGTTTTAATTAGTGGATAATGAAGTTGGTCGTACAATAATTTAAGGTGTCACTTGTATTACAATACTATTTGTTTAATGAGAATTGTACCACTGTTTTTTGTCCTGAATAAAATAAAATAGAATACTCAGCATCATGTCGGAGCACCTAACGATGCTTCGACGCTGGTCTTCCGCAGATACCTACTAATATTAAGTGAGTACTACACTACTAGTCTTGTATAATCATGCGCAATTCTTCCAACATGCATTCGGATGCTTCCCCTATGAACAGAATCGTCATTGCCCATTACTCAGGGTTAGTGTGGATTGATGTGTGTTAAAGACTGCAGTGTCCCAAGACAGCAGTTGCCAGTGATGATGACTTTCGGAAGCGAAACTTGGTCCTTTAATGTGGGTCTCATAAGAAGTTCACACAGCGAGCAATGGAGAAAGCGATGCTCGGTATATCCTACGCGATAGAATCAGAAATGAGAAAATCCATAGGTGAGAGTAGCCGATGTCGCTCGAAGGATTGCTCTGCTGAAGTGGCAATGAACGGGGCACATAGCAAAAAGAACTGATAGTTGTTTCGAAAGGTGGCAAAATGGCAACCACGCCTGGATGACGCTGAGTGGGCAGGTCCCCTATGAGGTGGACCAATGATGGCGTAGGACCGATCGGTGTGGAGATCCTTGGCGGAGGCCTATGCTTAGCATTGGGCGTCACACACCTGATATAATGATGTAATAATGAACGACTGCAAATGTAGCTGACACCAACGCCGATTTACACAAGTTTAAACATGGTGCTGAAAAGGTATCTACTCAGCATAATGTCGGAGCACCTAACGATGCATCGACGCTATTCTTCCGCAGATACCTACTAATATTAAGCGAGTACTACACTACTAGTCTTGTATAATCATGCGCAATTCTTCTAACATGCACTCGGATGGTTTTTTACCTATTTTTTTTAATCGATACGGGGCAAAGGTTTGTATGATGAATACGGCATGTTTGTATCTGAGTCATGACTGCTCATACAATACTCATCAAAAGAGTCTAAGCAACATGATCTATATTTGGACTTTTGACCGATTTGTACTATTTTTTATACTTACATTCTTTTGTTCATCATCATTCTCATCTGTTCATGTACCTACTGAAGATGTAGTGTGATTTTCTTTTGACATTTTATTTTATCAATGTATTAGATTTTTTATTTTGTAAATAAGTATTTTACATAGACTAAGAGATATGCTCTAAGTACAAAAAAATCATAACATAAATATAAATCTATATTTCAATTAATTTTTGCATGCTGGAAACGGCTAATTGTGCGATCTGACCTAATCATTTAAAAACATCATTGTAACCACAATTAATGCAAATAAATTTCATTTCATTTAATTTTATCATCACCAGCCTATTAATGTCCTCACTACTGCACATGCCTTCTCTATGGATGGAATAGGGAGATTGGGCCATGACCCACCACGCGGGCCCAGTGCGGATTGGCTATTAGTAACGACTGCAGATGCAGCCAGGACTAACGGTTTAACGTGCCTTCCGAAGCACGGAGGAACTCGAGATAGAAGATTTTTTTTGGTCACCCATCCAATGACCGAACACTGCGATAGTTGCTAAACTTCAATGATCGCAGCCGAACGCGCTAACCACTTGCGCCATCGAGCCCGTCTAAAAACATAGCGACAGCAAATATTATCTTTTATGGTTGAATCTTCAAGCTTTTTTTAAGATTAAAGCAGGTTCAATAACAGTGCTTAGTTAGTTAATGTTTATTGTCGATTTCAATGTTAAGGTTACCTTCATCTCTTAACTATTAGACAAGTCCGTCCGTCTGTCTGTGGTGCTGTTTCAGCGGCCAAACCGTAAGAGATAGATAAAGAGAATATTTAAGTTATAAGTTAAGAATAGTCTGATAAGACTGCAAACCGGATTTGAGTAACGTAGCACTTCCGGTTTTCGAGAAATCACGAATTTCAAACGAAACCACACAAAATCTCCGAAGTTCGCAATTAATTAAATACATTTTTTTTTAATCAGGTTTTGGTGAACATTTGGTTCACTGGTTGGCTAGTTTATTATAAGTGGAGTTAGCTAAAGTACTAAAATGTATAATTGTTAGTAATGTTATCAGAATATTGAAATCGCTCACAATATTTATGTTTGAAACACATGCCAATAAATAGGTACTTAATGTTTCATATTGTCAAATAGCCTTTAAAAGACATGTATAGGCTGATAAAATTAAAATACCCATAATCGCCTTCAAAGACACAATAAGGCGCATAAAAAAATGACCTCAAAACGACCAGATTCCCAGAATCATGCGATAAAAATAAGATCAGTAGGTAGTGAATGTGTTTTTTTTTAATTATTAATAAATGTTTATCGTCGATTAATATTCATTTATTAAACTAAGATTGTTTGGATAGAAATAGATTTCCTATAACATCGTATTGGTATTCATAAATGTTCGTTGGCTTTGATATTGCCGCATGATATGTGGGACTACTATTTGTACCTTATAACCTTGAATTAAAAGCCATATTCGCAGTGAAAGAGAAAAGATCTACTGTAAAAGCTTTACAATGTAAGATCATCAGTCCATTTATGTTTTTTGCAACGCTGCTTTCTCTATGAACAGAATCGTCATTGCCCCATTACGCGGGCCCAGTGCGGATTGATGAGTTATAAAGATTGAGAAGGCAGTGTCTAAAGACAAAAGCCTTTGCCCAGTGTCTAAAGAAAAAAGCCTTTGACCAGTGTGTGTTGCCAGTGATGATGACCTTAGGAAGCAAAACGTGGTCCTTAATTGTGGGTCTCATAAGAAGGTCACACAGAGAGCAATGGAGAAATGAGCAAATCCGTAGGTTAGAGTAACCGATGCCGCTCGAATGATTGCTCTGCTGAAGTGGCAATGAATGGGGCACGTAGCAAAAAGAACTGATAGCCGTTTCGAAAGGTTCTGAAACGGCAACCACTGAGGTGGTGAGGAGCTCGATGGCGCAACTGGTTAGCGCGTTCGGCTGCGATCGTTGAAGTTAAGCAACTTTCGCAGTGGTCAGTCATTGGATGGGTGACCTAAAATTTACTATCTCGAGCTCGCGTGGTGGCTCATGGCCCAATCTCCCTATTCCATCCATAGGGAAGGCCTGTGCCCCAGCAGTGGGGACATTATTAGGCTGATGATGATGATGATGATGAGGTGGACCAACGATGGTGCAGGACCGATCGGTGTGGAGATCCTTGGGGGAGGCCTATGCTTAGCAGTAGGCGTCATACACCTGATATAATGATGTTATAATGAACGACTGCAAATGTAGCTGACACCAATGCCGATTTAACGTGTCATCTGAAGCTTGGAAGAGCTTGAGATAGTAAAAGTTTGGTTCCCATCCTCTGACCGGACATTGAGAAAAATGCTTAACTTTCATGATTGCAGACTAGTCCATGAGTGTGAAGTTCAGGGTGAATTCGTTCTCGTTCCGCGTTCCTTTTTCTTACATTCCAGCAAGAACTAGAACAAACTTCCCCCAGCGGTTTTCCTTTCAGCTATGATATGGTGGTCTTCAAAGGCAAGTAAACTTTTTCCTTCAGAGCCAGCACCGCATGAATGGTACTCTTGGTGCTGCAAGTGCCCATGAGCGGCACTGACCACTTTCCATGTGGTGGACTGTCAGCTCGTTTGCCAGCATAAACATAAAAAACTAGATAAGTATAAATAAATTATCGACAAAACGTTTAACGAATATACTATTATCGAATACTAGCTTAAAACAAAAAAATATATACTATAACAACGAACCTAAAACTAAAAACCTTAAAAAATAAAATATAACAATAATACATTATTAAAAGGAGTCCCTTTAGGCAAGGTTCCGAAGATACTGGCAGCGTTCCCCCTTTGGATAGCTAGACTAATTCTTTGTCCGAGGTAGCTGCCAGCTCTTCGGTACACCTAACGTATACGTAATCAACCTAATAAATGAACATGAACAATGTATCCTTTTCGATATCAGATGCAGTAAATATCACATCAAAAGCTTACTAAAAGTCAAGGCATGAAAATGAGTATTAAAACATAGTCACAAAAAAGCTTACAATATTTTAATGTTAACGGATCTTCTACAATGTCACAATTAATTTTAGCCGTAACAAGCCATTTATGTCTGTTCGCGCATAAGGAAGCTGTTTAGACCACAAAAACCATACTTAATCCCTAGGGATTACAGTGTGGGGGTCCTAACCCACCAAAACAGCTGTACGCTAAAGATAACACTTAATTTTAAACTAACAAGGTTGCGATTGCTGTATCGAGCGGCATGTGTTAAAGTTGGAACGCAGTTTTTTAAGGGCATTGACATTGTACTATGGGAATTTACAGTAATGTGGGAGAAGAAATTGATGGTAATAAACGCCTTATTTATCGTCAGATAGGTGTTTGGCTATGATTGGATGTCCCTCGGAATTAGTTCTATTACTCTTGGCCGAATGAAAATATGAGCTGTTACATTAAACGGTGTTCAGCATGTTTAGTATTATGGCGGGATGTAAATTGTACCACCTGTAGGGTGACACCGGAGAATTAGTGGGTGTTTTAGGTGTTGGGGCGAATTCTCCTTGGGCCACCCGCCTGCTCCTTACTTTCACCAACTGGGTGGTAAAGGCATGAATGAGTGTAAATGAAACGAAAATGAAACACCTTCTGCTAATGTTGATTATCAGATTTGTCTAAGGACGAGATGAAACTGACAGTTGCTGCAAGTACTGCTAAGTAAATAAGACGTCGTTAAGGTATAGGTATGTTAAGATATTCAATCTAATCTAAAAAAATATATAATGTATATCAAATTGAAAGTGGTTTTTGATGAAGAAGAGATAGCCAGCCAAGAAGATGATAACCACTAGACAAAGTAATCGATGAACATATAAATAAATAAAATTGTAATAATGTTGATGGAAGAGACCTTTCCAATGTTTTAACCTGCCGTCAATCTTCACGATTGAAGACTACTCCAAAAAGGATAAAAGCTGTCACAGAAAGTTGCATGTATTATAATAATATTAATGGCCTGTGCAGACAGACATAAATTTTGCCTCAGTATTTTCGCAAACTGGTGACTGTTATTGAATCCTAGCATAGGAATTATTTCAAGGCGCAATGTTTAGCGTATTTGGTCTACGATATGTAGGTTTAAGTATCTCTGGCACAGGCCGGTAAATTGGAGTTGACTAAAAATTTGTTATTTCCTTTAAGTTTTGCCATGTTGTGTTTATCAACGCCTATTCACATTGTCTTTCCAGAAAAGGAATGCTTGCGATTAGCACCGGAAGCTATAATCCTATGGTGAGTGTGACAAGGTACTCAAAATCGTAATTCAGCAGTAACCCAAAAGCTGCGCCGTTGGTTTACGGCGAAAAAGCTTATGTTGAGAAGAACTTGCAAGAAACTCGGTACCTATAAGCTTTCTAAAGAACATGATAAGGATATAATGCTGCCAAATTTAGTTAGACCAATACGAATAGTCTTGTGTAGTGCCAGTACGACAATGTGACCAATCTAGGCAACATGTTTTCCCGGCGTCTAATACGGTGGCACTACACGATTGGCACTGCTCCACGCGCATCGCTCCGGCCAAATGGCCCAACGATTTATATTGACAACAGACTGTTTTTTTACAGCGCCATCAATGAGTCAATGGACACGCGTCTTTTTATAGTCTGTCTCCGGCAGACCAAGTGACTGTTACAATTAATCGGATTAACATTCTGTTTCAGATTCGAGTGCGTTATAGATCGTCTCGGCTTTTTGTCACTCGCTCGGATAGTGATTTCTTTTACTTTTTTTTTATTTTCACATTGATTTTAATGTCTTTTAATATGTCTTTTGACTATTGTAGTATTTATAAAGACAACAAATTTGGAAAAGCAGATGCAATATTTAAACATTGTTGATGTAGAAGTTTATAATATTTTATTTACATCCAAAGACAAGATTTTAGAACATTAAAAAATTCTCAAAAGTTGGAAATATTCTTATGTAAAAAGAATGTAAAGAGATTGAAAAACAGGGATATGACCCGTTTTGTGGTGAGTAGGTACTATAGTATGACTGAAATATAACACCGCGAAAAGGTACTTAGTGTAAATTCTTAAATGATCTATTGTATGTTGTAAGTCAGTTACTTGCCCAGACGCGCGTTCCATCGCAAGTTAAAATCCGTCTACCTACCTCTTTCAAAATCAATTTTATTAACAAAATTCATCTACATAATCAATTTTAATTACTATTTCACAAAAGTAAATACCAGAACGACCATTAAAAGTTTTAATGTTGGTAAGTCACTTTCTTCGATGTAAATTTCCTATTTTTCTTGAAACTGGTCCGCCTGTATCGAGCCGGTCTTGTTGATTATTAATTAAAATAGTACTTCAATTAAAGCATGCCCAGATACAAGTCATTTAACGTAACGCAACAAAATTATGATCATAACTTAATATTTATTGACACCTGATCGGACATTTAATTTAGAAGTTCTTGGGTCGAAGATTATAGCGATAATATCGTTTCGCTGATAAGTTTCGAGGTGCAGTCTAAATATAATAAGAACCACTTCATGAATAAATTTATTTCAATTACCTCAGCAAAGAAGCGTTTAAGCGAAATTTATTGCAGGAACTTTTTGAAGCTATAAGTAGTTGATCATTTAATACGGATGCTGCATGTGATTGTAGCAAGAGTATTTGAATTCAATGTAACACAAGCAATATTAATATGCTTACATACAGACTGATAGCAGGATAGTTATTCAAATAACAAAAAAAGTTTTTTTTTTTATATAAAATGATAATAAAGGCACCATAAGATTCACTCTGACATAAAGATTATTCTAGTCTTAATCCATATTTAATTAATATATGCCTAAGAATCGATTAGTCCAAAAAATTATGAAACTATTCTTATGATAAGGACGTATTTTGTGGTGTATATGCTCATACTTGATTTGGTTGTCTGGCACAGAGCTAGATCTCTTAAACGGAATTATGTAGATATCTAAAAATTTCACAGACTATTACTTCACTTTACTGTGGCTGCTATCACAAGAAATAATAAAAATAAAATAAAACAACGATTATGGAATTTTGTACACTTTATTTTTTTCACTTGTTTTGCCCTATTATTTGGGTATGTTAACGTATCCGACTCGTACTTAGTAGCTTTTTATAATTTACAAACTTGCTACCTACTAAATGAATTTAATAAAAAGAATGTTGTCCTCAGCCAGACAACAACACCTCAACATTACAACAGCAAAATCCAATTCATGCGCTACCAAGAAAACAATTTATGAATTCAAACATGACCACGCGTCAAGTATAGACAGATTAAAATCATCAACACTATCATTTGCTGCGTTTATAAAACCAACAGTATTGGATATGGGAGCATTTTTAACGAGACGTGGCTTCATACAATATTCATGGAGACGCCGGCAGAGGATGTGTGTAATCACGATTCTGCATAAACTGGTAACACGACAGGGCTGGCTGGACTCATCGATAGTGATTAATGAATGGTAAACAAATAAGTGATAAGTACTGACAACTTGAAGCACTTAAGAGGGAACGATGAGGGACAAACATTACAGCTTTCATTTTAAAGGAATTATAAATAAAAAACTCAATGTGTGTAGAACTAAATCAATGTCAAATTTTAAAACCTTTCTTAGAAATGTTCTGTTTATTTTATAATTAGTACGTTATTTCTTATTGTTAATCACCAAGTAAATACATATAGCACTTTTTACAATATTCTTTAAAAAAGGCTTTTTTATTTCATTTGTGATCGGATATGAGACTGGGCAATAATAGTGTCTGAGTACATACATTTTTAATATGAGAAATTTTTCAAGAATCGTTGTTTGATAATTGAGTCAGGCAGAAGATGATAATCTACAATAATAGTATTAATTTTCCATGATACAAAATAAATATGGCTAATATTCTGTATTAAATTTATTATGTGCACGCACATAGATAATGTCGAAATCCAACGAAAGCTTAACGACCTCCTTAAATAGCTCCAAATTAGCTTCCACAATCGATTTTCATTCATATTCAAATCCGTGATTTACTGTATTTGTTGTGGCTACAAATTTATCTTCGCCTTCCTATTTTCGCAATGCAAAATGAACATTGTAGCCACTTAACCAAATATGCTGCTACTGCTGCGCCGTCTTTGAAACCCCTTTCGTAAATTCAAGACCAGATTTTCTATTGCGATTCAAAAACTTATCAGTGTTTCGATTTTCGACTTTATCCGTTGATGTTAGAGATCCTCCGAGTATATTTTCGGATATTTCTAGAAGCAAAATAGTAAGAACCACGACAAATTCGATTGCGTTAACACAAAACTGAAACAGCAGGATAATCGACTATAACCAATGGTAATAAAGTTTATAAGACAATTTGCATCTGATTCGGCTTACACAATAAACATAAGTGAAACATTGTGTCGTCTGAGTGTATGACAGCAATATTTATGAATGTAAATTAGAATAATTGATGGCGATGTAACAAGAAATTATCGTTATGTCAGCAAATAGATAAAACGTTAGCCTCATCTTTATGAGTTTTGGTCTTTATTTTATGGCGTGGCCCTTATGAAACAGCTTAATTAAATTGCTAGATGTTATATTGGGAATATTGGCATATTTTAGGCCTATGAACACATGATTTTCAACTGCGCTTAAACTTCTACCATTTCTATTATTATTTCTTACCGGATAAAGCTTTATCTTATCTCTGAAATTTAAGGTACCTATCTATTGCATCAAATTTATTTGAATTTGCGTTCCTGTTTCAGCTATTGTACAATTTTAATTGATAGTGGAATTTGAAATTCGATACATGTAGAGCGTGGTAAAAATAGGTATTAAAAAGCAAAAAATGATAAAGAAGTTACTTTGTCAATGTAATAAACCACTTCTGGATATTTGGATAGATAAAAAGTTAAAGGATAATTAAGATCGGGAAAATCTTTTACTGATTTTCAATATTGCGCCACTGACCTACAAATTAAGAAAGTATGTATTTTTAACAGTTAAGCAGCTAGTAATCTAGTATGTTAGCAGAATATGCCCGAAAGTGCATAATCTGCCTAGAATATTATTATAGTAGGATATACTCGTAAATTTGAAATTCAAAAACCCACTATGGACCTTTTTAAAGTTTTTCTCGTATTGTATTTGGTCGGCTTAAAATTATTTTATAACAATCCGGTTTGCCGCATCATTTGTTTGACAGCCCTGCTACAGTGCTAAACGCGTCTCCAGACATCACCGCCGGTATAATTACGGATCGTAAGCGCCGAATTACCATCACCAGTTTGTTTTACCTGTTACTGGCATGTTGTATATAGTCTGCCTATCGAAATCTGTCCCGTTTTAATCTATCTAAAGAGATATTAGCTACACTTTAAATCAAATTTTCATTGAATTTTGAACTTTATTTAACAATAGATTTTTCTTAAAGAATATCTTTCGCATTTCATCGTTGTTATTCAATCTATTACCGTCGTTTACATTGTGTATTTTATTATCATTATTATATAAATACCCCATCACTAACTTCCCGCTTGTTAAATTTGAACAATTTAATTTACTTTTGTTACTAATTGACCAGTTTTACATGGACTCCATGAGTGTTACTCTTGTCAGCTATTGTTAATTTCGTAAAAGCAAATGAGGAGGATCTTGAGAAATTGGTTGATTGCTCTCTAGCAAATTGTTTGGCACGCCTCCAATCTATGAAACCGCAATATTAAAGATATTTAAAACGTTTCAATCTCCAAATAAACTCAATCATGTCGTCGAAGTATAAGATTCTAGGAAATACAAACTATATTCAAAGAAACAGAAATAGGCAGTTGTAATAATGAGAGTTGTGCTATTTTGTAATATTACAGAAATAAAGTTACAAATTTATTACGTCTCGGCCGCGAGTATGGTGTTAATGCTCGTGTTTAGAACTCGGACAGTTAAACAAGCAATAATGACTAGGTTATAAACAGAGACCTGCTTACTTCTAATTGACAACCTTTGCAGACGATTGGCTAGTGGCACTGTCTCACAGTAGCAAGGTTCAAGGTCCAACCGGGTATTTAATTTAAAAAAAATAAAACTCCCTATATTATTTTTAGGTCTTCATTTCATTTTTGCTTGCTTCTCTGTTAGATGATTCTTGAAAAGTCTCAAAAACTCAAGCTCCTCCGTGTTTCGGGCAGTGCGTTAGGCCTTGGGCTCTTGCTGCATCTGCAACTGTTAGCACCGGTGACTGCGTGGGATAGAAGAGGATTTTCTCCTTTTTTATACAGCCAGGCACACTTCCAACTATCTTGTCTCAAAAGATTATGAATCTTATATCAAATTAGTTAAAGCATAGAGTCAGTAGGAGAAATCGGCAATATTGAATGTTTCTATTAAAATTAAGGACGATACTAAGTCTAAAAGTCCTTCATTAGTGATAATAAATATTAATTGTTTTGTTTAAAATTCAATAGTAATAGTAAATTACAAAGTACACAATTAAAGTTTAAAATTAGTCTTCGAGCTTTCTTCTTATTGAAATTGATAATCTGCTTATCGGAGTCTCTATCATCCTAAAAAGTTAAATTATTGATAATTAAGAATAAAAAAGGGCAAAATATCGAGTCTAGTTCACATCTAAGCCATAATAATAATAAGAATATTAATTGGTTTTCTATAGAAATACACAACTTAATATTAGCCTTTTTGTGAATGCGTATCATTTAAGAATGATGATTGATTGTTATGCTGTTGTAATTTCATGTAATATATTTCAAAGTATTTAAATTTCTATATAACTTTTATTACTTGTTGTTAATGCAGCTATAGAATTACACATTTTGTGAAAATGACAGCTACCTATAGCTATTCCGGTTCATGAGATATAATAGTCTGCTGACTGCTGAACGATTGGATGGACGGACGGACAGTCATACGGAAGAACGGATAGACAAACAGAGATATTTTTCTGCAGCTACCGTTGTTACCTGAACCTGAACAAATTTATTAACAAAATAATATGTTATTGCCGTACACTCATACATAATATTACATAACCGTAAGGTATTTTTACGTCATCTTACATAATTATCAAAAACCAATAAAGCTAATCGAATTTCTATGCCATGTTTGTTATTCGAGTCTGGAAATACCTAAAGGTTTTGTAAATTACCTTAGCCCAATACCAACAGTTAAAATTAATTTGTTTCTTGAATCGCGATAGCAGTTCAAGAATGCGAATCATTGTAAAATATTATGAGCATGTTGTGTTCACGGAATTTAGTTTAATAATTTTAGATATCTTCTTAATCTTTATATATATATATGTATATATCGCGTCACGTTGTTTGTCCGGGATGGATTCCTAAGCTACTTAACAGATTTTAATCAAATTTGCACACCGTGTGGAGTTTGATCCAACTTGAAAGATAGGATAGCTTACATCTCAATTTACAGTCACAATATTATTTTATTGCAAATCGTTACTTTTGGGCGGTACGAAGTTCGCTGAGTCAGCTAGTAAAATGTAAAAACAACCTAAAATTCGACTGTTGGAGTAGGTAAGACTAATTATCAGGTAAAGTTCAGTTTTCTTAAAATTTTAAATTTTCTGCACATGGCGTATTTGTTTTAATAAATAACCTCCTACAAAGTATTAGAAATAAAAAAGTTATATAGCTATATTTATTTTGCGGTTTGGTGTTGAAGTCGACAAAGGAACTTTAATGTCTCAGATAACAATATAATACCGCGATTTAATTTAGAATTGAACAATCTAAGTGAAGTTATAGAACGCCGACTCCGTTGTTGAAAGCTAACGCAGTTAACATAAATTTGACGTTGTTCTTGGGAATTTCGTAGATAATAAATGAAAGAGATTATAGATTATGCACATCATAGATGAATGATTGGTCTCGCTATAAAGCGAGACCAATCATTCATCTATGATGATCATATTCAATTTCAAATTAAAGAGTGTTCATAGAATATTATATTATCATATTTTTAATCTTCCCATCTCACTGATATCAAGAGAATTATCAAAACTTCCCTAGTTACAATATTATAAGAAGTATTACTCACTACACTGAACAAAATTTAACCTCAATAATCATGAACCTATTCCCATTTTATATGTTGAAAGCGTTGAAAACAAACATTTGGTTTGCCTGATGGTAACCGCCCACCATAGTCTATAGACGCTTCATAATCATTATCATCAACCCATTCTCTTCCACTGCTGGACATAGGTCTCCCCTAATTCTCTGCCACTCTCATCCAGCCCACTCCAGCCAGCCTACGAATGTTATCATCCCATCTTGTCACAGGGCGTCCTACACTACGTTTACCGAGTCGTGGTCTCCACTCAAGAACTTGACTATAACTAACGAACTATTTATAGACGCTTGTGATACCAAAAATATTACTTGCACCCTTGCCTACCCCGATTAAATCCACTACCCCATGGAGCTGTGGGACCTTACTCACCGAAAGAAACAAAACAACACCAAAAGGTAATGTTATATTTATTTCTTAGGTTTTCACGCACATCAATAATTAAATAAAACTAGTTTTAACGGGTTAATGCACGAAGCTTTTTTATTTATTAACGTTTCGCATCCTTTTCAGGTCTGCTTGTCAGAATATTATTTTTATTTTTTTAATTATGTCGAGCTACCTTCGAAAGATTTTTATTGAGCGTTCGGTTATTTCATTGTTAGATTTTTAAAATTTTATTGTCTATGTATTATTTAAAATTCTTTTTTGAATTTTAAGTTTATTTATTTGACTTGACTTTGACTTTGGTTCTAAAATTGGGAGACCTTTCTGAGAGGAACCGGCGAAACAAATTGAAGAGAGGCTAAATTATGCAAACAAACAAAACGTCAATAAATAAATAAAGTTTCTTGCATTAACCCGTTAAAACTAGTTTTAGGTAATGTTATTTCACTTTAATTTTCTCTAAGGTGGAGGTTACTTGGCTCTTCGAGGGCATTCCAATTTGAAAAGCAAATTCTAAAAAAATACCTCTATTTAAATCTAAAGAAAATATAACTAGAAAAAATTCCACGCGGACCAGGCGCTGCCTTGCAGCTTAAGAATAGCTAGAAAGAATTTCGACGCGGTCCGTGAGGGCCGCGGTAGCATAATTGGTCAGTGCATTCGCCCGGATTGCGAAGGGTGCGGGTTCGAGTCCCGTCTGCTGCCTGGTCCGCGTGGAATTTTTTCTAGTTATATTTTCTTTAGATTTTAACATCAAGCAGTTACATGCTTTAAAAATAATAAAAATTATAAATACCTCTATTGCCAAGACATAGGCCTTCTTTAGGATGAAAATCATAACCCTTTACGCTGGCCCAGCATGTTACCAATAACAAATTTGTATGTAGTGGTTCATCGTATGTAGAGGTTATATTTAAGAACGTTGGTGATGTACAAGTAAATATATTTAAAATAACATTTTTAACATCTTCCGCGTTCTCATGATTAACTTACAATGTATCTGGGTTTATACTTTGATGTTAATTGGGCTGTATATCTATTTAATATTGTAGGGCTTCGTAATAATTAGACATTATTGCTAATTCGTTTCCAGCTGTTGCCATCTCTACTATGTCATCAGTATGTTCAAAAATGGACTTTATCGAATAACCTTAAGGATCTCTAATGAGCTTCACGGTAAGCTTGTTACACAGTTGATTATAACTTGCAAATATCGTGCTCATACGACTCTTGCTAACTTATTAAGGATTTATGATAATTTTGCTGTGCAGAGGTCGTCACATCCTATAGAGTATGAGATAATGCCATGCTTATAAAACCGTTTATCTCCAAATTACTTTGTTTTGCTAGATACAATAATTTTAAAACTATACTGATTTTTTTTTATTTTTTTTTGTAGTGAAAAAATAAATACCCATACGTAATCGTTTTTGCTTTTGTAAGATTCGTTCTGTGGGAGAGGTCCCGGGTTCGAATCCCGGTGGGAGCAGATGTTTGTGTTATGAATGCGAGCATTTGTACTCCAGTCATGGATATTTAATATGTATTTGTATATAATAGTTAAATAAATAAATAATAAATAGTATAATAATTTAGATAAATTTTTAGGTGTTACAAAAATACAAATGAAGCTTGAAGAGCATATATTTATTATAAAAATAACTAGTCATTTAAATTTAATCATTAAGTATCAAAATACGAATTATATAAAATAAGGTCCCATCAAATAACATAATTTAATTTCCCATTAGAACTTTAGAAAACCGAGTGCGAGGCGGACTCGCGCACGAAGGGGTCCGTACAACAAACCATGGAAGGAAAAATCTTTCTTTGTTTTTGTCACAACTAACAAAGTACATTACGAATCGGCGTTTACAGTATTGTTTAAATACAGCATATGGCATATACCAACATTTCACATTGCTAACTAGTTTCAATTTTGAGTTAGACCCCGTAACAAAAATGATCTAAAAATGACAACTTTGTCGGCAAGAAATGGGGGATTTCTTAGTTATTGAAAATATGAAAATTATATTTATATCCTACTCAATGAGCTCTAGTGAATACAACATTTTTCGATTCCTTTTCATTTATGGAACCCCACGTATAAAATAATGTTTTTTTTTTACCAAATATTCGGCTTTGGACAAGCATTCTACATAAAATAACAAAATTATAGTTTTCTGTAACTCATTCTGTTTACGATCAAGAGACCTGTGACATACGGACAGGCAGACAGTCGACAGAGTGACAGCAATAGGGTTCCTTTTTACCCTTTGGGCACGGAATCCTAAAATACATATCGATCGATACTTTAGGTTAATTATCTATACTTTAGGGTAAGTATCGATACTTTAGGGTGAATAATATCGAATAAAAATTTGAGTACTACTCATATGAATAGGTATCGATACTGTGGGGGTATGGAAATACTTACAACCCAGAAGGAATAAAGTACCTATATCACAAATTCCCAAAGATATTTATATCAATGATAAACTAAATGTATAGTCTATTATATTTTAAAAACTTATGTGTATTTAATATTTAAAAAACTACCAACATCCCACCCAATTTATAGTGCCACTAAGCAATTAAAATAAATAATTTGCATGAGACGCACTATTTCTTAGTAGGAATTCCATCGAATCTGTTTCATAGATAACGCGAACAATTAATAGTCTGCATTCGGGGAAAAAAATATAGCCGTATTGGCGGCAACTGATCTTAAAAATGTGGTTGGGAAATGATTGAATGTAATGGGCACACGTGGAACTGGTTCTCTTTGTGCTACAGCGCTGAAGACAAATAGAGTAATTAACCATGAATTACCAAGCGCGAGCATACATAATGATTTTATGTGTTTCCTTTCCTTTCGTATACCCTATCGGGCTCGGGTTCTCTGTATCTGGCAGAATCTTATTGCTCCGAAATTCATTTGACATTACATGCTTGGCATAATCTTCTTGAAACTATTATTTTTAAGGCATATTTTCTGGTAAATATAGTTCAATTGTTGTTTGGTAGAATATTCATATGCCCAAATTCGCAATGGCATATGTTAAGATTGCAGAATTTTGCTAATATAGGCATAATTATCTCTGGAAACATTTTAGTCTGCATAATTTCTTTAAGCATTTTCGGTGCCGGTGGTCAGTAACTTAGATTAGATTAGTGTAGTGACCTAAACTTAGCGCCAGCTACCTGATATAATAGATAAATAAAGGAAGTTAAGATGGTTCTGCTTTTCAATTATTGTGGAAATTAAAATGCCTAAACATTATCTTGACTTATAAAATAATGCGTTTGAACGTCTGCTAAATGAGTGAGTGTCATATAATTTTTTACAAAATTAAGATTATGCCATACGCTGATATTCATAATAGTATTATGGCATAAAAGTTCTGCCATACAAGGAAGTCCCGCCACGCTCAGTTAAAATGGAGCACGTATTTAGGGAAGTATATAGTCTGACTGGTATCGTTAGCTTTGGTAGTCTATCTTGTTTATAATACTGAAGCTAAATAACAGTATCCTGAACATTTTCATCAGTTATACTCTCAAGGACAATATTATATAACTCTTCTGGGCTTATAGTAAGTAAAGTCTTTGGATCTAAGAATTTCACTGCAAGAATCATTATACCAGTAACAAATTTTGTATGAAATTTCCGCGGGTGATGTCTATGTTCATTATTGACATTAGGTATACTTTAATGTTTAAAATCAGACTTCTGTGCGTTAGTATACATAGAAATAATTCCAATGTTTATTAATTTGCTAGATTTATTTATGTGGATAAGCCAAAATGAATTAATAACAATTTGGATTTAATTTTGTCCAAAGTTATAGTTTCGAATCGACAGTTGTATTTTGTTCCGGCTTAATGTCAAAGGTCTCTGTTATGAGTAGCGGCCATTTTGATTCTGATTACCTGTCTGCGTAGGTCCGCACTTTTTGATGAACTAAAGAAGGTTGCAAACAGCCAATCGGAGTGGACGGCATCACCTACATTTCACGCCTCGACCAACCAGGCTTGTTTCATTACGAAACTCTGTCATCGGTTGGTCAAATTTATTGTTTCCTTTATTTAAAAAAATAGGCTTCTTAAACTCGCAATTAACATAAGATTGACATTAATGCAGTAGTTTAGTGAAAGTCCAGTTGAATCTCGTCCGATAGGGTTGACACTTGTAGTCGTTCAAAACGGTGAATTAATTTGAGAGATTTTTAATGGTATGATTAACATAGAAATGGTGCAAACAGAACGGGTGTCACGAATATTGTCAAGTGATGTTTACTTCTCGGATGGAGCTTAACATATTCTTTACTTTAATTCGATATTAGTAAACAGAGTTGTGTGATTTGTTATATTTAACATGGTGAAGTATCAAATATCATTTACATAGGTAGCTATGCATATAAATATTAATTCGAATGCTAGGAAGCGGCAGTTTTGATTTGAATAAATATAGTTATACTGAAATGATTATGCGTTTAATGTGTATTCCATTTTTTTTGTATAACCAGAATATCATCAAACTATCAAACTGGTTGTATAGTATGTTTTTGCTGCTTCTGCTTTTGTAAGTATTTTAAGCATAACTATATAATTGAATTTTACTTATAATTAAAATTAGTATTCATTTTTAAAAAAGTTCATTACGTATCTCTTCTCTTCTCCTAACATCAGACAAGCATATTTGGAAACTGTTATAGGTATGTAGGCAATAGGCTCGTGCTTGCTTACATTGTTTACTGTGGTCTTGTTGGAGTATACCTTAATTAACGATATCCAGGGGCGTATTTTAAAGTCTGGCGTATCCAGGGGCGTATTTTAAAGTCTGGCGCCCTGGGCCAATTACCATTTGCACCCTAAAATGCTAAATCAAATCAAAATACAGGTCAGCATCTAATGTATTTATATGACTCTCGCCGCCCTTCGCTTGGCCGTGGCCCACACCTGGCCACAACCCTCTTGTCAATAGGGTAAATGCCAATATCGACAGAGGAAAAAAAGAAATGCTTAAACACCACTTTAGTAACTTTACAAAAAACAGGATCAACGTTTTGTTTTCCACATAAAAATATCATGACTAATAGTAAATGAGAAGTAGCGCCATTAAAATAAAAAATATATTCATAAAATATTAATTTAATAAATATCCTCTTATTAAAAAGTCACAAAGTGCCTTTACTTTACGAATTAGATGTCGCGAAAATCACTCGGCCCGCCATAATTTTTTTGTCATGCGCCAAATAGTAGGGCGTTCAAAAAACATCAAATTTTATATCGCTTCAGCGTTGTGAACAATAAAAATCTCCAATAAATATTGTTACTTAAGCGCCAATAGAGTATTGAAACCTTCACTAAATATGAACAGATGGACGTGGAAGAAAATCTGATTCGAATGCTTTATATAACTCATTTTCGACCAAAGTGGCGTATAAGCGATTATGCCTTTCCGCTGTCGATATCGTATTTTTTACCGGAAAAATTAAACGCGAAAAAGGGCTGGATCATTTCCAGCCTAATACTTACGCCGAGCGCGCCGCGTTGTTATTTTCTAGTAAAATTTTCTGTAGATATAAAAATCTTGCTTTGAACAAAAACTATTTCTAGAAGTTTAGATCGCGTTGTCAACCCTGTGCAGCAGACAGTGTGGATCTTGTTAGGGAAGCTATTTGTGTGTGCGCCGACATCCGATATGTTTTCCGACACACATTGAAAGTATTTAACGTTAAAATCTGTCACAGAATTAATTACAGGCATGCATGCAGTTATGCTGTGTAGGTATTACATACATATCCTTGGATAGGTTGCAGCGGCTTTTTTTTTGAGTGTGTATGCTGTTGGTCGCAGATGACCTTTACAGCGTCACCGGGTTTGGGGATGGCGAGATTCTAAGGGGACCTCAAGCCGAGAATTGGCGAGTGCCTCTGGAGGTATTCCAGGCGGATGGTGTCTCCTTACGGGGGGAGTCTCCTCTCCGTCTGGAGCCTCCAGACCACTCGAACCTGAGGGGGTCGGCTCTAGTTAGCCGTTGTCGTGGGGGGCGGTATGCAGCTGCGCTCCCTTATCCCTCCATCACCTTTACTTCGGAGGACCACGCACGCTAGCCTACGTTGCCATCAACTTACTGTGGCCACTGTTCCTACACGAACAAAGAAATTTGGTGACGCACGTATTCCCTCCTTCCTACAATCTAGGATCCTTTAAGAGAGACGTGAAGAAGCATTTTTGCAGGCCGGCAAGGTGAGGATGGTTGGTGTGGCACTTGATAAGTGCTGTACCAGCTATCTTCGCGTTTGGACTTCATCACCACTTAGCATCAGGTGGGGTAGAGTCATTTACCTACCTGGCTAAAAAAATATCTTCGGTTTCGGTGATTGTAATACTTTTGTGGGTTCCTATTTTCCGTTACACAAATGCTTCAACTGCTTATGAAGGCCTTAGTAATCTTGTTTTAATCTTCCACTGTCACTAACATTATAGTAATTTATGTTATTTACGGGATTGTTACCATATACCTTGTTTTTAGCGAGTTTCCGATATTTGGGCACTTCGCGATCATGGCGTTTCCAAAAATGAAATATCACAAACTCGCTAAAAAAAAGGTCCATGGTGACAATCCCGTTAACAACGTCCATTACTAAGTAATCCTTTCCTGCATGAAAACTATAGTGAAAATTGTCTACTATAAAAGTCATAAATTTTCTGTGAATAGGCTGATAAAAAGCTTTTATACGTCCCAGTTTTATTTTATCCATATCACTGCTTTGGGACAATGGAAAGGACAAACAAATGGGCTAGTGCTGAGAAGAAGCAACGCAAGAAACTCAGTCACTTTTATCAGCCTATTTTTCTAAGGTTTACAATACAGCATGTAATATAAATATTGATACGTAGTGTAGGATGTCCTCAGGCGCGATGGAGTGACGATTTGCGCAAGGTGGCTGGCAGGAGCTGGATGCGAGTAGCCCAAGAACGATCTGAGTGGCGTGCATTTGGAGAGGCCTATGTCCAGCAGTGGACTAAGATAGGCTGTTGATGATGATGGTATGAGCTAGACACTTATAAGATTCCAAACCTTTTTTATCCTTTATATAATGTTCAACTTTATAGTGGCCCCTTTTTATTAAGGTTCTTTTAATTTGAGCTTTAAGTTTATGAGTGGGCCGTTCTACAATAGTTTCTGGTAATTTATTTAAAGGTATAATTTTATTTTTTACAGTTTTCCATAAATTAATTACCTGCCAATCTTATGCAATTCTGGAATTTATTTTTATTTCTTATATTTAACTTATGCAAATCGCTGTTTTTTTAAGTCGGTCTATATTATTACGAACATATAAAAGGTATAAATGAATTATTGTGAAGCTACATACAGTCCATATATTAATCTCCTTAAAAATTCAAAACATATTAGCTGGATAACATTTCGGATCCAACAGTATATAACTTTTTTTTTATTTATTTTTTAAGCATTTAAATGTTTAAATCTAAACTTTAAACTTAAAGTAAACTTTTTTACTAGAAAAAAATCCACGCGGACCAGGCCGCGGATGGCGCTGCCTTGCAGCTTAAGACTAGGAAAATTTCGACGCGGCCAATAGGGCCGTGGTAGCATAATGGTCAGTGCATTCGCCCGGATTGCGGAGGATGCGGGTTCGAGTCCCGTCCGCTGCCTGGTCCGCGTGGATTTTTTTTCTAGTAAACTTTTCTTTAGTATATAACTTGTAGTCGGTTCCGGTAATGACCCTCATGCAAAACTATGGCGTGAAAATTTATAATTATTGAAAACCGTGTCTACAATTATTTAAAATTCGCATTGATAACACAGTCTTTACACAGTATGTAAGCATAATTTTATTCCGTCTACTGTATACGTTTGCCACTGTTCGATTATTTATTCAATGAAACTCGACACCATCGTTCGTAGGTGTCGATCGAATAATCGACGACAGAAAGAAATCTTGTTATATGCGTCGTCCGCCACGATTGAGTCGTAAGGAATGCGGTGTCCGATTACAATGGTGTGTTTACAACTTGCAAAGAAATTTCGTTCATAAATTTTGTAAACCGCCTCTGATATAGTCGCTACGGGCCTTTTGCTCGTTTTAAGTAGCTGACACGCATTGTGGATATTCTAATTTTATGTATCTACCGATCTCCGCTGAGAATGACCATAACAGTTCGCTCGGCGTTTTATTGAATCGAACAATCTTTATTATTGGAATTATTTGAGTTTAATTCAATACGTTTCGTTTGATTACGCGTTTCATATGCAATCACGATGTTAATTCGTAATTGAAATTGCGTAATTGAAGCTTAATAATTACCAGGCCTTAATGAAGGTAGATACACATTTCCTAATAATTAAACCTTCAATTTGCCTATCTGGAATTATAGCGGTTAGCGCGGTCGATCAATTATTATGTCAAATAAGCAACATTCACGTATATAGGCTTATCATTGCATGGTTAACCACATTAATTGAAATTAAAATGTAATTCTACTTGTACAGGTCTTTTCCATTCTATATATTCATCTTAATCCAAACATTTAAGAGAGGCAGAGAATAACCGAATTACTGCTCCAAACTGAGCACCTGTCTAAGCAACTAACCTCCACCTAGAATACGTACTACAGAAAAAAAACATTGCTTTTTAGTAGTGTTCTCGTTCCAGGATTTCGCAGGAAACGCGATTAGTTTTAAGCCGGCAAGTTGAGGGTGATGTGTGGAGTGATACTTACTGTAGTCTTAGGCCCGTATTACAGAGTGACAACTAAGTGTTGATCTTTACTTGAGTACAGTTAGAAAGGGATGTCGCTATGTGCTATATATAGCGCCATCCCTTTCTAACTATCACTGAGAATCTTTCTATAATATGGGCCTTAGTCTTAGTAGTACGGCGGGCTGCTACCGCAATTCGACACCATGTGCGTATTTTGTGTAAGGAATGGCATTAGTTCTGCCATCCTAGCTCCTCCAGAAAGCCCAGCAGTCCCTGGATGTTGCTGCAGTTTTCTACTAGTATGCGAAGATTTTCCAGTAGAGAAATCGTTTGTCTTGCAACGTCTCTACACTCTAGCAGAACGTAGGTGCTCATCTTTTCCTCCTCCAGACAGGCTCTGCACAGAAGGCTATCATAAATAGCTTTAATACAAATTCGTTTGTTGAAATAGCCGTGACCCGTGAGTATACCCACAATTTGTTTCAAGGCTTGTCAAGGTAGTCTGAATAACTTACGTGATAGCATCAGGTTTATCTTAGAAACAGCTTCCCTGGCTTGTCTGCAGTACGTGAGTTTTGCACAGTATTTGTCATGTTATCATTGACAGCGTTCCCTTATCCAGTTCCTTGGCTGATGAAAAGGTATAAGGTAAGATTAGAGCGACACATTTTGCTGCATCATCTAACTTCACTAATGGACTCCACTTACACCTAACAATAAGCGTGATTGAGTAATTTACTACATTTTGTAGACTTGTTTGTCTTGTCTGTCATATATTTTATAAAAAACAATGTCTCTTCGTTTACACATCACCCCAAAAGGAACTGATAGAGATAGTCTTTTATCTGCAAACAGACCTTTTCCTGTGTGTATTTGCTTTTCATCAGTCACTATCATAACCTATCAAGCGAAAGAACAATATAAAGGCAGTTTAGTCCTGAGAAAATCCAGACCTGTAGCAACGATTGAAAACGGAACCATGATATGGCATTTTCACCCAAATTGACCAGAAATAAGAACACAGAAAAGTAAATATTAAACACTGACTAACCAAGAAACGAGTTCGAAATGGTAATGATCTTTGATACACAACACACCCAACTTCTAGTCATATTCACAATAGCGAGTTTTCTTCAACCGTTGTGATCCCCTAATACAGCCATGGCTAATATGCCTATTCAAAAGGATTAAGTTCAAAATAAAACCTTTTTAGCATAACATAGCTGGCTCAACGGACGCACAATAAATTACAATACGAATATGTTCGGCCCCAATTCTTATTAAACCGTGAAATGCCACCAGATTTGAGTTCCATAAAAAATATGTGTCTCGGAATGTGATCTTTGCTCAAGTGAGGCTAATCCGATGATTTGTACCGGTCTCATGAACGCGAGCTTGTAAGTTACTCAATAAATACATATACAACATTAGACGGCTTAGATTTTCGATATTTTTTTTGACTTAGGCCCTCTTGCATCAAATTTGCCAAATCTCGATTCATCGAAAACTAGATCTAACCCATAGAAGAATGTCAGAATGCTCATGGCTATGGGATGTTTCTAATCTAAGCAAGTGGACCCCTTTTGCATGAGGAAAGCATAAAATATAACAGTGATGAGCCGCCACAGTTTTATAATGAATCAGGCTAGAGAAATTATAAAAATGATGATGTTTACATTGACCGAACAAGCAATAGAGCCAGTGATTTCAAAGATAGTGACAACGCTAAATCCTACGCACAAATCTCTCGGCTACAGAAGTCGTTACGAAGACAATTTATGACTGCTATAATTCTTTTTTAGCTTTCCTCGTATAAATCATATTATTAGTGAGACAAAAAAATCCGATTTAAACTAGTATATTCACTCAGACATGGGCCTCATTCTGATATGATTCTCTAAACTTAAACATTAATTTTACAACGGTCTTGCTTTTTCATTATCTTTAAAGCATGATGCGAACACGCTTTTGTCAAATTGAGTATTAGGGTCAGAGAATTTAGATTAAATTAAATTTGAAACTTATCTCTCCTCTTTATTCATTCTATAAAGAGCACTACATATAAGGATAATTATATAGAATCGTTCTTACTCCCTTCCAGGATTCCATCTGATCCGCAATGACAGGTCTAGCAAGGGTGGCAGTGGTGTTGAAATAATATATCTTAAAAATAACTTTCATTCAATATTCTCGACAATTCTCCTTCTCAGTACTCCGAATCTTCTAAACATCTCTTATCTTTTAGGGTTTTTCTATAGCCACAACTTACACGAAAGAATACTTTTTGAAATTTGAAACTTTATTCGAGAAATTCGTACCTACTATCGATCACATAAAAATTATGGGAGACTTTCACACCTGTTTGCAGAAATACGATTCCCGCTTATTACGGTTGTCGTCAATTTTAGGTTCTGTCAACCTTAATATTTTCCCTTTCTCTTCAACACATACATTTCCTGGCCGCCAGCCATTCTTGCTTAATCTTGTCATTGTCTCCTCCCATGGCCAACTGCCCGCAGAGGCCTTCTCATACCATGATCTCATCTTCCTCTCCTACAAAATCCGTTGTTCTAAACCCAAACTGAGCGTGGTCATGCAACGCAACTTCAATGATTTCAATGAGATCAGTTTCTTGGCTGATCTTAATTGATCTTAATGCTAGTGATTGGAATGTAGTGTTTCATGCCCCTACTATTGATGGGAAAATGCAAATATTGAACTCGTTACTCATTGAAGTATATGATAGGCATGCTCTTTTTTCGTCCTGTGTGACTGCAACATCTCCCTGCTCCCTGGCTGACAGCGGATATTAAGACATCGAATACCAAAGGGCTGAACGGAGTTAGTCGAAATATGATTTTACATACACATTATTATTTATTTGTTTATAACCTTTATATGTTCAAGAAATATGTATAAATTCTTTGTTTTATCTTACTGTCGGATTCGAGTTTTGTTCATTATTAATTTGCATTTTCTGATAACATTTATCATAGTAGTGTATATTTTTTTATACCATCAGAAAGTAGAGATTTCAACAAACAAAAAACACCCCAACTTTTTTAAAAAAGCAGATATTTTGACGTGAGAATTTTCGATTGAAAATTAGGGTCCTTTTTGGATATTAAGTCAAAATAAGGTGAAAAAATGAATATTTTAAATCAAAAAAATTACTGTATGTTTGGGACATACAAAGGTAAGTTTTCACCAAATTTCGTAAAAAAAAATTTTTTTTTTTGCAAAAAATAAAAATCAAAAACCAAAAACTCGGTTATTCGCATTTTTCACATAAATTTTGAGGTTATGTGAAAAAAGTGACGATACAAAAGTTGTAGATCTTTTTATTACCTACAACTTTGCCATTTTTTTTTTTCATAGGACTTGCAGTTTTACCGGAAATCGAGATTAACCATTTTTACCCTTAAAAACTCACCCCCTCCCCCTTTCCGACCTCAGATCGCCCGTAATTTATTTTTCCTTTCATTTTTGTTATATTCTCTACCTTTTCTAATGGGTTTCATCCTACTATAATTTTTTTTGGTCTCAAAAATTATCGACCCTGGTCTATTAGCTGTTCTTTACGACAAAGATTGTCTGGAAGAGATCGCTTATAACAATAAGGCCGCCTTTGACCAAATTATGTTATCGTTTTTCTATTTTTGTATTTTGTTGTGTCTGTGCAATAAAGAATTTATCTATCGCGCCTCTCTACCAATTTAATATTAAGTCTTGTTAAATTGTCAAAAAGCAAAATATAACCATTGTTTTTAGGTACTTACGTAGATTCTTTTATCGCTCGCAAATTTCGACAAAAAATACCGAGGTAATTCTAGGTGCAGACATATTATAGCGTGCTGCAGACGACGCCCAGACACAATAAACATATAGTAACGACCTCGTAAAGTATGTGGATCGTCTGTGGACCACCGACACCAAGGTGCCTTGCCAAACTCACGCCGGCAACGTTGCGAACCGGGATAAATATTGGTGTAAGAATCAGTCCACATTAATGGCCGTTTTTCTGTATAAGACTTTACTGAATATTTCATACGATAATCAGACTCAGTGTAGTGTTATATTGTTTTTAACTTTTATGGTCATCTATACTTATAATAAATCTGTAGAGCTGTCAATTCTGTACATGAAATATATTTTTAAAATAACTATCAGGGGGTGATTAGTGATCGATACTGATGCCAAAAATGCAATCAGTAAAATTTTTGTCTGTCTGTCTGTCTGTCTGTCTGTGTGTATGTTCCTTATAGAAACAAAAACTACTCGACGGATTTTAACCAAACTTTGTACAATTATTCTTCGTACTCCTGGGCAGGTTATAGTATACTTTTCATCACGCTACAATCAATAGCAGCTGAGTAGTAAAGGGAAATGTTGGGAAAACGGGAGAAGTTACTCCATTTTTTAAGCTTCCGTCGCGGGTGCAGCCTTAATGGTTAAAGTTACATAGAAATCATGTATGACGGAAATATTCTACATAAAATTATGTAAAAAATATCCCGCAACAGCATATATCTATCTTTTATGGTTGACTCACAATAACACGTGTAATTATATAAATAAAGTCATTCTTTATAGCACAAGCCTGAGAACAAAAACTATAGTTTACACTACAGCTCTACACCGAAGCGAAGCGAGGGCAGGCCACTAGTTAATAGTAAAGTAATTTATATTGTTTAAGCTATTGCTTCCATTTACCTTCTTTTTAGCGAGTCTCCTATATTTCGTCTCTGTTGCAACCGGCATCATCAGTTACTCCATGATCATGGCGCTTGCAATAGTGCCGAGATGTTGGAGACTCGCTAAAAACGAGGTATATGGCAGCAATCCCGTAAATAAATCAGTGTAGTGTATTACGAAATTGTCTAGTTATAAAAGTGCTCTTTGAAATTTGAATAAAGATCTTTAGTGCAAGTGGCCGTTAGTCAGTATTGTACGCTGAATATTGCTTAATGTACTCGTATTACGGACTTAAATCAAAGGTTGCGGCAGTACTTTGATCACCATGACAGAGAAACGTTAAAGTTCAAAATGCCCTTATTGTTTTGATGCAATGTGTTACTTGCGTTGTCCTATGTTGTGTGTTCTTGTCAGAATTCCCTACCAATTCTACCTCCCTTTCAATATTTCACTAATATTGGGTTTTTTAATTGGTATGAAAGAGATGAATTTGTGTTATGCCATCAACTATTTAAAGCAAATTAGTGACATCAATAGGTGAACGAGAAATATCAGCGGACAATCTGTTGCTTCTACTTTTTGATTCTACCAGACTCAGTTTCATTTTACCATAGTGCGGTGTTTCTCTCCTTCTTTTTTTTCTTATTCTGATGTTTTCCTGACTAAATCTGTATGTATTATAAAATAACAAGGGGTTGGCGGTTTATAACTACGAGACCATATAAATTTATTCGAAGTAAGTGACTGTTCCTTGTTCTTCGAGATTTTGGTAAAGACTGTGTTTTACTTTTACCCTTCTTAAAATATGTGACTGATAGTGCAAACTCTGTCAATTGCAATGTTTTAATAAAAAAGTTCTTAGTACAAAATCATATTGTAACTGTAAATAATGTTATAGTTATAGTAATTTGATATTACAGAAGACCTACGGCGGGAGACCTTGTACTGAGAAGAACCGGCAAGAAACTCACTAAGGGCTATTTTTTTCTCCCTGTTTTGTTTCAGACAGTGTCGTTAATTGAAATATGACATCAAAAATTTAAAACATGTTGATGTGTTGATGTCAACTTTCATCACATTAATATTATTAATTAACAATTACTTAAGTATAGCTAGGCAACGATCTTGGAAGTTAGGCAACGTTCTTAATGGCTGGTCATAATATGGAATGAGTTCCAGTGAGTTCAGGAATATATTATCTCGCGTTCCACCGTGCTTCAGAAGGCTCCAAAAGTCCCAAACATATCTTCAGTTGTGAACACTTATCATCCAGACTGTATCTGCGTGGAAGGGTCCACAGGGAAGGCCTGTACCCCTAGCACGAACCAATATCGAATTCGAATAGTTTGCGAGTGCAAAATGTGATTGTCGAATGTGTACTGATTTTTAGTTCTCGTTACGTCCGTTGTGGCGATGCTGTTCTAGTTTCCATATAAAATTTGACATTGACATTTCTCACTCGCTAACTATTAGAATTTGGATAATGGTTCGTGCTAGGGGTACTGTGCTCAAGAAGTGAGGGAATTAATAGACTGATGATGATAGCTGTTACCGTAAATTTAGATATATTTTTAGAGAATAAATTACCAACCTTCTAAACGTTCTTAAGTGAAACGTATTCAGAAGTCATTCGAATAAACCTTTCCGTCAACACTATTACAGCTGTCTTCAAGTCGGCAAAGACTAGAGTTGACGTGTTTTAAACATAGTGCTGTAGTAACTGCACAGTGTAGAATTCTGAGTTTGTCAAATGAATTAGAATTTTATGCGACGATCAACATACAGTATTTATCTTCAATTTGCAGAGTAAGCATATTTAATACTCATAATTGTTATACCATTAGCAAGATATGGTCTGAGATTCAAGTTTTCAGGCGCTAACAGTAACGTTCCATAATCTTAGATAGGATACCTGCTCGCTTTCGGTTTGCGATGAAAACCATTATTTTCAGTTTTGAAATCATTCACTATGATTTAAGTTAAGCAGATTGACGGAGATTTTGTTTTATAAACAGCACCTATGTATATCTATACTACTATTATAAAGAGGAAAGATTTGATTGTTTGTTTGTATTGAATAGGCTACGGAACTACTGGACCGATTTAAAAATTTGTTTAACATTTGGCATCCTATATTATCCCTGACAAACATAGGCTATAGAGTATTTTTTTTAAATGTTAGGGTTCCGTATGAAAACTTCGATAATATAACCCAATGTGTGAAAAAAATAACCTTATATTGCGTACGCTGCGGAATTCATTGACAATAGATCAAAATGATCTGCTAAAGTTTTATAGAAGACTTAAATATCTATGAAGAAAGTCCTTGTATATCGTACAAGTCTGAGAACAAAAGCTATAGTCTACACTACAGCTCTACGCCGAAGTGAAGCGAGGGTGGGCCACTACTAGATTAATATTATCAAAATACCACTTTCCGTTTTGAAAAATATTTTAACTTTCAATCTAATATTTGAATATTGAATGCAGTTAAAGTTAATATAAATAAAGCAAACCAAACAATATGACACGATTTGTGATCTTAACGTAGACATGAATTGATAAAGATTTAACCATTAAGTAGTTTCTTTATTTTAATTAAACTATACAATATGAACTTTTCCTTACAATCGAATCATAACCACATCGAGTGCACAGTATTTTTCACTACTAATTCCTGCATTTGCATTTGCCACGGCATTTTAAATGTTAATACCAAGGCATTAAGGATTATGAGACGTGTCACCAAACAATGAATAGTAACAAAAGTCAGAAGCAATAAAATTGTCGTCAAATTATCATTGTGAAAATGTAGTTTTCATCAACGCCTCTGCTAGTCGTCTGTGTTCGCAGTTCGTCTGGAGGACTTCTCAATGATAAATTGTTGTACTTTATGAGTTTAATTCGACCATCAGAACACGCATTTATCACTTTTATGTTAATGTAAGAAACTGAAAACTATATAGATAGCAAAATTCACTTTTTTTGCATTAAACCAATTTAATGTATTAGTTGATATGCATTGAATAGTCACACTTGTGATAAAGCTTAAGTTATTAGAGGGTAATCTTAATTATGTCTTTAGGGCGATGTCTGCTATTCCCAATATTGCACCACTCAAATCATCTTG
The DNA here is from genome assembly GCA_902850365.2 of Chilo suppressalis. NCBI lineage: Eukaryota > Metazoa > Arthropoda > Insecta > Lepidoptera > Crambidae > Chilo > Chilo suppressalis. The sequence goes on from OU963907.1 coordinate 2,857,489, forward strand.
ACGCCAGTCCGCGGCGTGCTGAGAAACTTGTGACAAATCTATTTCTAATATTGTTGATTCACCTTTTGCCTAGAAATCTAAATAGTTTTGAATAGCAACTTGAATTGAATAGGTAGTAACTAATAAGTTTTTAAAGTCAAATAATTTAAATTTAATATTAATTTCAGATTCTTCGTGAATTTTGCATTAGGAAAACTGTGTTGATAATGTAGTTACCATGTTTTTCAATATCCATTTATCTGTTACACTGTGCTATAAAAAAGTCTAGAATAGTCTCAGCTTCATTTATAATAGTTGCATAAATCTGTAGAGACATTTTCAAATGCGAATTTAATGCATCAGTCAATCTTAATTCTTTGAAAATTGATATTAGATCAAGAAGTACCACTTGCATCAATAGGTACATGTTTAGATGCATTTTTTTTATAAAAGGAAGCTTTGAGATTTAGAATTAATATGACGGTGACCTGAAGACGATGTCAAAGAAGCATTATTATTAAAAAATTAAAGACAAGAATCGCATGATCAAATTTAAGGTAGGTAAGGAATCTGAAAGATTTAATCCGGCGCTTCTCAGACAGTCTTACAACAAGACACATAAATCGTTTCCGAACAAACATAAAAAGCAAGATTATTGCCTAATTGAAATAAATGACTTTTTAAAAATATTCGTGGCGTCTCCAAAATCTGGGAGACTAACAAGAGACTTTGAAAGACTTTGCCGAAATCTCCGATGAATTATTATCCCTGGACACTTTATAACGACCATTTAGAGTTATTGTAGTCAAGATCAGAATAATGGGATTTTAAGAGGATATAAACGTCGAAAGAGAAGTTAGTGATCTTTTATGGGTGTCCTACGTGTTTGATTGCTACTAATACTTGTTTGTTGCATTTAAGTGGTGTCATTTAATATTTTGTGGCATTTCCTATTAACTTTTTTTTGTCGTTTAGTGGTTTAAGTATCGTTTTAATTGTTTTTATCAGTCATACTATGTGAGTTTATTGATTATAAACGCATTCATTAAGTTAACTATGGGAACACATTGCTTATACAAGGTGGCGCAAAAGTAATCAGCCAATTTTCTTTTAGTATTACTTTTTACTAAATAAAAAAATGGGTGATGGCAAGGTTATTTAGGATCTCCAAAATTCTGTTGGGTGGAAAGATGATTCCGTCAATAGGCTGAAGCCCATGATGATACACGTCTGTGCCCGGTTTATCGCATTTTCCATGATATCATCCGCAACATTTCTGGTGATGTTGATGATGATTTCGGTTATGATCACTGTACGCAACCGTGTAGACTTTTTAAGGGCTGTGATTATCAAAAAGTCTCATATAAGCTGTGATAATATGAGACTTTTTGGCATAAACCCAAGACTTCAAGTAGCCCCAGGGAAAAGTCTGGGTCAGTTAAATTGGGCGATCTGACTGGCCATAACCAATCAGCAAAATGAAATCATGCTGTGTGTACGGTTGCACCGTATTGATGATACCACACATGTTCACGCTTCTACGGAATTTCGTGCCCCATTGCTTGTCTGTTTGTGTTATGCATCCGTCAAGTTTACTAATGTCAAAATTAAAGACGTACGACGCCATTTGCAATAAATATAACAACTTCCGATAGTGTTTACTTTTGCGCCAACCTACACACCTACATTAAAAGTTCTGTTATAATTTTATGTAAATACATAATTAAAATCAGTAACCATAGTTCACGTTTGTTCTTCTTTACTAGAATAAATAAAAACAAATCATCATGCCGAGTGGAATTGCCGATAAATCTTTAATCAATTACCCATTGTCCTTAACGCCTTCTATTGGAATTTATGTTTAAAAGTTTTGTCCATTTGGAACTATTGTTTTATTAATGAATACAATTCAACTTTGACAGTTACTTAATCATTGCTCACAGAGTTAATCAAATTAATATTATGGATTCTTTAACCACCGATTTCACGAGATATGTCACGGTGAAATTATTAAATTATTTTTAAAGTGGTTACGATCAGATGTTTATCTCATTCATTGTCTTGGCGTATGACGTGAAATTAAGTCTCTATTGCGGCGTTATTGTGCTTTTTAAAAGGGATTATTATTTTACTAGTGGCAGCCGCGACTTCATTCACGTTGACTTTAGTTTTTTGAGAATCCCACAAGAACTTATCATTTTAGTGGGATAAAAATTATCCTGTCTCAATCCAGGTCATAAAGTAACTTATATGGAAATCTAAATTTTATCTGAATCCGTTCGTACAAAATTTCACATTTTTTATATTAGTAGGATACCAATATTTTTTGGTATTTAGTATTTTTCTCAAGCACCTTTGGTATAACTTCGAAGCTTTGTCAACTCTACAAGTGATATGAACGGCCTGAGGATATTTACTTGTTTCGTTGACGAGGTTTTGCCGATATTAAAATTAATTTGTTTCAAACTAAGTTTTCAATTTTCAGTTTTTTAAAAAAATATCTAAGGCTCTGTAAGCAGTTTCATTCCGATTAAAAATCAGCTGTAGTGTTTTTCTGTCGTGTCGGAAATTGATCTATCACAGTATCAAATTTTCAGTAAAACAGTGCTTTTTCGGTATTGCTATGAAAGTGTAACTCGCCAACATAATGATTGAAATCGTGATCGGAGACGAAGTACCAGCAAAATTTCAGATGTTATATTGTAAAAGACAAATCAACACATTCGCTTAAATAAATCCCATTTATTGGGAGTAAAGGCGACCAGAGATCCTTAGTTTATCTGCAATTTTATTTCCAAAAGTTCTTAAATGCCTTTTGACAGTTTAAAAACAATCAATGGTGATATAATGGAATTTTGATTCTCGCTCTTCGAATTTCAACCGATCACTAAGTCGGAGATATTAATTGAAAATGTGTTATTAAATTTCAAGTTATAAAAGTGACATGTGCATTTCCTTCATCTCTGTATGTGTACATACAATTGATACCTTGCCAAAATAAGAGACACGATGTGAAGCTACAGTTAGTAATGAATACCTATATGGTAAACTAGCGGCCCGCCCTCGCTTCGCTTCGATGTAGAGTTGGTGTAGACTACAGTTTTTGTGCTCAGGCTTGTATTATACACAATGACATTCATCAATGATTCTTCTTATACCTGCATGCAAAGTCTCAGCCCGATCGGTTTAAAATTGACAAAGTTTTATACAAACTTTCATTCCCTATTTTATCCCCTTGGGGGTAGAATTAATCAAAATCCTTTCTTAGTGGATGCCTACGTCATAACATCTACCCTGCATGCCAAATTTCAGCCCGATCCGTCCAGTGGTTTGGGCTGTGCGTTGATAGATCACTATGTCAGTCAGCCACCTTTGATTTTTATATATATAGATATCACACAGATGGCATTTCATCTACATCGTTAACCTATTAGTGTTTCCATTTCAAAGTGTAGAACCTTCCTTATGGATAAAAAAGGGAAATCCGGTCATAAGTTACCTAGTGATGATTAGGGGTGGCTTGCATCCGCGGCGAACGGTTTTGCTTATCAACACGGAGAAATGTGAGCTGATGAATTTTATTGAAGTTATACTTCTTTAGCCGCGTTATGAAAAAATTATGAGAGTGAAATTTTAAGATGCGCGCGCATCACTGTAACACAAAAGTAACATAATGAAGTTAGCCGCGGGCGCGTTATGAAAAAATTATGAGAGTGAAATTTCGAGATGCGCGCGCATCACTGTAACACAATAGTAACACCATGAAGTTGGCCGCGGGCGCGTTATGAATGTTAGTGTCTAATAATGGTGGATTATTAACCACTTAGTGGTTAATAATCCACCATTATTAGACATCTGTTCGAAAGGTACTGTGAACGATCCACGGAGCTCCATAAGATGATCGCGTTGTCAAAAACAATGTTGGCACGCTCGTCGCCTCTGATCACTGTATTCATATTTATAATATTTATCCACATGTTTCTAGTTTCTATATAGACACAACGTGTTTTAGTTACTTACAAGTGCTAATTACATATGGACTAATAACTTAAATTCAGTAGTGATTTTAATTGAATATTTTGAATATTTATTTAATTTTTCAAATTAAAACTGAACTTAATTGACTGTGTTAACTATCCTTTTCCAGTCCTTTTATTATTTTATTGTAATTATTAATTTTATTGTTGGTCACCCATCATCTGGCCAGCTATTACGTTAGTTGCTTAACTTCCACAACCGCAAACTAGACATGCTAACCGTGGCACTATTAATCTATCACTTCATTGTAGTTTTGAGACAATTGTTTGCAATAAGAACAATTTACTGTCACTTACATTGGAAAGGCACATAAACATTACTTGGAGTTAATTTATTATGCGTTCTGAATAATAGAGGTTTTGGATTTACAAAGTTGCGTGTTGCAAAAGAGAACTAGTTAATTAATTATTTGTAACACATTGTGTTTAAGAACTAATTGAAAACCACGGGAAGAAGTTCAAAAAGGTCATTGCAGTCGGGTGACCGATTGCAAATTTTTTTTTTTATCTAAGAGATCCAAACACAGGTCTTATATTAACTTTTAAATATAGGTCATGTACAATAATTAAAAGAACTTTGAAAAAAATACGTTGTTCATAATTATATTTTAAAAATTTCAAGCATTTAATTGCTAGATGTTTAAGAAAATTGTACTAGCAAAAATTTACGCGGTCCAGGCAGTCAGGTGGTCCAGTATGAGGCACCACCTGCCTCATTCTAGCCTGCCTTGCAGCCTAAGGAATACTAGAAGAAATTCGATAAGGCTATCAAAGTCGCTGTAGCATAATTTTATTGACAAATGAATAACTGATTTTTTTATTATTATTGGTCAGTGTATCCGCCCGGCTGACGAAGGGTGGAATTTTTTCTAGTAAAATTTTCTTTAAATTTAATCGTGCTATTGCTTTTCAAAGCATACAATTAAAAGTTATTTTACGGAACATAATATAAACAAATACAAAATTACTGAATCATCTTATATGTCCGTTCTTTATGAAATAAGTAACACTTAGATATACAAAACTTATTTTAGATGTTTCATACAAACCCCGACCGAATCCTTCTGAATGCCTTTTTATGTGACCGTGATCAACTATATGATTCTAAAACTAGGAAAGGAGGTTTCAAATAATCTTCTTATACATATATAGTAACTGCAAGCCTTTTTCGAAAGCTTCATTTAAAATTTGGAATTAAGTCTGCAGTAATTATGTGATCTATAAGATGCAATATGGAAGGGAAGATTACCTATTTAGTTTTGCAGGCTTGATAAAATGTATACCCCTGATTGGCTGCACATGTAATGCGACCGAACTCCTTCTATCGTCTGTTAGCTGGCCGTGGTCTTCCTATTATATAATAAAATTTATGACTTTCGATCAAACTTTCGATCGAAGTTTCGAGTTACTGGTATCAAATGGTTGTTTGTATTGTGCGTTGTGGTTGCGCCACTCTTTGCTAGTTTTGAATAGCTTGACACAGTTCAATTCATTTCTGGTGGCGCACCTGAGAAAACACTACAATTAGACACACTGTTTTTGACCTCACCGCAGAAGTCGGCGCGACTTATTATATAACTTTATCAGTGAATTTGATTGCATTAAGTTCGTCAATTTTTCACTTTTCCTTGTGATCATAATATATTATTTAAATTTTATTGCTTACCTTCTTTTTGAAGAATTTTCTTTTTTGGATTTCTTTGGAATGTTTATGACATGGCTAAGAAACTTTAAGGGCAGTGTAAAATTATTTTGCACTGGCCCATTATTTTATACTTTTTTTTTATTAATTATTACGTGTTTATAATTCTCATACAACTTTCATAAACAATCAAATATTTAAAACTATAAAAATTGACTTCATGTCTGTTTCAAAAGGAAAATGTTCCGTTTTACTAAAATAAATGAATAATAAATGTATACTAAAAATATTTCTGTCAGTATATCGAAATAAACAATATTAATTCAAAACTCCCAAAAACTATGACATATTTGGCCATTATTTTTATTATAACAAATCACTGAAGGCCTAAAATAATAGATTTTGTTTTTCTGATCAGGCTTGAGAGAAGGCTGTATGATAATTAATGCTTTGATTTTTGCAAAGGAACAAAATAAAACTTCACAGATTTCATGTCAGGCCGACAACAACAAATTATTTGTATTTATTTTTACTTTTAAAAATGCTTTTTGTGAAGTGTTAATCAGATAAATGTGAAGATATATCATAAGAAAATGCGAAATTAATGACTCTGAATAATTGGCAACATCTTTTATGAAATATAGCAAGGTAATGACGTCGTAGGAGATCCTTAGATTTAAACAAACCCTAAACGCTTTAGTCACAACTTGACATGCAAACGACGTACATGTGAACGCCAAAAAGAAATATTGCTAATATTTTGTGTTTATATGATAAAATAATGCCTAAGCGTGTTTTTAAAAAGTGCTCAAATTGCTCAAGAACTAAAAATAAAACCCACGGCATCACTTTTCATTCGTAAGTACTATAAAATATATTTTTTCATAAAAATTGCTGTTTGTTTTGAATCTTATTCGGTAGTGACGTCGAGTACTGGTCGCGTGATTGGTCGGTAGTGCAGTGACTCGGATCTCGCCGTCTCGTTCGCGCTGCCGTTGAAACTTAACGTGCTGTTTCGTTCGGGTCGGTAATGCAGTGACGCGAATCTCGCCGTCCCGTTCGCGCTGCCGTGGGATCAGTTTTTGTTTGATGCAAGTATGAGCGTACCGTATCTACTGTGACTTTATCAAAAGTCCCTGAGCCCTTTTTCATAGAAATTATAAATATTCAGCCATTCTGCATTATATATTACTAAGTACAATATTTATACATTGCTAGGGCAGTCGCTCATACAAAATTTTACCATTTCCTTTATGTCATTACTTTTTGATTTGTTCAATGAATTAAATAAAACAAACTTCAACGGGTTAGATGCACTGATTTTTACTAAAAGGAAGATGGTTGGTATATACCACCAGCTTGGGAACCCATTATACAACAGATAAAATCCCAACCCCGAGCACTCACTGCAAGACCAACAGATACTATTAGTTCTTTTTGTCTGCATGATTTAACATAAGAAGGAGATAGAAAGCCTCTCTGAGTTTGTTTCGCCGGTTCTTCTCAGAAAGGTCTCCCAATTTTGGAACCGGTGGTAGTTTACGGTAGTTAGAGTCAAATAAATAAAGTTGAAACTTGTTTTATTTAATGATTAATGTGCGTGAAAACCTTAGAAACAAATATTTTTCAAGGAAGTTTTATATCTTTGGGTATATATTAGACTAGCTGACCCAGCGAACTTCGTACCGCCCTAAAAAAATAGGGGTTGTCCAGCGGACAAAATTGTGAATCTAAACCATTCTCAGATCCCCTTGAACACACACAAAAAATTTCATCAAAATCGGTCCAGTCGTTTAAGAGAAGTTCAGTGACATACACACTCACAAAAAATCAGCAGCCTATTAATGTCTTCCCTATGGATGGATTAGCGAGATTGGGCAATGAACCACCACGCGGGCCCAGTGCGGGTTGGTGGGTGCTAACGACTGCAGATGCAGCCGGGATCAACGGCTTAACGTGCCTTTCGAAGCGCGGAGGAGCTCAAGATAGTAAATTTTTGGTCACCCATCCAATTACCGACCACTGCGAAAGTTGCTCAACTTCAGCGACCGAAGCCGAACGCGCTTACCACTGGCGCTATCGAGCTCCTCCAGGATTGAGTCATCCATAGTTATATTTGACTATAGTTAATGTCACGTCAAATTTTACTACCGACGAAACAATGCGAACTAAAATTGCGATAAATATTTTTTCATTAAATCTACCTACTTGAAACTTATATGTAAGAAAGAAGAAAGAAAGAAAAAGTATTTATTGGCCAACACGCAAATACATTTGTAGAAAAAAACAAAAAAAAAAACAATAAAATTAAACAATACAGAAGAGAAAGAAGAATGGCCAATCAGGACCCTGCCTCAGCTTAATGCTGTTATCGTGGGAACGAATATTCCCACCATAACAGCGCAGCGCTGGCGGATAAAACATTTAAATAATATAAAATTACCAAAAAGTATATAAAAAGGAAGTTCAGTGCAAAAATATATAAATATTAAAATACTTAAACTATGTAACATAAATAATTAAATTATATAAGCATAATATATTAATAAAGTTATAATGGTAATTAGGCCGAATATGCTACTCTCCCCGCCCCCCCTGCGAAAGCCGCATCCGGAGTGTAGCCCCGGAACGCAACCATGCCGGCCCGCCTTGACATTGACAGTGACACTGCACACTGACAATTTCTGAGTTAAAATTCTCCCGTAATTAAACACATTGCCACGCACGATAGAACGCCATATTGCCACGTATATGACAATGTTTGTCATTTGAAAGACAATAAACTAAAGACAGACCGTGTATAGATATTCGGTGTCCAATTATGTCCCACACCACACTGACGACAGGGCTAAATCTGTCACAGCCACAATTGTGCCGAAACTTTCAATCCAAAGCTTTATATGACGTGATAAAACAGATGGTAAGTTACACAATTTTACTACTGTTGAGCTGAAGAATTAAGTAATACTTTTTAAGGCTCTTTTTAAACGTGCTTCTGGTTTTTAGATCGCGAAGTGGAGGCGGAAGATCGTTCCAGCACTTTGTGGCAGCGAACTTAAAAGATCCGTGAAAAGCTTTTGTGTGATGTGCAGGCGTTTTGAAAATTGGCTTGCAAATTCGTCTTGGATAAACGCTATGATCTTGAGCCCATGAGAGTTTGTTATGCAAATATATTGGATTACCAGAAGCAATGATCCCAAATAGTAGGTTGGCAAGATGAAGCCTCCTCCGTGCCTCCATTTTCAGTGAGTTAGAACTATTGAGAAATGGAGTGACATGACCTCTTGGCGGAACATCAAAGCAGAACCTAGCGCATGCATTCTGCACCCGCTGTATGAGCTTAGCTGTCCTCGCCAGGATACATGAACTATACACAGTATCACAATAGTTCAACTTTGATAATATTAATGATTCACATAGAGTAATTCGGAGTTGCTCATTTAGGTATGGTCGAACTTTATATAGGAGTTTGAGGCGATAGAAGCAATTTCGGACACATTCATTGATATGGATTTCAAAATTGAGTTTGTTATCAAAGGTTAGTCCGAGATTCCTACAACTATCAACACGATCCAAGGCTTCATTGTTTAAAATAATATTTAAAGGTATGTTTTGGAAACGTTGTACTTTCTTCCTAGTACCTATCAACATGAATTTGGATTTTTTGGGGTTGAGGACCAGACAGTTAGACTCACACCAATCAGCTATTCTGGCTAGATCCTCATTGATTTTGTCCACTGCCTCTTTCCAACTATCAGGGGCAAAAGAAATGTATAATTGTAGGTCGTCGGCATATAAGTGGTGTTTGCAGTGTAATATGTTCCGAGTTATGTCCGCACTGTAGAGTACATATAGATTGGGTCCCAGTATTGAGCCTTGTGGTACTCCACGCAATACAGGGCAGGGGGATGAGTGGGATCTAACACCGGCTGCGTCAATAAGCTCCACATACTGTTGTCTCTGTGTTAAATAACTTTCAAACCATTTTAGGGTCTGCATATCTGCTCCATAGTATGACAGTTTTGACAGCAGCAGTGTGATATTTAAACTTTCAAATGCACGGGAAAAATCAAGGAGCACAAGGATACTGACACACCCCTGGTCCAGAGCCGAGAGAACATTATCAACTACATCTATCAAAGCAGTGGCTGTGCCGTGGCCTCTGCGGAAACCTGACTGGAACAGTGGCAGAATGTTGTTCTCTTCCAGGTATTCTGTGAGTTGATTGCAAACTACTCGTTCCAGCACCTTAGAGAGACAGGGCAGCAGACTAATGGGCCGCAGGTCCTGGAGAGACAATGGAGTGTTGTTCTTAGGAATGGGCCTGACCACAGAAGTTTTCCAGGCATCTGGGAATGTACCCTCTGTTATTGACGTGTTGATGATGGCAGTGATGGCATCGAGTGTATATGGGAGCGTCAGAAGTAACATGTCCAATGAAACGCCATCGCTGCCTTGAGCATTAGACTTCAGCCCTTTTATAATTTTAGTGACTGTGTCTTTACCAACAGTCTTAAGAGAAAGCCTCGCAGTAGAGTGACGCCGGGATTCAAAATAAGTCAGCTGGGATATTGAGACATCATTATGACCCGGAGCACTGAGGAAGTGGGCATTGATCTTATCCGGATCATTAAAACATGGAGGAAGCTCAAATGTACCTTTCCCTTTGCATAACACCGTGGCTTTTAAATTGCTCCACAATTTTTTAGGGTTATTAATGTTGTGGTTGATGTGTTTATTAAAGTAACACCTTTTTTCCCGATCGATAGCCTCAATCACAAGATGCTTCATGGTCAAATAGCTGTCTCTGTGTGTCCCTGTTCTATTGACCTTGTAATTCTGCATACATCTGTCTCTAATGCGCATCATTGATCTTACAGAATCTGTGATCCATGGGTGAGGAGGATGCCTGAACTTCTGTTTCTTGATTGGTGCATGAAGATCGAATAACCCAACAAGACAAAGTGTGAGGTTCTTGACTAAAATGTTGACGTCAGCATTATTAAAATAGCTCCAGTCAATGACCCCAAGATCACTCTCCCACTGATCCTGGAGAATATCTTTTAAAGGTCGGTATTGTACCCAGTGAGGTTGTATTTTTTCTTTTTTTATTTTGAATTCTGCCAAGACCATAGCATGACTCCCCAGATCCGGGCTGTGTTTGACTGTTGTCCTCAATGTGCGAACATCGGTACAGATGACATCCAATAAGGTATTACTGTGATCAGTAAAGTGGGTAGGTTCCAAGACCTTCTGCTGTAAATTTAAGGTTTCGAGACATTGTGATAGTATGCGTGACTTACTGGTGCCAACACCAAGGAGGTCAACATTAAAATCACCCAACAGAATCAACCCATCATGCTTGGATAAAGAAGTAATAGAATCAGTAACGGCGTCGAAAAATACACTAACATCTAGCCATGGTGGACGATATGCGGTTCCCACAATTATGTTCTGATTATGCAAACGTACATTCAACCACATCTGCTCAACCGAAGATGCGACGGGGTGAAGACATGAACGTGCATTTATGTACACCTTTACGGACGTAAAACCCTACCCCACCACCACGACCACCCCTTATGTGATCAGGGCGGGGGATGTGTTGAAAACGATAACCTGCCAGCTGAGGTGCTCTATTTTCCTCCCCCGTCCTCAACCAAGTTTCGTTGATAGCCATTACATCTGGGTTCAATTCTTCCATAGCGACCAGAAACTCCTCATGCTTTGTAGCTAGTGACCCTGCATTAAAAATACCAACTTTGAGATTTCCGAAATTAACCATTTGTTGATAATAAATGGTATATAATATATATGTATTTATAAAAACTGAGAATAAACAGAATTATATCTGAATTGTGGGTCAATATTTGAGCTGTACATTTGACAAAGGAGTAGCTTATATTATGTTTATGTAATACATTAAGATAGTTATAAATAGAATTAATTATATCCATTATTAATATTGTAAAATAAATTGTATAAATAATAATAATTTGATTAGTGTAAAATAGGTATACGTTATTTGATATACATTTTTTATTAGACAATATGTGATAAATAGTTTTATTTGGTGGCCATTTTTCTTGAAAAACATTTACATAATTTGACACTTGGTATATTATAAAAGTACTCAAAATCTTAACCTCGGAAAGGATAATAGAAAGTAAAATAGGACTTAAATTTAGAATTATTAACATGAACAATAAATGCATGTACCATGTACATGCATACATTTTTTGTAAAAAAAGTAGTAGCAGGTAATCATTATTATAATAGGATAGTCTGAGTCACGACGGCGGGGTACCAAACACACGCACCAGATCTTCCCGCGTGAGCAACCGGAAAGCAGGCTTACCCCCAGCCTGGCGAGCGAAGATGCGACCCTGCTTCGTCCAGAAGTAGCGCCAGTTGAGCTCGCGACATACCTTCCGAACCTGATTGAAGAGGAGGCGATTCTGACGAGTCAATCGCTCGTTGATGAAAATGCGACCCCCTTCTGAAGATTTGAAGTCCCGTCTGATGCGCGCGGCGCGCAGCAGCTCGTCGCGCATGTGGCGGCGCGCCAGACGCACCACGATGCGGCGCGCGCGCTCGTCCTCCTCGGGGGGCGCGCCCACGCGCTCCGCGAACACAACGTCGCGCTCCTCCAGTGTCACACCCAGGCGAGTGGCCAGCGTCAGCACCGTGTGCATAACGTTCTCCCCCTTCTCCTCAGGGACCTGACCAATGTCAATATCCGCCAGCAGCGCATCCTGGTCTCGCTCATTCATTTCGAGTTTCAACGTAGTTATGGTACGCTCCAGCTCCATTACGCGTCCGCTCCCGTCTTCCGGTTCCCGGCTCTCGAACTCTTGTAACTTCTTCTCCATCCCGTCCAATCTCTGGTCCATGTTGTCCAGCCGTTCGTTCGTAGCGGAGAAGGCCTCACGTAGCATCATCAGCTCATTCCGAAACTCCCTCATCTCCGCCATACACTCGGCGAACATCTTACGAAATTCGACCATTTCGGCACCATCCGATGAAGGGCATGCGGCTGCTACCACTCCAGGGCTGCCGCCAGTTGTTGGAGCTTCCACGACAGGAAGAGAAAGGGACTTAACAGCCGGGGTATCACAAATCCCTTTCACTGGTGTTTGGCTATTATCGCCCTTCCGTGCTCCCAACCTGCAAGTTGGACAAACCCAGTCCTTTGATATTTGAGCTTTATCCGTCATGGCTAAGCAAGCTTTGTGGTACTTTAAAGGACATGAGCTACAAGTAGCAACGCCGGTATTCGACAGGAACTTTCCACACGCGGCACACTGCTTCATCTTTTGCTTTAAATTATGCTTAAAGCTAGTTGTATAAGCCGAGTAATTGCCACCTCTAGATGATACTATTTATGCAATAGCAATTTTAGTATAGTTCGTCAAATGTCGCCGATAGATGTCAAGGCGGGTTGCTCGTTTTATTTTTGATACAATTCACCCTCCAATACAAAATAAAATTTACTAAATCCAAAACAATTGTATTATTCGAGCAATACTGGGCTCGGGATGCCAATCTATCGTTGCCAACACTTGATCGATCCCACAGCACTTCAAAAACAAAACAGTTAAATAGAAGCAAATGTGTATGAAAATATTTGTTGTCCGAAGATTATTATGCCAAATTTATGGTTGCACTAAAGTATTTTTGTCACCAACACTGTCACTTGAATATTGCACTATAATAATTATTTTTATGCCATCCAACATAGATTATTCAAAGTAGAACTATTTTTAATAAGACGTTTATACACAGCTGATGTTTACTTGACGACGCCCTCTAGCGGTCCCTCGACAAATGTACGTTAAACCGAAAGACACAAATCATATTTATTTAATTGCGTCAGTAATATCTCATAATACTGCCGGATTTATGGTTCAGGGGAATGTTACAAAGGATTAATGGGCGGTAAATGTAGCGTTCATAACAACTTATTTGATTTAGAGAAAAGAAACTCGGTTTGTAAGTGAGAATGTATTTTATTAAGACAATCAATTTGGAACTCGATGGCGCAAGTGGTTAGCGTGTTCGACTGCGATCGTTGAAGTTAAGCAACTTTCGCAGTGGTCGGTCATTGGATGGGTGACCAAAAAAATTACTATCTTGAGCTCCTCCGTGCTTCGGAAGGCACGTCAAGCCGTTAGTCCCGGCTACATCTACAGTCGTTAGCACCCGCCAATCCGCACTGGGCCCGCGTGGTGGGTCATGGTCCAATCTCCCTATTCCATCCATAGGGAAGGCCTGTGCCTCAGCAGTGTGGACATTAATAGGCTGATGATGATGATTTGGAAGTACCCCTTCATTGAACACAACGATAAAAAAACCTAGGTAAATACTCATGGTATGGCTGCTTTGAGCCTAAAGATTCTTACTTAATGAGGAAGTGTCACTTTTTTAGAATTGGATAGCACGTACGACCTGCAATTTTAATAAGATCCCAATAACAATCCGATAACCGTTGGGGTAGACTTGTTCTGGAGTGGAGACCGCGTCTAGGCAAACGTAGTGTAGGACGTGCTCAGGCACGATGGAGTGTCGATTTGCGCAAAGTGGCTGGCAGGAGCTGGATGAGAGTAGCCCAAGATCGATCTGAGTGGCGTGCATTTGGAGAGGCCTATGTCCAGCAGTGGACTCAGATAGGCTGTTGATGAAGATCCCAAGACTGCCACACTTTATTTATTTTCTCATTGGCAAAATATGAATAATCGAGTAGTATTAGTGTGTACAATGAACGTATACATATTCCCTTACTTGTGCTGTGGGACAATTATTTTATATCAGGTGGCACAGGCACGTAAAAAAATTACTCACTGGGACTGATTTGTACGTATGTTGTTCAAAACATATATTTATTTTTACGAATATTGTTCGTTCTTGAATTTCATACTGCCAGACACATTCTGTCTGCAGTTTTTATTTGCTAGACACTTTTGATGTCCAAAGCAAAAAATACAAACTTGCTGCTTTTCTGCAATAATTTTGATAATCTCTTATCTATTAGACAAGTCAGTCCGTCCGTCCGTCTGTCTGTGGTGCTGTTTCAGCGGCCAAACCGTAAGAGATAGATAAAGAGAATGTTTAAGTTATAAGTTAAGAATAGTCTGATAAGACTACAAACCGGATTTGAGTAACGTAGCACTTCCGGTTTTCGAGAAATCACGAATTTCAAACGAAACCACACAAAATCTCCGAAGTTCTCAATTAATTAAATACATTTTTTTTTAAAGAAGGTTTTGTTGAACATTTGGTTCACTGGTTTACTAGTTAGATTATAACACATTATTAAATTATTGTAAAAGGTTTCCTTTATACTATTTATAAGATAACTTTAATGCAGCTGTATTAAAGAGGCGCTTAATTATCATTAGCGCGTCTTTTCTCAAAGTGGCACTTTAAATAAGCATAGGAAATTTTTGGCGCCTAAGACTGATCTGGTAGCTTTATAAGCTACCAGATCAGTCTTAGGCGCGCTGGTAGCTTTATAATAATATTAGTTCCCTAAATATCAGGTTTCAGACTGTAAGTAAAGGACATTGTTCAGCGTCCATACATAGTTAGCCTAAGAACCAACAATCATGAAATATTATTTTCTAGGTTCAGAATCGTAAGTAAATGACTGTAAAAACAAATATTTTTGACGGACACTTCTGAGAACTAAAATTATTAGGAAAACTAAAAATTTTTTGAGGTTATGTTTAATATTTAATGAAACATAGGTCAACCTATGAATTTAGTATGAACTCAGTATGAAGTGAATTAATATTAGAACTAATTCATTTTATTGGGTGCGATTTTAAAGAATAACTATTAGGAAAAACTTGGTAGGGTAGGAATCATGAATAAAATAAAAACTGTAGTTTTGCTTCTTATTTATTGACTATTTTTCACACAATTGTATCATATTGTTTATTGTATTTATTTGTATATCACATGTATATTGTGTAAGTATGCAGCGTGAATGTGTATCAGGTGTTCTTGAATAATTTGGCAGTATGATCCTCTCAGGATGTTGTGGCACAGGTTCACTAGCACTTGGTAATAAGGGCTCTGCTCTTTGGTAACATCGATGGCATATTAGATAGCCGAAATGGGGAAAACCAATCGCAAATAAACACACACAACAGGTAATCTGGAACGAGAATGCACTTTCCGGTATTTAAACTACTCTTTGGAATGCACGAATGCCACAGATTACTACGAATGCAAACTGCATGCACCACAACCACAGAGTATCAAGTTTTATGCCGGCCCTTCACTTGACAACAATTTGTCCTCGTCATGCTTAATAAGGAATGAAAAGGACAGACTGATGTCATGTTTTAAAATAGCAAATACGAATAGCCAAGTGAAGTGCTGGCATTAGGAAGAAAGAGTGTTTTGTTTGCAGCGCTGCCATAGATTATACACATAAAATGGTATTTATTGTCTCAGATTATTTTTTAACTTTTTAATTTAGCTTACTTAACTGAAAGTGTCCGTCACAATCTAAATACTGATAATTATCGCAAAAATATACTAAGAATTATCATAAATGCCAAATTGGTGTTGGTTCTTAGGCCAATTTTAACATTGTCCTTTGCGTTTTTTGCTTTACTTTACTTGACATTTAAAGTGTCTGACAATAAATACTGCGGACAAAATATTTCTGGCATTAGTAATTTCAAATTGTTTTATAATATTCTGTACAACATTCGTAAGAATCAGTCCCCAGACTGTAAGTAAAGTAGGTAAGATTTTTACATGCCTGTGCTACGTAATACCTGAAAATTGGCAAACAGCACAAGTTAGCGAGTATATATATGTTAATTGTACACCCTATAACTACTCGATTATACATATACTAGCAAACCAGTGAAACAAATGTTCACCAAAACCTGATTTAAAAAAAAAATGTATTTAATTAATTGAGAACTTCGGAGATTTTGTGTGGTTTCGTTTGAAATTCGTGATTTCTCGAAAACCGGAAGTGCTACGTTACTCAAATCCGGTTTGTAGTCTTATCAGACTATTCTTAACTTATAACTTAAATATTCTCTTTATCTATCTCTTACGGTTTGGCCGCTGAAACAGCACCACAGACGGACGGACGGACGGACTTGTCTAATAGATAAGATATTGTCTATGAGAAAATATGTAAGGTCTGGCAGTCTTGGGATCTTACTCTACAAATGTTATACCACTTACGCGATGTTTTGGTACACATTTATAGGGTGGGTAACCAAAAATGTGACCATCTAGAACTAAAGAAGGACATGTGTAGGAAGACACATTGTCAGCCTGGGCTCCCGCGATCGGTAAATGTCTCTCCTTTTATGAATGTGACCATAACATACTCACCACACACACACATACTCACACGCACACCAACATACACACACACTCTCTCTCATACACACAAACTGACATCCACAAACATGTAAAGTATATAATATATATAGTCCATAATAAATCGATGCTTACCATACAAACCCTTAGAGTATCATTGTCTAGTTGTAATATTTCCTGTAAAAAATGGGGGCCTGCTGACCTGTAACACGGGTCTATGAACCTACACGGGCACCAGTGTCCCACGAATGACGACATGATAATATAATTCGCCTAAGATTTTTGTAAACATTTTTTGTCATTTGTGGTGAGAAATAAAGTTATTTTATTATAATTATTATAAGATAATAATAATAAATATTTCCAACACTCACACTAATTAGCCTAGCCCCAAAGTAAGCAGTGTAGGCTATAGACATGGGATACTAGGGTAACGGATAGTGTCGGGGACTATCAACCTCTTTTTTATACCTTTTTTATAATGTTTGAAGTGACGTTTTAATGTAAAATAATTTTGTTCTTTTTTGTCTGTCAATAAAAATCGTTTGGAAAATTTGCCAACATAGTTTTTCTCTCGTGAAATATTTAATTGTTTTCACATAGTGGCGACCGTGATTGTAAACAAAATGGAAAAGGCAAAACAGGAGAGATCCGTAGCCAGACGGTTATTTACAATGTCCTCTACAAAATTGACCGAGCTTTTGCAGAGCGGCGACAAAAGTTCCATCGCGGCAGAGTTTGCCAAACTTTCGGAACGTTATAATAACCTGGTAAATATGCAAAACAATATGTTATCGCTGTGGTTATATGACCCCGAAAGGGACGAGGACGAATTTGACGCTGACCTGAACTCTTCAGAAGAATATGTCGACAAATGGTTCGTGCTCAAACAAAAGGTAAACGAGTACATGGAGAACATAAATTTGGCATTAAGGCATGACCAAAATGAAGGTATGTGTGCATCAGTTGTATCGAATAAAAGTCATAGTCTACACCTTCGGTTACCGAAATTAGATTTGCCGAAGTTTGATGGCAAAATAAGTGATTGGCTCTCATTCTGGACACAATTTAAAAAGATTCACTCAGATGAGCATCTAGACAATGATGAAAAATTTCATTATCTACTTCAGTGTATGGAGCAAGGTTCGAGCGCCCATGAATTGGTAGGGAGTTTTCCACCTACGGGTGACAATTACGAGATGGTCATACAACAGCTAAAAGATCGTTTTGCACGTGATGAGATGATCATTGAGCACTATGTTCGAGAAATCATGCAGCTTGTAGTAGCACAGACAAAAGGCACACTGAAACAGTCCACGAGATCTCTATACGATAGGCTGATGACTCAAATACTAGCCTTGGAATCTTTGGGTCTCACGCAAGATAAGTACGCCGCTTTCTTATACCCTTTAGTGGAGTCAGCACTGCCCGAAGACACACTAAGGGCCTGGAGTCGCTCACACATGCAGCTAATTGCGGAGAAAGGGACACCATTGTCTCGTCTTCTTTCCTTTGTCAAGAAGGAGGTGGAAGCAGAAGAACGGATCCGACTGTCGCGATCTGGATATAGCAATACATGCTCACCTGCCTCACCAACCGCCGCCTTTTTTACTAGCAGTGCCTTTGAAGTAACTGGCATAAATTTAGCGGGCCCTTTGATATTGAAGTCAGGGTCTAAATGCTGGATTATATTATTTACATGTGCAACATATCGCGCGGTACACCTTGAAATCTGTACTTCGTTGAGCACCGAAGATTTTTTGTTAGCGTTGAGAAGATTTATAGCAAGGAGAAATAAAGTCAGGGTAATATATAGTGACAACGGCACTAACTTGAGAGGTGCTAGCAACCTCTTCAAATTCGTTAACTGGGAAGAAGTGTCGAATCGGATGTCATTGCAAAAAAATTTATGGCGCCATATACCTCCTGCAGCGCCATGGTGGGGAGGATTTTGGGAGCGACTTATTAAGGTTGTCAAGGAAACGCTGAGAAGAGTACTTGGCAAAGCAGCCCTGCAACTCGACGAATTGGTCACAGTACTCTGCGAAGTTGAATCTTTGATAAACTCCCGACCCTTAGCATACATTGCTGTGAGCAGTGAGAATGTGGTCCCACTTACACCTGCGATGTTCTTGAACGTAGGGTCGACTAATACTTTCGACACAGATTTGTTTGGTCAATTGGATGGCGCTCTTCTGACGGCTCGGTGGCGCTATCTAATAAAATTGCACGACGACCTAAAGCAGCGGTTCCGAAGCGAATATTTATCTTTACTAGCTCAAAAATCATCTGTCAAAAGAATAGAATATCGGTTAAAGGTAGGTGACGTCGTTATTGTCGGCTCAGACGATAAAAAGAGAGTTAACTGGCCACTCGGGCTAATTTTAGAGATTATTTCCGGATCGGACAACCAAAGTCGGGTAGCCCGCGTCAAAACCCAATCGGGAGTGTTGCTTAGACCGTTTCAACGGCTTTTTCCCTTAGAGGTTCCCCAGGAGCGATGTACCACATCTGCCGGTTCTCTCCCGGCCCATAACCTCTCAATTCATAGCACTACAGAATCGTTCGGTCCACAGATAAGAGCGTAGTCTTTTGTTTTGTGATTATGTTTTTATAGAAGTGTTATGTTTAGTTACTTTTTGTGTTGCGTAACGCAAGGCGGGGAGGATGTCGGGGACTATCAACCTCTTTTTTATACTTTTTTTATAATGTTTGAAGTGACGTTTTAATGTAAAATAATTTTTTGTTCTTTTTTGTCTGTCAATAAAAATCGTTTGGAAAATTTGCCAACATAGTTTTTCTCTCGTGAAATATTTAATTGTTTTCACAGATAGAATACATATTCTGATACATATATAAGTATATTTTTATAGAAAATATCTATTTCTGACCTCTCGAGTAGACGACACCTTGAAACCAGAAACAAACCACTCGGCCACGGAGGTCGTTGAAAAGAAAAATAAGGAGGACGCGATGCTGTAAGATGATGAGTTTTATCTAAGTTCTCAGAGACTACATACTTTAATGATCATGCTACAATTAGCAGTCGTCCAGTTTAATTTGTGGTTCCGAACCACAATTATGTTGAGAAATTGCTAGACCTAAACAGTTCCTGCAAATAATCTGTCCAATTAATAATTTAACTGTCTACGCAGTAAAACCTCTATTTACAGACGTTGGCGCCCTTAAGGGGTACATCAACGAACGGACCTCACACCTAGCCTGTCGCAAGTCACACGAGTGCGAAACGGATAAGCCGCTAAGCAGTCCGCGTGGCTTACGAGCGCTTACGGCATACTATCCGCTAAAAACATCCTGCGAATACCCTCTACGCGGTTTAAGTGCGGAACCGCGAGATCCCCGTTGAGGGACTTCACCGCGTCTCCGCACCCATCAGCCTCCCGGCCTAGCCGGGGCTCCAGTGCAGGGATCACCCGGCCATATTGCCCACACTTAGCTCTCAGCGTATTTTTCATGCGTGGCTTCATCAACCTATTAAAGTCTTCATTCACTGCTGAGGTACAGGCTTTCCCTATGGATAGAATAGGGCCATGATCCATCACGCGGGACCAGTGCGGATGTGCGGCTGCTAACGACTGCTGATGCAGCCGGGACCAACGGCTTAACGTGCCTTCCGAAGCCGAAGGAACTCGAGATAGAAGATTTTTGGTCATCCATCCAATGATGACCGACCATTGCGAAAGTTGCTAAACTTCAACGATCACTGACTTCGCTAGCCACCTGCGCCATTGAGCTTATTTAGGCGCGTATCTTTTTAATCCCTAAGACAAATTTACTTAAACAATTAAAAATTACGAAATGCCTAATATTTCTTTCTGCAGACATGTCCATAAAGGAAAGTACTATAGAGTGTGAAGTAAAATATTCACCTCCTCATGGTGATCTAACATTGTCAACGTCATTTCTCTCCGATATTCTCCAGATACTTTTATATCCTATCCATATATTAATGTCCAACCAGACTTCAGTCTTGTATCTGACAACAATACACTTTATGCTGCGTTTGAACATAAATCTTCATATGCAATAAGCAGTACGGTTTTGTAAAGGGAAATTTGCTGCGATATCAGTTCTGGCTAATGTGAGTTCCTACTTTCTCTTCGGTTGCACAAATTTCGATTACACATAAAGAGGGTTATAGTGAAAACTGTCAAAGTTATAGTGAATGTCTATTTAAAGTCAATTGCGGGAAATACGATTTATTATAATCAATTCTAAATAACAATACTCGAACGTTTCTCAACAACTTAATGCTTTCTTAGCATATTTTAGAGGAACTATTGGGATCAAATTGTGGAATTCATTTTAGCTAGATTCTATTTATTTTATTTGTATATAAGATGGTTTATGTGATATAAAATCTAAGCAAATACAATGTCTTTTGAAAGGTGAAGATTATTTCTTCACCGCCGCTCCATTTTGAAAGGATATACCCGGAAAATACACTATCCATATCCTAATTTTATGAGAGATTATGGATTGATTCTTAAATTTAAAATCAGATCACACTTTCATACTCCTAATCAAAAGGAAATTTTACAACCAGAATTGTAATTTTAACCATCAGATTTCATCAATATAAGATGCCCATTTCTCTTAGAAAATAAAAGAGCTCACATAAATGTTTCTTATAAAATATATGAAGAAATATTGCAATTCAAACCTCAATCAAGATTCAAACTAAGAACATAATATTTGAACTTAAGCTTCGTTGATTCAGTGTATTTTATAGAAGGATCAATAAAAAAAGGATATTAGTCATGCATCTTAAAGTTGTAAATATTGTCGACAATCTTTAGCACTCTCAAGTACAAATTCATATTTTTCTTAATCAATTTGGAATCGTTTATCAAACTTTTTTGTGTAGTACCTATGTTCATTGCTTCCAATTTCCTTAATACATGTGTTTTATCTATTTGGTATTATAGAGCGATTTTATTTGATTTCGTCCTTTAATTATCTATGATAAACATTAAGGGGGGTCCCCTTTATGTTTAATCATGTTATTGTATAACATAAACAGTGGTATTTGGTTTGGATTACGTTTGCTAAGTGACTAACCTATAATAACTTGGAATGGGGAAAGTTGACATTATTATAATTTTATTGTTGATATTAAGTTTACGAGTTTCTGCGCCGCAGTATTCCAACCAAATAACTTAGGGTTTATACTAGTGTTTGTACGGCGAGATTTTGGTAAGCATTACAGTAAATAATTACCATGTTTCAAAATCAAAACTTGAAAATATTTTAATACTTGTTATTACGAAGGACTTTTGTCCGCGGAGGACAAAGTCCGTCAATCGTGAAAAATGTGTCCGCGTAGGACTTCTCACAGATTCAACGCACCACAGTATGCGGACATATATTGTCTGGAAATTTAGAGAAGCGCACGCTATAGAAGTAAATATTCTGAGATTACGTTGTTGTTAACATGAAGTTTAAGAAAAAGACTTCTCTTTTTCTTAAACTTAAACGTTTTAAAACTGAATACTACATCTATTGAAATCAGATCGAGCGCACTTTTCGTTCTGTCGAGTATCTCGGTGTCCTTGGTTGTATGGGGGAAATTCTGTACACGGTACTTTTAATCTGTTGTGTCCGGTGACGCTGTAAAGGTCATCTGCGACCAACAGCATACACACTCAAAAAAAAATTAAATAAAAAAAGCGTTAGTCTAAGCAGTTGTAAGCGATGAATTTTGGCGGACTAAAAGTCTGCGGCCAAAAGTCTGAGCAAGTCATTATTCATGTGTTTTTGCACAATGTTTTTGTTTCGTATTTACTATTAATTTGGTAAAGCAACATTAAAATTGATTGATGCCAAGTCTACGAAACTGTTCTGAGGTTAAATGCCAAGCAGACGTTGGATGGATCCGTCCATATTTCAATCACGGCTGGATCACTGACATCTAGGTATTTACATGTACCGTATCTATTTTGGATTCGAGTAAACCTGCGTACGTATTTGGAATTGGGCGTTTCATGTTGATGTTGAGCAATCGATTGCTTTTCATCAACTGCATTTTGAACTTTGAAACCGTGTTCATAAAGGTCGTGTTTGTCTGTCGGTTTATGTTGTAGTTCAGGATTGGATGTTGTTGTCAAAACTCTTTCATGTGGTTATTATCTAATCCTACTGTGGTTACTATTGAGTAACTCAATTTTTACTTATTTATAGATGTTGTAGTAATTGACTCATCTTCATCTCACGTGAAGGTTTAAGCATGTTCAGAGTGGAGATCTGGAGATGTTTTTAAATGTAAAGAAGGTGGCAATAAAGATTGAAGCCCTTCTACTGGTTAGTGACTAGAATAAGCTAAACAGTCATCACTCCGTAAAGCCCTGAAATTTTACTCGACATCGGAAACACAATAGCCCTAAGAAGTGTATTTTCGAATTTGACGCTCCAACTCAAGCGGAAAACCTGCTTTGCTCCCCACTGCTTTTAAAATCTATGACACAACAGCTGGTCACTCATTCTAAAAACGGTTTTCGCAAGTTTTATCACACCGTTATCAAACCAATACCTGGTATGTGCACTTTTTGGAGATTCCGACTTTTCTAGTCTAGTATACCAATCGATTTTTGATTACAAATACTACTATGCGAATTTGCTTAAAAAGTTGCTATTTGAATTAGCCACAATATCATCATCATCAGCCTATTAATGTTTCCACTGCTGGGGCACAGACCTTCCCTATGGATGGAATGGTATAGCTAGGAGATTAGGCCATGACCCACCACGTGGGGCCCAGTGCGGACTGGCGGATGCTAACGACTGCAGATGCAGAAGGTACCAACGGCAGAACGTCCCTTCAGAAGCACTGAGGAACTGGAGATAGAAGATTTTTGGTCATCCATCCAATGACCGACCATTGCGAAAGTTGCTTAACTTCAACGATCGCAGCCGAACGCGCTAACCATCCGCGCCGTCGAGCTTCTTACCAGCCAGAATATAGACAAATAATGACTACTATGTTAAAGTTTTATATTTTACACAATGCAAATATTGGTTTGACAACGACGATGATTTCATCACTTTCTTTCATAGAGCCTACAAGATGTTTTAGTAATTTTAATTATTTCACTGGACTAACTTAGAGCAGGCAAATTCTGTATTACAAAATATATGCAGCGCTACGTCACGGGTGGTCTTTCTTGTCTGCACGTTTTGCGGTTGTAGATTTACTGAATTAACTCCTTCTAATGCCGAACATTCAATAAACAATATGATTAACTCCAGCAGATGCTGCGTCTAAATTTATTGATTAAAGCGCATAAGCTCAAACAACTTCGTTAAGTTTGATAATACTGAATTATTCACTTTGAATAAAGGGTATCTTGTTGTTGTTAAATAGTTTGCCGTCGTGAATGTAAGTATTGATAGTTTTTAAAAGTAATTGTTAATTGTTCGTGGTTTTGTCGTCTTCAGTGTCACTTATATATTTTCATATTTTGATTCTCTGTTTTTTATTTTATTTATAAGTGTTTTGCCCTTGTAAATATATTACTATTGAATTTCCATATTTTTACTGAACCTCTGCAAACCAGTCACTACCATACGTATTAGATATATATTTATGACGTCATGAATTAGGTTAAGTATACTTCACGCCCAATCTATTTCCAAACTTACTATCTCCAATATGACTGGAGTCCAAAGAAATTGTAGGTATTAGTGATTTTTATTTTGGAATCAAAAATGTAACATTCTGTTTTTAACAGTATTTAGTATTTATTATAATTCAGTACTCACGGAAGTTTAAGAGGGAAATTTAATTTGGAACTCTGATGCAATCATTCCTTGAATTTAAAGACACTTGCACTCAACCACTGCGAGTATTATTTTAACGATGTTTACCATACCATCTTAATTTAATATACGGTTACTGGACATCTTCAAAAATCTGTGTACGAGTATGTCAGGAATCCGTCCATAGGATCAAAAGAGTTACTACGTTGGTATGTATAATAAAATCTCACGTTTGTTTATTTTTCGGCACTTTCTACGCGTTAGGTTACGGTTTTGCAACTCACAGTTTCATCGGAAGTGCAGGTAGGTATTCGGCACTGAGTGTGGTAACACCAGGAAATATGCAATGGGATTCTAAATTTAAACTAGATCGCATGAGTTTGACATTATTATGGTATTTCAGAATGGCACACAAACTGTTTACTCTTTCATGGAAACGGCAAAGAAAACCTATTGTAAAATGGCAGTTCAGTTAATTCCGCGTCGAGCACATGTAACTGTACTCTACTTGCTGCGTCGACTGTAACTCTACTTGCTCATCATAATAAAATCTTATTTGAAATCACTAACTTCATGAAATACAATGTTTTCTTACCGTAGTTGATTTGTGTTTTCCATGTCACCTATGAGTTCTTGTTTTACTATTTGTCGAATCTAAATTGAAATGGCAACACTTTTAAAGTTACCGTTTTTATCGTAAACGATGAAATTAGCGTCAATTCAAACTATTCAAAAAGCGCTAATACAGATGCATAATAGCATCACAAACACAGTGTCGAAATCAAACTCGCGTGGAAGCAACTAATGTAAACAATAGTCATGAATAACACAAACACCGATACTAAGGAACATGACAGAACTGAGTTCAGCTCAATTAAGAGGCTTTATTGAAGTCAATATGTAACCTTAAGATTTCGTAACATCATATGCTAATATTAGAACGGCAAGTGCTATGAATGTTAGACTTTAAGTTGATGCATTAGAACCGGTAATTGCCGAAACTGTAATTTAAGGATTAAGCGTTGAAAATGAATGTCAGAAGGATGATCTGATAGTGTTTGCTTCTGAAATAAGAAGTGGTTCCAATTAAACAACAAACAGTTAGTTAACACTTTCCGTAATAGACAATTAGCTCATACTTACCTAAGTTTACACGTAAATCCAGATGTTCTTTTGAGGTCAAGGATTAAGGGTGCTAACAAGACATTGATGATATACCTACATGGCTACTACTATAATTATATCTACCATAGTTCCCATTTAACAAACTATAATGATATTATAGAGGTAAAGTTTGTTGAAAGTAATATCTGGAACTACTGAACCAATTTAGGAAAAAGCTTGACCAGTAGAAAGCCACATTATTCTTGAGTGACATCTTCTCCACAAGCCCTTTTTCCCGTCAAAGTTCACCGATTGTCTGCTATAAATTTCACCCGTGCAAAGGCGTGGCGTGTCGTTAGTATTAATAAGAAACACTAACGACCAGCATTCTAGTGTACAATAAAATTCAAAAAAATTAAAACACAACAATAATATCGGAAAAGATTAATTTGATTTATCAGGAAATAGAGCCGTTAAACCACTATTAAATATGTAACTACAGACAAGGTGGAAAGTCAGTTGGGAACTGGGATAATGGTTAGAATCCCATAAAGGTGATACTTACGACTGTAGAATATAAATGAAGCTAGCCTGACCCACAAACCTAGTACAGGGGGGCTATTTTGACCACCATTTACGATTACCATCTTCTGAAATATTAAATCTTTAGATTAGATAGATTTAGCACTGATTACATCAGTTATTTTTTCTCTTAAAGGTGAGCATTATGTTTCAGCTTTTAATGTAATGTAGATTTAAGAAAAGGATAAGAATTATTTCGTATTATTATGAGATTTTTTGTTATGAAGGCGGTTTTCGTCCCTCATATTAATTTTATTATTCTTCCTATCATTACTTACCTTGAAAAGGTATAAATAAATAAATATAAATATTTCCAACACTCACACCAATTAGCCTAGCCCCAAAGTAAGCACTATAAGGCTTGTGTTATGGGATACTAGGGTAACGGGTAGAATACTTAAACTGTACATATATAAGTATAGTTATATGGAAATACATATATTATTGATTTAAGTATATATATTTTTATTAAGAAAACATTTAGCAATAAGGTTACCTAAATCGTGTACACGTACGTTCTGTCTGTAATGTTTTCATTTCTTTGAAGTTTTATAAAAAACATTGAGTGTCGCCGTACACGGGCCACACACCACAGGCACAGCCACAAACGCTGCCACGAGAAGCTAGAAGCGGCTACTAAAGTGGCTCGCGACAGCGGCCGACTAAGGTAAGGGAGAGAGGGGTGGGGAATCACGCGAGTGACGTGTGGCGGTTTTTTGTATCGGCGCATTAAGTGGCCGGTGCGAGCCACAAGAAGCGAGTAACGACGATTTGTAGCGTGTGGCGGCCACCGGCGCGGCGTACCGTGTGTGGAGAGTCCATATAAAATGTATGAAAACTACAAGTAATATGCCGGTGGCGGTGTTTTGTGGTTGTGGTCGGTGGCCCGTGTGCGGCGACTAGGGTTGCCACCCGTACTTTATTATAAAGTATTGTACGTTATTTCGGGTAATTGTACTCTATACTTTATACCAACAATAAATTACGCGAAAATACTTTATTTAATGTGATTTGATTACTCGCGGTTAATTTTACATAAAATATACAAACAGAGGTTGATAGGAAGAATTTTTGCCTAAAACGGACAGAAAGTATGAATATGTTGCCCTTAGCTAATTCCAGTAACATTTTCGTGGCTTTATGATGACCTTTGGGCCTTTGTATCATGACCTTTCCCATTGCGGAAAAAAACTACAGTAGCCGCAAAATATTTATTAAAAGTTGCTAGTAGCAACATAAAACATATTTTTAAGCTTACTAATAAAGTGGAATAAAAAGTACTTTATTTTGGACACAATGTACTTTTTTTTTCTACCTTTAATATAAAAATGTACTTTATTTCGACAAAATAAAGGTGCCAACCCTAGCGGCGACACTGATATCAAATATACTTCTTTGAGAATTTTCGAAAATGTGAAAATGTTTTGAAACGTAATTAAAATAGATTATAGACATGACGCATTGTTTTAGACACTGTTTTATAGTAAATTTTATGGAGAATCCAAATATATATAGTTTGTGTAGGGTATTCTTACAAAATAACAGAGAAATCGGCAAAGCATTGCAGTCATTCCCACCGCAACCGCGAAGGGCGCGTGCGCATTGCCGCCGCGCGAGAGGAATACTACTTTGAGAATTTTTGAAAATGTGAAAATGTTTTGAAACGTATATTAGGTACGAAGTTCTTAGTAAGCCTCTTAGTACTGGTTTCGAGTAATCTTGATACTGTAATTGGTATAGGATATTTAAGTGCTCATTTGAGATTCACACCTCCGGTTTTGGGTATTAGACGTGACTGACTCGACATCAAGACGAAGTGATGTGTATCTTAATAACGCTTTGGTATATATCAAAAGCTCGAGGAGCTCGATAGCGCAAATGGTTAGCGCGTTCGGCTGCGATCATTGAAGTTAAGCAACTTTCGCAGTTGTCGGTCATTGGATGGGTGACCAAAACTTTTCTATCTCGAGCTATTCCGTGCTTCAGAAGGCACGTTAAGCGGTTGGTCTGCATCTGCAGTCGTTATCCACACTGGGCCCGCGTGGTGGGTCATACATAGCCCAAACTCCATCCATCGTGCTCCATCAGTGGGGACATTAATAGGCTGATGATGGTGATGATGATGTATCAAAAGGGTTTTAAAATTCCCTTGTAACCATTTTCCAAAAAATATGTATGCTAATGTATTAATGTCTAGATATATTAGTGTTATGTTTTTATTTATTTTTAAGCATTTAACTGCTAGATGTTTAAATCTAAAGAAAAGTTTACTAGAAAAAAAATCCACGCGGACCAGGCAGCGGACGGGACTCGAACCCGCACCCTTCGCAATCCGGGCGAATGCACTGACCATTATGCTACCACGGCCCTATTCGCCGCGTCGAAATTTTCCTAGCCTTAAGCTGCAATGCTATATTAGTGTTATTGAATAACTTACGTATAACAATATGATGCATGCTTTTTAAGATATAAAATACATCAATGCTTTTATATGAAGCACCGAGTAACTGCGGGTTACTTTGACATAAAATGTGCACTTTCTATTCAAATAAAATTGTAGCTTCTCTTTGTGATGAACATGTCACGTTTATATCTTGCCATTGTGAACTTTAAACAAAGTTATCATACGAAAATAGGGAAAAATAATATTTAAGGGTTAATATATTTTTTTTTAATTTTGGGACAAAGTTGGCCTTAAAGAGGGTTACTTTAGCTCGTTGAGTTTTCTCTGTGAAAAAAACTCATTTTAAGCCATTTGGGGTTAAGTAACCCTTATAACAGATCACCATTAGCATACTGAATACACAAATGGATGTTTTTGCCTAAAAATAATTAAGTTAAATAAAAAATATAACTTTAAATTTGGAAAAAATAGTAAACTTACCGAAAACCACAGTTTTGAGAAAGTTTGCGCATGAACTTGCGAACTATATCAGTTACAAAAATGGTTGCCTGTAAAGTCGGTTTTACGGGCGAAGATTTTACGTGACAACGTCTTTTTCTCGGTAGAATATTTATTGATATGAATATAATTAAATTGCACAATAGGAACAAGGAATTGAATGAAAATAAGAATTGCACAAATTTTAACTATAGAAATATATTTTGTTTACTAAAACATTGTACATGTAAACTTAAACTTAACACGAGAGACTCGTCGTAACGTTACCGAGCGTTACACTTTTTCATAAGTGACTCCCAGCCGCAACCTAATTTAAGACGTTGTCACGTCAAAAATCCCGCGTTACAATGACAACTTGATACAGGAACGATGTCGGTAAAACAACACCACACTACGCGCCTATATGGCTATCTGTGATTTTCAACTGGAACTATTACGGTCACCCAAAAGATACTGATGGGGCGGCAAGTTCAATATTTTTTCTGATTTGGGACAAAGTTACCCGCCCGAGCTAAAGTAACCCTCACTTACGGTATAATAAATGTTAGATTAATAATAACTTCCGCATTTCCAATGGCAGTGATTACAATTAAACAGAGAGAAAAACAAACTTTTTAAACTTTCCTTGCAGCTTGCCTTGCAGCTTAAGGCTAGGAGAATTTCGACGCGGCCAATAGGGCCGTGGTAGCATAATGGTCAGTGCATTCGCCCGGATTGCGAAGGGTGCGGGCTCGAGTCCCGTCCGCTGCCTGGACCGCGTGATTTTTTTTCTAGTAAACTTTTCTTTAGATTTAAACATCTAGCCTGCAGTTAAATGCTTAAAAATAAATAAAAACATAACTATAATTGCTATTTCTTCTTTCAAATGGTTAATACTTGAAAAAGTATTCATTTGACATTGTGGGTTACCTACAATGCGAAGAGATGGCGCTGCCTTGCAGCTTAAGGCTAGGAGAATTTCGATGCGGCCAATAGGGCCGTGGTAGCGTAATGGTCAGTGCATTCGCCCGGATTGCGAAGGGTGCGGGTTCGAGTCCCGTCCGCTGCCTGGTCCGCGTGGATTTTATTCTAGTAAACTTTTCTTTAGATTTAAACATCTAGCAGTTAAATGCTTAAAAATAAATAAAAACATATTTAAACTTTTCACTGAAAAAGATACGACTATTTTAAGCGAAACCTATTGATTTAGGGAGCTATATGAGTAAAGCCCGGATGCGTTCATTCAATAACTGCCAACATCAATATGAACTGAACAAACATACGCCCGATATTAATGTATTTGTTCAAACATTGAACAAATAGTTGCATATCTAGGGCCATAAGCTCACCTTATTTGGATAATAGAATAGTTATGTGAGCTAACAAAACTGCGTCCTGCGCAGTCGGAGATTTTGCATTTAACTCCGAGGGAAGGGCCTCCGTAAAAGGAACATTAGTTGGCAATGCTATCTGTAACTTTGTCTTTTATACTTAATCTAAACGCCTGGCACGTTTGTAGTTTAAATATTCTATGTACTTAGAGGTAGTTTAAAATACCATTCGATTAACTGCAAATAAGTAGATTTGTTAATATTGAAATTCGTTCACAAGAAACCTCTTATAATTTTTAAGCATGAAACTGCTTAAAGAAAATATAACTAGAAAAAACCAGTCGGATCAGGCAGCAGACGGGACTCGAACCCGCACCCTTCGCTATCCGGGCGAATGCACTGACCAATTATGCTACCGCGGCCCTGATGGCCGCGTCGAAATTCTTCTAGCCATTCTTAAGCTGCAAGGCAGCGCCGTTTCTTCGAATTGTAGGTAACCCACAATGTCAAATGAATACTTTTACAAGTATTAAACATTTGAAAGAAGAAATAGCAATTATAGTTATAATTTTTTTTTCTAGTTATATTTTCTTTAGGGACATTGATGTTAAAAGGTATCTTTCCTACTTCTCATTCTCAGTTTCAACCGACTTTAAAAAAATCAGAAGAGTTCAAAATCAGAGAGAGAAAAATCTCAGTTCGACGGTTTTATTGCGTAATATAAGAGAAGTGAAGGAAAAGCTTTCGTAGGTACACTGTGTTTAAGCACATATGGTAATGGTATAGTATAGATTTTGCATAATAAAAATTTACGTGGACAAGGAGTTGTAGCAGAAAGATTATATTTATATTTAGCATTTCGCATTATATTTTAATTGTTATTAAAAAAATTAAGACCTTAAGCATCGGTGGTTTAGTGGTAGAAAGCTCACCTCATTGTATTTTATATTATAGTTGTAATCATATATTTTATATGATATAATAATTAAATCATCTCCTAAGAGGGTAGTCCAGTTGTGAATCCCAGCCGGGGAAAGCAAGTTTTTATTAATGATTTCAAAAGTTTCACTTATGTTGTGGTTTCATAAATCATCCCAAGATTGTGGATAGCCACGCATCAAGATGGTGCTTGATGCGTGGCTATCCACAATCTTGCGATTTATCGATTTTTTTTCACGTAACCCATAACTGTGGAATATATTGTCACCAACAGTGTTTCCGGACTTATACGACCTGAAAACCATCAAAAACAGAGCGTCCTCCTGCCTTGAAGGTCGGCATCGCATTTGTGATACTTCTGGTGTTGCAGGTGTCTATGGGCGACGTTGATCGACACTAACATCAGGTGCTCCGTCAGCTCGTATGCCCTCTATAATATATAAGCCATTCTTAAGCTGCAAGGCAGCGCCATCTCTTCGACATTTTTTTTGTTTCTTCCCAGGCGATGGAGCAGGATTCCTCATGGATCTCCCTACAACCGGCTGCAAGGTTATGTCAGACTCTTACTTACTTCGCGGTAGCGTTATGGAACTTATGATTTTGTTATGGTTTTTAAATAGATTTTTTTTGGCAATGCAAAGATTTACGCTACAATAACTTCATCTATGTCACAATGTTCTCTTCTAAGGAATTTTCAATAGGTAAGAAAATTTCTTTAACTTCAAAGTTGAACAACTATTAGTCTTAAATTAACAAATCTATCTTAACCGTTACAGGTTGCCTTAAAAGTTTATGGAATGCACTATTATCATGAATCTTTTCAGGTTTTTCAAGCCCATAGTCAAGCTTTTAGAACTGCCGAGGATGCCATATTCGAACAAAAGTTTATATTTCGCAAACAGATTCCTAAATCAAAAAATAGTCTTAGAAACCCCGAAGTAATTTTAAAAGACCTATTCAAGGATATCCCACCAGATGGGGTGGATAATGAAAAAAATAACATCTCCAGGTTACACGTAGGGGAGCTATTTAAAAAAAATGATTTTAAAATTTTATCTACCATTTTGCGGCTTGATCGATATACATAACTCCACAAAATTACTGCTCTCTAGTGCTAATAGTTCCCAAGCAAAACCGGCGACGGACAGACGGACATGACAAAACTATAAGGGTTCCTTGTCAGGATAGCGGAGCCCTAAAAATGATGTGTTTTTTTTATATATTATAGAGGGCATACGAGCTGACGGAGTACCTGATATTAGTGTCGATCAACGTCGCCCATAGACACCTGCAACACCAGGAGTATCACAAATGCGATGCCGACCTTCAAGGCAGGAGGACGCTCTGTTTTTGATGGTTTTCAGGTAGTATAAGTCCGGAAACACTGTTGGTGACAATATATTCCACAGTTATGGGTTACGTGAAAAAAAATCGATAAAATCGCAAGATTGTGGATAGCCACGCATCAAGATTATGGGGATGATTTATGAAACCACGACATAAGTGAAACTTTTGAAATCATTAATAAAAACTTGCTTTACCCGACTGGGATTCACAACTGGACTACCCTCTTAGGAGATGATTTAATTATTATATCATATAAAATATATGATAACAACTATAATATAAAATACAAAGAGGTGAGCTTTCTACCACTAAACCACCGATGCTTAATGTCTTAATTTTTTTAATAACAATTAAAATATAATGCGAAATGCTACAGATAAATATAATCTTTCTGCTACAACTCCTTGTCCACGTAAATTTTTATTATGCAAAATCTATACTATACCATTACCATATGTGCTTAAACACAGTGTACCTACGAAAGCTTTTCCTTCACTTCTCTTATATTACGCAATAAAACCGTCGAACTGAGATTTTTCTCTCTCTGATTTTGAACTCTTTTGATTTTTTTAAAGTCGGTTGAAATTACTGAGAATGAAAAGTAGGAAAGATACCTTTTAACATCAATGTCCCTAAAGAAAAAAAAATTATAACTATAATAGGGATGATGACTAATTTTTTTTTTCTTCTTTTATCAGGTAGAGTATCAAAAAGTATTGGACACGTATTTTTTCTTTTTTCACATAATATAAACATTGCAGAGATATATTGATTTGAAAAGTCGCATGACGTCACGTTTGTGAAAATTCACTCAAAAGTGACGTCACGAGCCCCTACTCCCAAACTTTGACGCGCTATAACTTTGTCATTTTTTGATTGATTGCCCAAAGAAAAAATACGTGTCCATTATTTTTTGATCATCTAACTAACGGACTAAATAGAATTTCGTTTACCGTACCCCGTCATCAACCCTATTGCTATTTCTTCTTTCAAATGTTTAATACTTGTAAAAGTATTCATTTGACATTGTGGGTCACCTACAATGCGAAGAAATGGCGCTGCCTTGCAGCTTAAGAATGGCTAGAAGAATTTCGACGCGGCCATCAGGGCCGCGGTAGCATAATTGGTCAGTGCATTCGCCCGGATAGCGAAGGGTGCGGGTTCGAGTCCCGTCTGCTGCCTGGTCCGCGTGATTTTTTTCTAGTTATATTTTCTTTAGATTTAAACATCAAGCAGTTACATGCTTAAAAAATAAAAATTATAATCAATGTCCCCTTTTGGTCACTCCCTGTTTAACATAGGTGTTTAAGTTAAACACTTTCTAATCTAATCTAATGAAATAGTTTGTTTAATAGTTCCAGGACAAGTTAATCTATGTAAAATTGATTTTATATTATGATAAACATATATTTTAGATGTTTAGTGAGAACTTTAATCTCGTCATGCCATATTCTAAATAAGTCGTCGGCGTCGTAAATAACACAACTTAAGAATGGATTGGACCACTCAACCGAAAAGTCTTTAGGTGACAACCATTCCGGATTGACATAGCTTAGCAAGATGGTCATTAAATCACGCTGTAATTTTCTTGAAATGGAAAAGTCAACACATTTCAGTAGTAGTTTGAATCGATTTCGCGTTTATAAATAAAGATTTGCCTTAACAAATAAGCGCTCTTAATTCGGCTCGTATGTAGGCGGTATCAGGCTTTAAATCTATTACTTTATTGCTGATTACAACTGTCAAATTAGTATATATATATATATAGCGTCAAATTAGTATGTAGCGTATATAGCGTAGGTGACATAGTTTAGATGCTAATTTGAGAGTTCAATCAAATTACTAGGATAAATGACAATTCTTTAATACTAAATACTTAAGGTTTTGTACACATGGTTGACTATGAAAGGTAACTAGTTTTTACAACCCATATTTTAACCCATATGAGAACACTACGTTACAATTTTGGCGCGAAGGCGCATTGTAGGTTTCAGAACACTACGTTACAGGTGGACAAGGCTATGAAAAATAAATAGTAGCCCATTGTCAGACCCACGGAATATGCATATAAAATTTCATAAAAATCGGTCAGGCCGTTTCGGAGGAATATGGTAACTAACATTGTGACATGAGAATTTTATCAAATCAAATCATCTTTATTGCGAATATAGGTTACAAAGTTGTTACATAGATACATTTTAGTGCAGTACAGCCATATTCTGCCTTATCGGTATGCAGTATAATATTTCTTAAAATCATTAATTATTTCAATGTCATATTAATAAATTTAACATAGTTTATTCAAAATGACAATAAACGATAAATTTAAGATTGTAATTATTTCATGCGTGTAATTTTTTCTGTACTTAGTCTAATAACTTTTGTCTTTTATTTTTATTTTATTTTATTTTATTTTAGGAACATAGAACAGTTATATACTAAATATTACATAAAATTATAATGTAGATATCAATTAGGTAAGTGTATAACCCACACCAATGTCCACAAATTAATGATGAAAGGAGAAGTTTATTATCTTCGCAATACGGAATAATAAACTAAAAAACCGCGATGAACCGGTACAGATACAAGTATGATACCAAATTCCATCAATCCGTTCTATTTGATAATGTTTCTACTGCCATTTTTTTAAACTTTAATTTTGAGAACCTAAATATGTCTAATTCTGCAAAGTTTGTGTTATAATTATCTAGTAGTCGCCGAAGGGGCGCACGCACTCCCGCATTCGTTCTACAGGTCCCAGTATAAAACAGCCGGCGCGCGCACCCCTCTGCGGAATACCGATCTAGGTACAACATAACACAAATAATTTGTGAGGTTATTACAATCGAAAAAAGTCTTCCAAAAAATTACGGATCGTATAGTAACATTTTTCTATTAACTTCTGCTGCATCACTCATTTGCTCAAACCCGGTGACGCTGTAAAGGTCATCTGCGACCAACAGCATACACACTAAAAAAAAAAACTCCTTATCTTCATAGAGCAGGTATAAATAGAGAGAGAAACATAGAGCAGACGCGTGTGGTATTATTTGAGTTAATCTGTTATGTCCGGTCTCTGTATAGAGACCAAGCTGAGACCAGTATGCACTAAATCCTTTCCAATACAAACAGTAACCAAATCAACATGACATAATTTTTGAACTTATCAGCTGTTGATTGTACTACGCTTCAGATTTTATTAATACTGCGTAAGTCTTGGTGAAATATTAGGTATGTATATATATTTTTTATAAAAGGTTGTAGTGCAACCACAATCGCACCTGATGTTAAGTAACGATGTAGGCTAAGCTGGAGCATGTAGACTCAAATAGTATTTACTGTTGCCTTGAAAGTCGCCATATTATATGCACAGAACAGAGAGACGTTAGAAGGGTGAAAATAGACCGTTTGTGCAGAAACAGATGTCGCTAGCTCACCCCCACTATACTTCCACCTAATAGATCACAGCCAATCAAACGACACGACATTAAACAATCGAACCAATCAGCGCTCACAGCCGAGAGCAAAGACGCAATCAGAACCGAGATTTGATCAAATTATGAGCATTCCCTCACACAACTGTGGCGCGCCGGTCCCGCCCACAAGGCCCTTATAACCTCTTTCTGTGTTATAGATATTAACGGGATTGTTACCATGTACCTTGTTTTTTATGAGTCTCCGTGATCATGGCGCTTGCAACAGTGCCGAAATATCGGAGACTCATAAAAAACAAGGTACATGGTAACAATCCCGCTAATATCTATAATGTTAGTGACCATGAAAGTTTAAAACAATATCATCTCTTTCTGTGTTCTGTGATTATATATATGTATCGGGGAATAAAGACGAAGGAAGGGAGTTCCATTACCTAGCGGTTGCAATGATAAAGGAGGGTGCGAATCGTGAGGTGAGCAGGGGAGGAATATCTACCACGTACAGAGAAGACCCTGTCCTCATCAAGGTTGCTTTAAAATAAAATATTGCTTACTAGTAGGTATACCAAATTTGGTTACCTACCCCGGACTATGATTGGCTGCCTATTCAAACTTTTAAATAATATTTTTGAGATAAAAAGTAAACTCCTTTTCCAAGGTCCCCTTTATCTCCACATCTAAATTTATTAATATAAGTTCAGCAGTAAAAGCGATATACAGAACAACTTTCGCGTTTATACTAAGTTCCGAAGTTTAAAAGTTAGTACTTATTAATTTTGGATATAGCACCATTAGCGGCAAGTACCCCGTCATTGCATTTTTTGTTTATGATTTCATTTGTTTAGAGTTGTGATTGTGACACGGTAATATTACCGAAGTTAGTGTTAAAATTGTGCTACAATAAAATTAACAAATATTCCGAGAGTTTTTGCAAATTAAGCATTGATTTTGATCGCAGTGCAGATTGCGATCTAATTTAGACATGATTCTTAACATAACTCTGTTCTGACAGCTGTCTGTCCTTTTAATTATCTATTGTGCATTGTGCACGATAAGGACTATCCAGGATTTTCATAGGGTGCTTTTTAACGTCCTGCGTCCTGCGTCACGGTTTCTAACTAAACCGGTTACAATCAACTGAAAAATTATGCAAACCACTTTATTTGTAATGGTGAAAACCCTTTTTTTACGCAGGCAAAACCTCTATTTGCGGACGTTGGCGCCCTTAAGGGGCACACTGACGAACGGACCTCACACCTAGCCCCTCGCAAGTCTCACGGGCTCGAAAACAAAGACGTCTACATTACAGTACCCCTAGCCCGAACCAATATCGAATTCGTATCGTTTGCGAGTCCGAAATGTCATTGTCAAATGTGTACTGATTAAGTTCTCGTTACGTACTTTGTGCCGCTGTTGTTCAAGTTTCCATACAAAGTTTGACATAGACATTTCGGTTTGCAAACTATTCGAATTCGATAATGGTTCGTGCTAGTGGTACAACTCTACACCGAAGCGATACCTAAAAATATTAGATATTACTGTCTATTAGTAATAATGATATGCACAAAATATCCTATTTTAAAAGTACAGCTATCTGGCATTTCTAAGAAAAAATTCGAGTGATAGTTTTATATTTTCAATTAGTTACAAGCCTCCGTGCAACGTATCGTACTATTTATTTAGATACCTAAATTCCTCTGATTTCGTTCAAGTAAGGAGGGGCACGCTTATTTCCCACTTAAATTAGAGCGTCCATTTACGCTAGTATATTTTAGTACCAAAGCCACCCGATGCTTCTCATGCAGGTGTGGGATTAAGCATTACAGAAAGTCGAAATAAATATTTCAGGGTTTTACGAATTGAGGGATTAGTTTTAGTTTTTCAGGGCGGTTTCCGCACTTACTCCTAATTATTGGACCATTGTGCGTGTCTAAAAACATTCCCGTTTACTCCAGCTAGCCTATATTGGTCCAGAAGGAAAGCAGCCTTGGTAGACTGCTGCAAGCTTCCGGAAACGATTCTGGCGACTGGAGAAGTCGTGCCCGTTGGTCGGCCACGCTCCTGCATTCCATGATGACATGCTGTGGCGTTTCTTTTGCCTCAATGCATCCTCTGCATAGGGGGTTGTCTGTAACTCCTATTATATATAGGTGTTTGTTTAGGGGACAATGACCAGTCAGGGTTCCTATAATCCTGCTAAGTTTGTCCCTATTTAGTCTGGTAAGGGTGCGGGCAAAACTTTAATTTGCAGCCGGAACCGCATTTTTCGCTTGCAGGCATCCTTCACCTGTTTTTCACTCGGTCAAGTGTGATTTCTGAGTTACTTTACGCAGCGGTATGGGCAGCAAAGGTTCCGGACCATACACTTTTGTATCTGCTCCCCTCTTAGCCAGAATTGGGGAATAAGGTTCGTGCCGGAAAAGTGAGGATCGCGTCTGAACTCACTTAAAGTATCATCAGGTGAAGCAACTTGCTAATCTTTGTAGGTATTCATAAAGAAATATCCAAATCCAAATTAATGCGTATTCAAATTATCCGATACGCGCGTCTCTGTCACAGTTATCGTCACGGTCACGTTCGCAGACGATTTGCAGAACGCACTTAATTCCCCCCATCCCGTTGTAAACCATCGGCACCGGCTGAATGACGAATGAGAAAAGGAAAGACATCGTTTAAATCGACACTTAATAAGCGATTTGTATGTGGCGTATCGTTTATGGAATATGTCAATATTGGAGACGTAGCGTTCGAAGTCGCAACGCGTATATCGATACCGAGTGACTGTTGCGAGTGGTATTCGTTGGCGTGGCGTATTACCAACCCTATGACAATAGTTATATGGGTTAAGTTTGTCGTCTTTTGTTTTGTGTAGAATGTTATCAAAAGTTTGTTTTGATAGGAAGGTGGCGCCACAGCGTTGCCGTATGGACAATTGCGGGCACGCTTATACACGATGTTATGAGCAGAAAAGTGTCTCCTATGGCTTTCGAATTACGGATATGGTGGTGTGTGAAGTTATGGCAAACGACTTCCTTACTATTCTTCATGGGCGACCGGTCGCTGTTACGTTTTTCGCAAGCGTGAAAGGTGATAAAAGTCAATAAGATAATGGCACAGAAAGTGAGCATAACAGAAACAGATTAATTATTGTTATAATATCGAAGCATTATTAAAATTCTATGAATGCTTAAGTCAAAGAAGATTACGTTTAAAAACTAAAATTAAATATTGAAGAACACAAATGGGCATTGCTCTGATTCTGATTAGCGAAAGTAATCCACTTGTATTATGCTAATCAGATTCAATGGACGACCACCCGGGCTTGAGGTGGAATACAATATAAAATCCGATCGAATCGCAGCCGGACTATTACATAAAAGGTTCCTTCTATGGTAC
The DNA here is from genome assembly GCA_902850365.2 of Chilo suppressalis. Classification (NCBI taxonomy): domain Eukaryota; kingdom Metazoa; phylum Arthropoda; class Insecta; order Lepidoptera; family Crambidae; genus Chilo; species Chilo suppressalis. The sequence goes on from OU963907.1 coordinate 2,897,295, forward strand.
AAGGTTGGTACAAGGTATCATAATTATCGTCAGCCTATTAAAGTCCTCACTAATGGGGTATGAACCTTTTCTATGTATGCAATAGGGAGATTGGGCCTTGAACTACCAGTACTACTACTTACCTGCCTAGTGCCAATTGATGGGCTCTTACGTCTGCTGATGCAGCCAAAAGCATGGAGAAGCTTGAGTTAGTAAATTTTTGATCACCCATCCCCTGACCAGCCAAATTTGCTAAACTTTCATGATTGCAGACTTAACGCACTAACCGTTCCTCTCTTCCTCTCACCGAATCCTCCTCAGCTCCTCATCAAATCAGTCAGAAAAACGCTGATATAGAGAGGGGGGGAGGCGGGCAGTGTTTTTTCATAGAAATGATTTTCATATGTTAAATATAATTTTACTAATTCTATGCTCCTATGTCTTCCTTTTTTTTTTGATTAAAGCAGCTAAAAGCTCACCAAAATATTAAAAATTAACAAATTTTTATCACCACTAAAGTCGTCTAGTATGGAGATATAACCATTAACAAAAAAAAAACGTAGAGACCTAGTATCACTTCTTATTAGCCTATGGGTAAAAATTATTTTACATACATCAAATTTTCGAGGAGGAAATCGTCGAGAGCCAAACGTCGATTTTAGCAATTTTTATACGCAATTTTCAGCGTTAGCTACTGTTGTTCCCATCGCACAGCATTTGCCAATGTGCGACAATAATATTTTTTCAAATACATATTTCTCAAATGTCTCTCAGCTCGCGTCCGCTCTTAAGAAGATATAGGTCAGTAATACTTATATGTAATTGACCACCCGACCAGGAGGTTCTTTGTACTCATAACTTAGATTAAAACAAAAAGGGTAGATACGGCACTAGCCTCATAAAAGTGATCCGCATGAATTGTGGTCCACGACCCTAATCGCTGTAGTCACAACTTGACATGCAAACGACGTACATGTGAACGCCAAAAAGAAATATTGCTAATATTTTGTGTTTATATGATAAAACAAGGCATGTGTGTTTTCAAAAAGTGCTCAAATTGCTCAAGAACTAAAAATAAAACCCACGGCATCACTTTTCATTCGTAAGTACTATAAAATATATTTTTTCATAAAAATTGCTGTTTGTTTTGAATCTTATTTGGTAGTGACGTCGAGTACTGGTCGCCTGATTGGTCGGTAGTGCAGTGACGCGGATCTCGCCGTCTCGTTCGCGCTGCCGTTGAAAGTTAATGTGCCCGAACGAAACACGTTCGGGTCGGTAATGCAGTGACGCGGATCTCGCCGTCCCGTTCACGCTGCCGTGGGATCAGTTTTTGTTTGATGCAAGTATGAGCGTACCGTATCTACCCTTATTGTTTTAATCTAAGACTCTTAAGTCCGAATAATAATATTATTACATATTATGTTGGGTTATGTAGGAAACATAATACCTTAAAATTGTGTTTGTGCATAACACTTTATGCGGATATCGTCTAGACACGCGTCTTTCTATATGTCGTATATTGTACGTGTTAGGAATACAAGAGAAAGCATAATAATATGAATGAGATTATAAAATTTGCAATAGCACCAAGTCAAATATGAAGTCGGCCATAGTGTTCCTATTTGAAAATATAAATGCAAAACCTCAAAATAGATAGTACAGAAGGTAATCTACATACAAAGTGCGCTCCAGCAATGATCACACTGACACTGCTCACGGACACAAGGTCACGAATCGCTTGGGACCAGTGCGAGCGCGAGTTTCATTCACTTGAGTCACGCACCTGTAAACGTTTTTGTGCAAAAATATAGCAACAAAGAAGTTATTATAACTGTTCAGGTGGCGGTTGTTTCAATTCAACACTAAACGGTGAATTGTCGTCTGTTTTAATTTGTACCGAATATAACAATAATATGTTCATTGAAATACTTTAGTTATTATTGTTACTATTTCCATTCTCCCTGTTTCATTTACAACATGATCTTACAAAAAAAAAATACGTACGAGTGCCACAGTGACATTTTTGTGCACAAGCCAAAATTGACAATATTAGCACGACTAACGAGCGTAGGAATAAAATGTAACGAGCAAAAGAAGTTGGTTATTATTTTTGTTAAAAATGATTTTATTTTCGCTTTTTATAAGTTTCAGCAACATCAACCTTACAAAAACTTCTTTAAAAGATACTTCACACCCTAAAGTATATATTTAATCTTTAAAAGTGACAGGAAGAGGGAGGGTCGACTTATCAACCCTCCCCCGGTTAACCATTGACTGTGTGTAACAACAAAGCAAAATTATTAATAACAACTGTTCTGATATTATCCTACTAAAAGTTGCCTTTCACATCTTCGAAGTCCTTCATCAATTCATTATATTTTTTTCTATGGAACCACGTCAAGAGATACCCTTGCGATACAAAAATAATTTTGAAAATCAGCCTATAAAAGTCTCAGAAATGGCGTCACAAACATGTAAAAAAATTGAGATGCGATGAATTGAAAACCTCCTCCTTTTGAAGTCGCTTGGAAAGAAAAGTACATACAATGGTCATGAGATCACCTTCTGTACCATCGAGTTTGTGTTAATATGCAAACATTAATACACTGACTCATAACCAAATTTTAATCATAAAATTTGGTTTCTTACAAACTTTATAAAGGAGTAAAAGTAAATGGATTTTTCTTAAGACTTCTTCATTTTTTCCCTTCATTATACCTGACAATAACACAGTCTTTTGTTTTCATAACTTACCTTTGCATGACCCAAAAGACCCAATATACCTGAGTTAAATATGAAGCTTCCTTGACTTGATCTTAATTAGCGCCATCTAGTAAAGACCCACTGTAATGTAAGTCCTTAAAAATAAAATCCCAACATTTTCCCAGAAGCGATCGTATTTGAAATTTCCACGGTGCGCTCTGTCGCACTGCGTGGGAGCATGAGTTAGCGCTGTTAAAACACTAGTTCGTATTACAATAATAATTCTGCAATAAAATCAGTCGTGTTTATTAAAGGCAACACAATTAATACGTACACACTGAGATTCGGTTACAAACGGTGTTTAACGTCTCAAACGGAGCGTGCGCCAGCGCGGTGGTCCCGTCATAATTTGCTGCACTGTTGACGAATGTAAACATGAAAGTAATCTAAAGAAAACGTTTACTTCAAAAAGTCAACACTTAGGCTACGAAACCCTAAAAAAACAGCGGAAGTATCTCGCTAGAGTATTGCCTGGTTGTAGCGGGTAGGGCTTCGCTTTTTTCGCGGTGCAACAGCTGGACAAAAATAAAGGGGATGAGTTTCGCATACTTCCGTCGCGCTTTTCATGCCTTTACCAGACATTAAGCGGGCTACTGACATCCCTGCCGCAGGGGCAATCTAGGGTGTAAGAGTGGGAATGACCCTTAATTGTTATGTGTGTAGGAAAGTAGGGGCAATTTTCTAAATTAGCTCTACAGCAGGGTGGCAGGGGCTCGAGACCACACTTGGATCCTAGATTTTCTCTACCACTCTGCACGTTGCCGCGTATGTAGCGCGATCGGGGCAAATACTCAATCAGTTGGTTGGTAACTGTCACGCGGAGGGCACGTATTACGATCAAAATGGCAGCAGATCATAATGAGTATGAAGTTTGGTATTAAGTTATAGAAGTATATAAAGACCGGCCCCACATGAAAAAACACAAACATTATTTATTTACAATACAATTCTTTCTGTTGCCAATTCTTCACCCAGTATTTCATTTTTTGAGCTAACACCATAGGAAAGAGCTAAGGCCTTACCTACCGATCTTGTGATTTTTTGATAATACTGGGGCCATTATAAACGCGAGTGTTTAGCTCAACTCATACCCGAACACTGTATCATCATCATCATCATCAGCCTATTAATGACCCCACTGCTAGGGTACAGGCCTTCCCTATGGATGGAATAGGGAGATTGGGCCATGACCCACCACGCGGGCCCAGTGCGGGTTGGTAGGTGCTAACGACTGCAGATGCAGCCGGGACCAACGGCTTAACGTGCCTTCCGAAGCACGGAGGAGCTCGAGATAGTCATTTTTGGTCACCCATCCAATGACCGACCACTGCGAAAGTTGCTTAAGTTCAACGATCGGAGCCGAACGCGCTAACCACTTGCGCCATCTAGCTCCTCTTAACGAACACTGTATAGCAAGCCGATATTGCCCCGACTGCCGTGCGCCCTAGATTGACCTTGCGGCAGGGATGTCAGTAGCCCGCATTAAGCTCCTCAATATACCAACGAGCCGTTTTGGTCCGGTCTGGTAAGAATAGAATGAAAAATGAAGGCGTATACAAATATTAACAAAATCAATTTCAAGTGATAACTTCTTTAGGCGCGTTAGGCATTTTTGAGATCGGAAAACCATTGAACTCGCGCCACTGTTATCTTTTACCTACCTCTGTATGTACAAATTTTATTTATGCGCATTAAACATTAACACATGTACATGTCTCTTGTTTCTCTTTTATGTAATATTTTATTGTGTGTGTACAAAATAAATAAATAAAATAAATTAATTAAGAAAAGCTTTTTAATAGCTATCACTGAATTAGATACTCCTCAATTGGATCTAATTTAAAAAAAATATGTCAGCCCCATGTGGTAAGTTATGAATCGATTAAGTTCATTTAATCATTCAACAACTATATATTTGATAGTGAGAATTTCCAAAATTCAGTGAGTAAATGTGCTTTGTAACGAATTTCACCAGTATTAAAATCAACTACTTATCAAGTATCAATACAACCACTGGTGTTGCATCAAAAATCAATTTCGATTCTATTACGACCCATATTATGGACATGATGATTTTATAGCACAATAAATAGCACAGAAAAGATGTTTCCGATGCCTTAAAATTGAATTATAAATTTATTTCGTAATGTTTTAGAGATATAAATGCTTGAATTAAGATAAAAAAAACTTGTAATTTATATCTACGTAGCTATCGATGGCAGTATCATGAATATGATTATAGATTAGTAAGTGTTTGAAAGTCATTTAAGAGCTATGTGCTGCTTCTATTATGCACAGCATGCATTGCGACGATATAGCTACTTACGGTTCTTTGAATTGACAATTTATCAAAATGTGTAAGATCTCTAAAAAAATATTTTTATTAGTCAAAAACATTTCGAACCAGTCTCCCGTTCCATCAGTTTAGAATCAGAACCAAAGCACGAACAACTAGCGAGAAAGTATTCGTATCGCCATGTCAAAGTTTCTATGGAAAAAGCTAGTTTGTTCTGCCGTCCGGTAGTGACGTTGCTTAGATTCCATATAAACTTTGACGTTGGCGATGCAAATACGGATTATGCATTTGACAAAATGCACTAAGGCCCAAGCACGAAATTTGACAATTGCGTAGTCATATCGTCTTATCAAATTTTGTATGGAAGGAGCTATTTGTATGGAAGGAGCTATTTGTATGAAAGGAGCTATTTGTACGGAAGGCGCTGCTTAGTTTTCATAGAAATTTTGACGATGCGATACGATCACGGAGCTGTCAGAATTCGTGCCTGGGCTTCTTTTCTCTTCCCGGGAATGAAAATTGAGCCCACTGTTGAATAAAAATTGGAAAAGTAAAATGAATTATATTTATTCATTTCAAATCATGGAAACACTTTTGTTAACTAAATTTCTAATAAGATCGATATAAAATAAAATTATTTTATTAATGTCGTCATTTATTCTTTCAGGTTGCGTGTAAGCTGCGATGAAGGAAAAAATATTTGGTATGTAACAAATTTTGTAAGCAAGCAAAGTATATTTCTTTTTTTACAACAGCGGTTGGATTGCACTAAAGCCTATATTTCAGACAAAAATGCTTTGGTTTAAACTGTTCCAAACGTTCTGGAAGGCTTTTCCTATGATCACGATGAAGGTAATCTGATTTTGTATTACACCGTAACAATATAATATTTTGTAAATATTATTACATAATTATTTAACGCTGTGAAGTATTTTTAGCCAGTTTTTCCACAGCTAAAAAACTCCTTAACAGTACCCTTAGTACGTATTTACTTTATTTATTTATATATTTACGTATTAGTACGTATATTATTAATTAAAATTGTTTGACAAAGGAAATAGAACAAGTTTTCTAGCGACAGTTTAGAGGTTTAGCAAAAGCCTCTCAAATGAGGTGTCGTTTTGAACCGGTGATCCCGCCGTGAGCCCATCAAACGAATAGCGTGTCACCCTACCGCGCATTTCCGCTGATTTACTTCATCTTAACATACCATTACTTACTGTTACAGGGTGACCATAGTTTTCTGTTACTATGGAACATTAAACTATCATCACATCGACAGTGAAAAAGCAAAATCGCTAAAACGCCATTTTGGTAACTTTACGGAAACAAGGATCAAAGTTTATTTTTTCACAAAAAAAATCATAACTCATTGGAAATGAGAAGTAGCGCTAAAAAAATTAAAAAATATTCATAGAGTAATATTTTCTCAATACATTCCTATTAAAAAGTTACTTAGTGCCTTTACTCAACGAATTATATGTCGCTTAAGCGAAAATCACTCGGCCTGCCATAATTTTTTTTGCCATCAAACATCAAAACATACGCCAAATAGTAGGGCGTAAGCGCCATTGGTTCAAAAAGCACCAAAATTTATTAAAGTCAAATTTATTAAGTCGCTTCAGCGTTGTGAACTATAAATATCCCCAAAAAATTTAGTTGCTTAAAGTACGTCAAAAAGTACTCAAATCTTCACGAAACATAAACAGATTAATGCAGAAAAAAAAGATTAAAATGATAAATATAATTCATGCTTTAAACCATATTTAACTTACACGCTCGCAAGCCTAACGCGTTAACCACTTGCGCTATCCAGATGCTCCTCCATGTTTGCCTTAATGCATTAAATAACATTTAAAATAAAACGCAAATTGTCCGAGTCTGAAAAAAGTTTGGTTACTCTAAGCGTTTTAAATGAAAGCATTCCTCCTTAGATCCAACTTTACGACTGTTCAATGTCTTGTCTGAAAACGCATGCCTAAAATGTTATCTTTTGAAATCTACATTGTCCTATAAAAATACATTCGAGAATAAGAAGCATAGTTTTTATGGCTGCTATAATAAGAGCATTACTGGCTTGCTTATACCTCTCACAACATCATCTTTAATTTTGTTTGAATAGGCGGGAATTGTGTCAAACGTCATTTAGGCAGTTTGTCTCCTTCTAATTTTGTCTTTGATAACCGTTGATGTGTTTTCGAATAGTCCTTGTGAAGAGCTTTCGGTGATATGAATGGAAAACGTTAAAATTCCTTTGCCTACCGTCTGGGTTGAATTTTCAGGCTTAGATTCTCGCTTTGTTCTTTTTTCTTTGTATGTGATATACTAATATATTGTGTTAGGAGATATTAGAAATTCATTTGAAAGTAGTTAACAGAGAATGTTATCTTTATTTCGTTAAATAACATGGCTTAAGTTTTATAACATTTCTTGCTTATTAATGAAAATGAAATAAAGAGCACCGGATATTTACATATTTTTTTTTATTATTTTAAAGTATGTAACTGCTTGATGTTTAAATTTAAATAAAATATAACTAGAAAAAAATCTCGAACTCGAACCCGCACCCTTCGCAATCCGGGCGAGTGCATTCGCCCGGATTGCGAAGGGTGCTCCCGTCTGCTGCCTGGTCCGCGTGGAATTTTTTCTAGTTATATTTTCTTTAGATTTAAGCACCGGATATTGATAAAAATGGGTATACAACATTAAATGTTAATCAAAAGAGAACAAGGACCACAATAAATTTTAACCAGGCCCACACAATCAATAATATTGTGAAAGTTAATAAAATTCATGATTGATAATAAAATTCACGAATTGTGCTTTTTGCTGAATACATTTACATAAAGGATTTGGTTGCCCTATTCAAGAATATTCGTATAAATATTCAATCAAAAATGTTATCGTGGGTGGTTTTCAACGTTTTTGTTTGCTGTATTTCCTATAAAAATATGATAAAACCAAATTAAACAGCCGCAATTGCAATAAATAACAAATATTACCATAATAATGTGGCGTGCAAGTGTACCGTTGACGCTGAATCCTGTTTGTGGATTATTGAAATAAAATTTGCATTAACTCGGTCTTAATTAGTCCACTATAATAGGCATGGCTGGCGCCATCGCCAGTGCGTTAATAGATTGTGGTCGCAGTGATGGCGAGTAAAAAAAGTTTTATATTTAAATTATTGATTTTAATCTATACTATAATATCTCTTATCTATTAGACAAGTCCGTCTGTCTGTGGTGCTGTTTCAGTGGCCAAACCGTAAGAGATAGATAAATAGAATATTTAAGTTATAAGTTAAGAATAGTCTGATAAGACTACAAACCGGATTTGAGTAACGTAGCACTTCCGGTTTTAGAGAAATCAGGTTTTGGTGAACATTTGGTTCACTGGTTTGCTAGTAATAATATAAAGCTGCAGTTTGTTTGTTTGTTTGTTTGAACGCGCTAATCTCTGGAACTACTGGTCCGATTTGAATGATTCTTTCAGTGTTGGGTAGTCCATTTATCGGGGAAAGCTATAGGCTATATATTTTTTCAAAATTAGGGATCCGTAATAAAATTGCTATTTTGTAACACAAGGTGTAAAATCGAAAACCTATTTTTGCGTGCGCTGCAAAAACTATTGACAATAGAACAAAATGATGTACTACGGGTTTGTAGATCCCATTAAGACCCACAAAAAAGTCTACGAGAACATATCTCTAGCTATCATGGTTTAATCACTATAACCGATTTTGTTTTCAAAATAATTATTAAATCGTCTGAAGAAAAAAAAACTACGTTTAATATGTATCGTAATATTAAAAACACAAACAACCCTTAATTTTTACCCCTCTACCGCCCATATTTTTAAGGCGATACGAAGTTCGCTGGGTCAGCGAGTAATAAATAAAAAATTCCTGAAAACTAACAACAATCGATTAGATGCAAAGCAAGCTGAATTTGAGCTAGAGTAAAGCAAATTTGGCGGTATGCAACATAAACGGCCGTATCTTTTTTAAGTTAACTTACAAGGTATATTGTTTCACAGCTTGAAAGGACCACAGACCTGATTATATGGTTTTAATTTTAATTCGATACCTCCACGAGTTTTCGAGAAAAAGGGTCTTGAACTCTTGACATCTCGGGACTGACGACAAAAGTGATAAGTTAAACTGAGTGAGAGAGCCTTTTTTTTTTGTTGACGATGGAAAATGCATTTACGCACCGTACCGGCGTGTGTTGGACTCCCCGGCGCGGAACAACGCCGGTGCTACCCCCTAAAAACCACCGGTACCCTCCTACGCCCATATAATAAATAATAAATATTGCTAACACTCACACCAATTAGCCTAGCCCCAAAGTAAGCACTATTAAGGCTTGTGTTATGGGATACTAGGGTAACGAATAGAATACATATACTGTACATATATAAGTATATTTATATAGAACTATCAAACCCGGCGAACTCCGTTTCGCCACCAGATGGCTTCGTTTTATGTAACATTTCGTTTGGTGATTAAAAGAAGATTTTTTTTTTTGAAATTTTTCCTGAATTTTCTTTGCTATAAACTTCACGGAGCCCGAGACCTTTCCAACGAATGCAAAACCGTGGAAATCGGTTCGTGCGTTCTGGAGTTATAGCGTCAGGAAGGAAAACCCGACTTATTTTTATATAGTAGATTACATATTAAACATCCATGACTGGAGTACAAATGCTCGTATTCATCACACAAACATCTGCCCCCACCGGGATTCGAACCCGGGACCTCTCGAGTCGGCGACACCATGAAACCCGGCGTACAAACCACTCGACCACGGAGGTCGTCAATATGGGGGCGTCTCAGGGTCGGCGCACCTTAGTGTGCGCCACTTCACTGGGACGCCCCCGGAGAGTGAGAGAGGCCTAGGAGGAGCCTGCCTACCGCTACCGTACGTGTGAGAGGAATGGAAGCCAGACAGACTGGCGTCGTAACGTGTTACGTAATGAAGAGGTTTACCCTCCCTAAGAAGTAATCACTTTAATAAGTGCCGTAACTTTTTTTTACATTAAATTAGAATTTTCATATTGTCACTTCAATTAGAATTGAAAACCACTTATCGTATTGAAATGTATAATATACGTAATTTAAAAGCTACACTAAAAACCACTGTTTATACTTAATACCAATAATTGAAACCCCGACACTATATTTCTAAAGATCATTATTCCTAATATTCGTAGCCCGAATGCACGCTATCAGCAACTTTAGACCTAATACACTGGTGTCGATTCTGGAGTAATTCTCTAAACTTAAAACTAAATTTAACATCAGTCTCTCCTTTTTATTTTGTATAGAGAATAAAAAGGATGCACTGTTGTCAAATTTAAGTTTAGGTTGGTGTTGTGACCATAAAGAGCGAGCAGAGCGAGCGAAGCGTGCGTGCCGCGGCAGCGGCCGGCGAAGCGCCAGAAAAATAATATCAATTCTAAAGTTATTAGGGATGACGTGCATTCGGGCTACAAATATTAGGAATAATGATCTTTAGAGATATAGTGATTCGGGGTTTCAATTATTGGTATTAAGTATAACAGTCACTAAAAACTGTAAAATAACAAAAAACTATGCTTTAATTATAACGCTGTCACTAAAGCTGAATCTTAAATCAATTAAAATTATTTATACCTAAACTGCATTGATGCGTCGGTAACAATAAATATTACTTAACATAAAGATTAGTGGAAATCAACTTAGGCGGCAGTATTTCGGGTCACATGAATGACAAGGCTGCTATTATCTATTTTTGTTTCGTTTCTAAGAAAAACCATATATTCTAAAAACTTAAAAACTATACTTAGTAACAAAAATAATATCTATAAAAAACGAGCGAATCTTACAGTAGTCGCGTATGATGTGTAACATTTGAAACCTCACCTTATATTAGTAAAAAAAGAAATAAAACCTACTACAAAAGGAATAAGCCATTTCAACATTATGTTCTAAAATCAAATCAAATAGCGCGCGCTGTCGCGACTTCCTGTTACACACTTGCGTCCCATTTCACGAAATCACTCCCACAAATTGCAGGAAAGCGAGAGGAAAGATGTTACACGACAAAAAGAAGAGAGTCAGGGCATAGCGAATTTTCCGCCCGAATTACAGCGCCTGTCTTGGGAAATAACCTCCGCTTTACAGAATATCTCAGTAAAATAATATTACCTTTTGGTGGTGTGTTTTTTTTTATATATATGTCCGACAAATGACTCCACCCCGCCTGATGTTAAGTGACGGTGAAGTTCAGACGCGAAGATAGCTGATACAGCAGTTCTGCCTGCAACACCAGCCATCCTCACTCTGCTGGCCTGCATGTTGCTGCTTCACGCCTCTTTTAAAGAATCCCAGGTTGTAAGGTGTTGATCTGTCGGTGGGTAAGGTTGCAGTATTCTACGGGGTAGGGAATTGGGACAGGGTAGGCAACGTAGAGAGGGATAGCTCAACTTAAATCTTATTCCAAAGAAAGTTTTGTAAAAAGTTATCTATAAAAACATTTTTTTTTCTATTAAAATTTTTCTTCAGTACAATTACGAAAACTATAGTCCAGGAATTTTAGCACCATAAATCGGTCCGCTCTGCATAAAATCCTTCTACGTGATTTTTTGATTGGATTATATCAGAGGGTGCCCCCTAAGTATAAAACCGAGTTTCTGTCGCCCGAAACCGCGAGCGTTAGCCGCCATCTTGGAAACCGTTTTTTTGCATATATCTCGGAAACGGTAAGTTTTACGTTAAAAACCGAAGAGATCTTTTTTGTAGAGAACAAAATTTCCCATCTTTTTTATACCAAACTTTTCCCCCTATTGTTGATATTTTCCGATATATTGAAGTAAAAAAACCAAATTTTTTGTTTTTGTAAAGTATCTCAATAATTTTTGGAGATACGAAAAAAATGTTTGAATTAAAGTTGGAGAGCATGAAATTTTCTACAAAATTTGTATAAATTAATATTCTACGATCCTGATTTGTAAACAGCGACTTATATCGATACGGGTACCCCCTCCGACATAATCCAATCGAAAAATAACGTAGAAGGATTTTATGCAGAGCGGACATCTAAAAATCTTGGACTACTATGAGTTTTCGTAAGCTCGCACTCGTACTAAGAGTTCTGATTTTTTTGTTTTCGTTTCAATACAAACAAATAGTGTTTAAATTCTATCATTGAATCGTTTACGTCTTCTTAAACGTATCTTTCAATTTGACGACTCTGTATATAATACAGGGAGAAAAAAACAGCCCTTGCTGAGTTTCTTGCCGGTTCTTCTCAGGACAAGGTCTCCCTCCGCAAATTTGCGAACCGATGGCGTAGCTTTTCGTCATTCACAAGTGCTTGTAACAGCATAGACTGAATAAACGATATTGAATTTTGTTTTTTTTTTAATTTTAAGAATATTTGGTTACTTCTCACCAAAATGGACATAGAAACATAATTTACAATTACGAAAACTATGATAGTTTTCGTGAGCTCAAACTCGTACTAAGGGTACAGTTTGGTAAGTGGGTAAGCGGGTTCTTAAGTAAATAAAAAAATACAATAAACTAAAAATCTAAAGAAAATATAACTAGAAAAAATTCCACGCGGACCAGGCAGCAGACGGGACTCGAACCCGAAAAAATTCCACGCGGACCAGGCAAAATTCCTCTGTCGAAATTCCTCTAGCCATTCTTAAGCTGCCAGGCAGGCAAGCCATTCGACACGGCCGTCAGGGCCGCGGTAGCATAATTGGTCAGTGCATTCGCCCGGATAGCGATGGTACGGGTTCGAGTCCCGTCTGCTGCCTGGCCCGCGTGGATTTTTTTCTAGTTATATTTTCTTTAGATTTAAACATCAAGCAGCTACATGCTTAAAAAAATATAACTACAATAAATTATTTATCATTATCGTTGAAACTGGAAGATTTTTACAACATACGTGTGATTATGAAGATTATTTGTTTTTTTTTTTGTATTAATACTTGATTGCGATCGTAAATAGTTTGTTTTGAGGCATGACGTTAAACCTGAGCACACAACATTTGCAAAAAAAATTGGTTGTCTGTAAAAGTTACGGTTTACGGATGATAATTCTACGTGATAACGTGTCGTTCGCTGTTTTGCTCGGGGCAGTTTTGTTTGTGAGGCTTTTTGTCCCGGTCCGTTTGAACCCAAGCACGCCTCTGTAGCTCTATGGGAGCCTGAGGTAGGCTCTGCGGGGGTGAGGTACTATTCGAGAGGGGGAGGAGGCGTCGAAGGAACCCCTCGACCTCACCTCACACACACCGCGGAACGTTGAAATAACGTGACATGATGTCACATAACGTGACTCGTGACATGGCGTAACACTTTTTCGTGCGTGCAGGTGGTGTTCATTGATTTATACGACACTAGCGGCTCGCCCTCGCTTCGCTTCGGTGTAGAGCTGAAGTGTAGCCTACAGTTTTTGTTCTCAGGCTTGTATTATATACACAATGACATTCATCTATGATTCTTCTTAGGCCTGCACGGTTTAAAATTGACAAAGTTTCATACAAACTTTCATTCCCTATTTTATCCCCTTGGGGGTAGAATTAATCAAAACTCTTTCTTAGCGGATGCCTACGTCATACATAACATCTACCTGCATGCCAAATTTCAGCCCGATCCGTCCAGTGGTTTGGGTTGTGCGTTGATAGATCACTATGTCAGTCAGTTACCTTTGAGTTTTATATATATAGAGATTGTCACTTTCACACAAATGCATATTTATGTATTTGTTTCGCTCCCACTTTCCCGTAAAATTTGTTTGAGATATACGGAACCTTTACAGAACGCAACAAACGAAACTCAATAAAATCTTTTTTCGTGGCGCTGTGTTCAACTCTAAAAAGAAGTCGGTAGGATTGTGAATAAACATTTTGAAAATCAAGTGATAAAACTCGGAAGGATAACTGCGGTAAGCTTCGTACTATTCATTTAAATATTTTCCACGTAGAGCAACAATATATTTTTTTATACATATTCCCCGATACATATAATAAAGAACCTTATCGGCAAGAGTAAATAGGCTTTATTAGAGTTAGTGTGCTCAAGCTTAAAACACAACGTTGATTAACATCAGACGATTGTGGTCAAGCGCATCAATTCTTTTATACACATATATATATTTATATATATAATTCTTCTGTGAGTGTGTATGTCACTGAACTTCTCTTAAACGACTGGACCGATTTTGATGAAATTTTTTGTGTGTGTTCAAGGGGATCTGAGAATGGTTTAGATTCACAATTTTGTCCGCTGGACAACCCCTATTTTTTTAGGGCGGTACGAAGTTCGCTGGGTCAGCTAGTCTTTATATATATAATTCTTCTGTGAGTGTGTATGTCACTGAACTTCTCTTAAACGACTGGACCGATTTTGATGAAATTTTTTGTGTGTGTTCAAGGGGATCTGAGAATGGTTTAGATTCACAATTTTGTCCGCTGGACAACCCTTATTTTTTTAGGGCGGTACGAAGTTCGCTGGGTCAGCTAGTGTATATATATAATTCTTCTGTGAGTGTGTATGTCACTGAACTTCTCTTAAACGACTGGACCGATTTTGATGAAATTTTTTGTGTGTGTTCAAGGGGATCTGAGAATGGTTTAGATTCACAATTTTGTCCGCTGGACAACCCTTATTTTTTTAGGGCGGTACGAAGTTCGCTGGGTCAGCTAGTGTATATATATAATTCTTCTGTGAGTGTGTATGTCACTGAACTTCTCTTAAACGACTGGACCGATTTTGATGAAATTTTTTGTGTGTGTTCAAGGGGATCTGAGAATGGTTTAGATTCACAAAGACGTGTAGACAGGACAACGTCTGTCGGGTCCGCTAGTATATATATAAAAATACATTCTTGCCTTGATGTTTAAATCTAAAGAAAAAAATCACTGCCGTACAGCCTAAGAAATGCTAGAGAAAATTCAAAACAGACAGAGATCAGGAGCGCGAAATCATAATGGTCAGTGCATACGCCCGGATAGTCAAGGGTGCCGGTTCGAGTCCCGTCTGCTGCCTAGTCCGCGTAGATTTTTTTCTAGTAAATTTTCTTTAAATTAAAAAAAAATATAAATACCAGAATCTGGCAAACATTCTTTCAGAAACCATACCAGTGACCTTAATATTACCACGGAATATATTTTAATAGTACTAATATATATAAAATTTAAAAAAAACTAGGTGGAATTATATCCCACGTTAAAACAGAAAGATTTACCTTCACAGACATTGTGCTTGTTCGTCACCGTAATTTTACAAAAGCGGAATTCACTTCTGGGATTAAGGCCTCACTCCTCAACAGCATTCTCGATTTCATTGATGATTTTCTTGCATATTAATCGTTTATTAAAATCTAATGATGTCCCACATGCCCCGGTTTAACGAGACGTCTGCCATACCGGTTTCATTGACCTGCTATTATTTAATGCCGTAATACCACTAAAAATATCGGATTATCAGAAACAACTTGTTGGACTTAGACTTAGATACGCATGAATGAAATAACACATTTTTTTACAAGTTTTATAATGGTGTATATTTTATTCTGTGCGCGGTTTTGTATGCGCAATGTGCAATAATATTTAGGAATCTTTCGAATGCATTCAATAGAACTTGAGTACTTTTTATATAAAATCAAAATTTGATCAAAAGACACTTAATTAAAAAAATAGACTTTATTTCGGACACAATTTACAAACTTGTCGGTACTTATATCTTTGGAAAAAAAAAAGTTTATAAAGAAAATATAACTAGAAAAAATTCCACGCAGACCAGGCAGCAGACGGGACTCGAACCTGCACCCTTCGCAATCCGGGTGAATGCACTGACCAGTTATGCTACCGCGGCCCCCACGGACCGCGTCGAAATTCCTCTAGCCATTCTTAAGCTGCAAGGCAGCGCCATCTCTTCGCATTATAGGTAACCCACAATGTCAAATGAATACTTTTACAAGTATTTTTTTAGTTTTTTAAAGTTTATTCAAATATTTGGTTTAATTGAGTTTTTTTTTCGTATTGTATAAGGCTTTGGGTAACAAAGTATTCATAGTATGAAAATTTTAAAGCTATACCGTCGGACAGATGGACAAAAGGACACACCTTAAGGTATGGAATCCTAAAAAGAACATTTCGCATTAATTTGTCAAGAACTTTTATCACATTTAAACGACCTATAAAATTTAAGCTCTGTCTTGGTTACATTTATTTTGATTCTAATTCAAAGAAACTAATTTGTTTATTTCAACTTTATTATGAGGCGAAGACCATCTCGTCTGAGTGCCGTAAAAGTGTCTTACATGAATCTCCACGTGTTAAAAGTCCTATCAGTCGTTTCCTATATTGATAGCATTTTTTACGAGCGCTCGACATCCAATGGTGACAAATATTTTACCCCACAATGGAAATTTAAGAGGAGTCAACTCGTAAATGAGGAATTTATTACAAATATATGCATTAAACGTCGTAATATTTGGTTCGTGTGTTAAAATATCGTTAAAATGAAGACTGTCGTATTGATTATTTTAGCTGCTATTAACATATCAAATAAGAGTATACTAGAAACGATTCTGACTGAGATCAAAATTTATATGAATATTATTCTCATGTTGAACTATACGCCAAATAGGCGTTTTTCTCTTTGATATTTGGTTAAAATTTACAATTAAACTTAAAGTAAGCTTCAAGATTATTGCCAAAATCTAACTTAAAAATACTTACGTAGTAGTGAAATCCTTATAATGCACTATATTGGTTTCACTGCAAAGCTGCACCAAAAATATAAAAAACCGAAATCCTAAAAAAATCGCACAACAACCACAAGATGCACACTTAAATCTTCAGCAAACATTCATCTTGGTAGTTACAAACTCATAAATTGTCCAAAATAATCGTGGCCGATTGAGATATCTGTTCAAACGTAGCATTTTCAGATATTGCTTAAACAATTTCGACTTTAACTCCTACTACATTAGATGTATTAAGTTTAAAATTCTTAAATGTAAATTGACCATATTGGAGTCCTTTATCATCTGCCGCATCTCTCCTTCATTCAACTTTGTACCCTGTTATGTTCAATTAAGATCGCCGTCTGTTGTTTTGGCTTCAATCGTGGGTGCCTCTGCTTCATTCTAAAATAAACTCTCTTCCGAACAGTTAGATTTCATTTCATGTGGGGCGATGATCAAATTTACTTGCCACAGGGCGGTCTCACACGTCGTGATCTAAGGACTTGGTAATCATAAATTGAGACTCCCTAATAGTCAGTTCGCGCATTGCCTTAAGGTTTTAAGGGCGAATGAACCTTAAAAGACTTGTTCCGCAGCATTTTTCCGTGTGGTTCATTTTGAAATTTACTTTCATTGCAATGTATGGGAAGTATAAGAAATTATCTAGCTATTTCACAGTCATATGATCTATTTTAGCTATCATAAACACATGATCGCTGATGATAGCATTACCAATATTGATAACAAATAAAACGAAAGACTAGATATTTTATCTATAGTATGTTTCAGCATTTACTAAAATGATCAACAGTGACCGAAATTACTTAAAAAGGAAAACAAAAAGTGATCGTGTTTATAATTTAGATAACTTTGTTGTCTTGTAATTTTTTGGTATAACTTTTAGTAAATTCATGATAGCCCAATAAGATTTAAACGTTAATAATAATAATAGGTTACAGAATCCCAAAAAGGGAAACAGATGTTTTCCGATAATGATAATGAGATTGTGCTCAATTGTGTTTTAACTACCACATAAAGTGCAAATAAATGCCATTAAAGCGCATTAAGTTCACCTGGAAAGGGCGTAGAGACATTAAAAAGAAACTAACATTGTTTACTTCGCCGTTTTCGTAGAGAAAGGAAATAATTATTTCGTTAATAAATTCTGCTTAATGTCTGGTTGGATCGCGTTCTAACTATTAGTGATGTCTTGTTAAGCAGATCAAAGTTTTATGAGTGGTCGAGTGATCAGAGGTCCTCACAAGAAAGCTTAGAAAGAGGTACTTCCTTTTTTATGTTTATGCAGGCAAACCAGCTTGCAGTCCTCCTGATGGTTAGTGGTCACTTGCATCACCAAGGGTATCACTCATGCGTTCCTGACTTTGATGGAATAGGTTTATCCTTTTTTAAGACCGTCATCATAGCTAACAGGGAAAACCGCTGAGGGAAGGTCAGTCCAGATCTTTTTGGTTAATTTATTTTTTTATTAAAACGACATTCAAGACAAGTATGTCACAAAAAAAAAGACTGCAAAATACCCACTACGAAGAAAGATAAGAATTTTTGATACCTCGCTGGCAGAAATCATTTAAAATACACAAAAAAAATTATAACTCGAAAACTAAGAAAAATTGCGGAACATACATGGGGTATTTTCGGATACCACCAGGTGCGAGGAATCAAAAAAAAATTGTTGACGTCACTAGTTAGACCACCCTGTATGTTACAATATTTAAAAACTTGTTATTTTTATATTGAGTTATATCTGTTACCTGTATTTCATAACCCACTGTCGATGGCGTGGATTTGCATAGAAGTAGCCTATTCGCTCTTTAGATTTTAGGTTTGTAGAGATTGTTTCATAGGTTTAAGGTCTATATTTGGTTAATATTTGTTTTCCCACAATGTTGCTCGAATTGTGGATATCATCTATTATAATTCAGATACGAAATAGTTTTACGAATTCAAGAGTTTATTAAAAAGTCATATGGTCACATTTAGAAACGTTAATATTTTTTAAAATTTAATTAAATTGAATGCTGTCTTGTCTATGTGCTAGAGATTGAAAGTTAGTTAATTTTACAAGCAATCAATTTAATTCACGTCTTTGAATTGATCGTTAATAATTTATGAAGCGCTCTATTACGCAACGAAGAGCATGTTTAATCGGGGATTAGAGAAGTCAAGCATCTTTAGCAAAAGGCCAACATTGGATGGGCGATCATTTTATTATTTCTAACATAAAATAATCTCAATAAAATTGTCCATAAATTTTGAAAATCTATGCCGGTTCGTTGACACTATTATCACACTATTAAAAGGAACAATTTGTACAAACATTTTGTATGTATTTAGTTTTATTTTTTATCACCGTTGGTAGTCGTAAAAAAATCGTAAAATCTGATACATGGTGCCACGCGCGCATTAGATCAATCTGTGCGTAGTTCAATTTACGATGTGTTCCGTAAAAAATATCGTTTATTACTAAAGGCATAAGGTCGTGGGATTTAACGAAAGGATGTATGAATTGGAGACTTGCATGAATGGTGTAATCCGATACACCCGAAGTGTGAAATTCGCCTGATAAGAGTGTTCTGTTTAAGTTTATGGTCACTCAATGAGCAACTTCAATGAGATTTGATGTCACGTATATAATCGCCAATCTGCGTTAGACTCGGGTTGAACATTATGTCTGTTCTCACAGCGATTCTAAGCCCATGCCCAAGCTGTGGGCATAATAAAAGACAACGATGATGTAACATTTTTAACAAAT
Source organism: Chilo suppressalis (assembly GCA_902850365.2). Lineage (NCBI taxonomy): Eukaryota > Metazoa > Arthropoda > Insecta > Lepidoptera > Crambidae > Chilo > Chilo suppressalis. The sequence continues at coordinate 2,916,853 of OU963907.1, forward strand.
AAATCATTATGAGGGGGTTTTCTAGAATTCTAAACACTAACACACAGTCATGCTGTTGATACAACGGACGTACCAACAGCGTAAACAAATATGTTGTTGTAATATCATCCTAGTTTATTATCTATAGTGTTGTAATCATTTAAATATCGTAAAACGTTTATTAAACCAACAGACTTCGTACCGCACAGGCACAATTAAGAGGGGAACGTGTTGGCTCGTAAACGCTTCGCCCATCGTCTATCGGGTACATAGGTTCCCACATTAAACCCCAAAGCGTCGCTAAGCCGTCATAAAAACCGCTCACTTGCCCTTTAATAGTCTACGATCTATCAAAAAAGCCGGACGATATACTAAAAATAGAGAAGTCCTTAGATTTGTCGATAGTTGGAAATTTATAATAAAGTTCGAAGCATTAATAAATTAATATAGAACTGGATTGGATAACAAGTAACTAGAACATAATGAGATTGACGTATATAAAGATAATTGTAATGAACAAATTATACCAAATACGTATGTCATACGAGTTTTATGAAAGTATCTTGTTATCACAAGGAGCAATGTAGGCTTATTGCATTGTGCTGAACATGTTTGTATCGCTAGTATTAAGCCTTCTTCAAAGAATGATATCTTTTCTTTTTAGATAAAATTAATCATTCTCATTGTAAGTGAAAGCGACTGATTGTTTATAAGTATACATTGTTTCAAACAATGGGTCTTATTTATTTTTTGTGATTTGATTTATGTCTATTGTACCCGCAATTTCATCTACGTAAAATAACTCTCTACCCATATTATGTTTCATCGCCTATTTTGCCTTTGAAGTTACTTTTTGCGATAATAGTTAATCCAAAGAGAACCTTCACATCAATCATATGAGTTTGTACATTTTTTTTTCTACTTTTATCGTTATCGATATCGTTTAGATGCTTAATGTGACAGCGCTATTCGGGAGAATAGACTATAAATCACTTCACGGAGAAACGTAAAGTTTGAGGATATAGAAAACAATTTATATCGTCTTCAATATCATTTCGAGTTATGGGCACCACTTGCCCGTACAAGCAAAATATTGCTGATAATGTGATAAGAGGCCTGGCACGCGAACCGTCCACGCTGCCCAAGCGCCCACAGTACGTGCTTTGCGCCTGATAGGGGCTCATGCAACATGCTTGCTCAAGACGATCACTTAGACTTATTTGCTGACGGTCTAGGGAGATTAATTACCATGACTCGCAGATTTTAGATTCTGGGTTTTAATCTGTAATGCTTAAATAATAATATTCTCTCAATCTAATTACATTTGACATTCAAAATAATGTTTTTGGCCGGTCTTATGCATTTTCTAGTCATTTTTTTTAATTTGTAACATATTTATTAGTTTCACGTTTTCAATTGTATCTTATTGACATTTTTGATTCTGTAACTTCGTTGACTTTGATGTATGTTTATTTTAATTTTGACTTTTTAATTGTGGTTCTACTTATGATTATTTCTAAGTAATGAATGTTTTTGTATTGCATTGCATTGACTTGTTGGTGAGTTGGACTTGCTCTGTAAACTAGCATGTGAAACTGAATCGTTCGTAATCGTAAAATCGTATGAGGCGGGTCGTTGCGTTCCCTAAAAAATGGTTGAGCGAAGCGATGGCTGGTTCATGCGTCATGCTCGTGAACGAGTGCTGCCAGCGGAGATGAGGTTGCTCTTGCTTCATTGGGTACTATTAATCGTTGTACTAAACTTTAATCGTCCACTATTATTCTTTTTTGCCTAAACCTTAGGACACGGCATTCATAAACTTTGTTAAACCAGTTTTTTATATAGTCATAATTTTTATATTATTTGCATTTGTAATGGAAAGTGTAACAAAGTAACTTTGAGCTACCTCATATTGAAGTCATTTTTCAATTTGACGACTCTGTATATAATACAGGGAGAAAAAAACAGCCCTTGCTGAGATTCTTGCCGGTTCTTCTCAGTACAAGGTCTCCCGCCGTAGATTTGCGAACCGATGGCATAGCTTTTCGACATTCACAAGTGCTTGTAACAGCCTAGACTGAATAAACGATATTGAATTTTGAATAAATAAATTAAACTGCTGATTGGAGAAAATTATTCTGTCCTATTAAACAAACTATAACCTAAGCATTCAACGCTGTTAAATTTGTTTTAGTTTGTAGCGCTTCTGATTTTAGCTCTAATAGCTACCTTTAATTTCTCAGTCTTTTATGTAGTTCACAAGTACGAGTTCTTCTTAGTTTCGGGTTAAATGCCTAATTGTTGTTATTTGTCCAGAAATCATTTTACATTCCGTAATAACACTTTGACGAAGCCACATCTTCAACTACCTAGAATCTAGACCAAAGATGGGCAAAGTGCGAACCGTGGGCCATCTCCCGCCCTCGGATAGTTGAAATTCGACCTGCGACCATCAAACAAAAACCAAAGGTACTCCAAGAAGTACCATTTTGTCACATCTTCCTATAAGAATCACCCCACTGTCGAACCTGGTATGTACCCAATTTACTTCGCAAACTGCAGAAGGAGAAGGGGTGCGTGCAAATCGTAAGTGGCCCGAGCAAAAACTTGACAATAAAAATTGCCACGATAAGCAAAAAAATTGCCCATCCCTGGTTTAAACGATGTTGTGGTAATAAAAATTGTAGATGTATCAATAAAAGTTGTTTCTGTATAAGCACATATAGGAAACTAACGGCTCGCCCTCGCTTCGCTTCGGTATTAAGCTAAAGTGTAGACTACAGTTTTTGTTCTCAGGCTTGTATTATACACATTGACATTCATCTATGATTCCATTTATACCTGCATGCAAAGTCTCAGCCCGATCGGTTTAATATTGACAAAGTTACATACAAACTTTCATTCCCTATTTTATCCCTTTGGGGGTAGAATTGATCAAAATCCTTTCTTAGCGGATGCCTACGTCATAATATCTACCTGCATGCCAAATTTCAGCCCGATCCGTCCAGTGGTTTGGGCTGTGCGTTGATAGATCACTATGTCAGTCAGTCACCTTTGAGTTTTTTATGTATAGATATATGACCCTGATTTTGATACTCACTGTAAGAGCACGGCGCTATAGAATTATGTTATTTGGCTTAAGGCTACTGAGTAGGGGTTCCATAGAGGAGGGGTAGCTCCAATTCGAACAGGAAACCCGTTGTGCCTTTTCACTTTCAATATTTCCTGTTACATAGGAGCGTGCGAATCAATAGACAGCTTATTGGGTACAGTAGTACGAATCAATCAAGTCAATGTCAAATTTTGTATGAAAACTTGAACGGCAGCGCCATAATGGACGTAACGAAAACTTATAATCAGTACTCATTTGACAATGACATATAGCACTCACAAACTATTCGAATTCGATGCTTGTTCGTGCTAAGGGAACTGGTTTATTACAATAGGGTATTTGACAGTATTAAAAATAAAGTGCCGATGGTGTCGACACTGGCACGATTCTCTAAATGTAAACTTAAAATTGACAACAGTGTATCCTTGTCATTCTCTATACAGAATAAAAAGGAGAGACTGATGTTAAATTTAGTTTTAAATTTAGGGAAATCACGCCGGAATCGACGCCAATATTAGCATCTGTATTTAGAATGAATATTAGCAGGAGTTTTTACTATATTTACAGAAAAAATATTCATAATTTTACTAAAAACCCACGATAAAGATAATTTTCTTGTCTATTGTCACGTGACCCGAAACGATTTGGATTGGTGGAGTCTAAAATGACGTCACACCCAAGTAAACTTCCGGTTAAAGTGACATTAGATTGTATGATTTGACGTTTTAATGACAGTCGTGTGACGTCACACACTAGTGAGACGCCATATTGTCCAGAGATACGTTTTTTGCAGCAACTTGAAAATAGAGTTTTTGATTTAGTTTTTTTACTGAAATACACAACATAATGATGAATATCCACTTTTAATGGACTCTATAAACATTAGTAAATAACGTGAGATCGTTTTCTAAAACTTGTCAAATACCCTATTGACGTTTTGGGACGCAGCCCTCAAATACCCACATATTTAACACTTCCGAAAAGCGTAAAAACAGCAGTTATTGGATTTTTCATGTTACTTATTCTATTACGATTTAACACTAAGGTTTTATCCATTAGTTTTATTTAAAATTGCATTATAAAGACATTTCCTACGAAAACAACGGTAAATTTATTCATGGAAACGTCAAATTCGTCTTGTTACCACTTGGAATAATTTAAAAGACATAAATATCTATTTTATAAGTGGGTATCAAGTTACGGGAGATACTGTTTTGTTTGACTTAATGTAAATCGGTGAAAATAACTATCACGTTTTGTATTATAATAGAAATGAAAACACAGAAACTTGATAATTAAAAAAAAGACATTTAGGTAATGGTTTTATGATTTATTTACATAATTACAAGATATAGAAATAAAATAACAAGAACTTAAAACCTACCTAAACTATAAAATTTAAATACAAATTAGCTTAAACTACTTATAAATAATATATAATTCACAAAATGAAAATATGCAATTGGAGAGGCCTATGTCCAGCAGTGGACTAGGATAGGTTGTTGATGATGATAATGACAAAATGAAAAATAAGTCAGCCCCGGCGCCGCCGTCTGGAATAGTGATGTAACGAATGTAATTTTTTGAACATTCGCGAATGCGAATGCGGATGCCAATATCTGGAACCAACATGCGCGAATGCGAATATATTGTATGTATTTGTTCAAAATTGGCGCCAATTGTCTATGGCATGGTGGCAGTCTCGTTCGAATTGCCGAGTTGATATGAACTCATCCAATGAATTTTGAGGTTAGAGTTTGAATAGTGATTAATTAACATGAGTATATCAAATTCTAGTGAAATATGGACTTTTTTCACACTTTGCGATGCTGAACGAGCTAAATGCAAGCTGTGTAACAATGAATATTCAAGGAAAGGAAGAACTACAACTTCTTCAAATTGTTTTTTTTTATATTCATATATTCGCAAAATGATACGTATAATCGTTACATCACTAGTCTGGAATGGTGCCCAATAGGCTGGCAGCATTGCCACGTTGAATGGTAAGGATAATCCGTTGACCAAGATAGCTGACAGCTTTTTGGTTAACAGTCACTTCGGTGAGTCTCTTTGATAATTCCTTAAATAAGGAACGAGTGCTTGGACCTCATGGGCCCATAGTCTCAACACCAAATGTCACAAATTTACAGTTCTCATTGAGAGCTGAAATTAGGTAATTATATAAATACTTACACAAATAGTCCCACTGTCAGACTCCATGCAATACGAATAGTGAGTGATTTGAATAAAAACTAAAACCGGTCAAATTAAGTATTAATAAAATTAATCATAATAGTAATTAATAAAATTCAAGTGTCATATCATATGATTTTGTATTTGTATTTTGTAAAAAGATAAAGTTGAGAATCTAAGTGTCGCCGCACACGGGCCACCGACCACAACCACAAAACGCCGCCACCGGCATATTTCTTGTAGTTTTCATACATTTTATATGGACTCGCCACACACGGTACGCCGGTGGCCGCCACACGCTACAAATCGTCGTTGCTCGCTTCTTGTGGCCCGCACCGGCCACTTAATGCGCCGATACAAAACGCCGCCACACGTCACTCACGCGATTCCCCACCCCTCTCTCCCTTACCTTAATCGGCCGCTGTTGCGCGCTTCAGCCACTTTAGTAGCCGCTTCTAGCTTCTCGTGACGGCGTTTGTGGCTGTGGCATGTGGCCCGTGTGCGCTGACACTAAGAAGAAATACAGTCCGAAATAAAAAAAATCATACTCGTATCTCAAAACTAAGTTTGGTTGGGTTGAAACCTTTTCATTTAACAACGTCCAATTGATATTAGAGCTACACAGCGACTTTCTGGTTTACCAAAAATGCCCTATTTCATGTTGGTGCTCGCTCGTCAGTTGTTATTATTTTATTTTTATTGTTTGATGATAAAGCGACTATATACACATAAAAAACCGGCCAAGTGCGAGTCGGACTCGCGCACCGAGGGTTCCGTACAAACCTGCAAGGTTTACAAAGTTCGTTCATTACGACAATCGAGTCATAACTATGGTATTTTTATTGCAAAATGAAATTCATAACATTACAATGGGGAAAGATGGAGGAGCATAAATTTAAGACAAAGATCTCTTTATCGTTTAAGTAATATGGTTGTACTTTTGCGTTTTGCGTTTTTGCGTTGACTTAGAATTTTTTTTTTTCACGGGTTAAAGGCAATTAGATCTAAGTATTTGATATGAATTTCAACTTGATAGCTCTACGCGTTCATGAGGAAAAAAGTAATAAGTTTATATTTATTAAAAAATATATATTTTGTAATGTAACTAAAAATTTAAGGTTTTCGGAATTTTTCCTTTATGTGTGCTATAAAACGTTGCTTCATGCCAAATTTCAAGATTCTAGGTCGACTGGAAGTACCCTTTAGGTTTTGATTCCCTTGCGAGTACTTGCGAGTTTCAAAATATGCAGCTTAAATTGCTGTTTCTTTTGATTGCGTTGACATAGAAGTTTGATTTTGTTACAGCTTAAAGGTATTATAGACCTGAGTATTTGGTATGAATTTCAATTTAATACCTCTACGCGTTTATGAGGAAATGGGTAGTAAGGTTAAAATTATTAAAAAAAAATATATTATGTGATGTAACTAAAAATTTATGGTTTTCGTAATTTTTCCTTTATCTATGCTATAAGACGTTGCTTGGTACCAAATTTCAAGATTCTGAGTTCACGGGAAGCACCCTGTAGGTTTTGATTCCCTTGCAAGTGTCGAAAATTTGCGGCATAAACGGCTGTATCTTTTGATTGCGTTGGCTTAGAAGTTTGATTTTTTCACAGCTTCAAGGGACAGTAGACTTGAGTAATTGATATAAATTTCAGCTTCATACCTCCACGCGTTCCTGAGAAAAAGGGTCTTGACAGACGGACGGACGGACAGACGGACAACAAAGTGATCCTATAAGGGTTCCGTTTTTCCTTTTGAGGTACGGAACCCTAATAAGATGACCTCAGTGGTATAGTGGCATGAACTGGTTTTCAAAGTATCGCCGACTCTGAGGTATTGGGTTTGAATTCCGGTAGAGGAAAATGTTCGTGGGATGAACGACCTTTAACAGTTAGAGAGATAAAGCACACTAAAATGGCCACTATGCCTATTGCTGGGAGGGATGTTTAAACATTATTATTAACACTCAAAATGCACCTTTGGCACTCTGCAAAACGTGACGCATGTAAAAGCCGTAAAAGTAAGCATGAATTTAATTAATCATATGAACTCAAACTTAATCCTTTGAATTATTATTTCCTTCTCGTTTTGCTTGAGTACATTTAAATAAAAACTAGTTTTAACGGGTAATGCACGAAACTTTTTTTATTTTTTGACGTTTCGCAGCCTTTTCAGGTCTGCATCTTCAGAATAATGATTTTTTTTTGCCACCAAGCCTATAAAAAATATAAAAAAAAAACATTATCCTGACGATGCAGAATTGAAAAGGCTCCGAAACGTCAATAAATAAATAAAGTTTCGTGCATTACCCGTTAAAACTAGTTTTTATTTAATGAGTGATGTGCGTGAAAACCTAAGAATCAATTTTCTTTAGTCGTAGGTCTATAACTTATAACTTATAAGTAACGCGAGTTTTTATCTAGTTCTTCCATATAAAGCTTGGATCCGCTTTTAATAATGTTTCGATTCGTAATAAGTAACCAAGCAATGCTTAAATCACTTTCACCGACCAATGAGTCTCATAAGTCGTCAACTACAATTTATTAGGGAGTCTTAATTTTAATAGTCTAGAATACTCGTTAAGGTAGCTTGTCTACTCGCACAGTTCATAGCATGACATAGTTAATACAAAATCATATTTTGAATGTTCACCTATGGAGATCAAAATCTTCATCATCATCAAGCTATTAATGTCCCCACTGCTGGGGCACAGGCCTTCCCTATGGATGGAATAGGGAGTTTGGCCCAGTGCGGATTGGTGGGTGCTAACGACTGCGGATGCAACCGGGACCAACGGCTTAACGTGCCTTCCGAAGCACGGAGGAGCTCGAGATTAGATTAACCAACTTCGTTGAAACTTCGTTGAAGTTAAGTAACTGCGAAAGTTACTTAACTTCAACGATCGCAGCCGAACGCGCTAACCACTTGCGCCATCGAGCTCCTCAATCAAAATCTTACTAATATTATTTTAAGTATGTATGTTGTCATGTATGTTGTATGTATGTTGAAAACATAGAAATAAATGTGTGGCTGCATAAGCTTTATTGATCAGGGTGACGATTCTTCTAAGTACAACAATTAATAATCATGCATGAATGGTGTTTCAGTCGTTTTGATTTTTGACAAAGTTCTTTGTTGATCAAACATCGAATTACAAACGCATATTAATAATAATAACACATGAGATTTTGATTTTGTGTTTCAGTAACAAGAACTGTATAAAAGCGATACTTTGGAACCACAAGTGATACCCGATTATGATTTTAACTTAGCAGAATTGTTTGTTTCGTAGCTACAATGCATATTGCTCAAGAAACACAACACTGTAAGAATTTATGTACTTTTGTGGCAACTTTAGAATTGAAGTGATTTATAAAAAAAAATAGCAAAATGACTTTTAAACGTGAAACGACATAAAAACATGTATTCAATCAGTTTATTAATAATAAACAGGCTCTTTTAGGCCAGAAGAAGACATACACGCGCCTCCCTCAGTATTGAAGTACCCCATTCAGTGTTGCGTGGACATATTTTATTTCATTTTCCTTTAATTTAGAAAATCATTAATTATTAAACTAGCATATTACAAACTTGGTCATCTATCAAATATATAACATTAGAAATAAATCGCCTCTATATTAAATAGTAACGTAGTTGTTTTATGTTGTTAAGTAAAAAATGGGCACAAAGTGAAATAAGCCAATTATAATAAACTGTTTTCGGAAAATAAGTGACATGTTTTTTTTGATGATTAATTAACAAAGGTTCTAATGAGTTATACAGACTGGTTTAGTAAACAATTCCTATTCTACCATTAACAATAAAAAATATGACAATAAACGTATAAATTATAGCATTATAATAGAAAAGCAAAAAAAGGCCAACTTGTCAATCACATTTTTAGCGTTTACCAAAAAACAAGAATTTTGGATTAGGTCACTTCAATTCTAAAGGTGCGATGTATATTTCAAATAGACACCAAGCCTAACATAACTAATCAACACACGTCATCTGTTCCTATAATAAATGATGTTTACGATAGATGAGATAATGATAAAGATATACTCCGATGAGGGAAACGTAATCGCCTTCCTTACTCTAAGTTTGAGTACTTTTAGTTGCTTAATAAATTTAGTTAGTGAAATTCTTTCTAACGACACAGGTGTTGATATTTTTATGGACTTTTATTAATTTGAATAGATAACGTTGACTGTAAAGATGATACCGACTCAGTATACAATCATTAATGTCTCTTAAATGTATCTTGTTCATCTAAACGATTATAACACTTGAGGAATAAAGATCTAATCAACAGATTTCATTACGAAATCTGTTAGAATTGAAGATGTGTAATTAAAATTGACGTATTATTTAAATTTAGCATCTCTTAATATTTTGAGACATTATCTATACTAAGTATAAAGTGAATATTTATCTTATTTACAATTTTATGAATTGCGGAGCATAAATAAAGTGACAATGCTATCTTATGTAAATCTGTGATCCATGTATATTCCAAACAAGGATATTCTTAATGTACCCACTCAGAAAATCTAATATTTGAATGAGTCAATTGTATATCTAGATCAAATTTTTCGGCTTTTTTGGTTCCATCCCAATAGTTATGTTACGATCACAGCTGCAAGAAGGTACAATAAGACAATCAAGTTCTATTTCAGCGATGTAACGAGCAATGCGAGTTCTGATAACAATGAAAGGAAATGTCATAATGTCATGTTTATGCCGGGACAGAATCAGCGCAGAGGCACTAAATTTCTAGATAAAATATAAAGCTGGGCCTATGAGTCGTAAAACTTGTGTGATACATTTGCTGGACAATCTCACCAACGAATAATTCATGATTCAAACTAAACATGAGGCTTAGTAAAGCACCGTTATAGTATCGAAGGCAGAGGTAAAAGTTTTATTAAATTTATCGACTATCAGAACATCTGAAATTTAACATGTACTTATGAATGAAGTAAAAGAATACCCATTGCCCAAAGCTATATTAAAAAGGTTTTATATATAAATTGAATTAACAAAAACAATAAAAATAGGGATTATTACTTATTTTACTCTATCAACATTATAAGATAACATGTCACATTAGGATGCATTAAATTAATTCGACGTCTCTGATTTTGACGAGAGAGTCTGCGCGGAAAGAGAATGGGCGTGACGTAAAACAGAACTAACATTAATATTTTTATTTGGCAATCAAACCCAGCAATCTGTAAAACGTAAAAGTTTTATATTGATACGGATTTGTTTGTTGTTGTGATTTCTTGTGGTTTTTTGTATTTAATTATGTCTAAAAGGGGTAAAACCTTACAAATACGGTAGAAAAGCACTACAGCGCCCTCCAATCTAAATCCCATTCTCTTTCCGCTCAGACTCTAAGCATTTATTCACAGTTTCTCTCTTACATATGATAGTGCAATATCAACATCATTCGTGTTAAATTATCGGCAAGCTAGACCACACACGGGCTTTCGACAATGTAACATAGAACTAGGGATGCAGAGGAATAATGCGTGGGCCCTGATTGCTGCCTTGAGGCATGCCTGCCTAGTAGCGGTCGAGTTTATGACTCATAGCGGTTTATTGGAGTTTTCGTCCGTAAATCCCGAGGCATATTGTAAGGATTTGTCATTTGATGAAGTGTTTGTCCGCTAGCCCTCGGAGCAATAGATGCGATTTGTGGAGACACTTACTGTCGCTGTGATTATGTTATTCATTTTATATGGAAACTAGCTGTCCGCCCTCGCTTCGCTTCGGTGTAGAGCTGAAGTGTAGACTACAGTTTTTGTTCTCAGGCTTGTATTATACACAATGACATTCATCTATGATTCTTCTTATACCTGCATGCAAAGTCTCCGCCCGATCGGTTTAAAATTGACAAAGTTTCATACAAACTTTCATTCCCTATTTTATCCCTTTGGGGATAGAATTGATCAAAATCCTTTCTTAGCGGATGCCTACTTCATAACATCTACCTGCATGCCAAATTTCAGCCCGATCCGTCCAGTGGTTTGGGCTGTGCGTTGATTGATCACTATGTCAGTCAGTCAGTCACGCCTTTTCATATAATCTGACGTTTGGTTTATTCTTGAATAAACACGACAACACACTTACATAATTACAAAACAATTTAAACTTAAGGGAAAATATGATTGCAAAGCTGAAACAACACAGCTCAGCGTGGAATATTTCATTCAGAAACAAGATACTGATTTTCGGATGTGACCAAGTCTTCGTTTGGTTGCCTGTAACAAACATTCTTAGTGAATTTTTGAGTCCCTATTATATTATGTACCGCGTTTGAGTTATCTGTCAAATGCATTTTCTTATTTTTTAGTATTTGTTATTTTCATCTTTTGTTGGTTATGTATGAAAATATCAATAGAAAAACGGAAATGTCTGTACTTTCCTAATCAGATAATATTAAAGACTGGCTTAAAACCAATCTAATCCCCGCATATTTAGTTATCCTTATTAATTACTTTTGAAATGTTAGGTAAACGCTGACTGTAACATCTAAATATACTGACATCTATTAACCACTTTATAATGTGAGGACCATTATACGCAATTGACATAGCGATGTGTGGGCGTCTCTATTTATGTATACGCTAAAGAAATAATTAATGCATTCAATAAATTAAATATCAACATCATAATATTTACCTTGTTAGCAACTTGAGCGATCCTCAATTAGTATAGTTTCTAATATAACAAAAGGATATAATCATGTTTATATTATTCGGTCTTAAGAATCCTGTGAGGAGCGCGATGGCACAGGTGGTTAGCGCGTTCGGCCTGTAGACTAATAAGCTAGTTGACTCATGTCAAATTGCACTATAAAAATGTCTATTTCTTATAATTTTTGGTATGAGGAACCTAAATACATCAATTTCACTTCATAAAATTAGAAGATGGCTCTAGTAATTTAATTTGAAAAATAGTTTTTTAGTCTATGCTTTTTAAACACTAAAAACGCTGTTCACCATGATTGTGACGTCAACATAATAGCAAAACAACTAAACGTCATTGTCGTGTTACTGTGGTTTCTTTCGTCCGACTAAAATATATCTAAAATCTCTTATATCTTGAAGAAAAGTTTCCGTTTATAGGTTTTCTTGACTAAAATAATGCTGGACGCCGGATTTGTGAAAGCAGAAACGACAAAACTCTTTGACTTAGCAGGTACATTTATAACCTTAAAAATTTAAACCACAACATTTCTGGAGTTTTTAACGATGTCTTTCTTTATTCTCGTATACAAGCATGATAATTATTATATTTATGATGAAATCTATTAGAAATCATGGTTTTGTAATGTAAATTCAGATAGGTTATATCCTACGTTTGGACTGGGAAATAGAAATAAGAGAGGGGAGAGATTGGTTCAATTTTGCAAAGAATACAACCTGATTATAGCTAATACAATTTTTGATCAACCTAGAAGAAGGAGGTACACTTGGAAAATGCCGGGAGGCCTAGGAAGATATCAACTAGACTATATTATAGTAAAGGAAAAGTACAGAAGTATGATTGGAAACTGCAAGGCGTACCCAGGTGCTGATCTGAATACTGACCATAACTTAGTTATGTGTAAACTGAACATCAAGACCAAAACAGTTAAAAGAAGGATAAGGACGAAACAACTTGATCTCAATAGAATAAGGAATAGTGATATAGTAAAGGTGCAATATAGGAATAAGTTAGACGAAAACCTAAAAATATATAAGGAGAGTTTAGAAGAAGATAATTTTAGTAACGCAATAAAGAGTGTGGAAGATAAATGGTGCAATATTAGAGATATAATAAAGAAAAGTGCAAATGAAAGCATATTAAAAGAGAAAATCAAACCAAGGAAAAAGTGGATGCAGAAGGACATAATAGATATGATGTTGGAAAGAAGGAAATATAGAAACAAGGACGATGAAAATAGTATTAAAAGTTATAGGAAACTGACAAATAAGATAACTTTAAAATGTAGAGAGTACAAACAGAAAAATATGGAAAAAGACTGTGAAATGATTGATCATTGTATGAAACATGGCAGGGTGGATAAAGCATACAATATTATAAGGAATTTAAGTAGAAAGAATAAAACAAAATCCACAGCTATACTGGATGAGACAGGCAGGGTATTGATAAATAATAAGGAAATAATGGATAGATGGAGGAGATACGTTGAGACACTATATGGGGGAATAGGATTAACCATGGACGATATTGAAAGCGAAGAGGACGTGGAACTGGACAGTTTGGGACCAGAATTAATAAGAAAGGAATTTGACATCGCATTAAGGAGCATCCAGAATAGAAAAGCAGTAGGCAATGATGGAATGAATATAGAGTTGATAAAGTATGCAAGTGCTGACATAAAGGACGAAATCTTTGAAATCACAAACCTTATGTACATTACGGGCAAGATCCCAACCGATTTCCAAATGACCAAGACAATAACCATACCCAAGAAGAGTAATACACTGAAATGCGAGGAACATAGGACAATTAGTTTAATATCTCAGGCTTCAAAAATAATACTCAAAATAATACAGAATAGGATCAGGGGGAGTATTGAAAACAACCTAAGTAAAGACCAATATGGATTCAGAAATAATAGGGGCACAAGGGAGGCAATTTTGGCATTAAGACTTATAATAGACAGAAGATTAGATTTAAATTTAAATACAAATATAGCATTTATCGATCTGGAAAAGGCATTCGATAAGGTTGATTGGCAGAAAATGATGGAAGCGTTGAAAGGGATTGGATTGGACTTCAGGGATAGGAGAATAATATACGAACTTTACAACAACCAGGAAACTATAATTGAAATAGGAAATGAAAGGGGAAAGGCTAGCATAAGGCAGGGGGTAAGACAGGGATGCTCACTTTCACCACTAATATTTAACATTTTTATCGAAGGAGCTATAAGTAAAATTGTAGAAAGTTCAAAAAAGGGGGTTAAATTCAACGGGGAAGTCATAAAATTTGTCAGATATGCAGACGACATAGCAGCAGTGGCAGAGACACCGGAGGACTTAGAAGATATCCTGAAGACCATGGATAGTACCTTTAAAGAATTTTCTCTTAATATAAATGTCAAAAAGACAAAAATTATAACAACCTCTAAATTCGGAATAGATTTTGCAAGACCTATAACAATAGATAATACAATATTAGAGACAGTTAATAAATTCAGGTACTTAGGAAGCCTTATCACATCAGACTCGAGATGCACACCAGACATAAAAGCTAGAATAGCACTAGCAAAGCAAAATTTCCTAAATATGAAACAGATCTTTTCATCAAAAATTTCAAAAGAGATTCGGAAGAAATTTATAAAGACATACTGTTGGAGTATTGCCCTGTATGGATGTGAGACGTGGACTATGACGCAAAGAGACAGAGCAATATTGGAAGCATTTGAGATGTAGTGCTGGCGAAGGATGGAAAGAATTAGTTGGACAGAGAAATTAACAAATGAAAGGGTATTGGACATTGTGGATGAACGGAGAACTTTGCTCGACACACTAGAGAATAGAAGGGGAAGAATGTTTGGCCACCTTGTGCGACACGACGAATTCATAAAAACCATCATAGAGGGAAAAGTGGAAGGAAAGAGAGGAAGGGGAAGACCGAGGATAGCCTACATAAAGCAAATCAAGGAAAAGGTTGGCGTCGAGTCGTACAGGGGGCTCAAAGGGTTGGCGGAGGATAGAAGGAGATGGAGGTGGATACATAGTCTGCACCGACAAGAGCATAGCTCTTAAATTTAGAGAGAGAGAGATATCCTACGTGCTTCCGAGTGTTTGTTTACTATTGTTCCCGTCAGACCATAGATAATCTATAGACTAGTTTTTGTACGTTCATGAAAAATCTATTTTAAAATTAAAGTTTTGTAGCTTTCTGGGTAAAAAAAATACAATACATTTTTTTTCGGTCTAATTGAGCAATTATTAACCATTTAAAACATATTTCCAAAAAGTGTCAACTAGCCTATTGGTGAGAGTGTTGGATATATTTATTTATTTATATTTATAGAGCAACACAGTCGTAAGTATCAGTCGATACGGCCAGGAGCGTGTTGCTCTATGGGTATTACCTTTGATTATATACACGCCTATGTAGAGCATTCCAAATAAACCACGCAAAGAAAATAGCACATGGTACGCGAAATGTGTGCATATGTAGCGACTAGTATCTACCATATGTAGTAGATATTTTTTGGACGCTTCTGTGCAGTTAATACTGTATCTAAGCGTGTATATAAATCAAAGAGTTTTTTTTTTATAAAGCCAGGTAGGCTCTACCCCACCTGATGTTAAGTGGTTATAAACTGCCACACCAAGCATATGCCTCACCTTGCCTGCAAAAATGCGTCTTCACACCTCTCTTAAAGAACTATGTCCTTTCGTTCTGTGTTCGTTAGTAACATTGAATTTAATTTATTACCTATTTTAAGTAACAACTTAAATATGTTTAAGAGCAATGCGAAAAGGCTTTTCTATTGTTGAAGATTTTCTCTTTGTTCTGGTTGGCAAGACAGTGAAATGAACAGCGAAGTTTACAACGAACCTTGTTTTAGCCGATAAGTAGGTCTTTCAATTTGCCATTTATTAAGTTTCAGTTTAGTGAAATATTAAGAGCTCCTCAATTTATAGTTTTTATTGAACAGGTTAGAAAATCTATCTTTATTACTATAAGTTTAATAATGGTATCGATTACATGAAAATGGGTTAGAAAGTTTAGTTGTTTAAAACTATCGCTGTAGATAAAAGAATCTTGAATTTTGTATCTTTACGTTCTTATGTTTGGAGAGTCTATATTAGTTCGTTAGGTTAGGGGTGCCTAATGTGAATGTTAAATAAAAGGTGTTATGGTTAATCACTGACTGTTTATTCATTTCACTAATGTTGATCTAAATTAACCTGACTCCAAAATATACTGTCTATTTTGACTTAAGAATGAACCTGACGGGATCGGTGGTTATATACTGGCTCGCGTCACCGCGGACCGCGCGTCGACGCTTATATCAAGTCAGCATTCTTGGAATCCAGCCGCCACATATCTATCTGAAGAGCTCGATGGCGCGAATGGTTAGCGCGTTCGGCTGCGATCGTTGAAGTTAAGCAACTTTCGCAATGGTCGGTCATTGGATGGGTTGCCAAAAATCTTCTATCTCGAGCTCCTCCGTGGTTCGGAAGGCACGCTAAACCGTTGGTTCCGGTTGCATCTGCAGTCGTTAGCACCCGCCAATCCGCACTGGGCCCGCGTGGTGGGTCATGGTCCCAATCTCCCTATTCTATCCATAGAGAAGGCCTGTGCCCTAGCAGTGGGGACATTAATAGGCTGATGATGATGATGTATCTATGTCTTGAAAGATTTTGTTAGTTAAAAAATTCCTTCAATAGGTTACTTTTATTATTAGCACTACATAATATAAAGCAAAGTCGCTTCCCGCTGTTTGTCCCTATGTATGCTTAGATCTTTAAAACTACGCAACGGATTTTGTTGCGGCTTTTTTTTTAAATAAATAGAGTGATTCAATAGGAAGGTTTATTTGTATAATACATGCATAATATAGTAGAGAAACACTGATAATTTGAGAGGTTTTTAACCTTTCAGGTCGTAAATAAACACATTTTTTTGCGCTTACATTGCAAACGCTGGCTAAACCCTAAAGGTCTACAAAAAAGTCCGCCATGGTATATTTCTATCTCTCAGGGATAACTCTCAATAACTTTTTTTTATCCTTTACTTATTACGAGAAAAAAATGGCTTATTTACGAAAAATCAATTTTAAGCAATACAGCATTAATCCTTATCTAATTAAGTACCTTAAATACATTGTGCATGTAACATAGATTAATATGGTTCTTTACAGCATGTAATTTAAATGAATATTTTCGAAGATAATTATTACAGATTTAATATGCAGGAACATACCGATTTGGACGGTACTGGCTGGGGGGCCAGCGGCGGTGCGTGCCTATAGTAATTAAGTATTTAAAGAAGGTCATAGTATACACTATGACGATATATATATATATTGTCGCTCGTGTTTTAGCCTTCTCCAAATTACCCTCCAACTTTCATGCTCATCGGGAAGAGCTGCGCACACATCCCACACACACATATATATCCTCATATATAGTCATGTGACGCTCGTGACGCATTTACGTTTCATCTCTTCCATAAGATTTTTCCATTAACATGCCGTCCGAAAAGAAGATTCTCTTTCAAAATGGGAGCGTTTCAGCTTCGTGGACTTAAAATATATTTTAGAATTCTGAATCATGATGTAAATCTTGTTTGCGTCGCGAGAAAAAACATCAACAAAAACAATTTTGTGTTTAATACATGACACAGAAATATATACAGGAACAATGAACCTTAAAAAATATAATAGAATAATTAAAATATATTACTAAAAGGAGTCCCTTTGGGCAAGGTTCCGAAGATACTGGCAGCGTTCCCCCTTTGAATAGCTAGACTAATTATTTGTCCGAGGTAGCTGCCAGCTCTTCGGTCTCCAGTGATGTCGACTAACCTTTTTGATATTACCTTAAAAAACCTCATAGCGCTAGGACCCCACGGACCAAGGGTCTCGACACCGAATGGGACAAAATCATATTCGGAGCCTAGACGCCTGTATTTGCATGCTTTTGCTTTTTCAGCCGCTTCACAAGCCGCACCAGCTCTGTTGTTGGTTCCATGTAGATGGGAAGGGGCCAGCGTGTCTGAACAGGTTGCATCCCATACCAGAAAAAACATAAAATAATCATAAACATCAACTATAGTACCATTGAACTTAATTCTAACATAAAGTGGATGCTTATAAAATAAACAAGGCAAGAGAAGAGACTAAGTAAGCTGACGTAATGCATAATGAAATACGTACTTAAACTACACATCTCTAGAAATACAAATTATCTCTTCGAGGACAAATTACGATTATTACGCCAGGTACCTACACATTCTCAAGTCAAACAAATGGGTATAACAATAAAATGGCTGCATATTGTTTATCAGTAACTGGCATACTAGAAAACATACTCCTAAACTTGGATTCGTTTCCACAAAGCATTCCGTTAAACAATGCTATAAAACATTTATTTTATACACAGCTAAGCTATCGCTGGGTAAGTGTTTAGTCGTTTCCTTGAACTACGAGGAACTGTGAGGTATCCAGTCTCAGTGACGATTTATCAATCGTCTTTGAATTGTCAGTAATGTAACAATAACCGCTTTTAGTGTAAATTTCTAGGTATAAATCATGGAGTTGATTTGCGACTAATAAAACATAACTTTCAGATGTAAATTACGACAGCGAGTCAATATCTACTTGTGAACTTACTTAAGGTGCCTATTCTAAAATTGTTCATTGAATAAGTTCAAATTCTTTTTGTTTTGAACATTGTATAGTCTACTCCAATGCCAACATTATTAAATAATAATATTTAATGTTTATTTCTTCTTAAAATATTCTGCAAACTTATCAGTGATCGGGGTCCCTTTTTAAGCTAAAAGAAACAAGTCACCGCTCTTTCATAAGCAATTTATTTTATTTTCTAAGTAGACAATATTTAAGAATGTACATGTAACCGGTGTATGTGTACGTGCGTGTGTATGTGTGAGTGCGTACGTGTGTGTATGCGTTGGCGTGCATGTGTATATGTGTGTTATGATGTAAGCCTCATTTTAACTCTTTTTCTTTTTTAAGTCATTTACCTTCTCAAGTAACATTTCGATTTCATGATAAGTTTTCGCTTGCAGACACTCTGTTAGTAAATACTTACACGTATAAGAATTCTTATTGTTTATTTTAAGCTTTTATTTAAATTATTGTACAACATAATTCAATCTTGCCAATTTCGTGAATCCCTAAAAGTAAAAATAGTCATGGTTTCAACATTCGCTACACATTACATGTTGCTGTCATTAGCAACTTATAACAATGTTTCAGCATCAGAAGCAAGCCAACCTAATGTGACATTCAACGAAATCGAAATTAATAACTGTTCCAAAGTACCAGGTGTACACCTGGTACCAACGACAGTGATTCAAAATTATTATCGCCCACATGCTACATCACAATGGGACAGATTTGATTACCAACTGTATGGTTTGTTAGCTAACACATAGGGCCGCTAGAGACGACGGGTACGAGTCACGCAAAAGCCAATGGGTTACACAAAAGCTTACTTGTTTGTTTCACTGCAATTTCATTTTAGTTGTGTTTGAATTCATGAGGAACGGTATATTGTTTTAAGCTTTCATGGCCACTAATATTATAGCTATTAACGGGATTGCTAGCATGTACTTTCTTCTTTATGTGTCTCCGCTATTTCGGCACTGTTGCGCGCTCCATGACCACGGAGGAACTAAAGTAATTGCGGGTCACGATTGAAATTTTCACGAGAAACATCGCTAAGATAATGATTACTATGTCAGTATTAATTTTAATGGTTGTAAACTATTTTAGGTATTTTTTTCAAGAATTTTATGTAACTTTAAATGGTCGATTGAGAATAAATTGAGTATTATTAAACAAAGTACATCAATTTTCTAGAAAGTAAGTCAAATAAAAAAATTATAATAAAAGATTATTATCTGAAGTTCTTTTTAGAATATTTAAGTAAACATTCTATGCCTTGCAAGTGCAAAAACCATAACAGTAGAAAGGCAGAAGAATTGGTAATTACTTCTTGCGTAGGATTTGATGATACAAATAGAAATAAAATGTTGCGAGCTGGTAAGTTTTGCCATGACAACCCTACCAGCTTGACCCATTTTCCTGGTGGCTCCATGATATTTATCAGGTCTTTGTCAGTCAGGTCAATATCATTGGTTTACGTTCGCGTAGTGTTACAAGTTTATTGCGTTGCCTTGTTTATGATTGAATTGTTTCCTTATTTCTTGTAATTTTATCCGTTGATTTATCGCTTCTCATTTTATTACTAGGAACTTAGAAAATAAATTATAAAATTAATTTTATATACAATACCCCAATGTCAGGTAAACAAACTATGTGTACATCACTGACAAAGAGTCAATATTTATTCATTCACATTTTGTAACGCGGTAAGACTGTATTTCATATTCTTCGATGTTAAAAATATTATCTCTCCAATCGCTCTGAATACGTTTCCAGTCATGGACATGGGAGTTTACAAAACTTCCAATACAAAATAAAATATAGTAGCTATACAGAGTATATATCATAATGAAATTGATGGTGAATGGAGGTTCCAAATACTGAAGCCCTTGTCATATGGAGGCGTAGCATAGCATCACTGTTATTACCACCCACAATCACGACGGGTGCAATAAAATCATTTGTAAGTTGTTTCAACAAATATCAAAGTGCATTTCACTATTAAAAACTTGCATTTTAATAGTAAAATGCACGATTAAATACACAATAAAATATTGTTGACGATTCCTTTGCAATCAAACCCATTTCCATGTGGGAGAAATTTCGGGCGGAAGTCAAACTTCATTATATATTAAAATCATCTTCGAAATGATTATATCTCATTGCACCACCGTTGATGTAAAAGCTATTAAAGAGAACCAATAAAACGGAAAACGCATAAATTTATCCAAAATCTGACGAGCCTCGATTTCCTTTGACCAAAATAGAGCTTTCACATCAGTAGGGGGCATTCAACAAAGGCATAGCCGACTGCACAGGAAAGCCCGACGTAGATATTTCGGATGCAATAAATAACGGAGAACATGCGAGCCAGTGGAGCAGAAAACGATGCAATTAGATTAATCGTGGATATACGCATTCAGCTACGTACAATAAAGCAATAGGCGGTAGTTCAGCAGATAATATGGTGGTGCTAACAATACTTAATCCTCCTTTGATGAAGATAGGTTGTTCAGAGAGTATTTATCTAAGTCGCAATCGTATGCACGTTTTGGAAAACACAGGGAATATCTGTGTTATCAAATAGTTGATCTTTTGCCCTTTTCTGGAGAAAGTTTAGGAGCTTTTTGTATAAGACACAAATTACTGACGCCACGGCAATTGATGTTGAGGTGTAGAAATTAGATGGATATTGTTGTTAAGACTGTTAATGCGGCTGAAAAGTGTGCTGCTCTCACTATCACCTTGCCGACCTGAACGCAATTTCCTTTCTCGAAAAGTCTTATAGCCTTATTCGAAGAGTCCTGTAACTTTACCGTCACAAAAACAAGACCACCAAAATGTAACGTTAATTAATTTAGGTTTTTTTAAGGATTTTTTTCCTTTTTAATACATAAAAAGCTAGTAATACTGTAGTGGTATTGTGACGGGTGCTTCAATATGAGCGGCAAATCCTCTATGTCCGTCCTCTTCTAAGCTTTATTAGCGTGAGGCCATTGATATTATTTCTGTAATATCATCCCATTAGAGATGATTATAAGACAAGCGATATCTGATGAATGTGAATGCAAATATCTTAAGCAGTGTTTCTCTTTTCTATCATCGTCTTCTCAGCTCTCGCTGCGATCCTCTTCTAACCTTCTTCTAGAAATTCCCTGTCTGACTGTTCTGACTTCTTTTCTTATTCCTTTTCTGTGCACGCTGCTCGGCTGTGGAATTCTCTCCCTGAAGGAATCAGAAAGGCTCGTTCACTTAATTCCTTTAGCGATCAAGTTCCTATTTCCTTTCCACCCCTCTATATTTATCTATATTATTATTCCTCTTCCGCCATAGGTTGCCTGGAAAAGATTGTTGTTTAGCAATAAGGCCGCCTATTGTACTCTTTCTTGTGTTTCATTTGTTTATGTCTTGTGTCCTTTGTTGTGTGCAATAAATAATATTTATTATATATCCGTTTTAGCGATAATATGCCGCGTAAGGGCATACATATTTCCTCCCCTCAACTCATAGATCTCAGTTTTAGGCAAAATCAGAATTGTCCCGAATAATCATCATCAACTTATAATTATGTACAATGAAGAATTATCCAGTCATTAATCGCTAGACTAGATGATGCATGAGCATGGTACTATTATTAATTAAAATTCAGAGCAATGTCAACACAATTCCGTATTAATAAGGCTGAAGATAAAATAACAAATATCATAGATTAATAACGTTTAAACTTCACGAAGATAGAATTGTATTAGCGCGCCAACGAATCTGTTGCGCAGATTATTATCTGTTGATTTCGTTAGATTTATACTGAAACTATGATTGCCTAAGCGGTGGCATTAATTTTCTGTTTCTCGGTTTGCTCCAGGTATTGTCAAGTTAAGTTCTATATCTACGTCAATGGCAATTTATTCCGGGTCGAGACGGTTGGTGCGAGATGAGTGTAAAGGTCTAAGCCCACGTATACGACCTCTCTCACCCGGCAAAAAGAATATAATTTAAATATGGATTGATGACTGTATATCCGCTGGTCATACTGCTCTGTAGTTGATTCTTCGCTTACTATGCGCTGCAAGCAAGTGGTTTGCGCGGTGTCCACGCCCTGAATGTTGTTAGTTGGCCATTGTCGCATTACTACCAAGTTTTTTTTGTTTCCTCCCAGGCGAGGGAGCGAGTGAGAAATCCTCATGGATACCCTACAGCCGGCAGCAGGGTTATGTCAGACTCGTACTGACTAAAAAATACCCGTAGTTCATGCTCATAGCCAGAAGCCTTACAAGCTTCATCTGAAGCGATCATCCCCTGAGAGGGGGATGATGCAGTTTCTACCAAGCAAACTGGGTGCCTTATAGCTGTCGCCGCGTGGACTGTAATAAGTCGCCTTAGTTTTGGACGGTGTTGGAGCAGAGTTGTGTTAGTGGGCTGATACCTTCTGCGTTACGCATGATTTCAGCGAATTCTTCAGACGTAATGTTTGCACCAAAACTAGACATATTTCTGAAGAAAAATAAAATAATTATAGAACTTTCCAGTCTTGCTTACCTACTTAAGAACTTTGGCTAAGTTGCGAGTGAGATTTCAGGATATTAAAGACATGTGAGTCAAATGGCTTAGTAAAGCTTCAGACATATCAATTTCCCACAAAATAATTCAGTCATAATCATCATGCCTATTAGGCTTTGTAATACATCTGGGGGCTTAATCATTCTGGTATTTGTTTTAAACTACGAGCCAGATTTTGTCCAGCAGGCTCTCCTTTAAATTTTCTAAACAGGATGATAACAATAATAAGAAGATTTCCTTCATTATCATCCAAGTAAATGGTTTTCTCGTCTGTGAATCGTATCGTATCCACGTCCTTCTCGTGTCGTGCATCAAAAGGAATTCCTTTTGATTGTTACAACACCTCGTCGATCCTTTATTTTGCTTGTTTTACATTGCACAATCTCATTCTATTTATTTCCATTCCTTGATACTATAGATGATCTTAAAGTGCACCTTAGAACCGTGTGTTTGTAAAGTAAAAATTTACAATCTCGTGAGTATATTTCAGAGATCTTTGTTATTTGGATGATATAATACGGTATTTGACAAGTTTTAGAAAACGATCTCACGTTATTATCGTTTCTCTGTTGTGTATTTCAGTAAAAATAACCATATCAAAACCTCCATTTTCAAGTTGTCGCGAAAACGTTTCTCTGGACAATATGGAGTCTTACTAGTGTGTGACGTCACACGACTGTTATGAAAACGTCAAACGATACAATGTAATGTCACATTAACCGGAAGATTACTTGCGTGTGACGTCATTGTAGGCCCCGCCAATCCCAAGCGTTTTGGGTCACGTGACAATAGATAAGAAAACTAAAATGTTTTTCGTGGGTTTTTAGTAAAATTATGATTTTTTTTTTGTAAAAATACTAAAAACCCATGCCAATATTCATTCTAAACACAGATGCTAACAATTGGCACTATTAAATACTGTCAGATACCCTTTATTTGAAGATAATTGTTTCAAGATTTTATTTAGGAAACTTATGTGAATTATTTACGATTGTCTATCTGTTGGTTTTCACCTACGTTACAGGTGTTTACTCTTTAAACAAAAATAATATTTTATTTGAATCGTTCGGTTACCTGTCTTATAAGCATATAAACTCTTACAGTAGCTAATGGTAAGAATAAAAAGAGCGCATTCCTTATTCAAAACTTTCATATATTTTTTTTGTATTCTTGGCTGAGTTAAAGGACAGAACCAGATTAAATCTTATTAGTATTTAATAATTTTCATGTGGAAAATTCAACACTTATCTGCAATTTACGCATCAAGAAGGAATTAGAGCTTGTCCAATGTATTCATATTCAACATCAGATTATGAATTATCGCCTTTAACTATGTAAGCGAAATACATCTACTTCACAGCCGTAACGAATAAATCGTTAACGCATTCGAATGATAGATATTAATCGAGTCGATCAATCTCGATTATCGCCAGCGATTCGCGGAATCGCTTAACTAGACGTTCACTATGTGCCCAGACTTAGCAAACGTGGCATACGATTAAAGCTTAGGGAATTAAAGGTTGAACTTATGATAAAAATAACGTAATTTTATTTCTTACGTTTTCATACACACATAGGATCAGTAATTAAGACACTTATGGTATAACTAGCTGTGCCCCGCTGTGTTTTAGGGATATTTTCCGGCAGTAAAACGTAGCCTATGTGTTAATCCAGGGTGTCAGCTAACTACATACCAAATTTTATTAAAATCGTTCAATCCGTTTAGACGTGACCGGGGTAGTATTTTGCACCAAAGTTCGAAAGTTCTCACCACTTATACGAAGTTGAATAGTCAGTTTCAAATTTAAGTGATTTCTTAACTCAAGTCCATTAGTAACAACAGAGCACAGACAGGAGTTCTCAAGAACTAGCTTCTATTTAAAAGGAATTCATAGAATCGCGGTCCTCAGAATCTTATTCGGACTATCGGAAGTCTGGCACTGATCTGTTGATCTGGCAAAGGCGTTGATTGCATTTGACGTTGCCTAATCACCGTCGGTTATTATCTAAACATTTGTAACAGAGATGATAGCTCCTATGAAACTTATATAAATGTTGGACGACACCCATTTGGTATAAATAAAAGGTGTATTCATCATCATCATCAGCCTATTAATGTCCCCACTGCTGGGGCACAGGCCTTCCCTATGGATGGAATAGGGAGATTGGGCCATGACCCACCACGCGGGCCCAGTGCGGATTGATGGGTGCTAACGACTGCAGATGCAGCCGGGATCAACGGCTTAACGTGCCTTCCGAAGCACGGAGGAGCTCGAGATAGTAAATTTTTGGTCACCCATCCAATGACCGACCACTGCGAAAGTTGCTTCACTTCAACGATCGCAGCCGAACGCGCTAACCACTTGCGCCAACGAGCTCCTCAAAGGTATAGTAATTACTGTCATTGAATAGCTAAAACTGTTTTATTATAATTTATTTATTTATTTATTTTATATTAATTAATCTACCTACTAATTTATTACAACGTGTCGCAGCTAATTATCACTTCCTGATGGACTGTGGTAGTTACACACTTAGATTAAAACAAAAAGGGTAGATACGGCACTAGCCTCACAAAAGTGATCCGCATGAATTGTGGTCCACGACCCTAATGGCTTTAGTCACAACTTGACATGCAAACGACGTACAATTGTGAACGCCAAAAAGAAATATTGCTAATATTTTGTGTTTATATGATAAAACAATGCCTAAGTGTGTTTTTAAAAAGTGCTCAAATTGCTCAAGAACTAAAAATAAAACCCACGGCATCACTTTTCATTCGTAAGTACTATAAAATATATTTTTTCATAAAAATTGCTGTTTATTTTGAATCTTACTCGGTAGTGACGTCGAGTACTGGTCGCGTGATTGGTCGGTAGAGCAGCGACGCGAATCTCGCCGTCTCGTTCGCGCTGCCGTTGAAACTTAACGTGCTGTTTCGTTCGGGTCGGTAATGCAGTGACGCGGATCTCGCCGTTCCGTTCGCGCTGCCGTGGGATCAGTTTTTGTTTGATGCAAGTATGAGCGTACCGTATCTACCCTTTTTGTTTTAATCTAAGGTTACACACCGATTTTTAGGGTATTGGTGACCCAATGGTGCGAGCCCTGGGAGTTTGAATACCGGTGGGGCAAAAAGAAAAAAATGGTAAATGAATAAATAGTTTGTATAGCCATAAGGCAGATAGACAACGAGAAGTAATAATTACGCCTGGTACAGCCAGGTGAACAAGGAGGAAACATTAGAAAAATGAAAGGTCCTTGGAACACAGTGTTTCCACTTTAATGATTTCCTTTCCCCACGCCTCAATTCAGATTTCCCCTTCTCAAAAATTATTCTGCTGTAGTTTTTAGATTTGGCACTAGTGTAGGAACTAAAGAAAAAAAAGGTTTTAATCTATCTTATTCTATAACAGATAAATAAAATATATAAAATCTGCACGTGTTGCCACAGTTTCTTTTATACGGCAACACTCTAGTCCATAAAACTTAAATTTGTTCCGTGCCGCATTATTTTAAGCTAGGCTTTACCCATAATTTCCCGCAATTTCTCTTTCTTCTTCTTTCATAATATATCTTTCCCCTTTTTCTTCCCCTCTGGACCCTAATTTCCCCTTAAAAGGGGAATTTCTCCTCATTGTGGAAACACTGTTGGTACACCCAGGTGAACTCACTTATCTACTTAAGTTTTAATTTAAAAATATTTTGTAACCCACAATGTATTCGACTGAAGGACTCTGTATCCAGGTCATGAATAAATTAAAAAAAAAAAACCCAGGTGAACTGTGGGACCATGGGCAGAGACAGCAAATGTTTGTATGATGAATACGAGATTTTTTTGCTATGTAAGATATGACTGTTTATGTACCTATGTTTCCACTAAAAAACATACTTATCTATGTATTTCTATCCCGCAGTACAAGCCTTATATTGCTTTCTTTGGGGCTAAGCTAATTGGTGTGCAAGTAAGAAATATTAATCTATTAGCTGTGCCCCGCGGTGTCACCCGCGTGTGCAGTAAAACGTAGCCTATGTGTTAATCCAGGGTGTCAGCTAACACCAAACCAAATTTTATTAAAATTGCTCCAACCGTTTAGACGAGATGAAATATTTTTTTTTTAAAAACCAATTAGCCTCGCCCCAAAGTAAGCACTGTAAGGCTTGTGTTATGTGATACTAGGGTAACGGATATAATACATATATTGTACATATATAAGTATATTTATATAGAAATACATATTAAACATCCATGACTGGAGTACAAATGCTCGAATTCATCACACAAACATCTGCCCCCAAGGGATTCGAACCCGGGACCTCTCCAGTCGGCGACACCATGAAACCCGGCGTACAAACCACTCGGCCACGGAGGTCGTCGACAAACATACACACTCACAAACTTTCGTCTTTATAATATTAGTGTTATTATACTTTTTAAATAATACTTACACAGCTATTAGTCTGAAATAGAGTGTTAGCAGGGTAACTATCCAAAGAGAGAAATACACAAGCTGTAAATCTAATAATAAGTGTTCAATCATTACCGGTTCAATTTCTGTTAAGCGTATGCAGTTCAAGTAAGCACTAGATTCAGAATAAACCGGCAAGTCTAAATAGGAAGTCGTCCTATATATCACGAACTTATAACACAAAATACTGTGTACAGAAGGTAATCTCGTGCATGTATTTATTTATTTAAACTTTATTGCCACAATTACAAAATGGACAAAAGGCGGACTTAACGCTTAGAATATTCTCTGCCAGTTAACCTTCAGGAGTACAGACAGTCGAGAATGCGGCTTTAGTAAAAAAGTAATTAACAATGTAAACATAACATAATAGAAAGTACTTATCTTATACATAATACTATACATGTACATGAGCACAAGACTAAAAAATATATATATACACACACACACACATACATAGGTACACTTTGCATACCTACGCTCGGTGCTCGGCGGTCGCGCTAGGATTGTCAACTTTAGCTTATGAAAAAAAAACACGGTAGTGGCACTCGCATCTAGTTATGTTAATGATTTATTGTCTATAATGAAACAGAAAGAACGCAAATTAAAACAAATAATAACCAAAATGTTTTAATTTTAATGTAATTATTATAGTAAAAATTAAATGACAATTCACCGTTGAATGTTGCATTTAAACAACCTCTACGTCTACTGAATTTAGATTACATTATTAAATTACATTTTTATACAAAATCGTTCACAGACGCGTGTCTCAAGCGGATGGAATTCTCGCGGTGGTCGCGACTGCTCCGAAATATCATGTATGTCAGCGGTGTTTATGTGTGCGTTATTCGAGCACACTTTGTACGTAGATTGCCTTCTGTACTGGACTATTTTGTGTCTATAAGCTGTGCTCATTGGTCGTATCTTCAGCTAGCTATGTGTGCGAATATCATGCTCGAGCAAAGTTCCGTAACACATGGTGAATGATATCGTCAAACTCATTGGTTTTTATTGTAAAACGGAAAATTAGTGTTTACTATGTTTATACTACACTCGAGAGCAAAGAATCCTACAAATCTCGCAAACTAAGGATGCTAGCTAATTCTAATTAATAGACAACTAAATAATCCTTAAACGAAGATAATAAAACTTCTTAGTTATTGTAAAGTTATATCATAAAATAAAACGACGGGTTGCACTCCGGGAGTGCCGGCAGAAGTGAAAACTTGAATAGTAACGTTGTGCATTTTTGATAATTTGGAATGGTTAGGGAATAATTTTGCACGAATTGCTTTAATTGTCAGTATTAAAGTACTATCATGTATGTGGTAGAATACAATATTTATTTATTGCGCTGTCGTACACAAACATGACAATTTATAATACATTAAAAAAGTTTATCTCTCAGAAAAATCAACTTACAGGAATCACGTTTGAACGCACTTAGCGACATCTATTATACAGAAATCTACTTACATGAATCACATTTAAGCGCACCTAGCGACATCTATTGTAAAAAAATGTATTTTATTCGTAATAAAGCTGCCACGTGGACGTCCTAAATAGACTTATTATTATTATACGGTAAAATAAAATATTACTATGTTTCGTCCAATATATTGAAAGTCAACAACCTTTCTAATTTTATTGTGTGTCATGATGCAATCAGCCCACGTTTTTAATCTGACGCGAGTTTAACATTTTTTACTCATACAAGAAAAGTGTACAACGCCGCTAAAGAAGTTTTCACTTCACAAAATTGAATTCGGTTTGAAAATTGATTGACTGGTGTTTGCAGGCGAGTTACTAACTCTGTTATCTTTTAATTTTTCACATGGTTATCATTATCTAAAACCAGTATTTAACGGATTATTTGATAAGGCCTTTTAGTATTTTTTTTCTAGTTTTAGATTTTTACAGATTGTGTATTTTATTTATTCGTTTGAAAACATACAAATATTGGTCAAAAAAAATTAACAAGCGCTTTAAGGCTATTTAAGGAAATAGCAAAAAGGTTTGTCGACATCACAGGAGACCGAAGAGCTGGCAGCTACCTCGGACAAAGAATAAGTCTAGCTATTCAAAGGGGTAACGCTGCCAGTATCTTCGGATCCTTGCCTAAAGGGACTCCTTTTAATAATATATTTTAGGTATTAATTTTATTATTTAAGGTTTTTAGTTTTAGTTTTATTATTCTAGTATATATATATTAAGTTAGGATATTTAATTTAACAAAGTTGAAAAATAATTAGAAAATCAGGTATTCACAAAAAAATTCGCACCAGGGCCTAAAGGCTAAGCCTGAAAAGGTCCCGAAAAGACCTTGTATGAGGATTTTTCAAATTCAGTCACGGTAATCATGTTTTGCCTGTTACAAACACTCAAAAAAGTCTTCATACAACGCCATGGGTTAACAAATCTGCGGCTGGGGACTTGTACTGAGAAGAACAGGTAAGACACTCAGCAAAGGCTATTTTTCAATTGCTAACCACAGCGCCAGCTGCTGTGTGGTTTTCTCTTAAGTACATATAAAATTGTCGTTTATATTTCAGCGGGTACAGATTTTTATTTCATTTCAAAGAGTTTTTTATTTATACTCTTTAATTTGGTTGTCCAGCCCAACCAATGAAAATATAAAAAGTATCCTAAAATTTTATTGACTGCAGCATCACCTATCGGAAAGATCAACTATTAGAGTAGATGTAGATTCACATAATATTATATCGAAATCGGTCCAGCCGTTTAGAAAGAGTTCGTTTACATGCACACGAACACATGAAGCATCTCTTACTTTTCTGTTCTGAGTTAAGTATAAATTTAAATTGCAGCATTTTCTTCTTTGCAATTTTCGTACGACAGCATTCGCCATGCATTCGGTCCCTGTGTGATGATGTTACGAGGTCGGCATTAGTACCTGAGTTAAATCTTGAGAGCTAGCCAACGCTTACGAGCTCATGCAACCTAACGGACACATAAGCTACTTATCGGATATGATACCCAGTAGTTTACGGTGCTTTATCTTTTGAAGTTTCAAATATGAACGCGATGATATTAAATACGTTTGCGCGTTTTAAGTAAGACCTTATGCAGTGTGTTTAAATTATGCCTTACTAGAGGTCGCCCGCGACTTCGTCTGCGTTAACTTAGTTTCTAGAAAATCCCTCTGGAACCTAACATTTTTTCGGGATAAAAGTAGCCTATGTGTTAATCTAGGGTCTCAGCTAACTCCATACCAAATTTTATTAAAATCGTTCCAGCCGTTTGGACGTGAAGAAGTAACAAACATACACACTCACATACTCACACACTCACAAACTTTCCCCTTTATAATATTAGTGTGATATTGTTTTTGACAACGCGATCATCGTACAGATCGTCCAATGTACCTTTTGGACAGGTTTCGGCCACGATTTTGTTCGTATTGTTGTATCTAGGGTATTTAATAACGTTGTATGTCTTCAGTTCTTTTTGTATAAAAAAAATTACAACCTTTTCAATTCCGGGCTTTTAAATTGTCTTTTTTCTTTAAATGTATTATTTAATCACCTACCCTTAAATTATGTAAAATTCCATACCAATATTATAAAGAAGCTCGATGTACCAGCCGGATAGTGCATTCGGCCTGCAATCGTTGAAATTAAGCAACTTTTGCAATGGATGGGTGACCAAAAACTTCCTTCATTCGGAAGTTCCTCTTGCTTCGGAAATTGCACTTTAAGGCGTTGTCCCGACTGCATCTTCAGTCGTTAGCACCCACCAATCCACTCTGGGCCTACTTGGTGGTTCACGGTCCAATCTCCCTATTCCGTTCATAGGGAAGGCCTGTCCCAGCAGTGGGTACACAAATAGGCTGGTGATGATTATGAACCCAGAAAAAAGATGGGGTCAATTTCACCATGATCCTCTCTAAAATAACGAATAATAATGAAACTTAAAGAATAAGTTGTATCATCATCATCATCGACCCATGCTCGTCCACTGCTCCCGATTTTCTGCCACTCTCATCCAGCCCACTCCAGCCAGCCTACGAATGTCCTCATCCCATCTTGTCTCAGGGCGTCCCACACTACGTTTACCGAGTCGCGGTTTCCACTCAAGTACTTTACGGCTCCATCGGCCGTCAGTTCTGCGGCTAATGTGACCAGCCCACTGCCACTTCAGTTTGCTAATTCGGTGGGCTATGTCGGTGACTCTGGTTCTCTGTCGGATTACATCATTTCTGAAGCGGTCCTTCAGGGATACTCCGAGCATAGCCCTTTCCATAGCTCTCTGAGCGACTTTAAACTGGTGGACCAGTCCAGCCGTGAGTGTCCACGTCTCGGCGCCGTATATCATAACTGGGAGGACGCACTGGTCGAAGACTTTCGACCTAAGAACCTAAAATTCTGCCAAATTGGTGGATTCCACAATTAACTTTTTGCCTCTAGTCCAAACATGAATAATAGAAAAGTGAATGTATTGTGATAGTAAATGAAGCGGTAATTGAATGTACCATTAAGCAGGTTCTATAAAAACTTCTTAAGCAAGGCTTTAAAACCTGCACACAACTGATCCTAATTGCTATAAATTTCATAATGTTGCTGTAGTTTAAATTTTGCATCTATAAAGGCATTAAAAATAATCTTGTCTAGACTACAACTATGACAATGAATCTATGTTATATTAGGCCTTAAACTACTTTCTATTCATTCGTCATGTTCACAATTCTATTGAAATTATGGAAACCGTATATTAATCACATTTCTCAGGTTATTTGTTATGTTAATTTACTTTAGGCCTCCTTGCACCAAAGTTCTTAAAACAAATTTAAATGCTTATCATGTTTAAGCCTCATTCTGTTGACGTTAAACAATTGACAACGATGGAATAATATGTTAAAAACAATAAAGCCTTATTTTGAATTAATAATTTTGGTAAAATAGGCACTGTGATGCTTGTCCCACTCCTGCAGGACAAAATCCGGGAAACTTTGGTACTAAATATTTTCCTTCGTTCCTTAAAATATGCGTTCGAATAAAACAGTGGGCTGTGTGTTTATAGACGCTAAACGACTGCTTGATTAGCGATAAGTTGACACGCTAAAAGAGGTTGTAAATATTTATCAATGGTTTCAAGCTAGGTTTTAATAATGAAAATAATTTATGTGAATTCTATTAATTAAGATGTTCCATGACCGGGGAAAAGCTGGCAAAGCGTTTTATAGCACAAGTATTTCTTAGTTAAGGACAGAATAATTTGTAAGAAGGTTGTAAAGTTTAATAACTAATTTGTTTATTTCATGACCGCTTTCACACGGCATATATTTTTTATTGCCTTACCATTAGCATTTTAAACATATATGAAAGTGAGAATTTTAAGATCTACCTTGGTTTGACATGAAATAAATTGCGATTTTATATATTTTTATTTTTTCAAACATTAAACTACTTCATTTACAAACCTAAAGACGAACGGTCAAATGTGTCAAACAGTATCCCGCCAATGCAAGCTATTGCCAGTCGCCAAGTTAAACAAAATGAATGTAACGGAGGATAAGGTTGAGTCTAGCCACAACACTGAGATTTTGTTTAATCATAAATTGACCACATAAACTTAACTTTGCTGTCAACTTAATTATTTAAAATCATCAGATCGGGTTCTGCAATTTTCTGAAGATGCTTATCGACGCCGGCAGCTAAGTGAATAAATCTCTAAGTCTTTGGCTCGCAATATACGCCAATTTAATACAGAACGTATTAAGGCGGAATTCAAGCTGATCAGTCTCTAAAGTGTTTGCCAAAGACTTGGACAGAGCTTGCTGACAAAGCTGAAGACAGGGGACGATAGAATCGTTGCATCCAGGCCCGAGCTCTTTGCAGAGATTGAAAGCTTCTATGAACAGCTTCATGCGACATCACGTACACCTGTCACTCAGGCCATCGACTTTAGATCCAAATTAACCCAGCACTACACTGAAGATATCCCTGACGTCAGCCTATACGAGATTAGTATAGCTCTCAAATAGCTTAAGAACAACAAGGCACGGGGTGATGACGGAGTTATAGCAGAGCTTCTGAAAGCAGTCGGAAGAGTGGTCGTGAAAACTCTTCAGTGCCTATTCAATTCCGTCATAATCGAGGGCAAAACGCCGAAGTGTTCACCCCTCCCCTTCATCACCCTTTTTGAAACTTCTTCAAAAAGGGTAATAGGAACCAATTAAAGAATTATAGACCCATCACGCTCCTGAGTGATGTCTGCAAGTTGTTTACGAGAGTTAAAGCGAATCATTATAGTAATATAAGTTATTTACATGATTGTTACCATGTAACTTGTTTTTATAACGAATCGTCTCGCTCGAACCGAAACCGAAATTCGAATAGGTTATAGTACCATAGACCACATACATACGCTGCGGCAGATTATACAGAAGACGGAAGTATAGAACATGCCACTATGCTTAGCGTTTGTGGACTATGAAAAAACCTTCGATTCTGTCGAGACCTGGGCCGTGTTTCAGTCCCTCCAGAGGTGCCGAAAAGACTATCGGTACATCCAAGTATTGCAATCATTATACGAAAACGCCACTATATCAGTCCAGCTTTAGGACCAAAAGTCGAAACAACTTGCGCGAGACAAGGCGACGTTATATCGCCGAAACTGTTTACAGCTACAGCTGTGAACAGTTAGTAAGTAGTAGTCTAGTGCAACTAGACGACGGAAAGGTCCTCGAGTGGCGGCCTGGTACTGGGAGAACAGTTGGTAAGGCCCCCACAATGTGGACTGACGATCTGGTTCAGGTCACGGGAGCCACTGGACGCGGGCAGCGCAGGATTGATCGGTTTAGAATTCCTTGGGGGAGGCCTATCCCCAGCAGTGGTCGTTTCTCAGCTGACATGATGATGATCAGATCAACTGTATAAACATACTTACTGTACACGCATGTTTAAGAAGTTCTGCCTGGACCGAAACGTAGCTCCATGACCCACGTGATCAAAAACCCCCCTACACTTGTCACTCTCTACTCAATTAAAATTTTTGTACGCTCAACTTTTCTTTCGCAATTTTCGTTTCATTTATTTACATTGTAATTATATTGGATATCATATAATCATTATTCAAGAAACAACTGAGTTTTATTGAAGAGTATGCATAACGCCGATACATTTACCTACATAACATACACAAATCAGACAGATTTACGTGCATCCATTCTTGTCAGACTCCTTCTCCTCCTGACTCCAAAATTTCAAGTTAACAATTGGGTACACATCAGCTGTTGAATGATGAAACTAATAATACACTTCGTATAGCGATCTTAGTGCAACGCAATCAGATAATATTAACAGAAAAGTGTATCTAATCCAACCATCCAAATATGTGGTTATTCATTCATTAAATTTCAGACTTCAATTTAATACTATAGCCAGCCGCAAATTGCCGAAGTATATTAACATCGTCATAAAACAAGCTAAACTGACAGTAATATAATTTGATTGGATCGAGGATTACAAAATTTTATTAGTTCAACCAACACTGCAACAACCTTGTGTAAATCTTCAAAAACATTGGTAGCTAAGCGATATTGTGTTATATCAAAATTTTGTAGAAGTCCTTCAGAGGTGCACATTTTGTTTGAATCAACAGCAAAGACTTATTACAACAATCCTGAATTATTTACAGAATAATTCAGTCTAACCAAACACTCTTTATTGATGAAGTTTCACATGTTTAAGCGGAGAGCTTCATTAGGTATCATAATATGGGATTATCGCTGTCCAAAGTTGCAAACTACATGTGAATGGAATCAGGCCAAATGGAAGGATTATTCTAGTTTATTGTATGTAATTTCAAGAGCGTCTACAACAAATTATCTAGTATGATGAAGTGGACTTTATACGTGATAATAATTTAAGGGGTAATTTTGAACTCGGCCTTTATTGCGGATTAGGGTAGCTTGGATCTCTGCCATAGCAATATTTATGATAAACGTTACTCCATTGTTACTATGAGGTACTCTGCCAAATCAGCATAATGTTTAGTAGGAACCAGATCTTGTGGAAAGCAAAGTTCATTTTTTTAGAACACACTATTTCTTTTCTAATTATAGAGGAAGTTAGCAAATAATAGTACATCAGTGTGTATACAATCAACTTTCTTTAGATTAATTTTGTGTTCGGAATTGTTGCTTCTGAACTATATATAGTATACAATAATTAACAAATGTAGTCACAGTTACTACATTATTACCTGTTCACCTTGGCTATTTGTTGTCATTAATTATATGCTATTGGACGTCTTCTCTACACCAATCTTACAAAGTATATATATTTATTTTTATGTATTTAACTGCTATATGCTTAAATCTAAAGAAAATTTCAATCATACTTCGTAGGATCTTTTTCTAATAAAATTTCCTACTAAGTATGTCATAAACCTGCCAATAATGTTTGTCATTATTACAATCTCCTTTTAATTTTTATATTTTACTACATATACTTATATTTTAGTCCTTATTTACATTTTTTATTAAAATTTAGCATTGGTTTGTTATAATATTGATAAAAATGCACTCGGAAATACTTTTTTCTTTTGAAATTACCTTCGATAGATTGTAAATTGTGAGTGTTTTTGTCTCATTTTAATTTTCCTCTCTAGTAATAATACAGTTCGTTTGATTTATACATTGATAGTAACACTGTTTCATATTATACGGGAATGGGCGTTAATTCTGCAACACAGTTTTTGTAAAACTATAGCAGATTTAGCATAAAATTATGAATCGTTCATAATTTTATGTACATTGCACTTATTTCAAATAAATTATTATTAATTAGTTATTATTATTATTATACAAGCATAATCTCGTAAAATTTTCGAACGTTGCTAAAATTGTCTTACACCATAGCTTGCTATCGGACGAACTATTATTTTATGCTTAGAATTCTTTCAAAATATTTAAAACTCACAAATCAGCTGTTTGATGTGATGAATAAAATAAAATTTTACTACTTTGTTCGTACACAAAGTTTATCGTTGTCCTATTCATTTGCACGTCTGGCATTGATGTTCCGTTTGTGACTGTGAACCAAAAAATACAGAATTCACAAAACTATTTTATAGCCTGTGTTCGTTCTAAAATCAA
This sequence comes from Chilo suppressalis, assembly GCA_902850365.2. Lineage (NCBI taxonomy): Eukaryota > Metazoa > Arthropoda > Insecta > Lepidoptera > Crambidae > Chilo > Chilo suppressalis. The sequence goes on from OU963907.1 coordinate 2,953,686, forward strand.
AACGGTAAAATCGTCGTAAAAACCCCAAAGGCTAACACGTCTCAGCGAAAATGAGAATAATGGCTCTATAGGCATGGCGTGATAATAAGCCTCGTGTCAGCCGAGTGGCAACTGTGCGCCGGCTACCAATCACGCAAATTATCCATAATATGGACCTTTTTGGCTGCTAACTTTCACTCCTGTGTGACGTTGCTTTATCACGCAAGGTTCGAGGTCGATGGACCGCTTAACTGGCTGAATTGCAAAAAAAAAAATCTGATTTCCATCTTTGAAAAAAATCCTTGTGTCCGTTCTGATTTCAAAATGATGCCGCAAAAGGCAATAAAAACTTTATTGTTAATTGAGTTCCACCTTTTCCCTATTTCTTGACCGTTTAACTGGCTGAATTGAAAAAAAAATCATTTCTTATTTCCATCTTTAAAAAAAGTCCTGGTGTTTGTTCTGATTTCAAATTCATGCCGCAAAAGGCAATAAAAACTTTATTGTTACTTGAGTTCCACCTTTTCCCTATTTCTTGACCGTTTAACCGGCTGAATAAAAAAAACATTTCTTATTTCCATCTTTAAAAAAAATCCTTGTGTCCGTTCTGATTTCAAATTGATGCCGCAAAAGGCAATAAAAACTTTATCGTCACTTGAGTTCAACCTTTTCCCTATTTCTTTTGCTTCTTAGCAAATCAAACCAATACCCTTTCTAGTGAAAACATTTTATTATTCATTGCTATAATAATTAGCTGTTAACATCTAATGAGTACCCTAATTTTAATATCTCCTACACTGCAGTAGTATATTGTGAATTTTATCTAAAACAAATGGCATTTAAGAAAAAAACAAAACGAAATATTCCGAATCATTCTATTTTCAAACGCAATGAAAGTTGAAAAACCTTTCCCTAACATTTTCGAGGCGGTGCGAGCACGCGGACTGTAACGCGCAGCTTTGATCTCCGTCGGTGGCCAGTAATAAATTGTACAACAGTGACAAATCACCGAATACGTGATCTATGGTTTGTGTTCTTTTTGGTTTTCGAATTCAAATATGTTACTTTCGATTATACTACCATTAATGGTATAATGGCTCAATAGATAAACTTAGATTAAAACAAAAAGGGTAGATACGGCACTAGTCTCACAAAAGTGATCCGCATAAATTGTGGCCCAAGGCCACAATCGCTTTAGTCACAACTTGACATGCAAATGACGTACATGTGAACGTCAAAAAGAAATATTGCTAAAATTTTGTGATTATATGATAAAACAATGCCTTAGTGTTGTTTTAAAAAGTGCTCAAATTGCTCAAGAACTAAAAATAAAACCGACGGCATCACTTTTCATTCGTAAGTACTATAAAATATATTTTTTCATAAAAAATGCTGTTTGTTTTGAATCTTATTCGGTATTTGTTATTAAGAAAAAGACAACAACACTTGTAAACGTTTGTATGAGGGAGAAAAAGCATAAGCGCGAATATTTGCCATTGTAATGTCAGTCGAGAGTAAAAATTGGGTAGAGTTAACAAAAAAAATATTTCGTAATTTTTTTTGGAATATTAATTTATGTAGGTAAAAAATATGCTGCATTTATTAAACTCATTACATTTTGGTTTCTTCGAAGAGGTTTATTTATTTTTTCAGACATTTTAGCTTTAATATACTCTGTACTTACAGAAATGGCGTTTTCATTCTTTGTAGGGTTTAAAATTGTTTTTGTAATCTTCTTCTTCCAGTGCCTCTTCAATCCTGAAGGTTGGCCGTTAGCTTCCTGTATGTAGTTCTATCAGCAGCCAGCCGGAACAACTGTTCGACGGAGGCAATACCGGTCCACTCCCGGATATTCCGGAGCTTCTTTCGATTAAGAATGGTTCTATGTTTTGGAAACTAATACCGAAAGGATAGAGCGCGTGAAAGTTTGGGAGAGAAGGCTTATAAAGTCACTTCTAAGTAAAAATTGTACCAAGACGTGACGTCATGGGAAATTTCATATCAACATATCTCTGTAATGTTTTGATTATGTGAATAAGAAATAAATACTTGTCCAATACTTTTATTAATCTACCTGGCCGACGAAGAAAAAAAGGTTTTGTCATCAACCCTATTGCCACACAGTAGGTAGGTACCTAGTAAGATTCTTACTTCTGTTATAAAGCCCAAGGCATAACTTATGTTTATTTTTATTTATCAAGATGATTATTGTTTTTGTTATTTAATTTTACCTTTATATTTTTTTATTATTTAAATGAATAATTTAAAGTATAGTTTAAATTAGATTTATAAAACAAGCAATTCATGCTTAGAAGAGAAATATAATAAGTGTTTCGGATTAGATTCTTTTAAATACTGTAGACGATGAAAATTTCCAAATCCAGCAGTACAAGGTATCTTAAAAAATTGTTGACGGTATCGTATAAAAAACCTACTTTTAGTAGGTACGCTTGTTAACTGATTTTTTATCAGATGATAAAATAATGTGTGTCTGATTTTAACTTTTTTAATATTATTTTAGTTTTTTTTTTATTTATTGAACAATCACTTTATGATTGGTATTGAAATATAATAAGTGTAAAGTTTCTAGTAAAAATTGTATCTCGATTAGATTCTTTTAAACATTGAATACAATAAAAATGACCACATCCAGCAGTATAAGATACCTTAAAAAAATGTTGACGTTATCATGTAAAAAACCTACTTTTAGTAGGTATACTTGTAAACAGTTTCATTCCCTCAGCTTTTCAAAGTAGATTAAAAATTGCTCAATGTGGATTTTTTTTATTGAATTTTAATAAAAAACTTATATTTAATAAAAAATACTTTTATTTTTTTCTCTGACGCTACTCTGTAGTGACGTCGAGTACTGGTCGCGTGATTGGTCGGTAGGGCAGTGACGCGGATCTCGCCGTCTCGTTCGCGCTGCCGTTGAAACTTATATTGCTGTTTCGTTCGTTCGATTGTATCTTTACAAACAGGTGGATGTGTGAGTGTTGCATATGTAGTAAAGTGGGATCACTTTTTGTTTGATGCAAGTAAGAGCGTACCGTATCTACCCTTTTTGTTTTAATCTAAGTAGATAAAGCCTTAAATTACATGTAGCGTTTTGAATTTAATATGAATTAAGTACTGTTTGGTAACATATTTATATTTGTCTCAATATATACACTATCAGACACATCTATCGGCTCACTTAGCTTCATAAGTTTCAATAATCTATAGCATAAAAATAATTAATTGAGAATAGAATATAATATATTTTACTTACCCTCATTTACACATTTACTGACAATAATTTCAAAAATCTCAGGGCTAACAAGGTCCCTGCCTCAGCATTAGCTGATGCGACATTGTGTCGCACCAGCGCTGTCATTCTGGCAGGGCTTGTTTAGTAACAAAAAAAAAGATATACAAAATTTTCATTACTTGAAAGGATGTATGTATAGCTCTAGCATCCTTTGCTTTCAAGTAACAATAAATAAAAAAATAAAAGTCAGTCATAAACAGCAAAAAACAAAACAGCATAACAGCAAGCATAGCAATGCAAAACAAAGCCAAGCAATTCGTTTCATTACAGCCTGAAAGTTAGGTTAGGAATAATTATATTAAATATATATTATAAAACACACGAGAAAGATGGTTAAGGTAAAACTGTACTTCCAGGGCCCAAAAGGTGATACTTGTTTTTTTTTGTAGAAAAGGTCTTTTTAACAGATTTTTTTTCTGGCGCTTCGCCGGCCGCTGCCGCGGCACGCTCGCTTTGCTCGCTCGGCTCGCGCGTTATGGTCACAACACTAACCTAACCTAACCTAGTGTGAAGTATCACCACTTGATAAGAAAAGTAAACAATTTCAATATTTTTTTCTAAAAAACTACCAGTGCATAAGTGTGACATTTTTTTCAATAATGTGGTTAACAGAAACCTTTTTAAAAACAAAAATGCGAAATTACAACCAACAAAACTGTGAAGTTTTTACTTTTGGGCCCTGGAAGTACAGTATATCCATGGTTAATAAATCAGCTTCATAACTACTTCAAAAGTTTATGGTCAACATAACATTTATATTTAGCTAGGGACCGTCAAAACCACATAGGTTAGAACTTAAAATGCTAGGTGGGCTGATAGATGTGTTCGGAAGTAATACGAAATGAATTTTATCTATTGTAACCTTAGATTAAAACAAAAAGGGTAGATACGGCACTAGCCTCACAAAAGTGATCCGCATAAATTGTGGCCCAAGACCACAATCGCTTTAGTCACAACTTGACATGTGAACGCCAAAAAGAAATATTGCTAATATTTTGTGTTTATATGATAAAACAATGCCTAAGCGTGTTTTTAAAAAGTGCTCAAATTGCTCAAGAACTACAAATAAAACCCACGGCATCACTTTTCTTTCGTAAGTACTATAAAATAATTTTTTTCATAAAAATTGCTGTTTGTTTTGAATCTTATTCGGTTGTGACGTCGAGTACTGGTCGCGTGATTGGTCGGTAGTGCAGTGACGCGGATCTCGCCGTCTCGTTCGCGCTGCCGTTGAAACTTAACGTGCTGTTTCGTTCGGGTCGGTAATGCAGTGACACGGATCTCGCCGTCCCGTTTGCGCTGCCGTGGGATCAGTTTTTGTTTGATGTACCGTATCTACCCTTTTTGTTTTAATCTTAGATTGTAACATTTATTTTGACGTGATAACGTAAACTGATGAACACCTGCTACACGTACGAAAAAGTGTGGCGCTATGTCACGAGTTAGTTCACCGTTCCGCGGTGTGTGTGAGGTGAGGTCGAGGGGTTCTTTCGACCCTACCCCCAGACTCCCCTGAAGCCCCCCTGACTATACTGACCTCCCCCTTCCTGATTACCCTGACCCCCCAGACCCCTCACGCTCCCTCCCCCTCGACGAGTACCTCACCCTCGTGGAGATAGAGCTACAGAGGCGTGCTTGGGTCCACACGAACCGAAACAAAAAGTCCCACAAAACTGCCCTAAAAAAAGCAAACGACACGATATAACGTAAAATTATGGTCAGTATCTCTTATCTAATAGACAAGTCCGTCCGTCCGTCCGTGGTGCTGTTTCAGCGGCCAAACCGTAAGAGATAGATAAAGAGAATATTTAAGTTATTTAGCTAAGAATAGTCTGATAAGACTACAAACCGGATTTGAGTAACATAGCACTTCCGGTTTTCGAGAAATCACGTGATTTCTATTTCAAACGAAACCACACAAAATCTCCGAAGTCTCTCTAATTAAATACATTTTTTTTTTTGGTGAACACTTGGTTCACTGGTTTGCTAGTCTCTTATCTATTAGACGAGTCCGTCTGTCCGTGGTGCTGTTTCAGCGGCCAAACCGTAAGAGATAGATAAAGTTAAGAATAGTCTGATAAGACTACAAACCGGATTTGAGTAACATAGCACTTCCGGTTTTCGAGAAATCAGGTTATGGTGAACATTTGGTTCACTGGTTTGCTATTTTTTTTAATTTACGTTTACCGTTCTACCACCATTTCTCTTCTACATACAGTTTGAGTAAATATGATTAAATCGACAAACTTTATTGTTTAAGTTTTCAATAGTTTACCGTTGTAAGCTTCATTAGTTACAAACTTGTTAGTGTTGACTACTTCCTTGGTGGTTCCACGTATTTTCAAAACAAAGCTCAAAATTGTTCAGTTCATGTTCAAAATCATAGTTCAATGCTTCATAAGTATTTGTTGTTCCAGAAAATGGTGTTCAGAGATTACGAACAGTTTCATATTTTAAAATTTTTATGTTCCATTTAAAATGGCTTTACATTTACTATTATTTTAAAATGAAAACTAGACATTGAACAATGATACATTAAAATCAATGAATAGGGTTTTTGACAAGTTTTAGAAAACGATCTCACGTTATTCACTAATGTTTATAGAGTCCATAAAACTTGGATATTCATCATTATATTGTGTATTTCGGTAAAAAAACTAATCCAAAAACTCTATTTTCAAGTTGCCGCGGAAAACGCATCTCTGGGCAATATGGCGGCTCACTGGTGTGTGACGTCACACGACTGTCATTAAAACGTCAAACCATACAATCAAATGTCACTTTAACCGGAAGTTTACTTGCGTGTGTCGTCATTTTCGGCTCCACCAATGGTGTTCAACGTGACAATAGACAAGAAAACTATTATCTTTATCGTGGGTTTTTATTAAAATTATGAATATTTTTTCTGTAAAAATACACACATCAAAAGTGTCTAGGGATCAACATATATTTTTGCAATAACTTTTCTCCTGATTGATATTAATTAAAATTTTCTTTAAGGATTCATCAAATAAAGTGTTTTCGTTTGTCACAGTAACGATAAACCAAGTCACCTTTGCATTAATAAAGAAATTTGCCATTTTCCTAATAAAGGGATTTTTGACATTTGAACCACTAACACAAAAGTTCGAAAAAAAGACTGAAATAACAGTTTTCTCTAAAATTTTATTGGGTAACTTAAACAATTAATAATCCGTATTTCTACCGCGAACACTAACAACACAAGAACATCGGTTTGGCATACTCAAAATGAGTTCATCCAAATCACGCTGTGGAATGGCCGCCCATGTTCGTTGCAACAACAAAAAAAGGTCTTCTTGCGACTGGATACCCTCCATATTCGGCAGAACTCTTCTCTGTAGCATATCCCATGCATGCTCAATCGGGTTCAAGTCTGGCGACTGAGCAGGCCAGGGCAGGACATTGATGTTAGCTGCGGCGAGAGTCTGTCTTACAACTCTTGCGGTGTGCGGTCGTGCATTATCATGCATTAACTGAAATAAGGGACCGATTTGCACTTGTAGAGGAACGATGACGTCTGATACAATCGTCTCAGCATAAATTTGAGCGTTGAGGTTGCCTCTGATCCAAATCAACTCAGTTCTTCCGCCGATCCAAATACCCGCCCATACCATGATGGTTCCACCACTATAAGGATGGACTTCCTGGCAGGATTTTAATCGCTGTTGGCGTCCAGGGGTTCTCCAGTGTCGTATACGTCTTGTATCCGGTCTCATACCAAAACGAGACTCATCAGAAAAGCACACGAAACGCCATTGTTCTTCTGCCCAATTTCTGTGTTCAAGAGCCCATTGATATCGAATCCTACGATTGTGCATTGCTATAGGTGGTACCCGTAGCGGTCTTCGGGAATGAAGGTTCACTTCATGCAAGCGGTTTCTGACTGTTTGGTCGCTAATTAAGTTCCCTGAAGAGTGATGAAGCCTCACGGCTAACATCATGGCGGTTATTGTTGGAGCTCTTCGAGTTAAGATTTGAATGTATCGGTCTTGTCTCCGTGTGGTGCAGCGATACCGTCCTCCATGGCGCTCAGCCACGGTACCAGTGCTTCGGTATCGTGTCCAAAGTCGACTGATAACACTCTGACTTGTATTCAGAGCTAAAGCCACAGTACGTTGCCGGGAACCAGCTTCTATCATTCCCACGGCTCTGAGCATTTCTTCCCTGCTTAAATGACGTCGCCGCTCCATAATAACGTTGGTTTTAATCAGTAGTAGGGAAACAGTAGCACTAATAATGTCTTCAATGCGTTGTATGTTTTTATAGGGAAAATATTGACAGCTGATTTTCATCTTTTACTCGAATTTGATTCACAGTTCCTGATTCAAATTATGAAATGCACCAAAAAGGATCCATATAAATTTATAAAATCATAAATTTATTACAAAGCCACATCTCAATCTCAAGAAATCCGCATAAAAATGCTTGATCCCTAGACACTTTTGATGTGTGTAGTTAAAACTCCTGCCAATATTCATTCTAAATACAGATGCTAACAATTGGCACTTTATTTTTAGTACTGTCAAATACCCTATCTTAAATCAGGTTTCGGTTAACGTAACTACAATGTTGATGTAAACTTTGTCCAATTACTAGACTTTGTCCCGCGACTTTACCACGTAGAACCAAGAAATTTAGAATTTAAAATACTTTTGAGAACCAGAGCAAAATAGCGATACAAATTCTAGAAAATCTGCTGCAAACCAATATAGCATTTCATCATCAGCTTTTTAATGTTCCTGCTGCTGGGGCACAGGCCTTCCCTTATGGATGGTATGAAGAGATCGGTCCGTGAACCACTACGCTGGTCCAGTGCGAATCGGTGGGTGCTAACGACTGCAGATGCAGCTGGAATCAACGGCTTAACGTGCCATCCAATACACGGAGGAGATCGAGATATTAATATTTTGGCCACCCATCCAATAACCTCCCAAATTGTTGAGCATCTATGCAAAGTCACCGACACAGGCGGCGGGCGCCGGCACAAGTGTGGATTTAGAAATCGTTACTTCAGAAAATAATACAAATTGCTGTTGCAACAACAGTAAACATACCAAAACAAAGCTTTTGTTTATTTTGCTGATCTCTCTGATGGAAATTGAGACTTTATTCGTCGCTAATTAAGGATGGAAATTAGCTTCAAGGCAACGTTGGGGAAAGGTTTGAAATATGATGTGTTGCTTTATTGCTGTTATGTCATCATTATTAAAGTTACCAACACAAGGTTCGCGTCAAAAGCAATGAACGTCATAAAATGCTTTCACTGTGTTCGTGCTTAATTCTTGCTATTTCATCAGTTCGTCCAGTTAAAACCCAAATCATAGCATGTATATATTTCCCAACACTTACACCTAGCCTAGCCCCAAAGTAAGTACTGTAAGGCTTGTGTTATGGGATACTAGGGTAACGGATAGAATACTTATATTGTACATATATAAGTATATTTATTTGGAAAAACATATTAACACCCATGACTGGAGTACAAATGTTCGTATTCATTACACAAACACAGGGATTCGAACCCGGGACCTCTCGAGTCGGCGACACCATGAAACCTAGCGTACAAACCACTCGGCCACGGAGGTCGTCAAATCATAATATTAGATAAGTCTAACATCAGTTTTAACACCACACTTTTGAGTTTGTGGCACAAAAAATATTTGAAAAATTAGCTACTTGTAACTTAAGTTTCAATAACAATAATTGGTGTCGCACTTTGAATAATTGATTTACTTTTTCTTGATTTATTGTATTGTTATGTCTTTGTTAAGTAAGTATACAAGCTTCCAATTCAATATAACTTTTTAATGTGGTTAAAAATCCCGTTCAAATAGTAATTAAGTATTTACCGATGATGGTAATTCAAAACGTGTAGAAAATTTTCGATGATGTTTAGGACACCGGATAAATAGTGTAATAAGTGTATTTCCCTCCTTTTCAAGCATACCGATTGTTTATGTAGCTATCGATAGATCTGGTCCAGGTCGACTAAAACGAGAACTAACACAATGAGAGGTTTGTCCATTACTGAGCCTGTTGAAAACAGATAGGGATGAAACAATACTCGATACTTCTCTTTCGATACCAAGTACTTTTGGCATCGATACTTTAGAACTGAGTAACAAGTAGTATCGTGAAGTAAGTACTTGTATCGGTACTCGGTCCGTCACTCACTGAGAAGTTTAAAAAAACTCATAGGCAGATTATTTACTGTATGGTAAAGTGTCTAGTTGGAATTTTTGTTTCGCGAACGCATCTTTTCTACTGCTCAGTTGGCAGCCTTGCGTATGATTTATATTTATTCCAATTTATTCAGTCACTCATTCGTTCATCGCGTAGCGTGAGCCGATATTTTGTTTTCGTTTTTAAACTGTGACTGAATTAGTAATTGTAATATCGTTCGTCAAAATTTATCGATACAAGTAAGTATCGATACTTTTCATTTGATACCGAGTAGGCATCGATACACTGTGACTGATACAGTATCGATACCTAGATGGTATCGTTTCATCCCTAAAAACAGATTGTTTGTTATAAGCTAGTCTGCGCTAGAAATGTTCGATGTGCAAATATTAGCAACGAGTTTGGTATGGGACGATGCTTTGTGATGAAAATATAATAAATCCCAGACAACCCGCAAGAGTATCATATGAGGAGCTGGCGAACAAAACGGTATAATCTATACTTATGATAAATCTGTAGAGAGGTCAATTCTGTACATGAAATATATTTTCAAAATAACTATCAGGGGATGATTAGTGATCGATACTGATGCCAAAAATGCAATCAGTAAAATTTTTGTCTGTCCGTCTGTCTGTGTGTATGTTCCTTATAGAAACAAAAACTACTCGACAGATTTTAACGAAACTTGGTACAATTATTCTTCATACTCCTGGGCAGGTTATAGTATACTTTTCATCACGCTATAATCAATAGGAGCAGAGTAGTGAAGGGAAATATTGGAAAAACGGGAGAAGTTACTCCATTTTTTAAGCTTCCGTCGCGTGTGCAGCTTTAATATTTAAAGTTACATAGAAATCATGTATGACGGAAATATTCTACATAAAATTGTCTAAAAAATATCCTGCAACAGCATATGTCTATCTTTTATGGTTGACTCACAATAACACATGTAATTATATAATAAAGTTAATGTTTATAACACAAGCCTGAGAACAAAAACTATAGTTTACACTACAGCTCTACACCGAAGCGAAGCGAGGGCGGGCCACTAGTTTTACATAAAATTAAATTTTACAAGAGCTGTTTAAAACTAAATGACATACCTACTGTGAGCTTTTGGCACGGTTTTTAATTTATAAATTTAGTAATTTTAACACTGTTTTAGGGCGATTTTGATTGAAATTATTTGAGATTCAAATTCAACGGGCCCGGAACCTCCGGACTGTAAAAAAAGTAGTTTGACCACATGCGTAATTATATCTTATGTTTTGTTTGCCAGCTCCTCATTGTACTTATTATTTTTGGTCTATAAAACAATATAATTATTAACCTTAAAAAGAGTACCCAGGACAACGGCTAAAATTCGTTTTTTTATGTTATAGGGGGTATACGAGCAGACGGCTCACCTGATAGTAAGTGATCACCGTCACCCATAGACACTTGCAACACCAGGAGTATCACAAATGTGATGCCGGCCTTTAAGGAAGGAGTACGCTCTTTTTTTTGAAGGGTTTTGGGTCGTATTGGTCCGGAAACACTGCTGGCGACAATATATTGCACAGTTTTGTCGTATGTGGTGAAAAATTTCGATAAAAACGCACGGTTGTGGATAGCCACGCATCAAGATGATGGGGATGAAATTTTTGTCGCGATGTACGATGGCGAAATACAATGTCCGAGTCTCAGAAACGCTCTCTCAGGTTCAAGTGGTCTAGAGACTCCAGAAAGAGAATAGACTCGCCCTCGTTTCATTCGTTCGCGTCGAATCCCTATTGATTTTCTACCACCGTTTTTTTATATAACTAGGTAGGCAAATGACTCTACCCCGCCTGATGTTAAGTGGTGATAAATTCCAAACGCGAAGATAGCTGGTACAGCAGTTATAAACTGCTACACCAACCATCCTCACCTTGCCGGCCCGCAAAAATGCTTCTTCACGCCTCTCTTAAAGGACCCCAGATTATAGGAAAGAGAGAACACGTGCGCGGGTAAAGAATTCAACTTACGAATAGTACGACAAAGAAATGAGTCGCCAAATTTATTTATTCGTGTAGGAATAGTGGCCACAGTAAGTCGGTGGCAACGTAGGCCAGCGCGCGTGGTCCTCTGAAGAAAAGCTTAAGCAATTTGTTATTTAAATGGAGGATGCCGCCACAAATGATAACGCCTTAGTAGGTTTTAAACTCACTATACTATATAAACCAACTTTAGTTGAACACACGGAATTACATCGGAGAGCAATTGCCTCCATGATAGACGCACGAAGACTGTCCCGTCAGCTAAGTGTCCGCCCTTTTTATTCACGACGTGGAGCTTAGTGTTGCCACCTTATAATTTCACTTTAAAACAAAATAATGCCATCGTGGCTGTATGAAACTACAATAATTAATCGATACTTTATTGAATTCTACTTTTTAGAAAGGAAACCTTACATAAACTACTTCACTCTTTCACTCAAGTTCTCGCTTGTATTCTTCTCGTACTTGAATTCTGCATATTTTGTTTACCTCGCTTACACACTAATGGTTGGTATTACCGTCTAGTCCATTTTTATGCTTTTTTTCTTCTGTTGGAGGTTGGCACTCTTAACACGTGTTTTCTTTATTTATTTTCTTAACATAATTCTTAATTAAAGTCTGGTTACATATCTTTCTTACGTAGAATGGCGTAGCTTCTTGACCTTCACAAGTGCTTGTAACAGCCTAGACTGAATAAATGACTTTTGATTTCATTTCATTTCAATACCTTTAGAGGTACTCAAATTGATGTCCCTTTAAGATCTCCCCGTCCCCATACCCGGTGATGTTGTATATGTCATCTGCGACCAACAGCACACTAAGAAAACGCATGAGTAATTAAGTACCAAACATAGCAGATCTACTATATAAACTAGATAACATATGTAATAAATACTTAGGTACAATATTGAAATAGATATGATGCTAAGGGATCAGTACGATCTGTGATTAAAAACATCTAAATTTAAAATAAAAAATATACAAGCTTTATACCCCTAGCACGACCCATTATCGAATTCGAATAGTTGGCAAACCGAAATGTGAAGTCAAATGTTGTATGGAAACTTGAACAGCAGCGGCACAAAGTACGAAACGAGAACTAAAAATCAGTACACATTTGACAATGACATTTCGGAATCGCAAACGATACGAATTCGATATTGGTTCGTGCTACGGGTACTGTTCTAAAATTATAGATAGATATAAATTAGGTAGCTCTGAACAAAGAGGTAAATAATAAATAAAATAAAAAAATAAAAATCGTTTATTTTCAGACAGAGTCCATAGGTATGTTAGTATAATTGACTTAAATGCTATGTTAGTAACAATAAGACAATACAATAAAAAAAAGAGTAATGATTACCATTTAAAATGCGAATTAGAGATGAAAAATACAGTAATATATAACAGAATTCAAAACATTATATACGATATTGAACCTTACTGGAGAGGATAGTAATTGAATACGTGTGATTTTAACGCAGCAGCATTAGCGAGATGATCTGAAACCCGAGGCGGCTGTAAATAACTGCTGTAAAAATAGTTAATATCGATTAAATCCGATTTATACGGCCGCAGTAAAATCGAATAATTTGCAGCTCGGTATTGAATCCTTTTAATTTTCACATCCCTACTTACGATGATTTTTGACATGAAATCGAGAGTTGTGTTTGAATAACAAGAGGAGTTTTTGGCGGGATTTCATCGAGTGCGGTTGGCGTCTTATTTTAATTATTCTTAAATTTGTTCATAGTGGATATTGTGAAATAAAATTGGTGTGATTTTGTGTTACAACCGTCTGCGCAACTGAAGAATTAGTGGAATCTTTAAAATATACGCTATTCCGGTCAAGTGGACGTGAGAATTTTATTGTAGTATTGACTACCTCACAGAAGCTTATCAAAAAAGCCAACTCGATATATTTCGTGCCAAACACTCCAAGAAGCATTAGAATACGTCACACCCACATTCTAATTTTAAAAAAAAGAAAGATTAATACAAAAATAAGACGATGGCTGCATGGCTTTGCCTTTGCCTTTCTCAATAGAGAAGAATTGAACTAAAAAAAGAAATTTAATAACAAGAATTAATTCAAAAACTCTTTTAATAGATTGGTGTGGTTATTCATGGTTTTGAATCAGATTCCATGTTTCATGCCATGTTTTCTTTAGGTGGTTTTTATATAGAAATAGGACTGGGTGTTCCTTACCAGCAGTAAATAAATTCTGATCGTAACTATTGTTATAAATGAGACAGTGAGTTTGTTTGTTTGTTACTCGATCACGCTAAAAACTGCAGAACAGATTTGGATGAATAAAACCATTTTTTACGGCTTATAAAATGGAAATAAATATTAAACATCCATGGCTGGAGTACAAAAGATCGTAATCATCACTCAAACACCCACCCACCGGGATTCGAACCCGGGACCTCTAGAGTCGGCGACACCTTGAAACCACTCGACCACGGAGGTCGCCAAATTGTTAGGCTCCTTTGGAATTCTCAAAAAAAAAAGAAGTTAACTTGGACGAATTCGCGGGTGGCCGCTTGTATGGGATAAAAGTTTGATGGAGACAGAGCGATCTGTATGTTATGCAGCCAGTATTTTGCATATTTATAGCCGCACGATCGCTTTCTGTGGTCAATCTCATATGGATATTGATCGAAGTTTATTCTTATAATGAATTAAATACATTTGAATCTATTGTAGATTGTAGATTGATAGTCTGACACCTTTTTTAGAGAGAGAAAAACTATCTCACAGCAAATGATAAATGACAAAGCTATGGATTTATTTATTTATTCATACTTAATGCACAAATGTACAAAGGCGGACTTAATGCCATTGGCATTCTCTACCAGTCAACCATAGGGTGTTGTGGATAAATAGTGGTAGAGTGCACAAATTAGATGGAAAAAAGATGAACAGATAAATACGAAGTAGTCATATACATAATTACACATACATAAATAAGTACTTACATATAAATTCACACATACATACATATATAAACATACATACTAAATAAATACATAATAATGACGACTAACGTTTAGGCTAGACTGCTTGTTCCTGTAAAAAGCTTCGTAGCTTGGTTTTGAAGCTGATTTTGTTGGTGGACATTCTGATATCTAGAGGGAGTTCGTTCCACAGAAGTATGGTTTTAAAGAAGAAGGATGAGCGAATCGTATCAGAGCGATGTGATGGAACAATAAGTAAGCGATTAGCGATTTAATCGATTTAACGTATTATTTTTCTCGTCAAATTTTTTTTTATGTAAGAAAAATGGATTGCCTCTATTTGGTAGAATGCTGCTGCTCCGAATTTTATTTGGCATAGCACACTTGATTAATCTTCTGTAAAATTATAGTTTTAAGGCATATTTTAAAAAAAATGTAATCATTATTTATTCGAATGTTTATATTTCCAAATTCACAAGGGCATACTTTTAAGATCGCTGAATTTTATACCTTCAGCAAAATTTCTTCTTCTTCTTCTGCGGCGTGGATATAGTCCTCCTTAATTTTGTGCCATTGTTCTCGATTTTAGGCTTTTTCTATCTATTTCACTATCAAAATTTAATTTAGCATAATTTCGTTAGGAATAAATTTTATTGTTGATAGTGGGTTAGGTTACGCTAGTGTTGTAAACTGAATTTGGTGCGAACCGTGTGAGCTAAGCAAGCGTGTCGCGGCAGTTGCCATCTAATATTCTTCTTCATCTTAATAAATATAAATTACGCATCACGTTGTTTGTCCGGGATGAACTCCTAAACTACTTAACCGAATTAAATCAAATCTGCACACCGTATGCAGTTTGATACAACTTGATAGATAAAATAGTTTACATCTCAATTTATAGTCGCAATTTTATTTTACTGCAAATTATTAGTTTTGTGCGGTACGAAGTTTGCCGAGTCAGCTAGTTAATATAAATAAATTACGCATCACGTTGTTTGTCCAAAATGGACTCCTAAACTACTTTACAGATTTTAATGATATTGCTGCACACCATGTGCATTTTGATCCATCTTGAAAAATTAGATAGCTTACATCTCAATTTATAGTCGCAATATTATTTTATTCAAATTATTAATTTTGTTCGTCGAGTCAGCTAGTAATTGAATATTTTTATGTGAAGTTACGATTCTGAATGTGAACCCTCTGCGATATGATGGTTTTGCTCTTCATTCATTATGAATATTGAGTTTATGCCTAAAGACGATTATGGCTTACAAAATTATGAGTCTGAATATCTGCTAAGGGCCAAATGATTTTCTGCGAAATGAAGTTTATATTATCCGCTATCGCTGATACGGGTAATAATATTATGACATTAAAATTTATGCAATAGAAGGTGGACCCCAGAAAAATATTTAGTAGATAAAATTTACTTGATTTCTGCTAAAACTATTTTGCTATTACCTATTACCACACTCAGGATAATATATTATGTTAATTGTAAGTATGTAGGTACGGTACATACCTACATTATATTTTGAGAAACATAAAAAATTAATTAACTCGTACGAAGAGAACATTCTTAAACAAAAGAGGAATAACATAAAAAAGTGAGCGCACAGACAATGACACGTGTTAAACACTTTTTAAAATATGAATTACTTACCTTTGCAACGGGCGCGAAGACTTTCCATTTGCAGCCCTATAGCACTCAGAATAAGGTTTAAAACGCAATATGTTTTGCGGAAAAATTGTTAAAGGCAACAATGGTACCCATTACTGCAACCCAACAGCAGGTACTTGGTGTTTCATTGGAGTATAATAACTTGTACAGTTTAAAATGGAACAGACCATAATTTCCTTGTTTTCGAGAAAAAGTAACAGATTTAAGTCCCTATACGTATCTAACCATAAGAAATGCATAAAATTAATAAAATAATATATTTATTTTCTCCTCACAAAAGGTTTAACAGTACAATAGGTAACTAGCTTAATCTATACAAATACATAAACCTATTATGTGGCAGACTGGTGCCTGTAAAAGGCAACTACGAATAGCTAGCTACCTGTACTAACAGGTCGCCAGGCCCAGACTATCATACATAAACCAAACGTGTATTGCATATCTTAATGGAAAATTGAATACCTACTCCAAATTTGAAAAATACATTGTCAGAGAGAGAAAGAAATGACATGTAATCTAAGAAGTGCTTTAATTACACTGCAGACTGCATTGACAAAATTATTAGTAAGGTGCAATAGTATATTAAACGTAATACACAAAAATATTTATTATACCTTTGGGAAACCAAATAAAGAATCCCAAGTCCAGAAGGCAGCCCCCTGCTGCCAGAATCCAGCCATCACCAGAACCGACCATAAAATTAAAAAAAAACACTTTGTGAGTTAGGAAAAGACTGAACAATTCATGTTGTAGTGTTGTACTTATGATAAAAAAATGGGTTCGTGTATTTATGTAGGCGCGTGAGAAGTTATCCTTCTTTGGCATCGTTTAAAATTAGTTTTTAATTGCATGCAAATAATTAATTACAATAAATTAATAAAAAGTCTGGAAAAGGACACAGTCAATAAAGTTCAGTTTTAATTTGAAAAAATAAATAAATAATCAAAATATTCAATTAAAATCGCTACTGAATATAATTTATTAGAACATATGTGATTTGCACTTGTATGAAACTCAAACACGTATTCCGAATATACAAACTAGAAACATGTGGATAAATATTATAAATATGATAACTGTTACTTTATTACAATAATAACATAAAAGTAACATTGAAAAATAAAGATGTGGTTTTTGGTTCTACTACACCAATGGTCAAGAGATGGCGCTGTAGTCTCCTGAATCGCGCTTTGGTTCCGTTGTTCCAGATTAATAAATACTTTTGATAAATAAAGATGTGCATTTTGGTTCTACTACACCAATGGTCAAGAGATGGCGCTGTAGTCTCCTGAATCGCGCTTTGGTTCCGTTGTTCCAGATTAATAAATACTTTTGATAGGCCTTCACAATGCAGTCGTTAGCACCCACTAAATAGAGATTCTATTTCAATTTTGTTGGTAGATTTTCTTAATGTGCGGTAAACTAGTACAGTAGTAAAAGTAAACTAGTAGTTTTAGTGTTACAGTGATGCGCGCGCATCTTAAAATTTCACTCTCATCATTTTTTCATAACGCGCCTAAAGAAATATAACTTCAAAAACTCGAAATTATTGTGAAGATATATTTTCATATAAAAACTTGTATCATTTCCTATTTTCTGTGAAGAATTACTGGATATATAAAAATTACTCTAAAGGGGAACAAATTAATTCCGGCACACTTAAAACTGCGAAAAAACTCAGACAGAACAAATAATAATTTCAAGAATAAAAGCAGATTGTACTATTGCACTTGCCAAACGTTTATCAACAACTTTATTAGTGTTACATTATAAAATAAAATGGCATACACGCTTTGATCTTCGAGACTGTCAAATCTAAATGAGCTTTTAAAGCCAGACATATTAAAATAATATATTAACTCATCACTACTCTATTTGTGAAAAGAAACGCTGAAAAAACGGGTATCTGTCATGCATTCAAGGAGTACTATTATTCTGTGCACGCATTTCATGACAGCTATGCGAAACTATTTTATTAAGAAAGGCTAATGGAGTGTATTTTTTATTAAATATCTTTATTTACTTCATCTGGTGGTATTATTGCTTCTTTATTTACCTGTTTTATTTGGCACTATTACCATATCGTTAACCGATTTTAATTTAAATACATTGTTTAGTATCTTATTGATTTAATTAAATGCACCAATTTACTATTGGATGTCAGGTTTAAATACTGGTATTGGTGTGATGAGTATTTGTAATATATTCCAGGATGTTGTTTTGTAATATAATTGTTTCTATTCAGCTTAGAAAACTAAAATAAAATTATGTTGATGGTCCTTAATTTCAAAAGAAATAATGATATTTAAATTATTTTTTTGATCGATCACAGCTCTGCAGCGTCAGATGGTCGATATTTTATCGCCGTGCCCGAGAGCTTTTCAGCGAAGTTGCCAAGTTCAATAGCAAGATCAAAACGCACGCACCTAAGTCAGTACAAGTCGCACGCGCCGTCCGTGAACACGCGTGACTGGCCATCGATCCTATCGATAAGTAAACATCGATACTTGACTTGACATAAAGATTTTCGAAAGCCGGAAACCCTACTTTTTCTGTTTTTGAAATTTTGTGTGTGGATTACTTTTTGTTTTTTTTTTCTAAGTTTGTGTTCTTTTTTTTATTATAGAATTTGATTTTGATTTCGAATTGAAGTGTGCTCGTGTGTGGTGTTTTGTGATTTTCGCAATGTGATATGCTAGTGCTGGGTCGAATACTTATTTCAAGTTTCTAGGTGAGTACAGCGAATGAAATCAATCAAAAAGTTAGGGCATTAAAAGTACATAACTGATATTTAAATTAAATGTAGATTCTAAACGCTAAAATTTATGAATAACGACTCTGTGATGACAATTGTAAGATCGGCTGAAAAAAACAATGCAGTGAATCCATCAATATAATTCAAAAATCATATCAACCATAAAGATGAAATAACTTTTATCCAACCACATCATGTCAACTAAACAGAACAAAATAAATGTAACATTGTGATCATCACACTAATATTATAAAGACAAAAGTTTATGAGTGTGTATGTTTGTTACTTCTTCACGTCTATATGGCTGGACCGATTTTAATAAATTTGGTATGGAGTTAGCTGACACCCTGAATTAACACGTCGGCTACGTTTTTGCGGGAAAATATCCCTAATTAAACCGCGGGTAACACCGCGCGGCACAGCTACTTCCAAATTAAGTAAGCCGTTGCCGCGTCGATAGCGGACGTTACAATACAGTGGCGGAACATTAAAATGTTTACTTACACAAAGACGTGGGTACAAATGAACTACTACTAGATAGGTTCAAGAGTAAAGTGCTTATAAATCAAGTTGCGGTGCGCTTGCAGCCGCCCCGCGCTGAAATGTTGATGACTTGGTACCGGGGGCGCGTTGCGATGTGGTACAAATTGTAAGAATAAGCGAGTATTCTACATAAAAAAAAAAAACAGATAATCTTATTTCAATTCAGGATCAAGTGGATTTTGTTACAATAAATGTTATCCGTTGATTCATTAATCTAACAGTTTAGTGCTTAAATGATAAATACATCTAGCGATTATTGTATTCAGTAAAAAAAAAGAAATGCATTAACATATATAAGAGCACTAAATCTGGAAACATCAGTCAAAATGTCAAAAATTGTTAATTCCAATGGAAAGCATAATACAACTCATTTAATGTCCATATTTTTTTCATTTCATACTTCCCACTAGTAGCCCTGTTAAAAGAATATGCCTGTGCAAGAACCGGGGCAAGTTTTAAACATTAAATAACAATTAAAATTTAAGCCCATACAATTGTTTAGACTTGTTAAATTTACCCAAATAAAAATTTAATAATCATTATAAACAGGTGACTTAGAAGATTATTCAAGTTAAAGCTACTTTATAAAACATTGTGTTAGGCAGTTGTAGCACCGCCGCCCGGTGCGGAAGTGACTCACTATCGGCTATTTTCTCGCTTAAGAAACGTACCAAAGTACATTCCGTGTAAACTCAAGAGATGCATTATATTAATAGTGAATCGCTGATTGTGCACCCTGCCGGTGTGAACTCTCTCCACTAGTTTATCGCAGAGCGACAAAAGATATCAAAAATAAAACTCGCTCAGCGATGCAGGCTTGTCTCAAAACGCGTGCTCAGCATTGTCTCCGCGAGCGAGGGGCGCGATTAATCGCCCGTCAAACGCACGCTCGCTTATAGTCCAGCAGGCGATTCTGTAAAATAAAATCTCACTTCTAATTTCGGTAGCTGCCATTTTAGACATTAGTTTAATATGCATTACGCCATTGCATGGCAAAATGTCGCTATGCCTATAGAAGCAGCCAGTATTAGATATTTAACATTTCAATGAGATCGCTAATGAGATTGCATCTTACAGAACACCTATGCTGCGATAAAACTATCGGGACTACATACTCGCTTTCCCTGCTCGTAAACTCGTTTCTAAACGAAATGAAATGAAAATGAAATGAAATTTATTTATTCACACAAAAGAGAGTAGATACGTTTTGGTGGTGATTTTCATTTAGTTCATCCATTTTGCCAACGACAGGGCACGTGAATGTCAAACTTAATTTAATTCTAAAATTCAAAGGTACTTATGTCATTTTACTTATTCTATTCTAAATCAATTTTCGTTTCTAAATATTCTCTAACTGAGTAAAAACTAGTTCTCTAGTTCATCGTCAGTGGTGGGACAAGTAACATTCCCGCTCTCCCCTGTGACTTAAACCATTCCCAATGAGATTAGGTTCGTTGTATGGTAACGACAAGCTTATGTTTGATTTGACAAATTAGGAGAACTTATTAAGTCTAAACTATTGCTTTAACAGTTTTATTGCTAGAAATTGTTTTGATGTCTCTTGCACTTGGTATCCATTATGTTCTATTAATGGACCAGCAGACGGCTGTTACATAGCTTCGAGGGGTAGGTCAGTGTTATTATGTCTCACTTTACGAGTTAGATTTTATTGAGATAACTTAATATAGAAATTAGGAATCAAATACAAATAAATAAATACAAATACAAGTGCTTTATTTCCATTCCTTATTATTACCTTATATATAACTAATAAATATGAATTGGAAATAAGAATAGGCACAACGCAGCTGGTATTAAGCCTACCCATCGTCAAATTTTTGTGGTTAGTTATACAAATTTCAATTCAATTATTAATAGCCAAATAAAAGTTAAATATATTAATTACAATGTCAATTTATTTAGTTGTCAATCAAAGTTTAATCAATTCAATCTTAAGTTATTACTTTAATATTTAAAATGTCAATTTTTTGTTTGTCACTTAATTACAATTTATATAATTCTTACACACAATAAAGAATAATTTATAATCCAGGTAAATTAATTAATTTAATACATCTACAAGTAATGACTCACATTACTCACCAATAGTTTGCGAGTATAGCGTATTTAACTTTGCTCTCATAGCGACAGACAATATTTTCAAATCCTACTTTTAAAACTAAGAAGTACTAAGATAATAAATTTGCTTTTTTGTTTAGTTATTCCATTACAAGCCGACGTGATATTAAAAATGTCGTGATTAGAAATTATGTATGAAAAAAAAATTATTAAATGATATTTGTTATAACAATACTATCCCAATTTCCAACTTTTCTCGAAATCGATCAAGCAATTTTCTGATAATTGATATGTTTTCTAATGATTTTAACAATAACAATAAACAGTAAACGAGATTAGATTAAATTTAAAGGACACATTTTTGGCATTTGGATAAATCCTTCCCATCTACCATGGGAATGTCAAGGCGATGGGTATTGATGACAACAACACGTGTCTGTTTGTCTCAGAGATAAGTGCTTAACAATTAGGGTTCCACGATATAATAAAATGTACACTTTAATGTCTGTTTTTGTATTAAAATCTTATAAGAAGCAAGTAAATAACTACTCAGTGACATAACAAATAATTCAAATCTCTTATCTATTAGACAAGTCCGTCCGTCCGTGGTGCTGTTTCAGCGGCCAAACCGTAAGAGATAGATATAGAGAATGTTTAAGTTATAAGTTAAGAATAGTCTGATAAGACTACAAACCGGATGTGAGTAACGTAGCACTTCCGGTTTTCGAGAAATCACGTGATTTCTTTTTCAAACGAAACCACACAAAATCTCCGATGTTCTCAATTAATTTTTTTTTTTTTTTTTTGGTGAACATTTGGTTCACTGGTTTGCTAGTATTTATATAATAATGTAACTGATTTAAACTTTAATCCCCTTATTAATAAACGAGCAATGAGCTTAGATCGTCTTTTGTTCATATCACTCAAATGCCATTGTTGCGAATTCTTGTGTAAATAGCCTATTGTTAATATTCTCTTTTGTACATATTTATTGTTTTATAATCTTTTTGGTTTAAAAATTAAGAAGTGTTTTTTTTTTTGTAGTTTGGCGGGATTTCATCGAGTGCGGTTGGCGTCTTATTTTAATTATTCTTAAATTCGTTCATAGTGGATATTGTGAAATAAAATTGGTGTGGTTTTGTGTAACAACCGTCTGCGCAACTGAATAATTAGTGGAATAGTTAAAATATACGCCATTCCGGTCAAGTGGACGTGAGAATTTTATTGTAGTGTTGCCTACCTCACAGAAGCTTATCGAAAAGGCCAACTCGATACATTTCGTG
Source organism: Chilo suppressalis (assembly GCA_902850365.2). Classification (NCBI taxonomy): domain Eukaryota; kingdom Metazoa; phylum Arthropoda; class Insecta; order Lepidoptera; family Crambidae; genus Chilo; species Chilo suppressalis. The sequence continues at coordinate 2,976,502 of OU963907.1, forward strand.
CCAAACACTCCAAGAAACATTAGAATGCGTCACACTGACATTCTAATGTAAAAACAAAAAGAAGATTAATTTAATTAAAGACTAGGCTGTATGGGCATTGTTCCCTTTGCCTTCCCTAAAACGGGAACTTCAACAAAAAAAAGTAATATTTTTTGTTTATCTCTAATAATATTGTCTTTTCCATTTTGGCACATTATATATGACAGCACTGGATTGAGTACTAGGTACTTATTTTTTCTCACCTTTTAAGCAGTTTCGAAATTTCCTTCACATTTATTTCTCAAAAAAAAATAAAGACAATATTATTAGAGATTAACAAAAAAGATCACTTCTTAAATTTAAACCAAAAAAGATTATAAAACAATAAATATGTACAAAAGAGAATATAAACAATAGGCTATTTACTCAAGAATTCGCAACAGCCATTTTTATTTAAATGTACAAAGACAACAAAAATGGAGTGACTAATCCAAGCTTATTCTTCCTCTTTGAAAAGGGTGAGGTTGGTTGCAACCTTTTTTGAATTTGCAATAAAATAATAACTTTAAATAAAAAAAAATACAATATACATTATTCCATATCTGCATTTTTATGTGGTTGTTGAAACTGTTAAGTTAAATGTAAAATAATTTGTGTATATCCGGAACCTTCTGAATAACGAACCGGATTCTATCTACTTTTCTCTAAAATATTATCCCTTATTTATTTTTTAAATTGAGCTATTTATGGTGGCTTGTTCGGCATGATTATTTTTAACACTTACTCAATGTTCTCTACATTATCACATTGTTCAATGATTAATTAGTTCAAAAGCTAACAACCCGAAAGTTAAGCCTTCGGCCTTTTTCTTGTTTTTTTTCAAGGAACGTTTTAATCGCAATTTTTACAGCTTACAGTTTTTTTAACATTAATGAAAGAGAATAATAATCATACATAATGCATTGTTAATAAATTGAATCAAAGCCTATTATTTCCATACATTATGATCCTGTGTGTAACTGAATTTAATGTGATCTGTCAGGTATTAATTAATCATCAACTTTAATCAAACATAAAAGTGGAATAACTTTTCTGAGTGTGGCTGTAAGACATAAGGACTCGCGCACTAAGGATTCCGTACCATTATCTATATAACATTAGATTGGACACTACCTAAAATATAATTTGAGCAGAAAACTGACATCTGTTGTATGGTATTATTTTATATAAAAAAAATTTTTTTTTTAAGTACTATAAGCTTCTTATGATTTTTCTTGTAATCTACAATCAAAGACTAAAGTAAATATATATAAAAAAACTATAGAAAGTACATTCAATAGTTTCATTTTTATTTTTAGTCGCAGTAGTTCCGTAGATAAGGGTATCTAGTATTATGTCGCAAGCCTAAACTTCACACAGTTACCTGATCGAGCAACTTGCAATTTCAAAGGTTTAATGAAAAAATTTTTCAGATATATTTGTCCCACAAATGTTAAATTAATACATAGTTCAAAAAAATATTTAAGATAATAGATGAAAATTTATCTGTTAAAAAGATGCAGATTCTTAAATCATTTTTGAACTTTTAATTTTACCATTGTGAGAAAAACATATTTGTAATCTTGTCATTGAGTCCTTTCATTTAATATGTAACACGGCCAGTAAGCTATTTTTTTTTCTAATTCACCTCTCAAAAGTATAATTCTTTTATTTACTTTATTCATCCGTCTTTGGGTCACAGACATTTATGCGAATTTCAACTTGATCAGTCCAGTAGATTCCATGCAAATCAACTCTGACAGCCAGCCAGACAACCGAGTGATCCTATAAGAGTTCCGTTTTTCCTTTTGAGTTACGGAACCCTAAAAAGAGGCAAATCATGTGTTAATAATGTTTCCTTAATACTGTCATTACAGATTCAAACACGGCACAAATTACATTACAAGTTGCTCAATCAGGCAACTATGTGAAGTTAAGGCTTACGACAAAATACTCGATTCGATCGTATTTATGTGAATATGTCCAGGAGGCCTACTACTCTATTTCAACGAAAAACGAAATTTCGCAAGTTCCTTACTCTGTTGCTGTTTCATTTCGAAAATTCGTTCGTCCGAAAATAGTTTGACATTTAAATCTCTAAACCTACTCTAATTCACAAAACTTTTGTACTAAAAGTTGAATTTGACAGCTAATTGTTCGAAATTTTAACCTCAAATCGACGAAATGAAAAGAGTCGCCTTTTCATTTTCGTTTTGGGATTTTTGGTTTAAATTACTAGTAAACCTAAAATTCCTACTACAGTATTTTTAATTAAGGCTGCTTAGCGTGAGGAACATTTTTTTGTATGAAAAATTTACAAATAAATCTAATTTTTGTTTAATATTGTATTGCCAATACTTCAAAGTGTTACACGACAAATTTAGGTTGACATACATTCGATTGCATCAACTCTACAAATTAGTTGGCTAACACTGTCAAAAGAGGTTGTTTTAATGTAATCAAAAATGTTGTCATAAAGTAATATTGTTTTGAAGTAAAAAACGTTATCTAAAAAGTGTAGACAAAAAGAACTCACAAACATAACTCATTCCATTCGTTCACGATAATTGTCTGTGATTCCGAACTTTATGTGGGTGTTCGAAGATGAAATAGAGTAGAGTCACTGGCGAAATTTCGTTTAAAATTCGTTCGTTACCGAAATTTCGTTTCGGAGAAAGAGAGTAGAGCTCCAGTTGGCCTATTCACTAACTGGTAATAGGTCGACAGATCTTATTACTTTAAATAACCAATTTTTATATATTCACTAGCAAACCCGGCGAACTCCGTTTCGCCACCAGATGGCTTCGTTTTATGTAACATTTCGTTTGGTGATTAAAAGAAGTTTTTTTTTTAATTTTTCCTGAATTTTCTTTGCTATAAACCTCACGGAGCCCGAGACCTTTCCAACGAATGCAAAACCGTGGAAATCGGTTCGTGCGTTCTGGAGTTATAGCGTCAGGAAGGAAAACCCGACTTATTTTTATATAGTAGATAAACTTGTTTGAATTTGAGGTATTGCTTCACAAAATACACGCTAGACTTTGCGGGGTCCACAGCGTTTTGGTTCAATGTTGGAATTATATCTTTAATATACATTTGGGAGGTGTATTAATGACATGATTTTAATGGTATTCTCTTTAAGAAAAATATTAATTCTCTAATTCAATAACTATTTTCATTATTTCAATATGAAATAAGCAGTGCCCTTGTACAAATTTCTTGTTCTTGTTCTATTTATCTGTTTTATTGTGTGTACTAAATTAGTAAATAAATAAATAAACTACTACTTCTTTAAGCTACAAAGATAAACGGAACTCCACCACATTTGTTAGCTACAAAAAATCCTCTTAATGAATTATTAATTTCCTGGAACTGCCGCAATCAGTTGCATAAGCGGTTGCTAGGTGGTCAATATGTAGCCAGCCTTAATCTCAACCAACCGTCGAACCTTCGATAGCCGGATACGTATAAATTCAACTGTTATTATAGTTAACCGAGTGACAAGTGTGATAGCTTGGATATCTAAATTAAATATGTAATTAACTGAAATCAGGTTAATGGAAGTACCTATACCAACTGCTGTGGATGAATTCAACGCGATATCGGTTAGAAATATTGGAATTGGTTTCTCTTACTCATAAATTGAGAATAAACACGCATTCATTGATTTGTTGGAGAAGAATAGTGATATAGAAAGTGAATTGGATGTAAAATATTTATAAGATACTTGAACATTTATAGTAATAGCTGTTAGATACATATTATTATGTACGTATGTTATATAAAACAATGTCATGTTAGTTACACCACTTATAACTAAAGACTTCTGGGCCGATTTTAATGAGCCTTTTTTGGATTTCTTTTCTCCCCGAATAGCTATTAAAATATGGGAAAAATAACGGAAAACAATTTTGCAGAAAATAAATTTTAAAATAGGTAAGGATTGGTATTCTGCCGTCTTCTACAATTGACAGCTCACGTCATGTATGCGCTAAGTATATTTGTACATCTGTACTGCAAATCGGTAACTAATAGATATATTGTTTTAAACTTTCCCTTGTTTTTAGGCACTCTTCAATATTCCTGAATCTAATAAAAATATGGCATACTTAAATCTAGAGAAACTCAAATAACAACACATGTTGCAATACCTCCTGATATTTTGGTAAGGAGACGATGAATAGTACTTTATGATTAATATCATAGATTTCGATTCAAAGTGACATAATTTTACTCATTAAATTATAGAAATTATTCCAAATTTCACAGAAAGTCATAAGATACTGAGAGATATGGGGCTGAATGCAGGAGCGTATTTTAAATTCGCGCGCTTCGGATCACTTACTATTTGCAAAATTTTAAGATTCATCACTCAATTCATCAACTGTTAGGCGAAATGAAATTTGGTTAGCTAATAATTTTATAAAAGGCACAACATAGGTATTAAAAATACTACCTATTGCATATTAAAAATGGCCTACTACAGATTTTCTCATACTCTTACCATTTTTATTGCTTATTTAGGAATGACAGTGAAAAACGATATTTGTTTTGAACAATACACCTAGTCGAGAGAAAATTCCATAAGACTAAGGGAGTCAACCGGACAACAATGCTTGTTAATAATATGCCAGTAGCGACAGTTTAGAAGCAAATAACGATGCAAATTTCAAATCATTTAATGTCTAGACAGACAATGATACTATTAATGACAAAACATCGACACAGAATGAGGCTAAAGTGAATTGTGTGACATCTAGTGTTATTACGATTGTAAAAGCGTTTTAATCATACGCCGAGCCGCGTGGCTGTGCATTTACCTCTCATTGACCAATTTACGGTTGTACAATGTGAAAATGTTCTTTGAAATTGCTTCTGACTTCTTTAGGCTCGATTTGGTAATGCGCCAAGGATTTGCACTAGATAAAAACATATTAGGTAAAGTTATTTGTATTCATCAATACAACAGATCGTAGTGTACGCTTTAAATGTATGTCTAAATAAGTTTAAATTATTCTAGCTTACCATTTAAAGCAATAATTAACAGTTATTAAGACAAACACAAAATAAATGAGCATTATGTAACAATTATTTTTCAGAAGAATTTAATGGACAGAAAAATATGATAATGGAATAATATACTAAAATATTGTACTTACTACAGCTATTTATTCCCTACTACGAGAAATGTTTGATGGTTTGTTTTTCAACTTTTTATCGACAACAAGGAAGCGACAAGTATAAATAAATAGCACTTAGGTACTATACTCATATTTCTCTTTATGTTTTATTACTACAAGTGCCTTTTTACGGTGTTTCTTGCTCCAATTCACGCAAGCACATGTTAATATGTAACCCAACAAATCTCTTTTACAAATATAAAAAAGGCAGTTTTACCTTCAACCTTTGGCCGGAACAATAAATAACTTTTTTTCTTCCATTCTGTGTATTGTTTACTTAGTAACAGGCAGGCGTGCCTCAAGGAAGCGCGTGGGGTCCCAGCTTATATTTGCATGCCTTTTTACGTCTTTTTGTACCGATCAATGAGAGCATGGCATGGGGGAGTTGACGGATCAAATTTTATATTTGAGGATCTGGCACGTGTTTTGAAGTTGTTACTTTCATTCATTTTAAATTACCTTTGTGAAATTACAAATAAAATGGTATATTCCACCCAGTAATTTTCCTTTTCTTCTTATTAAAATATCAACAAGAAAATTAATAATATCATTAAGTAAATGAGATTGTACCTTAGTAACTATATAAATAAAATGTTAGTTCTTTAATATACCCAATTTTAGACGTCAATATAATGTGAAGTTGGTAGCTAGAAACACTAAAGTGATCACTTTACAACCATACTTCAATCAAAGCTCCTCTACTAGAATATAGCTTATATATCGATAGAAATAAGGAAGATCAGTACTTAGGCGTTGTTTAAAGTTCGTTGGCATACAGTACTAGGCTCATTGAGATAATGAACACGGTAAATTGTATTTTCGTTAGTCATACCTTTTTAAGACGAAAGGCTGTTAGGTACCGCATATTACTTTGTTAATGGCTTGTGAAAGTGCGGTCTGTTTGACGGTGGGATATTATATAATTTCTTAGCTAATTAGACCCACAAATATATTAAATTCAAGTTAAAATATATTATGCCATTTAATTTCTAATAGTAAGTGCTTATCTATTTGAATCAGGTAGGCACATATTATTATGATAAAATTTAAATTAAAAGCTGACAAAGCTAAAAAGGGTAAATAACGAAGTCGCTTAGTGAACACTCAAACACTAGAAGGTGCAGAAACAAAATGAGAGAGAAAACAATTAACAACAAGTGCACTATGCAAGCACGCATCGCCAACTCGATAAACCCTACAAAGCTTACGTCGACTTGGCAAAGTGACGATAATTTTTTCCCTGGGAATAATACCATGAGATTCTTTTCTCGGAACCATCGATGTTTTGGACTTCACTTATTGTTTTCTAAGAAATGAGAGCGGTTCTTCCAACAATGGAGTAAAGGCATTGAATGGTTACCGCAAATAGGTTACCAACAGATGTTAACAATGGATAGTGTGGTCTGGTCCAGTCTGTGCCTTTATCGAAAATGAAATGATTCCCATTAGGTTTTAAAAATAAAGAATTTGCATACTAACTGTTCGATCGCGTAAAAGAAATATAAGTAGCCTTTGCCAAACAACTTTGTGATAACATCTACTGTATACTAAAAGCTTCATATAGTTATCCATTTAAGAATATTGTCTAGGTTTTTACTTTGTACTGTGCATTGATGATTTGTGGACCAGCAACTTTTATTGTCATTTGTACGTTGTATTCCATTGAAATATCAGGATCATGTCCAAATAATAATCAATGACGACTCAGTGCCTCCGTGGATGACACATTAGGATTTTCTTCTTTTATGGGCTAAAACTTTGATTTTCTTTATATATCACTGTAACTCGTGCCACACGTGACAAAGGCAGAAAAAAATAATGCAAATCATCCCTTTGTGATCTATTATAAAAGTGTTTTTCTTCGTGCAAATATTTGACCACAAGGTGCCTGTAATCGATAATGTGTCTTGACTCTAAAGATTTTTTTTACTAGAATAAATTGCACGCAGTCTCGTCTGCTGCTTTTTTTTTAAACTAGGTAGCCAATGACTCTACCCTACCTGATGTTAAGTGGTGATAGAGTCCAGACGCGAAAATAGCTGGTACAGCAGTTATAAACTGCCACACCATCATCCTTACCTTGCCGGCCTACAGAAATGCGCCTCTGTTAAAGGACCCCAGACTGTAGGAAGAGGGGAATACCTGGTCGAGATACGTCAAAATATAAAAATGTAATGAATCTTGATTTCATCAGATATTTCTAAAATTATTTACATGCGTGCCAGTTCACGCCCTAGACAGGTAATGTAAAACTAATTTGATTTGTAAGCCCACTTGTAAACCCGAGTTGGTGCTAAATCACAATTAATGTATGACAAGCCATCTGCTGCTGTGTCTAACGCTGCCCATTATACACCTTGTCTCCACAAAACGCTTATCGAGTATCCTGAAGTATACAAATTGATTGCGTGAACTAACTTGTGCAATGCAGTTGGCTCTACAGTTAATCTAATGGATCCATCTACGGGTTAAGTGAGCATAGATGAAAACAATAGCGATGCTGAAGGTTTCCATAAAGCTAAATTGAATGTTGCAAGTTTTATCCAAAATGAAATCATGGGCAGTTAGTCTTTTATTTGATAACTAGTGGCCCGCCCTCGCTTCGCTTCGGTGTAGAGCTGTAGTGTAAACTATAGTTTTTGTTCTCAGGCTTGTGCTATAAACAATGACTTTATTTATATAATTACACGTGTTCTTGTGAGTCAGCCATAAAAGATAGACATATGCTGTTGCAGGATATTTTTTAGACAATTTTATGTAGAATATTTTCGTCATACATGATTTCTATATAACTTTAACCATTAAGGCTGCACACGCGACGGAAGCTTAGAAAATGGAGTAACTTCTCCCATTTTCCCAACATTTCCCTTCACTACTCTGCTGCTATTGATTGTAGCGTGATGAAAAGTATACTATAACCTGCCCAGGAGTATGAAGAATAATTGTACCAAGTTTGGTTAAAATCCGTCGAGTAGTTTTTGTTTCTATAAGGAACATACACACAGACAGACAGACAGACAGACAGACAAAAATTTTACTGATTGCATTTTTGGTATCAGTATCGATCACTAATCACCCCCTAATAGTTATTTTGAAAATATATTTCATGTACAGAATTGACCTCTCTACAGATTTATTATAAGTATAGATATTAATGTTATTATAATTATCATAAGTCAGTATATTATGACCCTATGTCGGTAAAAACCTTTGATGACCATAGCCTACAGATGCTTACAATATTAGAGTATCACTCGCGCCGCTGCTTACCCTGAACTTATCCCCTACCCCGTGGAGTTCTGAAACAAAACACAAACAGAATAAATAACTAATGAGGTGGTTATTGTCTGCAAAATCAATGAATACCTATAATGCGAAGAGATGGCGCTGCCTTGCAGCTTAAGAATGGCTAGAACATTTTTGACGCGGCCATCACGGCCGCGGTAGCATAATTGGTCAGTGCATTCGCCCGGATAGCGAAGGGTGCGGGTTCGAGTTCCGTCTGCTGCCTGGTTCGCGTGGAATTTTTTCTAGTTATATTTTCTTTAGATTTAAACATCAAGCAATTACATGCTTAAAAATTTCAAATTATAACTAAAATCAATTATTTCAAAAAGTTAATTCAATTCTTGGTAATTACCTTCTGTAACATCAATATTTAATGATTTAACGTATATTCTAAAAAAGGTAGCATTGAAACGCCCTTCTGGTGAAGTTATCTCCGCGTTACTGATGACCAATATAAACTAACTCGGCCTTTTGGTATTGTGGTCTTCATATATAAGATATTTTGGTTGATTATTAGAGGCGGCACGCGAGCCGCCCGCCGCATGATACCTCACGTCGCGCCGCGCAAAGCTCGAGGCTAAAGGCACCTTTACAGCCTCAACCATCACCAATATCGAAAAAAGTGTAATGACCTAAACTGTTCTTGGTTCAAAACTGAGGTGCTTTTAATTCATATTTTTTTAAATTCAATCGAGATATCGAAAATGTTCTGTGAAAACACACGAGTTTTCGGTCGAATGTAAGTCGCTTTTATTCGATTTTCAAAAAAGTGTTTGACCTTTCCAAAATATTTTTTACATCTTAAAACCCTTCAAATTTCGCTTCTTTTGAGCCTTCATACGTCTTCGTGGCCCTAAACCTCGGGTATCACGGGAGAGTCGCACTTTCAGCGAAAATGGGGGCCTACTGGAGCGAAAGAAAAAACATTTTCAATGTAAAAATCATATAGAGTTTAAATCTTAAGAAAATATAACTAGAAAAAAATCCCAAGGACCAGGCAGCAGACGGGACTCGAACCCGCACCCTTCGCAATCCGGACGAATGCACTGACCAATAATGCTACCGCAGCCCTGATGGCCGCGACGAAATTCTCCTAGCAATTCTAAAGCTTCAAGGCAGCGCCATCTCTTCGTATTAAACATTTCAAAGAAGAGATAGTATTTAAACTTATATTTTTTTATTTTTAAGCATGTAGTTACATGCTTTAATTTATATTTAAATCTTAAGAAAATATAACTAGAAAAAATCCCAAGGACCAGGCAGCAGACGGGACTCGAACCCGCACCCTTCGCAATCCGAGCGAAAGCACTGACCGATTATGCTACCGCAGCCCTGATGGCCGCGTCGAAATTCTCCTAGCCATTCTTAAGCTGTAAGGCAGCGCCATCTGTTCGCATTATAGGTAACCCGCAATGTAAAATAGAGTTTAATATGGCACTGTGCGTACTAATTCTTATGCTGTTGTAAGTACATACTTACATACCTTTGATGATCATCCAACGGGTAAGTGACCTAAATTGCTTGTCGCTTTAGACATTTCTGTATTTATTTAGAAAGAGAATATTGATGTTACAAACGTTATACTGAATAATTTTAAACATAATATTGTAGAAAGTTCCTATAATGATTTTGAATACTCATTGTACTTTAGTTATTCATAGTTATCTTTTGGTTACTTTGAAGGACTTATAATTATACCTGAGCTTTGTTTTCAAAGTGCTTTAGACCATAATCATTATCGGAATGAACAGTTTTGTCTAGTGCCGACCTTCTTGGATTGTGATAATTTAGAAATACGAAGAAGTGTTCGAATTTAATCTTCCTAATATTTCCATTACTTACATACATTGAAGAAGTGTTATCTTATAATGCATTTTCAATATACCTCAAGTCTCTCTTTGAGCAACTTAAAATAAAACTACTGTTTAAACTTTTTGAACTACACGTATAAATGCTTATGACTTTATGACAAACATTGTTGTTACTTTTGAAATATGTCTACCTACAGAATTTGGCAAAAAGCACGTTTTACAAAAAAAAACAGGCCAAGTATAAGTCCAGCTCATAATTTATTTATCCGCACAATGTTACAATGTTAAAACAATTACAATACAGCCAGCGAAATTTGCAAAAAAAAACCCCTGAATAAAACTTTCATATGGTGAAAACTTCATTTTCATGGTTCCTTAGGCCTGACAAGGAAACCTTATAATTTCGTCATGCCCGTCTGTCTGTCCGTCCCCGGTTTTACTTGGAGACTATTAGCACTAGAGAGCTGTAATTTTGTGGAGATATGTATATCAAGCACGCCGACAAAATGGTAGAATAAAATTTTGAAAAATATTTTTTTTAGCGTAGCTCTCCTAGGTGTAACCTGGGGATGACTTTTTTCATCGTCTTTTGTGTGTAACGTTGAATAGGTCCTTCAAAATTACTTAGGGGTTTCCAAAACTATTTTGCGATTCAGGGATCCGGTTGCGAAATATTGAACTTTAAAGTGCTAATTTTTGTTTGTGTAGGGCTTGATGATAGATAGTACTTTTCATGAGCTTTTAAGGAAAATTATAACGATAGATGAGTTAGTTTAAGAGTAATAGTCGTTCAACTATAGTTAAAGAAAATTTCTTACCTATTGAAAATTCTTTAGAAGAAAACATTAATAGTGACATAGATAAAGTGATTTTAGCTAGATTTTAAAACCTTGCATTGAAAAACAAAATCTAAAAATAACTATTTAACACCCTCAATAAAATAGCATCAGTTCCACAAAGCTACCGTAACCGCTAGTACCAACGGCAACGGCTTCTGAAACGCGCTACCGTTACATTTTTATAAAGAATAAGTATATTATTATAAACACTTTAAAAGATAGTTATCATTTGTATTAAAAGAAAATAATATCGATCTGAGTTTGAAATTGAGACGCAGTTTGACTTTGATTTAGGTAATTTGCTTAGTTGAGATACAGTTTGAATTTATTGTTTTTTTTTTATTTCCGATACAGAAAATAAAGATTCTTGCGCAAATGAATTGTGGTAACGACAGGCAGCTACGGAACCCTACACTACGCGTGGCACGACAGGCACTTGGCCGGTATTTTTTTTAACAATTTTATATTTATTATTTGTTGTGATATCCGAGTAACTACATAATTGAACAATTCAAAAAAGTTATAAAATACTTCCAATTTGAATAAAGAAATTGTTGACTTTGATTTTAAACCGCATTCTGGGAATTTTTTAGATATCTCTTTATTTTCGTTTTAGTATAACAGCCATATGAAAGACAGCCAGACAATGGAAGCATATACGTATGGTTCCGTTTATCACTCTTTTGCTATCGGAAACGGTATTTTACTAGGAATGGCTATGACTACAATTAGCACGTTTGTGAAATATATTATTCATATGTATATAATGTACACTTGTACTATCTAAAATTTGTGTTTATTTAATGGTACTTTTTTAACATTCAGATTTATGTTATATCTTATTTATTTTAACGAAAATAATATTGAAATAAAAAACAACTATGCTCACAATTATCTAGTTAGAATAATAATACCTACACATAATACAGAGATATCATTTTAGCAACGATATATAGAATTAGAGAGCAAAAAAACGCTAACGATATAGTTAACGTAACGATTAAAAACTACATATTCCATTATTTTTTTACCACGTACGACAAAACTGTGGAATATATTGTCGCCAGCAGTGTTTCCGGACCAATACGACCCAAGAACCTTCAAAAAAAGAGCGTACTCCTTCCCTAAAGGCCGGCATCGCATTTGTGATACTCCTGGTGTTGCAAGTGTCCATGGGCGACGGTGATCACTTACCATCAGGTGAGCCGTCTGCTCGTATGCCTCCTATAACATAAAAAAAAAACATATTACAGACAGATTCGTAGTGTTACATCTTACGACTCTTTACAAAAGATACAAGCATTCCTGTATCCCAAAACTCACGCTTTACATTTGGTACATCTACCATTATTTTTGAGAGTTTGTCACCACTCGGAGTGTCTCTTCAAACAGTGTCTTTAATTGTTTATTTATGCACAGTTTCATGTTCAGTGACATTTAGAGTGTTTTTCTCGCCTCAATGCGTACCGTCACCGTATTTACCACTCGACGTAACGCAGACTGCTTTACGTTTACCAACTGTCATAATTATATTTGCCTGCACAGTGCCATCGGCTCGCACTCGTGCCAAGACTGCGCAAGCGTCGCCGCGAACGTGTTTCTCAACAATTACAGTCTTAAAGCTCGACACTAAATGACATTTGACAAGAGACAGATCACAAAGGAGCTTGTAAAAATTAAATGGTGTTTTATCTTTTGGTTTGACAGCATTGATTGATCGCTTTCAGTGTGAAAAATGAATCACGCGTATCAAAGAACGCCGCTTATGTTTAAATGGGCTCATTGAAAACATTGTTGTGACTTTTGAAATGTTCAGTGCCCTGAATACTATACGTGTTATTGTTCGACGATGACAATATTTAAAAGTGCTGCAACTTTGATCTGAAGTACAACACAGAATACATAGTATTCTCTAACCCGTCAAGATAAGATGACTCTCGACTCGAAAGCAATGTGCCCAATACTTTATTTTGGTATTAAAAAAAACCAATGCATTTCAAACTGATTCTTTATTTGTTGACCAACATCGCCGAGGTGAAATCAGTAAACAAATAACTTCTATGCCAATTAGTACCGAATGCCTAAAATATTTACTCAACTCGTAAATTCATTATCGGTAATGACGTCGTGTTCAGAATATCATTACAGTTTTGTGTTAACATTTGCTCAAATCAAATAAGAGGGACCAATAGATGAATACAATGGCTGTGAGCACTTTTACTTTGGCAAATACAACGGTTGCTATTTAAAGGAGCACCATTCGTTGGCTGTGTGTAACCTCTTTCCTTGTCCAAAGATTGACATCGGCTAAAACATGCATCAAAATATTTTTATTCGAACTAGCCCTCCGGAGCATTTTGAATATTCAAACATCGCTACCGGTCCGGACTGCCTCAGTGCTATCTAAAGAATTCCAACAACAAATTGGAAAGTCTTTCTTTTCATTGCTTATTTTTCTACTAAAACACTCTTTGTTTCTTCTATTGCGCAATTTGGGACACTTTGTTTAGTCAAAACTCGATTATTGTCAACTTTTTATGTTTCCATAATAAAAAGTTGCTGGTAAAATTTAGTGGCGCCAATGAGAGTCCTTGACTCAGTGGCAATACTCAAAAGCACTTCACATAGAAAAGAAATATGCAGGTAGAGAAGTTCGGAACCGTATTACGATATTGATACGTGGAAAGAACAAACTTTTGGAGATAATTATTGTGTTTGTTTTGTTACGTTCGTTGGTTTCGGAAGCTCCGTTACATACTGTGTTACCATTTGAGAGCTGACGACGATTTTACTTCATCTACAGCAAACGCAGGTAAGTAAGGTACTAATATTTTTATATTTTTTTTTGTAAAAGTATTCATTTGACATTGTAGCTTAAGAATGGCTAGAAGAATTTCGACGCGGTCCGTGAGGGCCGCGGTAGCAAACATTTTTTTTTACACTCACACCAATTAGCCTGGCCTCAAAGTAAGCACTGTAATGTTATGGGATACTAGGGTAACGGATAGAATACATATATTGTACAGATATAAGTATATTCATATATAAATACATATTAAACATCCATGACTGGAGTACAAATGCTCGTATTCATGTCACAAACATCTGCCCCCACCGGGATTCGAACCCGGACCTCTCGAGTCGGCGACACCATGAAACCCGGCGTACAAACCACTCCGCCACGGAGGCCACGGAGACAATTGGTTAGTGCATTCGCCAGGATTGCGAAGGGTGCGGGTTCGAGTCCTGTCTGCTGCCTGGTCCGCGTGGAATTTTTTCTAGTTATATTTTCTTAAGTAAGGTACTATTTATTGGTCACTGTTAACTTATTCTAACGGCCAGTAACAGACAATAACTGGTATGACAAATTCGACATTGTAATTTTATTAAGTAAAACTTAAATTATCATAACAGTTTAAATCCTCCCATGACGCGTCATTAACACGCATACAATGATGCTCGATACATTATTTGAATTGAATTAAATTAAATTGAATTTGTATAAAATCATCATATAAGAAAACGCTGTAAAACATTACAAAAAATCATCTCACACTCCTTCATGAGCATTGTGTATGTCATTAATTGTCATCATATCGTTATTAAGTTATTAAAAGGTTTTGATGTCTTTCATATGACGTTACTGTATGAAACAAAACAGGGAGAAAAAAGCCCATGCTGTGTTTCTTGCCGGTTCTTCGCATTACAAGGTCTCCTATCGTAGATTTACGACACAATGACAAAGCATTTGACTTTTCACTCTTTAATGAACAACTGAATAAATAATTTAATTATTTTTTTTAATTATGAATTGTGTAAACGTTTCTATATCATCTTTACTGTTTAGTACTTCAAATCGGTATATTGTAGGGTAAGCTACAAATCACGCGTGGAATTTGCGTGGGCGTCGTCCATAGCTTGTTTTCTTTGACTTTTCGCCTCATTAAGTGTTTGTATACACGCATTGGTTACGTCGTCGGACGCATGATAAATGCTTGCCCAAAAAACGACGACTCATATTATGGGAAAATCTATACAATGACTCGTCTGTGTTGCGGTTGTAAAAACGCTTTCTTTACCATTACAATGCTTAAAATTCAATTAACAATATGGTTACCTATCTTTATTGCATTAAGAAACTCTTTAGTTAATATCTTAATAAAATCAGTTTTGTACCCGCATATTTCCATGCATGAATTTTAGACACATCAAGTTACCACAAACTGACTCTTGTCAAAAATTTGTAAATCTTATATGAACCAAAAGCTAAAAGTTAGTTAAATAAATAAATATTTTCAACACTCACACCAATTAGCCAAGCCCCAAAGTAAGCACTTAGCTTGTGTTATAGGATACTAGGGTAACGGATAGAATACATATACTTAAACATATATAAGTATATTTATGTAGTAATACTTATTAAACATCCATGACTGGAGTACAAATGCTCGTATTCATCACACAAATATCTGCCCCTTACGGGATTCGTTTCCGCAACTCGACGTCCTTATGGCGCCTGTTTTGCGTGAGGAGGGTGTATGGCCGGAATCACTCCAGCCAGCCCAGCTCCCCCAGGAACGCCACCAGGGCCTTCATATTGGTGACTGCCTCTTGAAGGTTTCTCGGTGAGCCGAGGTATTTCGTATTCGGCCACTCCGTTGCATTCCAGCAGAACGTGAGTAGCTGTTTCTTCTGCCTCTATGCATCCTCTGCATAGAGGGCTGTCCGTGACACCTAAGTTGAAAAGATGTCTGTTAAAATGTGCATGTCCAGTGATAGCACCCGTTACCATGCGCAATGTAGGTTTGCTTAGCTGTAGAAGAGTTTTGGAGAAGGCAGCGTTCACCCGTGGCAAAGCGAGCTTGGTCTGCCTGCACATCTCCAGGTCGAGCCAGTATTGCTGGTGTAGTTCGGCAGTGTGCTCGCGGATTTTGTTGACGAGACAGCTTACCGGTATTGGGACGATTGGTTCAGGACCTGTTGGGGTCGTATCAGATCCCTTCCGGGATATACATACATACATATATAAATATGCCTTTTCCTATAAACGAAACTGCATTACAACAATACAAACACGACAGTATTCTATCTTGTAAGTACTTTCAAATATCGTTGTCGCCACGGAAGCCGTAGAAAGGTTATCATTCGTCTGTCTTTGGTAGTTACGTATGCATTAAGAAATTTAGATTTACTGCGGATATCTGGCCTACAAGCTAGATTTACGTGTAGTTCGTACTAGGAAATCAAATACACGAGGCGTGCACCAATTTCGTGGCTGTATTAGAGATTTAAGTCGAATAGGTCTTGTAGATAGGTTTTTATTTAAGTTCCAGTAGAATAACTGTATTTGATGATAAATGTAAGTGGAGTTTAGTTAGGAAGACAGCTGATTCGACAGAAAGTAGTTTTATTTTATAGACAGGTAGGCAAATAACTCTACCCCACCTGATGTTAAGTGGTGATAAAGTCCAAACGCGATGATGGCTGGTTCAGCAGTTATAAATTGCCACACCAACCATCCTCACCTTGCCGGCCTGCAAAAATGCTTCTTCACGCCTCTCTTAAAATACCCCAGATTGTAGGTGCCACTTTAGCTAGCCTATAAGAAAGCCTTAAAGCCTTAATCATTAAACAACACCAAAACAAATTGTTATTTTACTGATTTCTACAAATTGGTTACTTTCCCAGAAAGAGGCCGATTAGGGCGGAAAATCTGCTTTCTTGTTAACTATCTTATATAAACATCTTAGATTTTTTTATGAATAAATGTTACTCGAACCCGCATCCTTCGCTATCCGGGCGAATGCACTAACCATTATGCTACCACGGCCCTACTAGAAAAAAAATCCACGCGGACCAGGCCGCGGCTGTGGTAGCATAATGGTCGTTGCATTCGCCCGGATAGCGAAGGATGCGGGTTCGAGTCCCGTCCGCTGCCTGGTCCGCGTGGATTTTTTCTAGTAAACTTTTCTTTAGATTTAAATATCTAGCAGTTAAATGCTTAAAAAATAAATAAAATCATAAATATTTATTTGTTGTGGTTAGAATTGAACCGGCACAGTTCATTGTCGAGGTGAAAATATTTTTTTTTTCAAGTAGTTTTTCAAGTTTCTTATGCTAAAAGCAACGTCGTTTCTCTAAATATGCATAGAGAAGTATGTACACTCGCGCAAAGTTCCGCTCTGTCACCCATAATGCCATAATCGCTTGCGGTAGCGGCGTAGTAAAAATTCATTCATAGACATGTAATTATCGCTGTCTTACTTTTTCGTATAGCGCTGTCGCGATCACGATGCGGATGACAAATTGCAACTAAAACAAATGCTATTCAGTTCTTTAATCAATCAATGAAATGCTCTCTGTCTTACTTTTGTGCGGCGACCCGGATTGGCGCGCCCGACGCGAAGACGGGGCGTAGTAAAAACTACTGTAGAAAACCGTTCAAAGCATTTTGTTCGCCAAGTGTCAGAGCGCAAAATTCCGCGATAGTAGGTACCTATTATCATGTCATTCCCCTTACGAAGAAAGTCTTTTTCTCTAAAAATTTCAACCCGGGCCAATTATCGCGGATTAAAAATGATTAAAGAAAAAGATGTCTCTTAAGATAAAATAATCACACCTTCAAATTCGAAGGTTTTCTAAAACTTGAAATAAGTGTTATATTTAAAAATAACGTTCATTAGAAATTACTGCATAATAAGTAGCGCAACAAAAGTCGAATCGCACTCATTAATAGCGTGACTAACAAGGTATTTCCTATAAAGCAAACATTTTTCTTCCAAGAACAATAGGTTTGGAAGCCCGTAAGAAATCCAAGCTTAGTACATTAGACTTTAATAATAGAATTAAGTTATGATTCTTTATGAGCTACAAAGCAAATCCAGTATGCTAGTTAAAACGCTGAATCACGAGTGAAATACGACTTAGGGATTTTATTATTGCGTATACTTGCTGTTCCACTACTTGGAATGGGCTATTGTTCCGAAACCTTACTTTGTTCATGGCTACGCAGTAAACTGGAGCAGAACTTTGTTATCCTCAAGTGGAAATAATTACCTCTTTTTTTTACTCAAATGAAGTCTGAGCAAATTTTCCCCCTAATTTATTGTTCAGTGTTAGTGAAGTCCTGTTACGAAAAGGACAGGATATTTGCTATTGCTATCCTCACCTTGCAACTCGTATCCTGATTTCTATCCCATAGCATTTAAGTTCATTTGCGTTTTCCCCTTTTCCCCTTAATTTATTGTTCAGTGTTAGTGATGTCCTGTTGCGAAAAGGACTGGATATTTGCTATTGCTATCCTCACCTTGCAACTCGTATCCTGATTTCTATCCCATAGCATTTAAGTTCATTTGTGTTTTCCCCTTTTCCCCCTAATTTATTGTTCAGTGTTAGTGAAGTCCTGTTGCGAAAAGGACTGGATAGTTGCTATTGCTATCCTCACCATGCAACTCGTATCCTGATTTCTATCCCATAGCATTTAAGTTCATTTGCGTTTTCCCCTTTTCCCCTTAATTTATTGTTCAGTGTTAGTGAAGTCCTGTTGCGAAAAGGACTGGATAGTTGCTATTGCTATCCTCACCATGCAACTCGTATCCTGATTTCTATCCCATAGCATTTAAGTTCATTTGCGTTTTCCCCTTTTCCCCTAAATTTATTGTTCAGTGTTAGTGATGTCCTGTTGCGAAAAGGACTGGATATTTGCTATTGCTATCCTCACCTTGCAACTCGTATCCTGATTTCTATCCCATAGCATTTAAGTTCATTTGCGTTTTCCCCCTTTCCCCTTAATTTATTGTTCAGTGTTAGTGATGTCCTGTTGCGAAAAGGACTGGATATTTGCTATTGCTATCCTCACCATGCAACTCGTATCCTGATTTCTATCCCATAGCATTTAAGTTCATTTGCGTTTTCCCCTTTTCCCCTTAATTTATTGTTCAGTGTTAGTGATGTCCTGTTGCGAAAAGGACTGGATATTTGCTATTGCTATCCTCACCTTGCAACTCGTATCCTGATTTCTATCCCATAGCATTTAAGTTCATTTGTGTTTTCCCCTTTTCCCCCTAATTTATTGTTCAGTGTTAGTGAAGTCCTGTTGCGAAAAGGACTGGATATTTGCTATTGCTATCCTGAACTTGCAAACTTGTATCCTGATTTCTATCCCATAGCATTCAATTTCATTTGTGTTTCATTGTGGCTTTGGGTATCCAGAGACAATTTCATTGACGGGTTGTCTGCTCTTGGACAGATGGTAACTAAGCGGCTACCGCAGCAAATTTAGTATTTGAAAGATATTATAATCAACTAACATATATTTTTCCTGTACTTAGATATATTTTTTTACGGTCATTTTATAGTATTTTTTTATATTTAATGCTATGCCTACACTCCAAATATATTTCCTTTAACGTCCATTTTGTAGTGCTTTTGATGCTTTACCATCACCACAAGGAATTTGTACATTGTGTGAAGCTTTATAATGTATGATTGTTTTGTCTAATTAGATACATTAATGCGACTGGGTCAAGGTTGCTTTATCGCATGTTTAACCTTGAATGCACAGACGGACGGATGGAGTAATACGAACATTAGTCAAAATCGAGCTCTTCTTAGAATTGGGCTCATGTTCGCATACCTTTCTACGCTTAGCGGGTCATTGTTTGGTCTGTACGATGAACGACATATTCAAGGTAACATTCTTCTCGCGAAATTGATTCTTGAGTAGGCACACGATGTTGAAGCATTCCATCAACAGCTAAATGCGAATCTGAAAAATCTTTATACAAACGATAACAACAATAATATTCATAGAGATAAATAAGCTACATCACACAAACTGATGACAGCAGTGTTAAGCAGAAAGCCACCAGCGGGCATTTTTAAAGCCAGCAAAAATTAGTTCTGTGGTACAATGTTAAAGTATGATTATGACAGCCAAAAGCGACCGTTTGTAATTTTTGGATTGAAATAGAATAATCATAATCATTTATTCAGTTTAGGCTGTTACAAGCACTCATGAATGTCTAGAAGCTACGCCATCGGTTCGTAAATATACGGCGGGAGACCTTGTACTGAGAAGAACCGGCAAGAAACTCGGCAATTTGTCTTTTTCTCCCTGTTTTATTATTTACAGAATCGTCAAGTTCCAAAATGACTTCAGAAATGATTTATGAAGTCATCTTTCATTACATAATGTGAAATATACATTAATTGTTCGACGTCCACCGTGGCGGAGTGGTTTGTATGCTGGGTTTCATGGTGTCGTCGACTCGAGAGGTCCCGGGTTCAAATTCCGGAGGGGGCAGATGTTTGTGTGATGAATACGAGCATTTGTACTCCAGTCATGGATGTATAATATGTATTTTATATATAAATAAGCTTATTTAAGCACAGTATATGCATTCTATCCGTTACCCTAGTATCCCATAACACAAGCCTCACGGTGCTTAATTTAGGGCTAGGCTAATTGGTGTGAGAAAAAAAAATATTCACCTGCATTTTGATACAGCAATCAAAATCTATATATATATAAAACTCAAAGATGACTGATTGACATAGTGATCTATCAAACGCACAGCCCAATCGTGCTGAAATTTGGCATGCAGGTAGATGTTATGACATAGGCATCCGCTAAGAAAGGATTTTTATCAATTCTACCCCCCAAGGGGATAAAATAGGGAATGAAACTTTGTCAATTTTAAACCGATCGGGCTGAGACTATGCATGCAGGTATAAGAAGAATCATAGATGAATGTCATTGTGTATAATACAAGCGAGAACAAAAACTGTAGTCTACACTTCAGCTCTACACCGAAGCGAAGCGAAGCGAGGGCGGGCCGCTGGTACAAAATAAAAGACCGAACACGTTAATCAAGCACTGACCCCGATCCTTATTTAAATGCTTGCCTAAATATTAACATAGGAAGATATTTGTATCATAACAGTTTTTGTAGTATTTAGACATATAAATTTAAAATTTCAAAATATGTATTATAATAATAAATAAATAAAAACAGAAAAGCAACAAGCTCTATTTTAAACGTTCGTTTCATCAAAAATTAACATCAATGTTCTAATTTGAATAGAACCATTCATAGAAGTCACATGACGGTTTGTACTTACAACTTATTAGATTTCGTATGATAACTAACACTTTGTGATGCGTTGGTTATCATATGACAAAAGAAATTTGAACATTATTATTAACATAATGGAGCTCGATGGTGCAGGTGGTTAGCGCGTTCTGCTGCGATCGTTGAAGTTAAGCAACTTTCGCAGTGGTCGGTCATTGGATGGGTGACCAGAAATATTTTTTGAGCCGTTGATCCCGGATGCATCTGCAGTCGTTAGCACCCGCCAATATGCACTAGGCCCGCGTGGTGGGTCATGATCCAATCTCCCTATTCCATCCATAGGGAAGGCCTGTGCCCCAGCAGTCGGGACATTAAAAGGGTGATGATGACGACGATTTTCTAATAGAGGGTGATAAAATGTAGTGTCCACTTGGGAGCAATACTATTTTAAAATTCGAGCAACGTACATATGTAATTGGAAGCCCTTGCTACGTTCAGAATTCTACTTTAGAATCTCAAACATTCTCTCCGCTCTGGATTCAAAAAACCGCAACAATTTTTTTTGTTAGTAGCATTTATAAAAGTTATACAATGCTACTAACAAAAAAAAAATGGATGCGTGTAACTTATGTACGCGCGTGAGAAGTTTTACTTCTTTAGCATCATTAAAAATAGTTTTTAATTGCATGCAAATAATTAATAATTACAATAAAATAATAAAAGGACTGGAAAAGGATAGTTAACACAGTCAATTAAGTTCAGTTTTAATTTGAAAAATTAAATAAATATTCAATTGAAATCACTACTGAATTTAAGTTATTAGTCCATATGTAATTAGCACTTGTAAGTAACTAAAACACGTTGTGTCTATATAGAAACTAGAAACATGTGGATAAATATTATAAATATGAAAACAGTGATCAGAGGCGACGAGCGTGCCAACATTGTTTTTGACAACGCGATCATCTTATGGAGCTCCGTGGATCGTTCAAAGTACCTTTCGAACAGATGTCTAATAATGGTGGATTATTAACCACTAAGTGGTTAATAATCCACCATTATTAGACACTAACATTCATAACGCGCCCGCGGCCAACTTCATGGTGTTACTATTGTGTTACAGTGATGCGCGCGCACCTCGAAATTTCACTCACATGATTTTTTCATAACGCGCCTAAAGAAGTATAACTTCAAAAATGTTGTAAGAAAACGCAGATTTGTTTACCGATTTTTCATATTTTAAAACTGAATTTAAAAAGCGTATATTAAATAAAAATGTTAGTACAATATTTCAAAAAAATTAAAAGCTCAATATTATTTCGTCATAAACTGGTAAAAACCTGTTATGGCCAACTTTGGGCCCAATTTACTATGAGCCCCCGAGGTACCAGTTGTTTGAATCTTAGATAATTGAAAATTCTTAGGAAATTTTCCGATTTTTTACATATTTTTGTTTACTGTATCTTTAGAGTGAAAAAAATACACAGGGCCAAATACGCAGACTGCACTAAAACATTTTTTTTGTATGTGTAGCTGAAGGACGTTTTTAATTCAAAGTTCGAATGCTAACTTTGGCGGATTTTAGTACCAAAGCCATCTGAAGCTTCTTCACGCAGGTGTGGGATAAGCATACCATTATATGTATTTTCTAACGCTATAAAAATCGTACGAGGAAGTTCACGATGCACCGATTTTGTCTATTTTAAGGACGCAGCCGCAGATTCGCACCTATAACACATAGTTATGAGCCTGCATCTTGCGCCCAGTTCCGCAACCATCCGATTAGGCGTTTTGTAGACGACGGGGCGAGGCGGGCATTTTGTCCGCGAAGCAATAAAAACCGCGTCTGCCCGTCAATGTCTGCGGCTGCCCGCGCCGCGTACACAAAGCACACTACGGGCAGAGGCGGTCAGTTGTGTCAGTCAAAAGTCAGGTCAAAAGTGCGTGGCGCGGACTGAGCTGACCGCCCCGCGCCGCCGTCTGCGTTACTACATATAAACTGGTTTGTATGATCCACGGCGGGCAGCCGCGGACATGCCGCGCCGCCAGTGCCCGCCGGGCACCTGCGGCGCGGTCTTTTTGCCCTCAGTGTGCGTTTGTAATATAGGATTCACTTTGTGCTATCGTTCGCGGAGAAATTGACCGGCCCGCCCCGCCCCGTCGTCTGCAAAGCGCCTTAAGTCCCACAACGCACGAAACGCGAACCTAGGAGGATGGCGGTTGCGCGGTTGTCAATTTGTTTGGCTCACCCACGCGGTTATCTGGATATCTGTACCACGGTAATATTAATAAATGCCTACACCGAACGCTAGGTTGGCACGCGGTAGGGCCGCCAGCCTACAGTATTTTATGTAGTTTTGTTTTTAACGCGAGTGTAGGTAGATTACTCGTTTGTCTCTTTTTTCATCCTAACCACTTATTTATATATTATTCCAGATATTTTGCCCTATGGAAAAACCGAAATACCTAAATATTAGAAACAAATAACGTACTAGTAGATAGGTATATAAAAATATTCTAAAATATTCAATATTTCCAATATTTCAGGTAATTTAAAAAATGATATCTCTGGGTGTGTTATTGAAGAGTTCAAGCAACCAAAAACAGCAATTGTGCTGTTGTACGATATTGATCGTCGTTTGTTCTTTTCCATACTAAATTATGAAGGTATCTACTTAATTAAATCAAATATTTACAATACAAAACGCATGTTTAAGCACGGCTAACTGCATAAAAAACAATTCTGACCGTTCGGTCGTCGTTGCGGCGCGGCGGCGCATTCGCGACTGGGTGCACGCCGAGAGCACATCGAACTCGAGTGGCGTAGGTATGACTCGCTTTCCGACCGTTTGTATGAAGATAGAATACTGTATGATATTATTACCGCGTCTGTACGTTGTCGTACCTACGAGTATATGCCTAAAATCCGCGCGACCGCCATCCGTGGCGGTTCGCGGCTCGTGCGTCGTTCACCTAAAGGTTACGGACAGTTCCCACGTTAGAGAGTGTACAATGGTAGTTTACTCTATGCGTTAGTGCCGCGAGAGTGTCACGCTGCCACTGGTGTAACCACAGACTTAGAGACGAAAGGAAAAGACAACGAAAAAACCAAAAAAAAATTTTTAACAATTAAAAAAGGAAGTAATTTTTTTTTTCCACTGCCATCATTGCTTTGCTGTAATATACCTATCAAATATGACTTGATGAAATAAAATCTCGAATGTAAGAAAATTTATATCAACTAGAAATCAAAAAACCTTAATTTAGAATGTCTAAGCAAAACGTCTAAAATTAATGTCTTAAATACAGAACAAAATGTCTATGTAGCAAAGCGTTTACTTAAGCAGGTACAGTGAGTATATTGCTTAATAAATAAATATAAATAAATTTGTGAGGCATAAATTTTATATTTTATTTCTACTTTTTACAGTTGAGGAGCTGGCGAACAGAACCTGATTAGTCTACGAAAATAAATTTTACACGGTGGCTAAAAAACTAATATCTGTATTGTGGAGGTGACTAATTACATATCGGACTAGTCCAGTTTTGTTTGAAAATGCACTTTTTAAAGACTTTTTTGCCTACTTCGAGCCGGTTTTGATTGAAAATATTAACAGTGATCGACGAAACTGGGTCAAGACATCATGATTCGAAAAAAAAACCTTTTTTTCGAATAGTAGTGGATAAGTCCGGTTTTGTTCGCCAGCTCCTCAGTTGGCATAAACGCCTGTCTTAACTTTGTTATTTACCAAAATTTATTTCTTCAATCTTTAAGCTGTTGTTTAAAAAAATTTTTAGTCACTGTGCGATTCAGGTAGCTTGCACTTAGACTTTTAACCATTTAAACTTTTTTCAGTTTAGGTATACTTACTTAGTCGTTTTGCGATTTATGTGGGTTGCATTCAAAAACAATCTGCAATCTAGCTTTTGTGCTGAAAAAAGGCATCCTCATCTCTCAAACAGCGGAACGCCTACAGGAGCGGAAAGACATTTTACGATCCCCTTAAACGATGGGTTTAAATCAGAAATCAATATGTCTTTATTCAAATTGGATCTGAATGATCTGATTGATTCAACTCTTGTGAATCGTCCAAAAATTTTTTCCTCTACCACTCGTTATGGACATATTTTTTAGCTGCGGAGAAAAACGAGCGAAAAAAACTCCACAACATTAAAAGTCTAATGTAACAACATTTACAAAACATTATGATAATAAATTAGGTACCTGACATCCCTAGGCTGTCATTTATTTTATTTTACTTAAAGTTTAAAAAGTAATATACTTTTTTGCGTTAAAATAAGAGACAGGTTACTTTGATAAGCTTTAAGTTTCAATAACTTTTCTGAGTGCATCCGTAAGCCTTTAACTTCAGTGTTCTTTATTATGCTATGTAGGTAACAACCGGAATATAATTGAGTTCGCCCCGCTATGAAACTGTAAAGATAATGATTACCACGCGACTTTCTGCCGCGAGCGATTACCGCGCTTTATTTGAATGCACCTGTCTGTACATTCATACGTCCGAATACTCATATGTTTCTTCTTTCTATTCTTTATCCTCTGCTTCTCTTTTTAATCATATTCTTTCAGATAATATATTTCTCATCGTTAAGGCAGCGTTCGTAAGAAATGTTTTCGTTTGACCTTGCAAATCGGACTACCACGAAAAAGTCTTTTTTCATTTTGCGGGTTAATACATACAATATTCAACGTGGCTGCCTATTGGTCAAATCATTTTCAAAATTGGTTCAGAAGATTCAGTGATTACCTTTTTCAATTCACAAACTTTAGCTTTTTATTAGATAAGTATAAATAATTCAGCACGATATTGGACACTATACATTTACATAGAACGTAGTCTGGTCGTACCTTTAGTGTCGCCGCACACGGGCCACCGCCCACAAGCACAAAACGCCGCTACCAGCATATCTCTTGTCGTTTTCATACATTTTATATGGACTCGCCACATACGGTACGCCGGTGGCCGCCACACGCTACAAATCGTCGTTGCTCGCTTCTTGTTGCCCGCACCGGCCACTTAATGCGCCGATACAAAACGCCATCACACGTCACTCGCGCGATTCCCCACCCCTTTCTACCTTACCTTAGTCGGCCGCTGTCGCGCGCTTCAGCCACTTTGGTAGCCGTTTCTAGCTTCTCGTGGCGGCGTTTGTGGCTGTGGCGTGTGGCCCGTGTGCGGCGACACTTATGTTCGACGTAGCTTACTCAAAACTTTACTTAACGATTGCAAAACAGATTCTTAATCTTATAAATGTCTCCCCTGTTAGTTGCCGGTTATTCCTTATTGTTATATTTTGTAATTTTTAAGCATTTAATTGCTAGCTGTTTAAATCTAAAGAATATTTCACTAGAAAAAAATCCACGCGGACCAGGCAGCAGACGGGACTCGAACCCGCACCCTTCGCTATCCGAGCGAATTCACTGACCATTATGCTACCGCGGCCTTCAGACCCGTCTTTCCCAGTGGGCACTTTGGACTAGTGCCCAGGGCCCCGCGATCGATAGGAGGCCCCCTCAGATGAAATACAAAGTCTCTAGTTCCTGTTAAATCACCAAACGGAAGTCATAGGGGCCCCATTATCCTAATATGCCCAGGGCCTCTAATAGATCAAAGACGGCACTGGCAGCCTTAAGCTGCAAGTCAGCGTCATCTTTTCGCATTGAAGGTAACCCGCAGCGTCAAATGAATACCTTTACAAATAATAAACATTTGAAAGATTAAATTGCAACTATCCCTTATCCCGTCCCATTGTAACAGCATTAAGCTGAGACAGGGTCCTGATTGGCCTTTCTTCTCTCTACCTTTTGTTTTTCTCTGTTTCTTTTTATTTTTATTGTTATATAATTTCTAATTTTACCTTACTTGTGTTTTTTAGGCTAATAAATGATTTTTCTTTCTTTCTTTCAATTATAGTTATATTTATGTTTTCTTTGAAGCATTTAACTGCTAGATTTTTAAATCTAAAGAAAAGTTTATTAGAAAAAACTCGAGTCCCGTCTGCTGCCTGGTCCGCGTGGCTTTTTTCTAGTAAACTTTTCTTTAGATTTAAACATCTAGCAGTTAAATGTTTAAAAAAACATAACTATAATAGGCATGATGACGGGGTAAAGTAAACGAAATTCTATTAAGTCCTTCAATTGGATGATGATGATAATGGACACGTATTTTTTCTTTGGGCAATCAACCAAAAAATGACAAAGTTAAAGCGCGTCAAAGTTTGGGAGTAGGGGCTCGTTACGTCACTTTTAAGTGAAAATTGTACCAAAACGTGACGTCAGGCGACTTTTCAAATCAATATATCTCTGCAGTGTTTATATTATGTGAAATAAGAAAAAATACGTGTCCAATACTTTTTGATAATCTACCTGATAAACGATGAAAAAAAATTAGTCATCATCCCTATTGCTATTTCTTCTTTCAAATGTTTAATAGTTGTAAAAGTATTCATTTGACATTGTGGGTTACCTACAATGCGAAGGGATGGCGTTGCCTTGCAGCCTAAGGCTAGAGAACATTCGACACGACCGTGAGGACCGCGATAGCATAATGGTAGAAGGGTGCGGGTTTGAGTCCCGTCTGCTGCCTGGTCCGCGTGGCTTTTTTCTAGTAAACTTTTCTTTAGATATAGTTATATTTGTTATTTTATAAGCATTTAAATGCTAGATGTTTAAATCTAAAGAATATTTTATTACGTTATTCCTTATTATTCCTTGTTCCTTTTAAGTAGCGTTGGTTAGTCTATGGTTGCTCCTCTGTGACACTTGTGGTTATTAATAATGTCAGTAATTACGTACAATGATCAATGTTTGGACAATGCCTACGAGTTTGTTATTATGCAACTTGTTAACGCAAGCTGAATGTTCAGACATGCGAAACTTAGCTAAAACTTGTTGCCAACTGAGATTGGCTTTAACTTGTTGATATCGACTCATTGATTTCGACGACCTCCGTGGCCGAGTGGTTTGTACGCCGGGTTTCATGGTATCGCCGACTCGAGTGGTCCCGGTTTCAAATCCCGGTGGGGGCAGATGTTTGTGCGATGAATACGAGCATTTGTACCCCAGTCTGTATGTTCTTGTAGTTAGCATCCACCCCATGTTTAATATGTATTTCTATATAAATATTTACATATATGTACAGTATATGTATTCTATCCGTTACCCTAGTGTCCCATAACACAAGCCTACAGTGCTTACTTTGGGGCTAGGCTAATTGGTGTGAGTGTTGGAAATATTTATTATTTCATATTTTTTTACATAAAAAAAAAAAAGGATTTTCATACAAATTATTGTCACTATTTTCAGTTACTTTTAGAGAATTCAAAGTCATAATACTCATATTCTTTGAAAATCAGTGATTTATTAATGCAATAGCATGCTTTCTTGATTAATATGAATTAGAATTGTGACCATAATTCAGAACGGCAATATTCCAGACTGAGAGTAGCCTCTCTGTATATTTTAATCAATGTGATATCGGTTCTTTTAATAAGTACACAAATAAGTTTCTATCTAATTACATAATTACTCTATATATAAATACTAGAACAATAAAAATAAAACTAAAAAAAAATGGTTGCCTGTAAAGTCGGTTTTACGGGCGAAGATTTTACGTGACAACGTCTTTTTCTCGGTAGAATATTTATTGATATGAATATAATTAAATTGCACAATAGGAACAAGGAATTGAATGAAAATAAGAATTGCACAAATTTTAACTATAGAAATATATTTTGTTTACTAAAACATTGTACATGTAAACTTAAACTCATCGTAACGTTACCGAGCGTTACACTTTTTCATAAGTGACTCCCAGCCGCAACCTAATTTAAGACGTTGTCACGTCAAAAAATGGTTGCCTGTAAAGTCGGTTTTACGGGCGAAGATTTTACGTGACAACGTCTTTTTCTCGGTAGAATATTTATTGATATGAATATAATTAAATTGCACAATAGGAACAAGGAATTGAATGAAAATAAGAATTGCACAAATTTTAACTATAGAAATATATTTTGTTTACTAAAACATTGTACATGTAAACTTAAACTTAACACGAGAGACTCATCGTAACGTTACCGAGCGTTACACTTTTTCATAAGTGACTCCCAGCCGCAACCTAATTTAAGACGTTGTCACGTCAAAACCTTAAAAAATAAAATTAATAACTAAAATATATTATTAAAAGGAGTCCCTTTAGGCAAGGATCCGAAGATACTGGCAGCGTTACCCCTTTGAATGGATAGACTAATTCTTTGTCCGAGGTAGCTGCCAGCTCTTCGCTCTCCTGTGATGTCGACTAACCTTTTTGCTATTTCCTTAAATAACCTTAAAGCGCTAGGACCTCACGGACCAAGGGTCTGTCTGTTCTTTTAATTATATGATACGAAAGGTTAAATGTTACTTGAAGTAGAGATGTTTAGAAAAGATCAGATACAGCAGTGCTATTTTCTAAGAATAAACTCACTTTTCACCGCAAATTCCAAATCAAATTTTAAATCACAACGCGCATTCCGCGGTGAAAAGTTGCTCCTACATAAGAAATACTGCAGTAGAGTAAATTTTGCCGATACTTCCGGATTTCAGGCTCATTCCTAAACGAAAAGAGGAATAAAATAATAGGGAGATGGTCTTACCATACCCGAATCGGATCTGAATAAATGGAGACAACCTCTCAATGGTTAGGTCCTTAACCTGAAGGTTATGTAATGCTAATTACGACCATCAGTCCGTCCGTCGCTCCGTTGCCTCGTTTCACGGGCAGATTTGCATGTAAATTAACAATATGTTCGAGTGGGCCTCCTTCCCTTTGTTTCTACTGGTGCTGCAGGAACGGCACGATAATGAGAACTGTGTGTGTTACAATGAAACATGCTTTGTTCCATCCCTGGACTTGACTTGTGACAGGCTGTGAAGCTTTTTTGAGTTGAACGGCGGCGGGTGATTAAAGTAACTTTTCTGATGTGATGGGTTTGCTTTAGCGAATAAGTTGAACTGAGAATACATAGACAATAAAACTTTAAAACTTTAAAAATCAAACAATGAAATAACCGAACGCTCAATAAAAGTATTTCGAAGGTAGCTCGACAAATTAAATAAAAGTTTTATTCTGACGCCTTTACAGGCTACGAAACGTCAATAAATAAATAAAGTTTCGTGCATTAACCCGTAAAAACTAGTTTTATTTAATGAGTGATGTGCGAGAAAACCTAAGAAACAAATATATGTATGTTTTTTAGGCTAAGTTTTTAAATGTATAATGCTTTTGAATGCTTGGTTTGAAGGGAAAGAATGTATTATCTAAATCTATTAATTTTTTTATGATTATCTAATCTCCTTTTCATTCCGTATAGAGAATGACAAGGATACACTGTTGTCAAATTTAAGTTTAGGTTTAGAGAATTGTGTCAGAATTGAC
Source organism: Chilo suppressalis (assembly GCA_902850365.2). NCBI lineage: Eukaryota > Metazoa > Arthropoda > Insecta > Lepidoptera > Crambidae > Chilo > Chilo suppressalis. The sequence continues at coordinate 3,007,148 of OU963907.1, forward strand.
ACCAATATGCACTTAAATTACACTTTTTGCAAAAGTAGTTTTTAGTGATTTTTATGTATTTGAGATATTTTTCTTTTTTATGAATAAACTAAGGATAACGGTGTTGATTGTACAATAGGGATGATGACTAATTTTTTTTTCTTCGTTTATCAGGTAGATTATCAAAAAGTATTGGACAAGTATTTTTTCTTTTTTCACATAATATAAACATTGCAGAGATATATTGATTTGAAAAGTCGCATGACGTCACGTTTGAGTACACTTAAAGCGAAAATTCACTCAAAAATGACGTCACGAGCCCCTACTCCCAAACTTTGACGCGCTATAACTTTGTCATTTTTTGGTTGATTGCCCAAAGAAAAAATACGTGTCCATTATTTTTTGATCATCTAACTGACGGACTAAATAGAATTTCGTTTACTGTACCCCGTCATCACCCCTATTAGTAAGTTTATATCAATTTCTTTGCTATCAAAATTTATTGTTCAGTTGTTTGTTATCCTAAATAAACTAAAAAAAATGTATGATAAGTTTGTATTCGATTGCAGCGAACAAAATAGTAGGTATAGTATATTATATACTAGCGGCCGCTCGCGACTTCGTACGCGTGGAGTTAGTTATTTGCACATACTTTTTGAACCCTGTTCACTGCTCGTTCTCCGTAGGTGTGTGATAATATGTAGCCTATATGTTGACCCGACTTCTTAATAATGTTCGTGCCAAATTTGAAGTAAATCCATGCAGTACTTTTTGTGTTTATCCCGGACATACATACAGACAAACAGACAAAAATTCTAAGAACTATATTTTTGGCTTCGGTATCGATTGTAGACCACACCCACTCAACGTATTCTTTTAAAAAAATATTCAATGTACAGTTTTGATTTTCCTACCATTTTATTATATGTATAGATTTCATAATCATAACGCGAACATCACACAAATAGTCAGTCCTATGTGTTGAAAGCAAAATTTGCAAACTAAAAAAAAATCAATATCGTTTATTCAGTCTAGGCTGTTACAAGCATTTGTGAATGTCGAAAAGCTACGCCACCGGTTCGCAAATCTACGGCGGGAGACCTTGTACCGAGAAGAACCGGCAAGAAACTCAGCAAGGGCTGTTTTTTTCTCCCTGTATTATATACAGAGTCGTCAAATTGAAAAATGAGCTCAATATGAGGTAACTCATAAAGTCACTTTCCATTACAAATGCAAATAATATAAAAATTTACTATAAAATAAAATAAAAATATAAAAAACTGGTTTAACAAAGTTTGACTAGGAGATTGTAAGTATGAAACTTTATTGTTAGTTGTAAATATTTTCCTTGAGAAATGTTATAATGCAACAAGGACTACCTACTTACTTATTCACATAATTTGAAGCTTGTTAGTGTTTATTCAGACCGGGATGAGTCACAGCGTCTACCCCATTGTATTCAGAAACAGATACCTACTTAAATGAGATTTGAATAGAAAATAAAAGCGTGAAGATGCATTTTAGTTTATAACATAAAATACGAAAGCTGAGTTGAAGCCATCTCATGTGAATGATGCATACATTTGTCTTAATTTTTATTCATGATCATCATCAGCTATTAATATCCCTACTGCTGGTACACAGACCTTCCCTACGGATGGAATAGGGAGATTGAGCCATGACCCACCACGCGGGCCAAGTGCGGATTGTCGGGTGCTAACGACTGCAGATGCAGCCGGGACCAACGGCTTAATGTGCCTTCCATATAGAAGATTTTTGGTTATCCATCCATTGATCGACCACTTTGAAAGTTGCTTAACTTCAACGATCGCAGCCGAGCGCGCTAACCACTTGCGGCATATAGAATTTTTATTATTTCTTGTTATATCGGCAATTGAAATTTACATTTTGTATAAGTTTCAACTTTTATCTAGTTCGCTTAATGAGATATCTACCACGACCCGCTGACAAACGAACGGACAAACAGTGGAGGGTTGTCTTTTATTCCCAGAAGTTTCATGTAGGTAGTTTTACGATTCATCATCAGCCTATTAATGTCCCCACTGCTAGGGCACAGGCCTTCCCTATGGATGGAATAGGGAGATTGGGCCATGACCCAACACGCGGGCCCAGTGCAGATTGGCGGGTGCTAACGACTGCAGATGCAGCCGGGACCAACGGCTTAACGTGCCTTCCGAAGCACGGAGTAGCTCGAGATAGTAAATTTTTGATCACCCATCCAATGACCGACCACTGCAAAAGTTGCTTAACTTCAACGATCGCAGCCGAACGCGCTAACCACTTGCGCCATCGAGCTCCTCCTAAAAAGCCCTTAAAAGAATGTGGCATGTATATACCCACGACTGTCACCGATCAACTGGCATTCGATTTAATGGCATTCGATATGGCGTAGAAAACGCATACGATAGGTATACGCAATATATCGGGGTAATAACTTGAGGTTATTGGTTACTTGTGCGTAGGCACGATGCATGATGCGGGTCGGTCGCGCGACGCTGCAACTTATCCAAACCATCAGATAATACCCGTGCTCTCCCACAGGTGCGAGCATTATTCTACCGCTCTTGTCTTATTTATACCCATAAGAAACGTCTTGTTCAGGATCTAAAGAAAATATAACTAGAAAAAAATCCACGTGGACCAGGCAGCAGACGGGTAACCATTATAGGTAACCCATAATTGGGAAGGGTTCGGGTTCGAGTCCCGTCTGCAAGTCGTTACATGCTTTAAAAAAAAATTATAGCCTTGTTCAGGAATTTTCGTGAATCTGTTTATCTATTAGGATTCATGAAATGAATATATACGAGAATACATAGTACATTAAATATCTTAACGATTTTTCATATCGAGGATAATCATATTTTTTTTATGTATGTATACATGGTCACAGATGTCCTTTAAAGTGTCACTGGGTTTGGAGACGGTGAGATCCTAAAGGAACCTCAGGTCGAGAATTGACGAGCGCCTCTAGAGCTTTTCCAGGTCTAGAGGCGCTCGCCAATTCCCTCTCAGCTCAGCTCTTCTTTCCTCGGTTGGAGTCTCATCTCCGTCTAGAGCCTCTAAACCATTCGAACTAGTCGTGAGAGATCACCGTCATCACCTACCCTATAGCCTCAAATGGGGACATTATTTATTTATTTATTTAATTCTTAAATCACAATTGTACAATGGCAGACTTAATGCCGTAGGCATTCTCTACCAGTCAACCATAGGGTGTTGTGGAGAAAATTAGTGGTAGGGTGCACATATGAGGTGGAAATCACATTTAAAACAGTAAAAATAAATATTATAATAATATATATTAATTAAATTACACAATAATTATATACATGATGATAACGATGTGCTGCATTGCATTGCTTCTTGCTAAAGTTGAATTTCCTTGAACCTCTCTCGCCGGCGTAGCGGAAAGTTCCCTAAAATTTGCTTGAGCGAAGCAATGGCTGGTTAATGCGTCATGTTCGTGAACGGGTAGGTACTGCCAGCGGAGATGGGCTCCAACTAATACTGTTAACGAGAAGCTATACAACATGTAAACAAAGTCTTCCAAGTACCCTATCGATATCGATTCCCTTATGAACATCAAAACATGCGGAATAAAATTAGTATAAACAGTTGTATCTTTCAATAATATTTACCTAAAATTAGTTTTTCTGCTCTAAGAAATACACACCTGAATATTATCTCCACGCGTTGCTGTCTAAAAGAATATTGACTGACTGATAGACGGATGAACGGACTACAAAGTGATCCAATAACGAGTTCGTCCCGTCTGCTGCCTGGTCCGCGTGGAATTTTTTCCAGTTATATTTTCTTTAGATTTAAACATCAAGCAGTTACATGCTTAAAAATAAAAATAAAAACAACGAAATACCTCTAATACAATATTATGTTATATGTTGCGGCGACATCTACATGCCCCACGTATAACCCCAACATTAAAAGAAATATTCACTCTTCTTCTAAAGAGATGGCGCTACCGGCGCTGCGTTCACAACGTATGGAAGCCTTCATCGCGCAAGTGAAATTCGGAGGCTAATACTCCATATATGTAATGCCCGAGCTCGGAGGAAGATCTTCCCCTTTGGCCTTCCTACACTTATACAATGACTAATTAAGATTAATTTCTGGAATTATATCTTTAAAGTGCACCAACACAGTATGTCAGAGAGATGTTTATATAATCATATTATTATGATCAGCTTAATGAAGATTTATGTTCGTTTTCATTGGTTATTCCATGGTAATATTATTGCTGTTTTCTAGTCGGGTGTGGGCGGGGTTATGACCACAAAGTACCCGAACACATGGTATAATTGCGCTCTACTATAATAAAATATAACTTGTAAACGTTTTATATAAAGATTTGCATAAACAATTTACGTTAGATTCATTACAATATTCATTATTGTGTATCTGTTATGCGTAAAATGAAGCCGTTATCGTTTATAACCTATTTCTGTGACTATAAAACAGCTCGTTTTATTGTGGGAATGTGTGCGTAAGTCTATTGTAGGGAGTTGCTTTATGTTCTTAACTAGGAATTAATTATTGAAAGAAACTGTTATGTAGGTGAGTACTTGATTGTGTTCATTATTTTTATGGTTGCTGTACCTTCAAAGAAAATGGAACCCTTATCGGATCTCTTAGTAGTCCAACCGTCTGCCTCTTCCAAAACCTTCCTTTACAGGAACGCGTGGACGGGTCAAGCTGACACTAATATGAAATACATAGGTATGTGCAAAAATCAACCTTTTGAGTTAACGCAATACAAAAAGATCAATTATGCTTATTTTATGCCGCATAATTTAATTCTTACCATCAAACCTATTTTGTGTACTACTTTAAAAGACACATAGGGTTTTTTGTCTGGAACAACGTAAAATATTTACACGTTGTAGCAAAGTCTTTGTGGGTACAAAGTACGACCATATCTCTCATTATCATTCCCAAGTTCAATGGCTACCCATTTCTCGTAGAAGAGACTGCCACATCCTATCACTCCTTTATTCTATCCTTTTTCATCCACACACTACTCTATCTTAAGGAGCGTTTCACTTTTTATTCTTTTAATTCTGTCCGTGATCTTCGGTCTTCTCATAACCTATCCTTAGTTATCCCACCACACTCCACTGATTTCGTAGCCAAGTCATTCTATGTAAGAGTTGTTATATTGTGGATCTCTTTACCTTTGGATATTAAACGTGCACAGACGAGGGACTCCTTTCGCCTAACTAAAGCCAAAGCCTAAAGGCCCCTATAGAGCAACACGATTAATACGGCCAGGAGTTATTGCACTGGGACAGCAACACGGATGTTGCTCTATGGGAAAGGCTCCAGTCTGGCCTCGTCTGCAAGTCTTAGACGCCTTCTACATAGTTGTGCTGTCATCCCTCAGGTTCAAGTGGCCTAGTGACTCAATTGTGTAGAGAAAATGTCCCACGGGGATGGCTTCCTTCTAGAAACCACTAGAGAGCCATACAATCATAACAAAAAAAAACTGGAACAGTATAAGGTTTCTGTTTATTTTTGAGGCAAGCATTATTGAAATTGTGTTGCCCTAAGAATAATAAAAAAAACACTCAAACTCAAAATTTAGTTAAAACGGAAGTCGACAACTAGTCGCAGTTAAATCTCAAGTTATGGGTAAGTAGTTAGTAAGCAGATGGTATCGTTAAATATTTACAAGGCTGTCGTATTTGCCGCAATAAACGCTAACCGGCAAATAAACAAACCAGTGATACTTTATCAGTATGAAATACGAAATATACTTTAATGTAAATTTAATTACCCAAGGCTGAGCTATTCTTTAGCTCTTTAGCCATTATAAACTGCTTTGCTAAGATCACAGAATACAAAAAGAGGTTAGAACGGGGATTATCGACCGTTTGTACGATGGGATCCGATGTCGCTGGCTCGCCCCTACTACACTTCCACCTAATAGATAATAGCCAATCAAACGACGCGACATCAAACAATCGAACCAATCAGTGCTCACACCCGAGAGCAATGACGCAATCAGAACAAGGTTTTAGTCAAGCTATGAGCATTTGCTGACACATAATTGTCGCGCACCTGCCCTGCCCACAAGACCCTTCTAACCTCTTTGTGTCTTCTGTGGCTCAGATCTAATAAGTTTTCAAAGTACTTAATTAAAAGGAAACAAAAGTAACAAACACGCACGGCTGCTCACTTTCTCGTTCTGAAAAAGTTTATCGAAAGGCAAAGTATACTTTCAGACACATCTATCCGCCCACTTACTGCTGTAAGTTACAACGGTCTGTAGCAAAAAAAAATGATTAAGGTTGAGCATTAATTTTAAAAACACACGTTAAGATGAATCATAAGTCAGCTTAAAAATTGCGTAGGTAATATCATTAATAGTTTTCATATCCTATCATCAATAATATCTTTTGGAGAGGCCTATGTCCAGCAGTGGACTAAGATAGGCTGTTGATGAATAATATCTTTTTGCTCAATGTAACATTTATTTTTAGCTAGGGACCAGCTAAATCTAAAATGATAGATGTGTCCGAACGTCTAGTTGCGACCAAGTAGATGGCGATAAAGAAAATGAATATACTATTATTAACGGATTACAAAGTAAATTGTAATAAAAGTGTACCCAATAATCGTTCGTCAAAATCGAATCTATAATACCTAACTTCTCCATTGACAATCTCATGCTTAAAAATATAAAACACATAGAAAAAGACGTTTCTTTAAAAATAAAAGCTGCTTTACCGATTTTTTATTCAAGCTTTGTAAGTACATGCATATGTATGGATTACAATACAATATTTTTCAGTGAACACTAATGGGTTGATGCATAGTTGGCGAATATTAGATATAATCAGATCGCGATACGCGCAGTTCCTTTGAAAAAGTACAGTGGCTCCAATTCACGCTGTCAATATTGACGAATGATTTGGATCATTAAGCTTAAGGTGGATACACACGAGCGATCGACCGATAGCTACTCTGTGGGTGACGCTTTCGTATACAGTGCGGCCAAGATCTTGTGGCTCTTAGTTGTTGCTGACAAGGAGCGCTGTTGGGAAAGACGAACTTCTTAGCAATCCATGGATTCACCGTTTTTTTTGAGTATGTATGCTGCTGGTTGCAGATGACCGGATTGGGGACGGCGAGATCCTAAGGGGACCTCAAGCCGAGAGTTGGCGATTGCCTCTACAGGTATTCCAGGCAAATGGCATCTCCGCACGGGGGAAGTCTCCTCTCCGTCTGAAGCCTCTAAACCACTCGAACCTGAGAAGGTCGGCTCAACTAGAGTCGGTCTCTGAGACTCGGATCTCGGCTCTAGTTAGCCGTTGTGGGGGGCGGGGAAAAATGGCCAGGTACCTGGTATAGCGTGTCGTGTGTAGACCGGGTCTTCGCACTCTTATCCTACGGGTGCGGTGTCTACCTAGTGCTAAGCTATTGTGTAGTATAGGTGTTTGTGGCCTGTGTTGGAGGATTCGGAGGCGCGTTGGCGCAGGTGTTTTCGACGTCGGGGTACTCTAAGACATGCCTAGGCTGACGGAATCGGAGGAAGGATTCACCGTGCGGGTGCTGGGTAAATCATGTGGGAGAGAAACTCTGAGCAGTTCCCTGGACTTGCGACCCGGGTGTAGGTTTAAGGAGGCCCCCTAAATAAGGATTAAATAAGTACGTAATAACTCCTCATGTAGAGAAAGTTATAACTTGCTTTAACTCGGAAACAGTAATAGGAAACGAAGAAACCTTATTTTAACCAAATAAAAATGGTTATACCTATTTAAAAATTAGCTACTATTTCTGCCACGCGCCACAAAATTCTGGTCGCACTGTAAACAAAAAAAAATAAAGAATTAAGTGAATTCTGCGCTATATAAAATCAGATTACATTTAAAAGTTAAAATAGATTTTTTTGAGATATGAATCGCACTAAATTCAATTTCATACAGTTTATGTTATATTACGGCAAATTCAATTCAAGACGCCCCATTGTGTACACGGCTTTACATGATTGTGAACGATTCCTTTAGTCATAACACAACACAAAATAATGCGCATTGTGTACTTTGCAATCATAATTTCATTGGTGTTATGATGATGACTGGTGATGTGACACTCCTTCCATTGTAGCGGAGCGAGACCTAATTTTGCAAACAATTTTCAAGAATCATGTCTTGTTATGGTAATTTACAATGGGTATGTTTGTGCCGATTGTACGGAAAAGTTCTGACGTTGTGAAAGTGAAGTATATTTAGCAATGGCTGGTCATCGTGACCAAAGCTTGTAGATATCGAGTCATTAAATCATCATCACATAACCAGCCTATTAATATCCCCACTGGGGCACAGGCCTTCTTTATGAATGGAATAGGGAGATTGGGTCATGACCCACCACGTTGGCCCAGTGCGGATTGATAGGTGCTAACGACTGCAGATGCAGCCGGCTTAACGTGCCTTCCGAAGCACGCAGGAGATCGAGATATTAATTTTTTTGTCACCCACCCAATGACCGACAACTGCAAAAGTTGCTTAACTTCAACGATCGCAGCCGAACGCGCTAACCACTTGCACCATCGAGTTCCTCAGTCATTAAACATTCAGTTTTAATTCAACAACTGTAGACTAAAATTCAGATAAGTTACACAAAGGTTTAGGCGGGACATTTAAAATTATTAATTACTCTTCATAATTTAAAATATTAGCCGTCTAAGTAGCAAACTGATCATAATTACTGAATATTATCGCCTGTCCCATATTTAAGGTTTAAGTAATAATTATTCTCGTACCGAAGATTATAATTCAATGAAAATTTTAAGTAGCAAGCCCAATATTATGCGATTGCGCACGCAAAGGCTTAAAAAGGTCGACAAATAAATTCACCATGAATAAAACAGTTTTAATCTACATTCGACTTTATTGATTACCAGTTAAACTCTTGTTTTCACTGTCTTATATGATTAAATCTACTAATAAAGCATTTTATAAAGACTTTTAGTTGATACCGGCTTTGTCTATCACTCTACATAGCAAAATCAGTTTTCCTTTGAGATTTTCATACCTTATTTCACTTACTAAAAGTTTCATTTACATGACAAAAATTAAGACTTAAACTTAAATTAATCAAAATTGTTATAATTTTTATTGTTTTAAAGCATGTAACTGCTTGATGTTTAAATCTAAAGAAAATATAACTAGAAAAGTATGGGTTACCTATAATGCGAAGAGATGGCGCTGCCTTGAAGCTTAAGCATGGCTGGAAGAATTTCGACGCGGTCCGTGAGGGCCGCGGTAGCATCAATTATGCTACCGCGGCCCTCACGGACCGCGTCAGTGCATTCGCCCGGATTGCGCAGGGTGCGGGTTCGAGTCCTGTCTGCTGCCTGGTCCGCAGCAATTTTTTTCTAGTTATATTTTCTTTAATCAAAATTGGTTCATCGGTTTAGCTTGAAAGTATAACTGATGTCACAGACAAAAAGCACATTCAAGATGTTTAACAGAATAATAGCAAAAATTAAATCTACAAAAACAGATAAAAACTATTTGTCAAGCTGTGGATTTCTACTGCAAAACGAGTGAACATGATCGGAGAGCTAGCAAAATAAGTTTCTGTTGCATAATCAGTGAACACTAATGAAGAACGAACAAAAAATAAAAAATGGGTGCGTGTACTTATGTAGGCGCGTGAGAAGTTATCCTTCTTTGGCATCGTTTAAAATTAGTTTTTAATTGCATGCAAATAATAAATACAATAAATTAATAAAAAGTCTGGAAAAGGACACAGTCAATAAAGTTCAGTTTTAATTTGAAAAAATAAATAAATAATCAAAATATTCAATTAAAATCGATACTGAATATAATTTATTAGAACATATGTGATTTGCACTTGTATGAAACTCAAACACGTAATCCGAATATACAAACTAGAAACATGTGGATAAATATTATAAATATGAATACCTATAACTGTTACTTTATTACAAAAAATAAAGATGTTGTTTTTGGTTCTACTACACCAATGGTCAAGAGATGGCGCTGTAGTCTCCTGAATCGCGCTTTGGTTCCGTTGTTCCAGATTAATAAATACTTTTGATAGGCCTTCACAATGCAGTCGTTAGCACCCACTAAATAGAGATTCTATTTCTATTTTGTTGGTAGATTTTCTTAATGTGCGGTAAACACAAAAGTAACGCATGAAGTTGGTCGCTAAAGCCAACTTCATGCTGTTAAAATTTTGTGTTACAGTGATGCGCGCGCTTCTTAAAATTTCACTCTCATCATTTTTTCATAACGCGCCTAAAGAAGTATAACTTCAATAAGTAATTCTTATGTTCAGTACCTTGTCTGACCCACATTCTACCGTTCCCAAGATCACCGGCCCAATACTTTACGATGCTTAATTTAGAGGCGCCCACATGATTGCTGAGACAATAAAATCAACAATTGCTCACACGCCAGTGATCTGTGGATATGTGGTCCTGCCGGTGATTTGTGATCATAAAACAGTCGGGACTAATCGGCGCTGTATTTATTAAAGGTGCCGCCCTTTCTGTAGTTAATACGGTATCTTGTTCATGACACGAATTTAAGTTGTTTAAATTGATAACGGTGTTTGATAAATACAATATTGGTAAGGCCACGCCTTACCAATTTTATTTCTAACATATTCACTGTAACTGGAAGATACTGCCTTTTTTTCTAAAACTTCCCCTAATGTTAATTGAAAGTTGAGCGCAAAAATGGCTGATGTATGAGACAGACAGTGGGCCACTCTAGTCAGCAATAAGATTTTCATATATCACATGAAAATATTATTTCATTATAATCTGATGTTCTTATTTGGGGTACAGATTGTTAAAACCTATTTTACCAGCCTGTTAATTTCCTCACACCCACTGGGGTACAGGCCTTCCCTGTTGGTGAAATAGGGAGATTGGGCCAGGACACACCACGTGAGGCTGGTGCGGATTTATGGGTGCTAACGACTGCAGATGCAGTCGGAACCAATGTATTAACGTGCCTTCCAAAGCACGGAGGAGCTTCAGATAGTATGTAACTATGTAGGGTATATTTATTCATATGTTTTCACGCACACCAGTAATTATTATTTATCAAAATTCTTTTTAACATGTAGGTAATATAAAACGAGTTTTTTTTACTTGTTTCATTATTCCTGGTTATTCAAAAGCTTTACAGGCTCCGTGGTCATAAGACGTAAAGTTAATAGTTATTCAAATTTAGTCAACTAACTAATTGATAGAGTCTGTGCGGAAAGAGAATGGGCGTGGCGTAAAACTTAAGATTTTTATATGGCAACCCAGCAATCTGTATTGGTACGGATTTGTATGTTGTTGTGATTTCTTTCAGTTTTTTGTATTTAATCATGTCTAAAAGGGGTAAAATCGTACAAATACGGTAGAAAAGCACTACAGCGCCCTCCAATCAAAATCCCATTCTCTTTTCGTACAGACTCTAATATCTTATAAGTACTTTTAACGCCAAATCTTAATACGAGCTAGCAGGATTATTCTTTTCTTAACTTTTTTGTATTATGACTTATGAGATTACCTTTACTAAACAAAAGTTTGTTTTAAGAAATAAAGGTTTTTTCTCCTCTGTTCACACAACAACAATTTGTTTAGCACTCCCAACTCCTGTGAGAACTTTGGTAATTATTGGATAGTGTGAAATTCGGTGATGTGCCGACACGTTCCCATTCAATTCATAGAATCCAGACTTATTGCCGCGAGACGCGAGCCGAGCCCATTGATGACCGGAACAATGTTTCGATTCGTATTATTGACTTGTGATATAATAACATTGCTTTTTTAGATTTTAAAATCTTCATTTCAAATAATAACATGTCAAAAGAGTCATTTTATTATTATTATGATAAGTATAGAATCGTCTTACCATTTTTTAACAGTGTATCCGTGCTACTAAAAATATATTTGTAATTTAGACAGATACTGCTCTAGCAAACACATTTACCAACATTAAATGCTTTTACCACGCCTGTACGACAAAGCTTCAGGTGGATTTAGTAATACAGTAAATGAGTTAAAATTTGCGTTCGAAAGAATTACTTTTGTCGTTATGAATTAGCGGGCTAATGGTTTTGAGACGCCAGACGAAAGCTTAAATGATGATAATTTGACACGCTGACCCCTTATTAATAAATTAGGAATAAGTTTAGACTAGTAACGCCGTGTTTTGTTCATATCACTGAAATGTCATTTGTCGTTCAACGAACAGAGACAAAACATGTAACAAGTAATCCAAGTTCATCTTCGTTTATTATTAAAGGGGTAAAAGAGGATGCGGTATACGATAGATTTGTATGTGCAACTGAAGGAGCGTACTCAATTTAAAGTTGGAAAACAAATTTTACCGCATTGAAGTGCCAATCATCATCAGCCTATTAATGTCCCCACTGCTGAGGCACAGGCCTTCCCTATGGATGGAAAAGAGAGATTGGGCCATGACCCACCACGCGGGCCCAGTGTGGATTGGTGGGTGCTAACGACAGCAGATGCAACCGGGACCAACGGCTTAACGTGCTTTCCGAAGCACGGAGGTCAAAGCCACCAAAAACTTCCAGTGGAATTTGTACTAAAATAGATCAGATTGTATTATCAAATCATCCCATGACACCTTTACGATCTATTGGCAGCACGATCGCTTCGTCTCCCTCGCACTTATCTGCTCAGTTTTACTTTACAGTTGGACAGGGGCCGATCAGTCCATTCTTTATGCCCATGACCGCACGAGCAGTAGAAGCTTTGCGTGTGGTTAATTACCGCAACTTCGGAAGCGAATAATAGGTTTAATTTTGAAGCATGGGTACTATTGAAACAGTTCTACTGCCGCCGGACTATTCACCTATTATGTTGGAGTAAGCAATGAAGAACTGTGGTTTCCGACCGAGCTTATCTGCTAATTCGTAAAAAAAACTAAATTCTTTTTTAACTTGAGCATTGAAAATACTAATTACTCACTCTAAGTAACATGAACTTATTTGAACTTTTGGTAGATTTTTATAATACCTTTATTCTTTTGTTAAATCAATTGCATTTAGCATTAGGCTTTAAAGCAATAACAATATTTTATTATACTATACACAATAATATGAAAAATCAACTGATAAATCATACAGATTCCGTAAATGATGCTTGTTTCTTAGACTTCTATGATATGTGTAGTATGTATATTTAAAAAAAAATCTGTGGAAACGTTTACAATGTTTCCATAGCTCAAGTTAACCGAGTACTGGAATCTAAAACGGTCAAGGGTCTCAAGCATACTTGAAACATTGATTCTCACGTCACTTGTGTGTGTTATTCCAAACACTGGTTGCTGTGCCATGCCGTGTCCTTTCTTCGCGGTAATTCTTATTAATATAATAAGCTTTACACAAAATTTAATGACGCCATAAAACATTAATGAAGTCGAAAGTTAAGGGGAATTTAAATCTAAAGAAAATATAATTAATGGGAATTTTTACGGTACATCATTATTTTCAATTGAAAAAATACGTACGATCACCATCGCAAAACGAGTTAATATTACTGATATGCTTAACGGCATTTTGATCGCACTCAACAATTTCTATGGATCTCTTACAAAAACTATTTGCGAAAATAATAAAAAACGATAAAATCCATTAATTGTACACAACGAAAACATAAACTGTCTGTCCTTTTATTTAAAAATAACTTTCTCATTACTCTTAATAATACTATTCTTCACCGCACAACAGTCAGAACAATATTAAACCGCACTAAAGTTATTCTACCAGCATTTCAACGGCAAATTGAACTATAAAAAACTCAGGAGCGAATTGTGAAACCTAAAAGGGCAGCGAAACAAAAATTACAGAAAAGTAAAGGCCATAAAAATATTTTGCTGCCATAAAACTTAAAATAAGCCACCCATGACGAATTCTTGCTCCCGTCATAAAAGTGACCCACAACAATGCATTATTTACCATTATATCGGCAACGCGACAGGAGGACTAATTACAAACATAAATATGAGAGGTACGTAGGTGTAAAAGCCACGGGTTATATGTTTGATGATACCACCGAAAAACTAGCGTGGAGACTCGACGGCAACTATGAAATGCGTGAACCAATATTGACCCTTGCGTAAGCCCTCCGTTCCCACGGTGTCCTGCTTGATTTTTCTCATGTTACGGGGAATAAAACGTAGTCAGTTGTAACTTTAGAGGCGCCTGGACACTCATGAGTTGCGCAAACAAATTGTAGCTCAAATATTGGACTGATTATTCGGTTGCTCGGCGCAAGTACGAGATCACAAAAGCGGCTTTTAAATCACAAAGGGGGTGGTAATTGAATTGGATTTTTGTGTAATCGCTATCCACTTTTATCCTCGTTTAACATCTTCATAGTATTTAGATCTACCGCGGGGTCCATATTGGTTTCGCTTTTGTACTATTGGACTTTTTACTAGTTGTAGCTACCTAATCTTATTTAACTAATCTTACATTCATCCTAAACAAAATAAAAAGTTTTATGAATGGGACTTTTTCTAATTTAACTTTATCGCGGTTTAATTTGAAATTATATGTATATTTGAAATAAAGACCCTTTAAAAATAAAATCAGTTCAAAAATAAATCAACCAACTGTAAACATTTTTATTTTTAGGGTTCTGTACCATAAAAGGAAAAAACGGAACCCTTATAGGATCACTTTGTTGTCCGTCCGTCCGACCGTTCGTCTGTCAAGACCGTTGTTCTCAGGAACGCGTGGAGGTATCAAACTGAAATTCATATCTAATATCTCAGGTCTACTGTCCCTTGGAGCTGTGAAAAAATCAAACTTCTAAGTCAAAGCAATCCAAAATCAATCAAAAAGATACAGTCGTTTATGCCGCAAATTTTCGAAACTTGCACGGGATATAAAAACCTATAGGGTACTTCCCGTGAACTTAGAATCTTGAAATTTGGTACGAAGTAACGTCTTATAGTACAAATAAAGGAAAAATTGCGAAAACCGTAATTTTAAGTTACATCATATAATAAAAAATATTTTTGAAAGTTCAGGTTTGAACGGAACCCTCGATGCGCGAGTCCGACTCGCACTTGGCCGGTTTTTTAGTAATCTAAGCCTTTCAAATCACTCAGACGTAATAGTTACATGTCGTATTCATCACACCTAGCCACTTGTATCGAAAGATTTACAGCCACATTAATCTCGACATTTGCATTTAAAATATAATTATAGCAAATCATAATGTTGGAATTGCATTACTGCACACATTTGATCGCCTTGTGGAGTGATATCTCGTAAAATGGACTAAATTGATATTTATGCAACTTTCGATTCAATGCTTTTGATATCAAAACTACATTTTGTTCAACATTTACTACTTACACATTTTATAATTTCGCTGGATTACCAACTTTACTTTATCTCGATTAAAGTCATGTCTTCGCTTGAGTCAAATAGTAATGTCGTATTGCTATTAAATCCGAGGCTAATGGTGTTAGTCGATTATGAAAGTGTTTGATAACTCGAGATGTTATAATTTGTAGTGAATCGTTGATATAACTCGCCATCAAAATATATCATTCAATGCGATTTGTTTAATCTCAATGTTATAAGGAACTATAGCTAGGTGTGTAAGTTAAAGCAACACCTTATTATCTAAGATGGATTAGATGAAAAACACCTATAACGTGTAGTTAATAATTTTAATATAGGTTTCGCTGTCATTATTATAATTAGCCCATTAATATTTGTAATACTCGTAATGTGGTGTTTTTTATTATGAAACAATTTTTTAATGTGATACTATCCTGTTAGTATTACTATGTTTTCAAAGGATATAAGTATATTTTGCGCAAGTGTGTAGATTTGTGCAAAAATAAAGTGTACATGGAGAAAGAGTCCAGAAAGCTAAATTAATTTAAACCACTTTACACGTTTTGATACCTTTAACAGAATACTTCATTTAAGTTCAGATATAAAAGTCTCGAATTTCACCCAGTGTATTTTGCAAACATTTGCTGTAATTTAAAATTATTATCCGTTGATGGGTATCCAATTATTGTTCCATTATAAACTCACCTATGTAATCGATTATTCAACGTACTGTTTGCAAAACACATCACTAGTTAGTAAGTAGTAATGCGATGGAACCCCGCTGGGTTGTTTGTAGGGCCTGTCAGCGGGATTGCGAATGGATCCAGGTACGCACACGGTTTACGTGTACACTACGGCTAAGACCTGAGAACTAAGCCTGACAAAACATTTATGATTGTGGTTAAATTAACCTTCATTTTTCTAACTTATTTTATGAAAGGCATAAATTTGATTGAGGAGCTCGATGGCGCAGGAGGTAACGGCATTCGGCTGCGATCGTTGAAGTTAAGCAACTTAAAGCACTTTAAGCCCTTGGTCCCGGCTACATCTACAGTCATTAGCACCCGCCAATCCGCACTGCGCCCATGTTGTGGGTCATGGCCCAATCTCCCTATTCCATAGATGAGGAAGGCCAGTGCCCCAGCAGTGGGGACATTAATAGGCTGATGGTGATGATAAATCTAACTATAAGAATTTGCGTAGGGTGTTCGAATCCAATAAGTCTACTAGTTGTTGTTCTGAAGATTGAAATAATTTTAATGAAGTGTTTTTCCTTTTCAGATAAAGTACGAAGACTGCCAAACCTCATCGGAGGTGCACAGTTGAGGAGGTAAAATTTTCCTTTTTTCCTATACAAAACAACCAAGTAGCAATTCCCAAATCAAGGCAATAATCCCAACGAAGATCAATGAACTACTGTATTCATCTTCAATCATTGATTCGTCATTGGCAAAAGATCGAAAGAACGTCAAAATGTTTGATAATGTCATATCCATAATCATAAATCTATATTAAACGTTCATGAAACTAAAGCTATAAATATGATTGACCACATCACTAAGATATTTATTGTTTCAACTTCTGCAATGCTTCAAGACATTATTATTGAATTTTTCTTTTCAATGATGACCAGCAACAATATCATTAAAGTTGTCATCTGGCGCCACTTTCATTTCTTCTTTTGCATTCTCTTTAAATACAGTTGTTAGCATACCAATTTGTAATGACAAACGGCATGACAAGTAACTGTCTTGTGTTAATTTCTTCTTCGTCGTATCACACGTCTGTTTATTATAAAAGACAGATGCTTTCTTGTGAGTACGTCTCAATTTAGTCATGATTAAGAGGCTCTATAGTTTTAACGCTTTCTTAAATGAAATGACAACGTAAGATTGACTCATGTAAGATTTATTATTATGTAGAAAAGATCATTTTAAGTTTTTTGAAAATTTTATTTTAGGAATAACTAGTTGACCCGAAAAACAGTCCGCCTAACAGTCGTTCAATGTGTCTTTACATTTTTAATCTTAATTATATAAGGATTTTACAATAGGAATAAAATAAGTACTTAAAGACACAACTTATGAGGATAAATGTTATAAAAAAAACTGGCCAAGTGCGAGTCGGACTCGCGCACCGAGAGTTCCGTACAAACCTGAATTTCCAAAAATATTTTTTATTATATGATGTAACTAAAGATTTACGGTTTTTGCAATTTTTTCTTTATCTGTACTGTAAGACATTACTTCGTACCCAATATCAAGATTCTAAGTTCACGAGAAGTACCCTGTAGGTTTTGATTCCCGTGCGAGTTTCGAAAAATTTCGGAGATTTGCGGCATAAACGGCTGTATCTTTTGATTGCT
The DNA here is from genome assembly GCA_902850365.2 of Chilo suppressalis. Classification (NCBI taxonomy): domain Eukaryota; kingdom Metazoa; phylum Arthropoda; class Insecta; order Lepidoptera; family Crambidae; genus Chilo; species Chilo suppressalis. The sequence continues at coordinate 3,024,891 of OU963907.1, forward strand.
TTGGTTTAGAAGTTTGTTTTTTCACAGCTCCAAGGGACAGTAGACATGAGTATTAGATATGAATTCAGTCAGTTTTAACACCTCCACGCGTTCCTGAGAAGAACGGTCTTGACAGTTGGACGGAAGGACAGACGGACAACAAAGTGATCCTATAAGGGTTCCGCTTTTTCTTCTCGAGGTACAGAACCCTTAAAATAGAAATTTAATGGCGTATCACCAAAATATATTGTTTTTGGAAACTTGCATATTGCTGCCTAGATAGTAAGTACTTGTTTTAATTCTCTTTAACGAATCACCTTAAGTAAAAAGAAAATATTCGTTGAGTTTTGAACTTAGTTGTGTCATTCTATTGCATAGATTTGGTTGGTTCAGAAACTGGTTGGTTAAATGACTGTCCAGCCAACTTTCAGTGAGTTCGGTGATAAGCCAGCCACTTCGAAGGAGTTTAAAATGCAATTGTATACTTGGTAGCTTCATCTTGCCACAACAGGGCACCAAACCTTAGTTATTTCAAAATAAATTTTCTGCATATTTTTTCCGTCATTTTAATAATTATTCTACTAATAGGGGCAGAGACGAATCCAAAAAACAGAGCTTATTAAATTCGATCCAAGCGTTCTTGAGTTATACATATACTGTGTCTGTCACGACTTTGTTGTGTATAATAAATAGATAAGAAAGTAATGTTTATGTATATGTTACCGGCCAAACCCGATTTCAGGACAAACTAATTTTGCCTTGGCTAAACGGCACTAAAGCGTCTAGGAAGACTCGATAGGATTAACTAGTATAGCCTAGTTCAAACTAATTTGACCTAAGCCCGATAGGATAAACCAGTTTAGCCTAGGCCAAACTAGTTGAACCTGATATAAATACGCACACTCTAGGATAAACTAGTACGGCCTAGACCAGCTATACTCTAAGTGTGTTCCGCGGAACCCTAGGGTTCCGTGATACCTCTGTCGGGGTTCCGCAAGAATTTAGAAATAAAAAAATCAAAACACCTCTCTCTGGTCGCTCCGCGGCTGTGCGGACTCCGCGGCCGCGCGGAGACAAAACGCTATGAATGTTATTTATTTATTTATTTGTATTTGTATAAGCTTGTGTTACATTAGCTGGTACAATATCTCATAAGTTTGGTCTCAACAATTTTATACTTGTACAACGCGTTCGCTCTAAGTTTGCCGGTCTGTGGAATGCGCGTACCCTCCCCCACGTGACAACAAAACTTATAATGTGTCATAGTTTTACCCAAATATCTAACGTACACAATTTTTATTGTTACAATTAAATAAAAAATTTCGAACGTCATACACTCATACCTATCGCCAGCGGCAAACTTAAAACGAGCGGGTAGTATACTTGTAAGCGCTCAGTCTCTTTGATAAAAGCCGCCTCTGAATTAGACGCTATAGTTGTCAACTAGCGACTTTCGTCTCTAACTTCAAAGGATAAAGTCGATATTGTTTACAACGCTATTTTTAAATTTCTGTTTTTATTTTTGCTTTTTGTTTATCAAAGGTGCCGACTCGAGTATTTTCGAGAATATTTGAGATCGAGTCTAGGACTAAGTATAAAAGCGGCGATCGCGCGTTGGCGTCGTCAGTTGATGATTAGCGTTCGGAGCGATAAGTTACTACCTACTTACAAGCTCGCTAGCGAGAAACTGGTGTTCATTGTTTTACTGCCTGCTGTATTCTGTTGTCTCAGTTTTATACATTTCTTCCCTGTAGGTTCTAAATTTAGTCTCTTATACGCAGTAACGATTGTGCATTATTTAAACCCCACTATCCTGACTTGTAACATTATAAATAAAGAAGAATGGAACGTTGGCTTAAAGGTGTTAAACGTGTTCCAACAACATCTTCTAATGACGCTGAATGTTCAAAAGCAATGCGCGCGGAGAATTTAGCAATCACCGATCCAGAAGATGATGCCACGAGTGCCACGACGTCAAGCTCGACGGTTTCAAAGACGAAAAAAAGGAAGTATGATGAATCTTATATCAGTTTCGGATTTGTTGATTCCAACGGCTCACCTCTCTGCATGCTCTGTAGTAAACTGCTTCCTAATAGTTCCATGGCACCTGCCAAATTGCGTCGACATTTAGAAACCGTACACCCCGAGACTAAAGACAAGAATAAAGAATTTTTTGTTCGCAAAAAAGATCAGTTATTAGAAAGTCAAAAAAATATGATGCATGTAACACAAACTACCAACGAAAAGGCCACGGAGGCATCATACTTAGTTAGCTATCGCATTGCACAAGCAGGTGAAGCGCACACTATCGCTGAGAAATTAATAAAACCATGTGTATTAGACATAACAAAATGTATGCTTGATGAAAAATCTGCAAAGCATCTTTCTACTGTTCCGCTATCAAACGATACTGTTTCACGACGAATCCATGATCTGGCAAGCTACGTCAAACAAGAACTAGTTACACGTCTACAAAATACACGATTCGCTTTGCAAATGGACGAGTCGACTGATGTCGCTGGTTTGGCTATCCTGCTGGTTATTGTGAGATATCCATATAAAAGTTCTTTTGAAGAAGACATGCTTATGTGTTCATCGCTGCTTACAAACACTACCGGGGAAGAAATTTTTAATAAAATAAATATATTTTTTGAAGAACATAATCTCAGTTGGAACAATTGCATTGACATTTGTACAGATGGGGCCAAGGCGATGACAGGTAAAACAGCAGGAGCAGTGTCACGAATGAAAAATAAAGCGCCTAATTGTAGTTCCAGTCATTGTATTCTGCATAGACAAGCACTTGCGATGAAGCAAATGCCGTCTAATCTAAAATTAGTTATGGATGAAGCGGTAAAAATAATTAATTTTATCAAATCACGACCACTACAATCCCGATTGTTCTCATTATTGTGTGAAGATTATGGCAGCAAACATAAAACACTGCTGCTCCATACAGAAGTGCGATGGCTGTCTCGGGGAAAAACTTTAACAAGGCTATTTGAACTTAGAGCCGAGTTACAAATGTTTCTTTCAGCAGATACTTCTTTTAATTTGAAGGACCGTTTGTATGATAAAACTTGGTTGTTCCGATTGTCTTTTATGGCGGATATCTTTCAAAAACTTAACGAATTAAATTTATCATTGCAAGGTAAACAGACAACAGTGTTTCAGGCCTATAATAAAATAACTACTTTTAAAAGAAAATTAGATTTTTGGATCATTTGCATTGGTAAGAAAGAAATAGAAAGTTTTACGTTACTCACTGAGTTTGTTAGCGAAAACGACTCAGAAATGTTTGAAGATAATGTGTTTGAAGAATTGGTCCAATATCTCAGTTCGATGCGCGCATCTTTTGAAAAGTATTTTCCCGAAGAACACAATACAAAAATTAAAGTGAACTCCTGGATTCATAATCCTTTTTTACCCAACTTGGAAAAGCCTGAAAACATGTCAAATGAGATATATGAATCTCTTTTAGAAATGTCATCAGACACAAGTATGGAGTCATTGTTCAAAACGACGCCTCTTAATGATTTTTGGTGCAGAATCCAAGATGAATATGCAATGCTTGGCCAAATGGCTCTGGATATTCTTCTCCCGTTCCCAACTACATATTTGTGCGAAACAGGATTCTCTACCTACGCAGCCACGAAAACAAAATATCGCAATAGACTGGACGCCGAAGCTGATATGAGACTCCAACTTTCTTCCATCAAACCTGATATCAAGCAATTGATGAAAAATAAAAAACAGTTTCATACCTCCCACTAGTTAGATTTTTTCTTTTTTAATGTTTTCTATTATTGTCCTTACCAAGTGGTGAAGTAAATAATAATTAGTAACGGATACATTGTACTTTTATTATGCTGATTAATATAGAATACACTTATAAAAATAATTGTTTTATTGTAGGGTTCCATCAAGTATTTTGCTTCCCAAAAGGGTTCCGTCATTTAAAAAGTTTGAGAACCACTGGCCTAGACTAAGGGTGAAGCCAAACGAGCGTAATTTTGTGAGTTGTGAGTCGCTTATTTTCGGTCACTTATTTTACGTTCAACTGAATTTCTGTTGAGCTGCCATACGAACGTAATTTATTCAGTTACTATTGAGCGTTAGTACGGGGTGTTCGTGTCGTCGAGTGCAATGGATGCATTAAAAATATTGTGTATTTACGAAGCATATTCAGAAGATGAGGCCAGAAAAAGAAACTGGGTAAACCCACTGAATAGTCAGAGGCTGATATGTGGACAGTTCTATACTTTATATGAACGTTTATGTGCAAATCCAGATATGTTTCCTTGCCCTACCCTCACCCCGACCGAAATTCGGACGAGCTTATGCGCATTGAGTCGGCAGACAACTCATTTTGCGTTGTCGTGTGGCACCAACTGCCTTTTTGTATGAAACCGAATGCAGCAGAATTTCTGCGACCGAAATTCTGCGACTCACCACTCACAAAATTACGGTCGTTTGGCCTCACCCTAAAGTAATTTAGCAGAGTCGAAAGTAACTGAACAAACATGTCAAGTTTTTCACTTCAGCTATTATATCCATACAGATATTTTATTTTATCGATTAAAACATCATTTGTTTAGTATTCATGGGTTGGCATGATACTACCGAGATTTGCATGAAACAAATTGCTGATAATATATTTCGCATCGGTATCTTTTCAGACATTACCAATAATACGATCTTTACTAAGATTTAAAAGTTGACCTAGAAAGTAAAGGGTGGTTTGTTCATCATTCACTGTTATAAATTGAAACTGGTTTTACTCAGTTTCAGTTAGGAATCTCTCAAATTACCATTTATTCTTTCTTATTATTGTCAAGGATATTCTTTGTTCCAATATACGTTACAACTCTAAAACTAAACTAAATTTGTTCTTTAACAAATGACATTTTAGATAAATTTATTTTTAGTTAATTTATTATCTATATGACGTTAACTTTAACAACAGAACTTTACCGTTTAATCTTAATGATAACTTAAAAGGTACCAATTCAGTTATAAATGCAGCATTAAGTTTATAACGCCTGCTTTGAAACGATAAATTGTAGCTTGAAGAAATAATTTTCATAGTTGTAACTTTATTGACAAGTTATTGAGGCTAAGAAGTTGCAATAAAATAGTTTTAAATGCAAATAGTAGGCAATAAATGCGATTACACAGTGCAGATTTTGTTGAATAATCAGAAAATAATGTGAGCTCATTTAGCATATAATATTGTATGTTAAGGGGACATAAATATTATCTTTAATATGCATTTCAACATGGCTAAGGCTGTGACAACTAAGGTTCTCCAATTAAAAATCATATTGATCAATGTGCCACTTAGACCGTATTTAATTTTTAGTCTAATACTAAAACTGAGACAAAATTATTTATTAAGCCTCCCTTAGTTCAACTTAAAATAATATGCTGTCCTGCTAGTCATACTATTCTACTAATATTGTAGTTAAAATTTATATGTTTGTTACTCATTCAAGCAAAAATGGCTGAAAGTATTTGAATGCGGGTTGTTCTTTGCTGCCGAGAATAGAAATATAGAGTACTCAATTAAAGGTTTCTGTGGGACTCTCAAAAAACTAAGGATGTAGTCGCGGGTGACAGCTAGTCAATAATAAGATAAAAAATATAAAATCATATTTCCCTTCCCTCCAAATTTTTGTTGTAAGTGAAATTTTATCTGTGCTCACAAACACAAAGGTGTTATGGACGATAAAGACAAGGAATTCAAATTCAAACAATAAAAACGCAGTAAGGACTCAAGTGAAGGAATCACTGTCTTTGGTATAGAAACCTTGACATTGCAACGAGTGATCTAATAAAACAGGGCTCCCACTTAACTCCATTCAAGCGTGGTTGGACGAACGGTCGTTTGGAGTGCGCGGGCGCCGTCGAGCATTTCTCCATTGTCACTGCTAAGGTCAATAGTATGGAACTCTTGATAGGCGCAAATTGGTAAGTATGTTTTAGTCGTATCCATTTCTGTAGATTCGCTTTCATCTCCGTAAAAGAATGGTGTTTTATATTCTTGTAGATATATTTTAGCTTGATTAATAAAATTACACTGATCTTTTAAGTACATGCAGTTTAACGGGGCGTTATTAGAATATATAAATTCTCAGAGAAGCACTGAGAAACAGAATATTCCTGATTAATCAGAATAATTACTATTTTAAGGTTTGGTTACCATGTGTACGATTTAAAGTCGCTTTTTATTCAGTAGGCTTATCAACAAAAATTAAATTAAATTTTGTGCAACAATTATAAGACACACATGTATATACCCAAGAATAATATACGAGTCTACTTCAAACAAGTTTCGATAAAAAATGATAAAAGTGATATTGTTGCTAAAAGTTATAATAATTCTGGCTCCCTAAAACTCATTGTAAATTATCACTAGAAAGAAGACTGCTTGAGATTAAATGATAATAGATAAGTAATAGATTAAATTTAAGACAGGCAATCGTCACAATGAAAACGTCTTCCAAAATAGTACGCATTGCTGTTTTACTTTGATTTAAAGGCAATTTCATAAACTTTAATAAAAATAATAAATAAGTAAGTCGACTAAAAATAAACCATGCATGCCATTGAAGACACGAAGTCATTATTATATATGTATGGGTTTTTTTTTAATTATAAATATGGAAATCGAAGACCACAAGAATAGTAAAGCAAATGTTAAGTTGGAAAGGGGAAATTTACCACAAGGTTACGGAGCACTGCAGTTATATAATTAATGATTATCTTGTAATACTATTTCGTTATAGTAAGCCAGGTTGCCAAAGAACACGGAGGTTTAAATATTGATAACGCGAAAGCAATTCCGCTGAGTCTATAAGCCGAGTGATGACCATTAATATGCCTTAAGGCTTATTGTTTGTTTCTAACCTTTCCATTTGAAACGAGATCACAACTCTTTCTACAGGTTTGTAACAAAATCCTGTTCAATGTTTCATATTCACATATAAATATTATTCTCGTTTCTCACTGTCATTACAAATCTTTCCATAATTTAATAAGTGCAGTCCATTTATTTTTTTTCATCAGCGTGAATTCGATAATCTTTGAGAAATGTTAAGAATCTTCAGAGTAACAGCCTTATCTTCACACATTGCATGGTTGATAAACCACGCAAAAATGTGGTTTAGGAATCCACACTGTTATTTATCATGCAGCGTGTGTCCAAAGTGTGTACAAACCACTTATCTCATCCCTCATATCAAAGCTCATGCAGAGCATAACAAACAGGCTTATGACTGAATGCAGTTGTATATAAATTGTTAGTATTAATCATCAGCATCAAATAATGTCCCCACCTCTGGGGGGTCTGAATGGGGATGGAAAGGTCAGGAATGGGGAGATTTGAGTCGTAACCTACCACGCGGACCCAGTACCGATTGGTTACCAGTTCGGTTGCATATTATGCAGACGTTAGCATATGCAACCGAACTGGGGACTAACGGCTTAACGTGCCTTCCGAAGCACGGAGGAGCTCGAGTTAATAAGTTTTTGATCACCCATCCTATAACCGCCTTTAACTTAATACAAATATTGCACTGTAAATTAGTTTTTTAATTATGGCCAACAAAACATTTTATTGCTTTGAATGTATTTTTATAAATATACGGCTTATATGATAGTAATTAAACCCAGTTTTAATGTGAATCTAACACTGCATTGGAGATTAATATCTCTGTCATAATCGATAGAGAATGAAAAAGAGATACTGCTTTAGGTTATAATATTATTTAAAACAGCAACTAATTTTAGCAATGACTGTAGCATTATACAAGAGCAAGTTTCTAACAAGAACATCATATTTATAGTAAAGTTTACGTCTAAAGTATAAAATTATAGTAATATAAGTTATTTACGGGATTTGTACCGTGTACCTTTCTACCATGTACCTTTTTTTTAGCGAGTTTCCGATATTTCGGAACTATTGAGTCACTCCGTGATCATGGCGCTTGCAACAGTGCCGAAATATCGGAAACTCGCTAAAAACAAGGTACATGGTAGCAATCCCGTAAATAACATATATTACTATAATGTTAGTGACCATGAAAGTTTAAAGCAATGTAAAGTATAAAAGCTTGAACATAGTATATCAATATTAATAGATTCAGTGCTTCAAAGATGGCACTCAAATAATCTTTTAGCTTTTGCCAATTGCGCAAATTATCATTATTCTTCGCATATATTTCCGAAGAACACCCACGATCTGCTGAAATAATTGTTGGGGTCGTTTTTTAACTTGCAGAATATTATATATTATATTTTAAGTGAATCAACTCTGAGAATATTGACTAACGTTGATTGAACATTCGATAAAATAGAAATATAAGCGACTGAGATGGGAGACGATGAATGATTTTATGCAGGTTTTAAACTTTGAGCTGTGTAGGTATTATTGGTTCTACATTAGATTTTTTATTGCGTAATAATGGCAAAACATCGTAAAGCTCATCTGATAGTTAGCGGCTATCGTAACCCATCATAATGCGCTTGCAATAAGCTTGGTATCACTCACATAACATCTTCACTATAATTTTTAATCTCTTTTAATCCTTTATCTTAAATGTTTTGATATTCGTCATCATCATCATCATCTTTAGCCTATTAATGTCCCCGCTGGGGGGTATAGGCTTTCCCTATGGATGGAATAGGGAGATTGAGCCATGACTACCACTCGGGCTAAGTGCGGATTGGCGGGTGTTAACGTCTGCAGATGCAGCCGAGACCAACGGCTTAAAGTGCCCTCCGAAGCACGGGGGAGCTCGATATAGTAAATTTTTGGTCACCCATCCAATGACCCACCACTGCAAAAGTTGCTTAACTTCAACGATCGCAGCACCTGCGCCATCGAGCTCATGATATTATTGTCTTTTATGTTATAGTAATATTTTATTATGCATATCAGTGGATGGCATCAACTTCATTTCGCAGAACATCATTTCGATGGCGCAGCTGGTTAGCGCGTTCGGCTGCGGTCGTTGAAGTTAAGCAACTTTCGCAATGGTCGGTCATTGGATGGGTGACCTAAAATTTAATACCTCACTTGAGGTCCTCAGTGCTTCGGTAGGCATACCAAGTTTGTGCCCCAGCAGTGGGGACATTAATGGGTTGATTCACTTATTTATAGTACCACATGATGCAACCAACGAGATCTTTCTTTCAAAGATGAGTCACAAATAATAATATTTATGTATATAAGTACTTTCTTAATAAGTCTTTCCATACAGCTTCATGTCAACAGCGCCGATCTAAACTATAATTATACTGAAATTTTGATTAAAAAAAATGTAAGAATCACACACACAGACACACACACACACACACACACACACACACACACACACAGAGAGAGAGAGAGAGACTTAAAACATATATTGAATTATTTTTGCCTATTTATCACCAATCCTACATCGTGTGTCCACTTACATAATGGATCAAAGCTTTCCTGCATATCGATTTGTGCAATATTTATGTTCCTGTTGGCCACCAGCAGACATGTATCATCTGCGAATTGGTATACATGACCCTTCTTCATGACATTACACATGTCATTGACATATAATAAATACTCGGTAGGGCCTATTGTCGACCCCTGTGCCGTACCCTGATGTGTTGGCATTAATTCACTGTAATTGTTAGCTATTTTTACTGAAGTGTATCGGTTTAAGTAATAGTTTTTAAGAAGCTTTGAACACTTTACATTATACATCTAATAACGTGTTAAAAATCGTTATCTATTTGTAATCAATGAGGAAGAGCGAAAGTTCCCGACACCGCTAAAAAAACTTGTCTACTAGCCGTTCTCAAATATTGTGTCACTAGCAAAATATTTGCTATAGAAATATTTTTTTTCTTGACGCTCTCATAAATCACACATTCTCTGATTACGTAAACATTATTAGTTACAATTATTAAGACCCAATATTTTTTGATCAGTCGCTTCATACTCACAGACCATTTTTTTTGAGTGTGTATACTGTTGGTCGCAGATTACCTTTGCAGCGTCACCGGGTTTGGGGAGACAGCGAGATCCTAAGGGGACCTCAAGCCGAGAATTGGTGAGTGCCTCTAGAGGTATTCCAGGCGGATGGCATCTCCTCACGGGGTGAGTCTCCTCTCCGTCTGGAGCCTCTAGACCACTCTAACCTGAGGGGGTCGGCTCAACTAGGGGCGTCTTTGAGACTCGAACCACTTCTGTCATGAATCCACGTAGAGCATGATAAAACTTTTTTTGTTAAGTATATGCTCTTTTTAGTGATTCGGTTTTTATATTTTTTTGATAGCTGTCTAAAGCAAGAAGAAAGAGAATGTTTTTTGTTTCACATTGTATTTAATTTTGGTTTTTTTGTGATCTTAAATATAATTATTGTATCCCAAAGGATTATTTCATTTTATTAGTGTCTTGGGCAAGGCGTAAGCCAGGTAATCGGCCAAAAGAACCTGGAAGAAGCGAACAAATTCTTCACAACTTCTCTAGTTAGCCGTTGTCGTGGGGTCACCGAACAAGTGCACGATAGCAAAAGTGTACCGCCGCCGGTGGTCCGACGGGCGCGGGCGCACCGCTCGCGCCCACATCTGCGCACGCGATTCTTACAACGCAATCATCGTTCGTTTTTATGTCCGCTCCCGTGCGTTTACGAGGTGGTGATGTTTCCGGGTCATCCGACGGGTTACGATCAGAATCGATTCTCGACGCTTTTTTCCCTTTTTTTCTGTAGTGAGCTCGGCAAATATGCACTAGTAAATATTTCTAATAAAGCCCGAAAGTAAGTACTATCTTGTGGGATACTAGGACAACGGATAGAATACATGTCCATCGGTATGGAAGCTTATATTTAAGCACAGCAAATTTGCTTAGAATAGACCTTAGTTTTGAACATACATATTTTTTATGATCTCCTAAGTTGAATCTATGACCAATAATAAGACCAATATACATAGGTGTGACTTTCTACTACCTCTAAAGTTGGACATGAGCAAACATTCGTATCACTATGCAAGCATTGATGACTGTGAGCCAGGATGGTCGGTGTGTCAGCCCCACTAGCATGACCACCGAAACGGGATATGATAAAGCGATATATCGACATTAACTGTCAGACTACTGTCAAACTCCATAGTAGTCTGACAGTTAAACAAAACTAGTTTAAACGGGATAATGCACGAAACTTTATTTATTTATTGACGTTTCGTAGCCTTTCCAGGCTTCGTCGTCAGAATAAAACTTTTGTTTAATCATTCTGACGACGAAGCCTGGAAAGGCTACGAAACGTCAATAAATAAATAAAGTTTCGTGCATTATCCCGTTTAAACTAGTTTTATTTAATGAGTGATGTGCGTGAAAACCTAAGAAACAAATATGTTAACCAGTACGGGCTGGAAACCGCCAATAAGATCCGCCGATTGGAAGGTCTGAAGACAAAGCGCGCAAGGAAACTAACATCGTTGAATTTCCTGAAGAGATGCCGGGACCACAATCTCATCCCACCTTGTGTGAGAATCACACCAAAAAAGGACATACGTGGGAGCGCCAAAATCTTACAAGAGGCAAGTAAAAAGCTACTTCGAAGGATTATAGAAGGGCATCGTTCGGATTTATATAAAATCAACGGCACCATTGAGGTTTTGTCCAGTGATTTGAGGAAACAATTGTCATCGGAGGATTATCATAATTGCATTCTGATACTTAACAATCGTGAGTCATCATTCAACGAGTGCAAACATAGATAAATATCAAAGACTATCTCGCGTTCAGGAAAAACGAAACGCACCTGTCAGAACCACAGACAAGGCGAACGCTACCCGAGCAGTTGTCAACTTAAGTAAACAAAACTTGGACGAACCTACTTTAAAAGTTTTGGAGAAAGGACTGAATTTTGCTGTAGCACCACGCAGGATACCGTACGAAGAAATTATCTGTAACGTAGAGGATTGCTTAGTGAAAAACAACATGAGAAAGGAAGACATGGAGGCGCTGCGTCAAGACATTTCATCAGTGTTAAGACGGAGCAAACCACCTAAATCAAACCTTCCTCGTGATGAATACCTTGCACTTAAGAACTTGCGAACTAAGCCAGAACTTACTATCCTTCGTGCAGATAAAGGAAACGCCACGGTAGTAATGGATACGTCAGATTACAACGACAAGATATTACAGCTTCTATCGGATGAGAACACATATAAACTTGTGAAGAGTGATCCGACCGCCAAGATTCTCAAAAAGACAAGTGAACTCATCAAATCACTTTCCGAAACGTTGAATCTTGACATCAACTACCTAATTCCTGCATGTCCCAAGCCACCAAAACTGTATGGGTTACCGAAAATACACAAACCGAATGCTCCACTACGTCCGATTGTAAGCCAGATTGATTCACCAACATACCGTTTGGCTAAACACGTAGCAAAGTTACTTTCACCACTGAGAGGTAACACAACAGCCTTTGTGAAAGATTCATACCAATTTGTCAATGAGATTAGAGATCAACGTCTCATGGACAATGAAATCATGGTCAGTTTTGATGTTCAGTCCTTATTTACATGCCTACCAGTACAGGACTGCATTGAAATCACTAAGAAGAAGCTACTTGAAAATAATATGCCTATAGAATATGCAGTATTACTGGAGCATTGCCTTACATCTGGCTACCTGTTATGGGGGGATGACTTCTATGTACAAATGGAGGGTGTGGCAATGGGTTCCCCTGTCTCACCTGTTGTCGCCGACATTTTCATGGAAGACTTCGAGAAGAGGGCTCTCAGCGTAGCACCTGTCACACCCAGGCTATATAAGCGGTACGTAGATGATACTTTCACAATCCTCCCAACAGATCAAATTTCTGCCTTTTTAAATCACCTTAACTCTATACACCCCAACATCCTATTCACTATGGAGTTAGAGGCAGATAGCAAACTAGCTTTTCTAGATATTTTATTAATCAGGAATCCTGACCAAAGTTTAAGCCATACTGTGTATCGTAAAGTGACTCATACTGATAGGTACCTCAATGGTGACTCACACCATCACCCGAAACAATTAACTGCCGTAGGAAACTCTTTGTTTCAGAGAGCACGGGGTGTCTGTGACAAACAACACCTGGCAGCTGAACTTCAGCATGTCGAGCAAGTACTGAAGGATAATAACCTGAATGTACCACGTCGCCGTCACAGTCGCGCCAAACCTAGCACAGTCGACCGACAACCTGCTATACTACCTTACATGAAAGGAGTCACTGACAAGATTGGGAGGATTCTGAAGCGTGCTTCAATCAATACATACTTCAAGCCGCCAAAGAAGATTAACCAGTTTCTACGACCAGTCAAGTGCAATATACCCTTTCAAGTTGCTGGTGTCTACAAACTTGAATGCGACTGTGGGCTCTCCTACATCGGTCAAACAAAGAGGAGTATAGGGACTCGCGTAAAAGAACATATCGCAGATATGAAACATAGGCGCGAAAATAAATCTGCAGTGTGTGAACATGCATTAGGGGGACCAAACCACTACATTAGATTTGATAGACCACAGATCCTTGCAGCTGAGTGGCGTTTCGTTCCTCGAATGATGCGCGAGGCTATTGAGATTAAAAAATATCCAAATTTCAATAGGGAAGATGGTTGGTATATACCACCAGCTTGGGAACCTATTATACAGGAGATAAAATCCCAACCCCGAGCACATACTGCAAGACCATCAGATACTATTAGTTCTTTTTGTTTGCATAATTTAACATAGGAAGGAGATAGAAAGCCTCTCTTGAGTTTGTTTCGCCGGTTCTTCTCAGGAAGGTCTCCCAATTTTGGAACCGGTGGTAGTTTACGGTAGTTAGGGTCAAATAAATAAACGCAAAATTACAAACAAGAATTTTAAATAAAATACTTTATTAAGTAAATTAAATAATAAATTCATACATAGACAATAAAACTTAAAAATCGAACGATGAAATAACCAAACGCTCAATAAAAGTCTTTCGAAGGTAGCTCGATAAATTAAACAAAAGTTTTATTCTGACGACGAAGCCTGGAAAGGCTACGAAACGTCAATAAATAAATAAAGTTTCGTGCATTATCCCGTTTAAACTAGTTTTATTTAATGAGTGATGCGCGTGAAAACCTTAGAAACAAATAGTCTGACAGTTAATGCCGATATATCGCTTTATCATATCCCGTTTCGGTGGTCATGCTAGAGGTGCTGGTGTCCTGTTCTGCGATAAGTGTGCGTGAATTATTTTTGTTTTTTGCCTATTTATCACCAATTCTACATCGTGTGCCACTTACATAACTGATCAAAGCTTTCCTGCATATCGATTTGTGCAATATTAATATTCCTGTTCGCCACCAGCAGACATGTATCATCTGCGAATTGGTATACATGACGCTTCTTTATGACATTACACATGTCATTGACATATAATAAATACTCGGTAGGGCCTATTATCGATCCCTGTGACATGCCCTGATTTGTTGGCATTAATTCACTGTAATTGTTAATTATTTTTACTGTAGTGTATCGGTTTAAGTGATAGTTTTTAAGAAGCTTTAAGAAGGGGCTCCTGTATACCACTTCGCGATAACCTGTCAAAAAGGACTTCATAAATTAAAACATCCAACGCCTTGCTCAAATCAATAAAGGTTACAAACACATGCATTTTACAACTTAGAAAATCATTGACTTGATTTGAAAAAGTACGAACAAGCTTTAGTTGCTTAGGATTAATGATATTATTATTAATTATTTATTTATTAAGTTCAATGCTCAGATATCTTTCTATTATTTTGTCTATGCACGAGAGTATAGTGATAGGTCTATAATTGTAAAATAGGACATTCTTCACTCAGAAATTTTCTTCACCGGGACACGAACCCATGAAAACCGGCGTACGTACCACTCGAGCCAAGGTGGTCGTTAAATGCCCCCCCCCCCCCCCACTCCTCTCCCAGAAGGTGTCAATTCTGATAACTTAGCAGAATGTGATGTAATAATCGTGAATCGGTGGTGTTAATTACAGAGGCATTGCCAGACAAAGTCTATGTTAAAATTCAAATTACAATACACGATTGTTAAATTTTAGCAGAATCGACATCCTGATTACCCGTGTTATTCCGAACAAGCTTACCTTTAAGCTTGGAATCTGCGCTGTGATTTAAAATTGGAATAGGAACACAAAAATTTTAATCTTACCGGCGAATTCCGATGTGAAATTAGTAACAAGTTTTATGATTTTTTAAGCATTTAA
The DNA here is from genome assembly GCA_902850365.2 of Chilo suppressalis. Lineage (NCBI taxonomy): Eukaryota > Metazoa > Arthropoda > Insecta > Lepidoptera > Crambidae > Chilo > Chilo suppressalis. The sequence goes on from OU963907.1 coordinate 3,040,142, forward strand.
CTGCTAGATGTTTAAATCTAAAGAAAAGTTTTACTAGAAAAAAATCCACGCGGACCAGGCAGCGGACGGGACTTGAACCCGCACCCTTCGCAATCCGGGCGAATGCACTGACCAATTATGCTGCCACTTCGCGTACGCGTCGAAATGTGGGTTACCTACAATACGAAGAGATGACGCTGCCTTGCAACTTAAGGCTAGGAAAATTTCGACGCGGCCATCAGGGCTGTGGTAGCATAATTGGTCAGTGCATTCGCCCGGATTGCGAAGGGTGCGGGTTCAAATCCCGTCCGCTGCCTGGTCCGCGTGGTTTTTTTTTAGTAAATCTTTTCTTTAGATTTACTAACAAACTTATTTCGTAGAGAATAGCACTACAGGTGTCAGTGGTGTGAAGACTATAGCTAACTATAGAAGTCATTTTTCAATTTGACGACTCTGTATATAATACAAGGAGAAAAAAACAGCCCTTGCTGAGTTCCTTGCTGGTTCTTCTCAGTACAAGGTCTCCTGCCGTAGATTTGCGAACCAATAGCGTAGCTTTTCGGCATTCACAAGTGCTTGTAACAGCTTAGACTGAATAAACGATGTTTTTTTTTGGTTCTACGAATTTAGGCAATTTTCATTGAATTACCTGTTCCCTTTTGGATTTATCAAGTTATATATTATAATATATATTATGCTAAGGTACTTTAAACGAATTCAGAAACACTTTGTAGTAACCTACTCTACTATTTTATAAGTTTTTTTTTCTTTTTTCTGTCAAGATATTTCTAACACGTTAGCAATTTTGTACCAAGACAAATTTATAAAGAAGGTCAGTAGTGATTGCAATTCCATCCAAGCAACCTTTCAGTGATTATTCATTAGTATTTGACATCGCAATAAAGTTGGCATAGGCTATATATTACATTTACTCCAGTTAAGTATGAACAAATTTTATTTATATCCACAGCATATTATAACCTAGAAAAAAAAACTGCCCAAGTCGAATTAGGAATTCAAATTGAATTACGAATTCCGAAACAGAACCTCTTAATAAATTGTAGTGACAGCAAAAACCGGAGCAATTCCGATTCCCGCATTGCTGCAGTCGGGTATAAATCACTGCGGTCACCTCACCTGCGCCTGCGCAAGCGTATCTACTGACTCGATACGCATCGGGGTGTGCCCTGTACTGCACCGTCTCAGATAATAATCATGGTACTGTTGACCACAAATGGTTTAAACCCAAACAATATACATGTTCTTTATCTTATAATTCTTAAAACTCGCTCTGAGTTTGAACAATTATTAGATGAAGATTAACATCAGTATTTTATGAGATCACTTGTTAATTTAAAAGTAAAATAAATATTTGTGTGAGTCAAATGATTAAAAAATATTCAAACTTCTGATTTTCGTCGGTTTGCGGAGTACTAAAGAAAAACAAGAGGGGACGAACACCATGTCCAATAATTATTTAGCTGATAAGAAGAATAGACAAAATGTAATAGGGTTTTTGACAGTATTAAAAATAAAGTGCCAATTGTTAGCATCTGTGTTTATGAATGAATATTGGCAGGGCTTTTTACTATTTTTACAAAAAAGTTTGTTCATAATTTTACTAAACACCCACGAAAAAGATAATAGTTTTCTTATTTATTGTCACGTGTCCCAAAACGCTTGGGATTGGCGGAGCCTAAAATGACGTCACATCCAAGTAAACTTCCGGTTAAAGTGACATTACATTGTATCGTTTAACGTTTTAATAACAGTCGTGTGATGTCACACACTAGTAAGACGCCATATTGTCCAGAGAGTTTTTGATTTGGTTATTTTTACTGAAATATACAACAGATTGATGAATATCCACTTTTTGCGGACTCCATAAGTCTCCATTAGTGAATAACGTGAGATCGTTTTCTAAAACTTGACAAATACTCTATTCATCAGCGATAAAAAAAAATACAAGTAAAAACATTTTTTTTTGCTGTTAATAATATTTTTAGATTTTTCTTGACAAATCGATAAAGAGGAAAAAATATAATACTTCCTTCCAAATAATCTAAATGTAACCCTCAATAAAACCTTTAACACTTTTCTGTGTTCTGTTACAATTCACAAACAAGATAGTTTGCGATCTTAATCCTCAGTGGGTCCAACTCAATGTCTCAATTAAGTCCTTTATTAGCGAGTCGCCGTCAAATCTGAGATAAGAGTAAAAAATACTTCTCTCCTCCTTTTAACCTCCCATTTCGAAACTGGCTTTATAAAAGCATTTTGTTTGTTAGCGAACAATTTGCATACTTTTTTGTGCTTAAAGATAATTATAGAAATAAGAGCATTAAATAATACTTGTATCTAAATAATAAAAATCTTTTACGTTGTTCTACTATTATTTGACGTGATATTGACTATAGGCAAATTTAACTACAGTGGATGCCCGGTAGTCCGACAAACATTTTGCAGGGCAGTGTCGAACTATCGATTTGTCGGATTATAGAGTACTGCCTAAGACCACCTATAGTCCGAATTTTTTTACAAAAGAGTACCTTGTAATCCGACAAATTACAGATCCAATGATAAGATTACAAATCATACTTCGTTATGTATGTCAAATTTAGTAAATTAAACAACAGAATAGAAAGATTACGTTTTATTATAAAAGTAATATTAATAAACAGTGAAGGTGCGTACAACTTGTAACTTGTTCAATCGTGAATTAGCGAATACTTGTATGTAATAGACGATGTCGGATTATAGGGGGTGCCGCATTAGCCAGGGGCCGGATTACCGGGGCTCCACTGTATATATAAATATACCAACTCTCACACCAATTAGCCTAGCCCCAAAGTAAGCACTGTAAAGCTTGTGTTATGAGATACCTACTAGTGTAACGGATAGAATATATACATATACAGTACATATATAAGTGAAGTAATCTGTACTCCTGAAGGTTGACTGGCAGATAATGCTTTTAGCGTTAAGTCCGCCTTTTGTCTATTTTGTTAATGTGGCAATAGAATTTAAATAAATAAAAATAAATAAATAAGTATATTTATACAGAAATATGTACATATGAAACATCCATGACTGGACAGATGCTAGTATTCATCACACAAACATCTGCCCCCACCGGGATTCGAACCTGGGAACCTCTTGAGTCAGCGACACCATGAAACCCGGCGTACAAACCACTTGGCCACGGAGGTGGTCTAAAAAATTATAGATTTATGAATCGAAATCTTAGTTCATAATGGCAAACTGAACAGTTAGTCCAGTCAGTATTGTCGCGAAATCCGTTTTTCCTCAAACAGCTGGAACTATGCTAAAAAGTTTCTTAAGATAGTAAAGAACACTTTACATAGAGAAAAAAATGTTTCCAACCCCGGGCAAGGGTGAAAACCACCCTTAATAATCTATTTTTCCAATTATCTCAAAAAGTATACGAGATACGGAAAAAAACTTCAAATGAAAATTGTAGATCTTTTTGAAATCTACAAAACATTATTCCACCCTCTTGCCCCTATTTTCAATAGGGGAGCCAATAATCGAAGTCAAAGATTCAATACTTAAAAAGTTAAAGTTAGTTAAAAAAGTTATCTTTGACTTCGATTATTGGCTCCCCTATTGAAAATAGGGGCAAGAGGGTGGAATAATGTTTTGTAGATTTCAAAAAGATCTACAATTTTCATTTGAAGTTTTTTTCCGTATCTCGTATACTTTTTGAGATAATTGGAAAAATAGATTATTAAGGGTGGTTTTCACCCTTGCCCGGGGTTGGAAACATTTTTTTCTCTATGTAAAGTGTTCTTTACTATCTTAAGAAACTTTTTAGCATAGTTCCAGCTGTTTGAGGAAAAACGGATTTCGCGACAATACTGACTGGACTAAGTGCAGACTTAATAATTCATTCACCCAATATTGGTTTATAAGGTTTACGCACTAAAATAGTGATTGTTATTATATAAGGTAACCGTACACTACGATGAGACGAGGCGAAGCGTGCACGGTCAAATGGGCCATTTAACTGGCCCGTAAAACTGATAGCCCGTAAAACTCGGATGGTGTTTGGATTGCGGAAGGAATAACTGTCGGATATATAATGACGTCCAACGGGTAGAGTTCGCGGCTGGGTGGCTATTCTCTAATATTATTCGACGGTTTACTTGTCGGCGAGAGTAGCCAGGAAACGAAATTGCGTTTTTTTTTTTAAATGAAACTTCTTTACGTACTCTTGACTTGAGAGGCAAGCTGGCGAAGGCGTTACGTGTTACGAAAAGTGTGTTCGGGCGAGGCGAACGTGAGTTGAGTGGGGAAAGCAAGAGAAAGACTGCGCGCGCACATTTTCTTTCTCTCTTTATTTAAAGCCAGTAAATGAAATATTTATATGTACATACATGTATAGGTATATACGTGTGTGTGTGTGAGTGTGTATGTGTGTGTGTGTGTGTGTGTATATACATACAGATGGAGCTAAAGAAGTTTCACTTCAGTCGGGTGGTCATAAACACACTCGTTTTTTATTTTAAGTTGGGCATAACCATCTAATAAAAAGTTGCCGGGTTTTGCTACTTTAAGACGTAAGTACAAGTTTGCCGCCATTTGCCTATGTTTTCAGACGTGGAGATACGTCTTAACACCTATCTTTAGGTCAGAAAACGCTTCTATTACTTACAAGAAGATCCTATGATAATTTCCATTCAAGCAATCATTAAGATCTCAATCCTTTCAAAACGGGTGGTCGTAAACCGTTTGTTCTGGAACCGATGTCGCCGGCCCGCCCCCACTACACTTTTACAATAGATAGTAGCCAATCAAACGACGCGACATCAAAAAAATTAACCAATCAGCGCTCACAGCGGAGAGCAACGTTGCAATCAGAACAAAGTTTTGGTCAAGTTATGAGCATTTGCTCACACGTGACTGTGGCGCGCCTGTCCCGCCCACAAGGCCCTTTTAACCTCTTTCTGTGTTCTGTGACCCATAGTTGGAAGCGAAATGTGGTATTGTATTAACTAAAACACTCCCATTTAAAACGAGAAGCAGTTGTGAAGGATCTTGGCGTATTTCATAATTCTAAGCCGCAAAAAGCTCTAAAACCCTTCTTTCTTCGAATTATACTTCTGTGATTCGCCCTTTGAGATTACACTTAATTCACATATAGTAGCACGCATTATGTGCTGCCATCGTCCACAATTTTAGAGCAACATTAACCTTTGCCTAAAAAATATAATAAAAAAAAATGCGCTCGCTCGCTGTGGGTATCTCAATATATTCATACACGTTTGGACTAAAGCGGTCCATTGGTTCTTGCTATTTCGTGTGATCATGGGTAGGATCTAGATATCTTTATAGAATACCTGATCAGGGACAGGGAGGGTGTGTTATCTCTCGGGCGAATCTCGTATAATATCAGTCGAACGTCAATTACAGGTAAGTTCGTTTGACTTTCAATTATTATGCACATCTCTAGAGACTGTATTGAAGCCAAGACACTCAACATTGTTATGTTGAACTTTTGTCAAAAGTCATCTGGAGTCTGGAGTCTTTTTGGATTGGATGGGTGACCAAAATTCTTCTATCTCGAGTTCCTCCGTGCTTCGGAAGGCACGATAAGCCGTTGGTCCCGGCTGCATCTGCAGTCTTAGCACCCGCCAATCCGCACTGGGCCCGCGTGGTGGGTCATGGCCCAATCTCCCTATTACATCCATAGGGAAGGCCTGTGCCCCAACAGTGGGGACATTAATAGGCTGATGATGATGATGATCTGGAGTTTGCATCTCAAGTTTGGAACCTTAGATATTTCTTCTATAAAGCTTGAATTAAAGGCATCCAGATGAAGTTCGTAGATATCTGTGCTTTCGTACCAAGGAACGATATAGTTTAGGTGGTTACTGGGAACTCTGAGAAAGTATCATCTGCTAGAAAGCGTTTAGTTTTTCTTAGTAGGATTCTGGGGCTGTTGTCTACTTTTATTAAATATCTCTTTTATCAAGTGCGCAACTGCTGTTCCATGTGAGAATATTTATTTATGTTTGTTTTAGAGTATGTATGTATAGATTGGTAAGTGAAAATAGTTTATTTTCTTTAGCATCAACTTATTTCTAGATGTGAGGACCTGACAAAAAAAATATAATAAAAAAACAATGTTCTTTATTATTTATTTATATTTGTTTTAGAGTATGTAGGTATAGATTGGTAAGTGCAAATAGTTCATTTTCTTTAGCATCAACTTATTTCTAGATGTGAGGACCTGACAAAAAAAATAAAAATAAAATAAAATGTTCTTTATTTGTTAAAAGAAGCTGTTGATCTTCCATGTAAAAAAAATGTTGCGAATCGAAGCTCACACCAAATAAATGAGTGGCATTTTTTTGTTATGTTGCTTTTTTGTGTTTTTTCATATATACATACATATACAGTAGACCCGCGGTAATCCGGACCCTGTCTAATCCGGCACCCACTGTAATGCGACACGCTTAACACTGTTGATTTGCACATAAAATCGATCGAAATAGATTTTTAGATTTGGAATTTGTCGGATTATATGGTACTGTACCCTTAGCACCAACCAATATCAAATTCGTATCGTTTGCGAGCCCGAAATGTCATTGTCAAATGTGTACTGATTTTTAGTTCTCGTTACGTACTTTGTGTCGCTGCTGTTCAAGTTTCCATACAAAATTTGACATTGATAAATGTCAATGTTTGGTTTGCAAACTATTCGAATTCAATAATGGTTCGTGCTACGGGTACTGTTATTCCAAGAATTCCGGACTATAGAGGTTGGTCTTAGACAGTATTCTGTATTCCGACAAATTTAATAAACCGACATCGCATTGCAACACGTTTGTCGGATTACCGCGGGCCTACTGTATACATTAATAGTAGGGGAGCCCAAGCAGGGATTTTTGGATTTACTCGAGCGCGGCAGAATAACATATGGGGAGCAATCTTGCACCTAGTACTCCCAGCATACCTGAGCCCTCTATGTAGGGCCGAACGTCTATGGCAGCAAAAACAAAATTTCAACGAACGGTTATGACTTTTGGTAGCGCCCAAATCGTCAGACTTTTGAATATAAGCTACTAGAGGGTCCATGTAACGTTTCTTAGAACGGAAAAAATATTGATCTGACGCGGTTTGCATGATATGGGGGTGGCCGTACGAAGGGGTAGAATGTAGGAAAAAATAACCTAGCGTGTCAGACATTGTGAAAGGATGTTACGTGAACCATCCAGTAGCTCCTATTCAAAAGACTGACGATTGTTGAAATTTTGTTTTTGCTGCCCTAGACGTTCGGCCCTACATAAAGGGCTCAGGTATGGTGGGAGTATTTAACTAGGTGCAAGGTTGCTCCCCATATGTTATTCTGCCGCGCTCGAGTAAATCCTAATATCCCCGCTTGGACTCCCGTACTATAAGTAACTGATCTATACCCTAGCCAAACCAATCTCCATCTCGGGCCAATATCATCTTAAGATACGTTCCGCCACGAAGATGAGCACTGCAAAAAATTGTCATACCGACCACTCTCTCTTATGTTAACACTTACTTAGTGTAGAAATGAAATTTCCAAACTTACTTAGTAATCTCTTATCTATTAGACAAGTACGTCCGTCCGTCTGTCTGTGGTGCTGTTTCAGCGGCCAAACCGTAAGAGATAGATAAAGAGAATATTTAAGTTATAAGTTAAGAATAGTCTGATAAGACTACAAACCGGATTTGAGTAACGTAGCACTTCCGGTTTTCGAGAAATCACGAATTTCAAACGAAACCACACAAAATCTCCGAAGTTCTCAATTAATTAAATACATTTTTTTTTTAATCAGGTTTTGGTGAACATTTGGTTCACTGGTTTGCTAGTGTCACTATAATTACAACGAGAAAGTTCAAAAGTACTCTTACAAATTAAACTGCGTTACATTTAGCAACCTCTTCAGCTTCTCAGGATTTCACCCACCACACGGCCTAATTGATGAAAAAACAAAAGAACATAATGACCCGTATTCAGCGGCAATGGGTCGCTAACAGCGTATCATTAGAACACAAATTATGGTTAATTTAACACCAGCAATGCCGACATCTTGAATATTAGGTGCAAAGTATGACGGGCGGAAACCTCGACTGATTAAGTCGTATAATCTGTGTTACAGTTATATTTTCGAGCTTCTTTGATTTATAAATACATAGGAGGAGCCCGCGACTTCGTTTGCGTAGAGAAATAGATTTCCAATACAAACTTTCACCCCCAATTTCACTCCTTTAAAGGGTGATTTCTGTGTTAAAATCTATCCTTTATCTTTTATTGGGACTCAATTATACCAAATATTAAAGGCAACAGACAGGCAGACACTTTCGCATTTATAATATTCGTAAGGAAGTCGCGTTTTTGGCGAGGATGTGTCTTTCTATCATTATCAACAGCCTATTAATGTCCCCATGTCCCCACTGCTGGGGCACAGGTCTTCGTCCTCAACCAGTAGCGCCATCGATCTCCTCAAATCTTTCTCCTCTCAATCATGTTTCAACACAATAACCTCTTTAGAGGAAACTTTTTTAAGAAAATTATGATGAAACGGTTCTCAATTTAAAACTTGTATTCGCGTTATAAAACAATTCTATACAAGGCGGTAACTGTAAACGGTGTAGCTGACTTGGTCGGTGCGTTCAAAAATAATCGGTTTTAATTTGCGGCCTGTCGGTGTACTCATAAAATTATACTTTATCAATATAAAAAGAAAAATACAGGAGCTTTAATATAACCTTTCGCGGTAAGCGAACCAGGGTACAGTCGCAAGCGATAGTATTTTTTAAATAAATATGCAATTGTTTTTAAGCGCCTTGTTAAAAGTCATGAATTTTTAAACATATAAGTTATTGATTTATATTTATTAACAGATCACCAATGTATTTGTTTCTTAGGTTTTCACGCACATCATAAAAGTTTTATTCTGACGACGAAGCCTGTAAAGGCTACGAAACGTCAATAAATAAATAAAGTTTCGTGCATTAACCCGTAAAAACTAGTTTTATTTAGATCACCAATGCTTTGTAGTGGCCCGCCGTGTAGAGCTGTAGTGTAGATTTAAATGACTCATATAAGTAATTATAAAAAAACTGAAAATGGTATATTTGCCTTTTCCAAACTTCTATTGACATCACGTCGCTCACTTGTTTTGCCTTCCCAGAATCTCTCCACTAACATTTGAAATTTATGGTATGGTATTATAGTTCAAATTGACTTTTAAGTATTAATACCAATAGTTTGTATGGGAGTATAGAAAAGTGTTGTTTTTGGACATTTTCAGGCAATTTTTTTAATTTTTCTCTGCGTAAGAACCATCCACGTACTTCAAGGAATATTCTAAAAAAATAATTATCGAAATCGGTTCAGCTGTTCTCGAGATTTGCGCTTAGCAACAAATTCAGCGATTCATTTTTATATTATAGATATGTGAACTGCCACCTTAAGTCAAATTTTGCTACTAAGTACTTAGAGAATAAATTGATTAAGTACACATGTAAAGTAAAATTTTGGGGAATCAGAAATCTGATGACTTTTTCAATTAGGTACCTATTTGAGATAGTACACTTCAATATATGTATATCATTATCAGCCTATTAATTTCCCCACTGCTGTGACACAGGCCTTCCCTAGGGATGGAATAGGGAGTTTGGGCCATGACCCAACACGCAGGCCCAGTGCGGATTGGTGGGTGCTAACGACTGCAGATGCAGATGGGAACACCGGGTAAACATGCCTTCCGTGCCTATTGTAATTAGGTATTAGAAGAATGTCATTGTGTATAATACAAGCCTGAGAACAAAAACTATAATCTACACTACAGCTCTACACCGAAGCGAAGCGAGGGCGGGCCACTAGTACAATATATAGGTATAAATAAGTGAATTAACATCATCAGCCTATTAATGTCCCCACTGCTGGGGAACAAACTTGCCATGCCTATCAAAGCACTGAGGACCTCAAGTGAGATAATAAATTTTTGGTCACCCATCCAATGACCGACCACTGCGAAAGTTGCTTAACCTCAACGATTGCAGCCGAACGCGCTAAACACTTCCGCCATCGAGCTCCCCAAATCATCCACACCTATTATAGTATCCACAGCTAAGGCACAGGTCTTCTCTATGGATGGAATAGAATAAATGTGCTATGGTCTATGACGCGTCCCTAGTGCGGTTTGTGGATGCCAATGACTTCAAATGAAACCGTACCGCAAACCAAACGTACTAACACAGAGCCATCGAAATTGAATTGAAGTTTGCAACAGTCTTTATCTAAAGTGGTCGTCTACTATCAGGCTGGCAACATACCTGTTTATAACCATTTCATAAAAAAGAAGAAAATTATCTATCTATTTATATAAAACTCAAAGGTTAAAAAACTGACTGACATAGTGATCTATCAACGCACAGCCCAAACCACTGGACGGATCGGGCTGAAATTTGGCATGCAGGTAGATGTTATGACGTAGGCTTAAGAAAGGATTTTGATCAATTCTACAACCAAAAGGATAAAATAGGGAATGAGAGTTTGCATGAAACTTTGTCAATTTTAAACCGATCGGGCTGAGACTTTGCATGCAGGTATAAGAAGAATCATAGATGAATGTCATTGTGTATAATACAAGCCTGAGAACAAAAACTGTAGTCTACACCTCAGCTCTACACCGAAGCGAAGCGAGGGCGGGCCGCTAGTTATAATAATAAAAAATAGTTTTCCTTAACGACGAAGCCGCCTGTTATCTCATCACAGCCAATTCCCTTCTGTATCGGCATATTAATTTTGTATCGCCAACATTCCCTATCCAAATAAGGTAGTGCGCTTTCACGCCTGCGCCCGCGCAGATGTGACAAGCCGTGAAGTATCGCCGATTTGCGCGTCAGACGCTCCTCCATAATTGTAATTTTATGAGGACATAAATATCGTACTCGCGTCATGCGTCATATGAAGCTGAAGTGACAAATTGATGAAGTCGACGCCTCCGAAGATGGGATGGCTGTTACATGACAGTATATAATCGTTGTTCATAATTATGAAAAATATAGTAACATGGAAGAATTTTTTTTTTGTTAACAAGGCTAAATACAATGAGAGGTGGTATGATAAACTCCATGCTATAGTGAAGGTAAAAATAACCAGGACCCGCTTACACAGTATTATATAACATCTTTCAAGATGAACCCAAAGAAAAATATCCGAAAAAGGCGTCAGTATACATAATCACACTAATATTATAAAGGCGAAAGTTTGTGAGTATGTTTGTTACTTCTTCACGTCTAAACGGCTGGAGCGATTTTAATTAAATTTGCTATGGAGTTAGCTGACACCCTGGATTAACACATAGGCTACGTTTTACTGCGGGAAAATATCCCTCATATACCGCGGGTAACACCGCGGGACCCAGCTAGTTATATATAAAATCTGTGAAAATTTCCGCCATTTATTTATTTATTTTATTAATTTATTGTGATAAAAACGACAAAAAGCCATAAACCCACTAACAGACAAACGGACGAACGGTGTCCTAACAGATAGACAGCGGAAGCTTTGTAAGTAATAGCCGCTGGCGATGTGGAATTGTATTCAAATGGTTGACTTTCTATATTTGTATCTCATGCTTCTTTACTTTTATATTTTCCTATATAGAGGAAGAGAGAAGACCTCTTCTACCTCTTGTCTTCTGATCTTCCACCAGCAATCATGGACTCGAGTGTGGCTGAAAAAACAATCATAAGATCACACCATCCGCATTTACATTATAAACGAAATATATAAAAAGGACCGAATCAAAAACCTCAAAATAATCGTTTTCTAATAATCTGTGATTTAATCACGATATTATTGAAAATAAATTTTACTCGTAAATTATTAAAGATATTAATCGATAGAAACATTACTTAATAATGTGTGGAATGTACATTCTCTCCCTTACCGAAGGACACAATTAGGAGATACAAAACCATTGGTCCCTAACCAATTACCGATAATATATATCGAAATCAATTCAATTGAGAGTATGACACGAAAATTGTAGAAGCAGTTACCGTAATTACGTACGAGCCGTTGCTCATGAAATTTATTGATAAATTTAGTTCAATTTAAAACTATTTGTTGGCAAAATTATAACGTGCAAGACTGCTAATTTTATCGTTTACGGCGACAACGGGGCACTCGATAAGGCGGTGTTTAATGTTTGTCCATTTATCAAACGCTTGCCACGACGTCACTCAAGTGGCCACAACACTAATTCTATTCATTAATTCCACCCATAACTGCATAGAATCTCACTACTCCGCCACAATTAATAAACAGTGCATCCGCAGGAAAACATCGACCCAAACTATATTCGCATACGATCGAGAATAAAGTAACAAACAATAATGAAGGGTCGTGAAAGAATTTGCATAGGCCAACACTCAAATCATAGGATTAAGTCCCCTACTTTGTCAACCAACCGATGGATCGTTTATAAGACCAGACAGGTATAAACTGGACTGATTTCAATTTAAAATGCACTCTGAGATCATGAACGAATTGCGTTGTAGTTGTAGGCAATATTGTCGTTATCTTTATGGGAATAAACGTACCTAGTTACCGCGTCATTACGATCTCTTAAGTAATTGGTTTATCACGACGCACACAGGATTGTAATCGTTGAGATTATAGCAAAGATTTTAATATATATTTCCGCCGGATGTTTTCCGCTGAATTAAATAAGTAACAATTTATTCCGTATTCTTGCACAAGAATTAAATCAACTCCGTAATAAGTTATTACAGTTGCTGCAGTTCTGATTGCGAACATGTGGAACAATTTTGCAACAAATCCTCAATCACTTATGCTGACTCTAAAAACATGCATTTTACTAAACTGTTGTTGTTTTTATGGCACGGTAGGCAATTGACTCTACCCCACCTAATATTAAGTGGTGGTTAAGTCCAGACGCGAAGAAAGCTGGTGCAGCAATTATAAACTGCCACACTGACCATCCTAACTTTGCCGGCTTGGAGAGATGTTTCTTCGCGCCTCCTTTAAAGGATCTGAGATTGTAGGAAGGCAGGAAAATGCGCGTTTTCACGGGCAAAGAATTCCACTTGCGAATAGTATGACAAAGAAATGAGACACTAAAGTCAAGAAATGAGTCCTTTATTCGGGTTATAAAAGTGGCCACAGTAAGTCGGTGACTTCGTAGGCCAGCGCGCGTGGTCTTTTGAAAGAAAGGAGAAAGTGGCATAAGGTAGAGTGTTGCTTCTGCAAATTGTTCTCATAAGTAGTGCGTATGGGAGCCGAAACAAAATGAAAGGAAGCTTTAGTCGCATATTTTGATAACAAAGTAAGGTAGCTCTATTATGTCAATTCGTATCGACCGTATGTGTAGCCCTGGCAATGGACCACAAGCAGAAGATGGATTGGTAATTGAAACCCGCTGAATCCGGAGTCAGCCAGTAGCATCGACTCGAGGTGATAATTTCATAGATCTAAAAACCGACTCACTAACAAAATAATTTGACTCAAACCTCACGAAAGTACGCTACATATTCATTAACGGCGTTAATAATTAACTAATTCAATAAAATCTGGCTCTTTAATAAATAGTACAATAAATATTTTTGTTTTTCTCAACACATTTGCTCAAAAAATTCATTTACCGAAATTGTATACATTGTTAGAAAGTTCAGAATTACGGGCCATGTAAGCGCCGTGCGTATTATTTTAAGTTTTTGAAGTGAAAACTTCTTAAGCGGCGTTGTACACTTTTTTTTGTATGGCTACAAAATGTTAAACTCGCGTCAGGTTAAACACGTGGGCTGATCGCATCATGACACAGAATAAAAATGGAAAGGTTGTTGACTTTCAATAAATTGGACGAAACATAGTAATATTTTATTTTACCGTATTATAATAATAAGTCTCTATCTAGGACGTCCACGTAGCAGCTTTATTGCGAAGAAAATGCATTTTTTTTAAATGTGATTCATTTAAGTTGATTTCTTTACAATAGATGTCGCTAAGTGCGCTTAAACGCGATTCATGTAAGTTGATTTTTATGAGAGATAAACTTTTTTAATGTAATATAAATTGTCATGTTTGTGTACGATAGCGCAATAAATAAATATTGTATCCTACCACATGCATGATAGTATTTTTATACTGATAATTAAAGCAATTCGTTCAAAATTATTCCCTAACCATTCCAAAATATCAAAAATGAACAACGTTAATATTCAAGTTTTCACTTCTGCCGGCACTCCCGGAGTGTGCAACCCGTCGCTTTTTTTAAAATTTCGGTCGAACCTTCTTGGAAGTGCTTTTAATCTAAACCTTTGTCTCGCTTTAGTACTAAAAGAAGAGACGAGAGATGTAGTTCCAATTTTCACTACTCGCGCGTGGCGCCATTTGGAAATGCGCACCATTTTCTTATAAGAAAAAGTTTTCTTCATTACCTACATTAGGTATAGGTACTGTTTTCACGAAATGTGTTGAAAAACGTTTGACAGTCGTGCGGAATTGAGCTGTTGAAGCGATTAATCAATGCTAGTGCAGCTATCTCGCTGCCAATCTGTACTGGATACTCCGGGAGTGATCAGAAACTGGGTTGCATTATTAGCATTGTTTTATTAACTTGTTAACGAGGTCCTCGAATTGGACTATTTAACGGTGCTGCCATCAAAACAACTGAATGTATAAGAAGAAATTTTTACTGGAAAAAATTCGACTCGGACCAGGCAATAGACAAAAGGACAATGTTAAAATTGGCCTAAGAACGTTTGACAGTCGTGCGGAATTGGTATTACTAAAACTGACTCGTAACAATGGTAAGCCCTCGGCTTCGTCTGGGGGCTTACATTTGTTAACTCATTTGTAATAACCAACTTACCGCACTAATATCATAAACAACAATCAATCAATTTTACCTAATTAAATCCCCCAAATTTAGTAAGTAAACTAAAAATAATTGAAATTTATAGTCGTGCGTAACCAGTAGAGGTTAGCAATAGTTGGAAATATTTCGACTGTATGTATAAAGTCTGTTCTTTCTATCTGTGTTTATAGTCTGTTCTTTCTATCTGTGTTTATAGTCTTCCAACTCCTTTGCCATGCGGATGGGATCAATCTGCAGTTTTAAACGTTGTGACAGCCGGCGACCAGTATAACCTTAGCATGAATAGCAATATCGAAATCGTAAATTTGAATTTCACTTGATTCAATTTTGAAGTTCGGCCCATTCAGCCATCTTAAATAGCATGCAAATATTTTATTATTTAGTTCTCGTTACGTACTTTGTGGCGCCGTCTCGACTTTTTTCTAGTATTTCTTAGGATGCAAGGGCCGTCTCTTCACATTGTAGGTAACTCACAATGTCAAACGAATACCTTTACAAATACTATTTTCGTTTATGAGAGATTAGAGGGGTCCCGCGGTTTTACCCGCATTCATTTGAAAAAAAAAGGTTATCGTGGATCACCCTTAAAAGATAAAGAAATGCTGTCGCGGAGTTTTTATAGAACTTGTTACTCCGCTCCCATTGGTTATATTATTAAATTACAGAGTCTACTTATAGCCTTCCTTGATAAATGTTCTATCCAACACAAAAAAATATTTTTTCAATCAAATTAATTCAAATGTATTGTTTTAAGCTTTCATGGCCACTAATATTATAGCTATTAATGGGATTGTTACCATGTACCTTGTTTTTTATGAGTCTCCGATATTTCGGCACTGTTGTAAGCGCCATGATCACGGAGTAACTGAAGTATTTGCGGGTGTATGTTATTGTCAGACATATCGGTCTACCCTCTAACGTCGCCTTTTACTGCGCTCGATACCCCTACCACTAGTCACATTCTCACTATTCACTCGCACTTGTTCCCGACACAAAATGAATAGTGAGAATGTGACCAGTAGTAGGGGGTATCGAGCGCACTAAAAGACGACGTCAGAGGGTAGACAAATATGTCTGATAATAACATCTACCCGCTAATACTTCAGTTACTCAGTGATCATGGCGCTTGCAACAGTGCCGAAATATCGGAGACTCATAAAAACAAGTTACATGGTAACAATCCCGGTAATTCAAATTCCTAAGATTAGCGCGTTTAACCAAACAAACTAACAAACTCATCAGCTTTATAATATTAGAAGAGAAATATAGATATGACAAACAGTTTCCATGCATATTCATGGGTTCTGTGCCGTCTTACATTCGGCTGTCGTGTTACATGAGTAAGTGTTCCCTCCCTCTTACAACCTGGGATCCTTTAAAAGAGGCGTGAAGAAGCAACACGCAGGCCGGCAGGGTGAGGATGGCTGGTGTGGCAGGTAGAACTGCTGTATCAGCTATCTACGCGTCTGGACTTCACCTCCACTTAACATCAGGTGGGGTGGAGTCAATTGTCGGAACAATCTAAAAAAAAATTGTGTGTGTCAGCTCCGACGCACGACTGGAGTTTACTCCTTAAGTTCGATAGTCTAATCAGACGCAAAAAGAGTTTATTTAACTTAAAAAAGATTGATACTGTATGAAAGGGTAAATTAACAAATTAATAAAAATAATATACATATATAAATATATATTTATTCATTTCATATACATTTATTATAACTAATCGACGAAATATTTTACATTAAACTTTTTACAATAGTCAATTTCAGATGTGCATAAATATATCATTAGGAATGTTGATAAATTATGTAATTATTATTATCAGACTATTATCATTTTTTTAAATATTAATTAAATCAACATTGTCTGCATTATTAATTACAGTGACAAGTGGTTTATGGTAACTAAAATAAGACACATGGACGTTCGTAGATACGTGGTTCACGAATCTTGAAAATACCGCATCAATGGTTGTACCATACCTCGTTGTCCCCATTGCTCTATCGGAAACAATATCTAAATTCAGTTCAGATTTAAAAAAAATTATAAATGTCAATCCGTCATCTTTGTTTGTCAAAGTTGCGCGACATAGGATGCGCACCAAAAATGCAACGAGGTCATTCATCGATAGATTTTACTCCTCACATTTTTCTCATACCGGGCCCCTTATATATGCAAATCGATTCTTAAGGAGTAAACTCCAAAAAGTGTCGTCAACATAAGTAACTTTGAGTAATATCAGAATTCGCTTTACCAAATTCCCGATCAATCTGATATGAACTGGTGCATTTAGCAGTACAGTTTATTCAGATTGTACATAACCTTCGAAGGCCGCAAGTCTATCTGGTTTGATTAATTGCTACCAGAATGGTAATGTCTGTAACTAGTCCCTTATTGTATGTAACTCGATTGTTTAGATAAGCTTTTATGAGATTCTGATAATGAGCTGTTGAAGCGATTTATCAATGCTAGTGCAGCTATCTCGCTGCCAATCTGTACTGGATACTCCGGGAGTGATCAGAAACTGGGTTGCATTATTAGCATTGTTTTATTAACTTGTTAACGAGGTCCTCGAATTGGACTATTTAACGGTGCTGCCATCAAAACAACTGAATGTATAAGAAGAAATTTTTACTGGAAAAAATTCGACTCGGACCAGGCAATAGACAAAAGGACAATGTAAAAATTGGCCTAAGAACCAACACCAATTTGGCATTTATGATAATTTTTAGTATATTTTTTGCGATAATTATCAGTATTTAGATTGTGACGGACACTTCCAGTTAAATAAGCTAAATTAAAAAGTTAAAAAATAATCTGAGACAATAAATACCATTTTATGTGTATAATCTATGGCAGCGCTGCAAACAAAACACTCTTTCTTCCTAATGCCGGCACTTCACTTGGCTATTCGTATTTGCTATTTTGAAACATGACATCAGTCTGTCCTTTTCATTCCTTATTAAGCATGACAAGGACAAACTGTTGTCAAGTGAAGGGCCGGCATAAAACTGTTACTCTGTGGTTGTGGTGCATGCAGTTTGCATTCGTAGAAATCTGTGGCATTCATGCATTCCAAAGAGTAGTATAATAACCGGAAAGTGCATTCTCGTTTCGGATTACCTGTTGTGTGTGTTTATTTGCGATTGTTTTTCCTTTAATTTAACTATTTCGGCTATCTAATATGCCATCGATGTAACCAAAAAGCAGAGCCCTTATTACCAAGTGCTAGTGAACCTGTGCTACAACATCCTGAGAGGATCATACTGCTAAATTATTCAAGAACACCTGATACACATTCACGCTGCATATTTACACAATATACATGTGATATACAAATAAATACAATAAACAATATGATACAATTATGTGAAAAATAGTCAATATATAAGAAGCAAAACTACAGTTTTTGTTTTATTCATGATTTCTACCAAACCAAGTTTTTCGTAATAGTTATTCTTTAAAATCGCACCGAATAAAATGAATTAGTTGTAATATTAATTAATTCACTTCATACTGAGTTCATACTAAATTCATAGGTTATATGTTTATTTACACCTATGTTTCATTGAATATTAAACATAACCTCAAAAAAGTTTTAGTTTTCCTTATAATTTAAGTTCTCTGAAAGTGTCCGTCAATAATCTTTGTTTTTACAGTCATTTACTTACGATTTTGAACCTAGAAAATAATATTTCATGATTGTTGGTTCTTAGGCTAACTATGTATGGACGCTGAACAATGTCCTTTATAAACTCCCATAAAAAGTATTCTCGGATTGGATTTTTGGAATTTTAAAGTCTTTGCTTTCGTCTTATATATTTATTTTTTAAGCATTTAACTGCTAGATGATAATGATGATGAGAACGCAAGGTCATCAAGCAGTTATTATATAACTACATTTGCTATTTCTTCTCTCAAAAGTTTAATACTTGTAAAGTTTGACGTTTGACATTGTGGGTTACCTACAATGCGAAGAGACGGCGCTGCTTGCAGCCTAAGAAACACTAGAAAAAATTCGAGACGACCATTAGGACCGCTGTAGCATAATTGTCAGTGCATCCGCCTGGATAGCGAAGAGCGTGGGTTCATGTCCCGTCTGCTACCGGGACCGCGTAGATTTTTTCTAGTAAAATTTTCTTTAGGTTAATAAGTAAACTAGCAAACCAATGAACCAAATGTTCACCAAAACCTGATTTAAAAAAAATGTATTTAATTAATTGAGAACTTCGGAGATTTTGTGTGGTTTCGTTTGAAATTCGTGATTTCACACAAACAGCACCACAGACAGACGGACGGACGGACTTGTCTAATAGATAAGAGATAAGAAGTCGTGAAGATTAAAATGCATTATTGGATTTCTTTTAATTCCTTTTTAATATTAAAAGAATATTAATTTAATATTAAGCCATAAATAAATTAATCGGGTGAATCGAACATTTATCATAATTTATACTCACGGCTCGGTAGCCGGCGTAATTAAAATAAATTTATGAAATTTACATAATATCTTGGATTATTATTAATGAATGTTAGTCAAGACTAACCTTTAAGTGGCTTAGAGTTGATGTCTTTCTATTAAATATTAATTATTTAATCGATAACTTGATCCTAATTTTTCCGTATGATTTGCTTGAAGAAACATAATTATATCAAGATCACACGTTTCGATTGAAGCGCTTATCTACTGCCTTTTCATTAATCTTTTTTGAATAAAAAAACGACAGGTTGCACTCCTGGAGTGCCGGCAGAAGTGAAAACTTGAATATTAACGTTGTGCATTTTTGATATTGATTTGGAATGGTTAGGGAATAATTTTGCACGAATTTCTTTAATTATCAGTATAAAAGTACTACCATTGATGTGGTAGAATACAATATTTATTTATTGCGTTATCGTACACAAACATGACAATTTATATTACATTAAAAAGTTTATCTCTCAGAATTATCGATTTAAGCGCACCTAGCGACATCTTTTATAAAAAAAAATGCATTTTCTTCGCAATAAAGCTGCCACCTGGACGTCCTAGATTCAGACACCTCAAAAATTTAACATACACACATCAAAAAAGATTGCGATCACTTTGAAATAAAGATTGTTTTTATGTTACAGAATACTTTTTTATTATTTATTTTTTTGGTAACTTTCTTAATTTTAAAATTTGAATTAGAACGTAAAACAAAAAAATAATTCAATTGTTTTTCCATATAAACAGACATGCAATCAAAGCTGACACTCATTCAGAAATCTGACTTAGTCAATTTTATCGAATTTAAAATATTGTCAAAACGTGTCCGTGTTTGGAGAAGACCTGGAGACTCTGAAAGGCAAAGAAAGGCCACTGGAACGGTTCAGCAAGTCAGCGGGCAGTCAGTGTCCTTTTGGGGTGGTATTATGATTGGGGCTAGAACGCCTTTAATCCCTTATCAAGGCTTCATGACAGCAGACAGATACAAAGCAGTCGCTATTGATGCAATCGTCAGACCTTTCCCAGTAAACTATGGGCACCAATTTGTACTGGTTGACGATAATGCGCCCACACGAGCTCAACGAGTCAATGCTGCTCTCCGAGAATACGAAATAACAAGGTTAGACTGGCCTGCCGGCTCTCCTAACTTAAACCCAATAGAGCACGCGTGGGATGCTCTTAAGCGAGCTGTTTGGAACCGGCAGCCACCACCCCAGATAGTGCCGCAGCTCAGAGAAGCTGCTGTTCATGAAAAGGACAGATTACCACAAGAATTGCTAGATAACTTGATCCTCATCATGCCCAAGAGGATCTCCGCATGTGTTCGAGCCAGAGAAGGAGTTATTTTGTATTAGATAAACAAAAATTTATTCATAAAAGGTTTTTAAGTTTGGTTAAAAGTTCAAAGTTCTATTACAATCGCATTAGGATTGAATCATTAAATTTTTTAATACTAAAAAATATAATTGGTTTCATTTTTTAATTTCACAAAGTGTATAATGAAATAAAAAAAAGATATAATATAAACATTTTCTCTTGATTAAGTTAAATTTTGAAAATATATCAGCTTTTGCAAGTGATCTAAAACTTTTTTTGATGTGTCATGTCAAATAAATTTTACCAATAGAAATAAGTAGTTATACTATGCCTCTATGTTTTGCTTTTTGGTAAATGCTTATTAAATATCCACTCTAGAGTTACTAGTCTTTAGTGGTAATCAAAATTTGATTATTTTTGGCATTTCTAAGGGCTTCTTGTTTCTTCGAAACACCAGTTATCGAATAAAGGAAGACATAATAGCATAGAATGAGTAAAATTATATTATATCTCAATCATTCAATTCTTTAGTGACAAAAATCAAGGAGGAATCGGTCGAGAGCGTTTGTATGGAAAAAAACATTGCCCGCCTTCTCTCTTAAATTTGAGTTCTAAAAGCACGCCGCGGATTCCGAGGTGAAATGTGAGTTTGTTCTTACAGAAAAGACCTGTAGAATTGCAATATCTGAAATAAAAAATTCTAATACATTCTAAATGTCATGGGAAAAACCATTTACTTGTATAATATCTTCATTTGATACACGATACTGTGGTGAATTAATATTTAGGTATTCACTAGATACGCTTGAAAAAATACTTCGTGGGGAGAACGCATTAATTTTTCTTTAGAATTTCTCATTTTTAGTAGAGTTAAATATAGATATTTTAGTAGATTAATATATAGAGTAAACTATAATGTAGTACTTGTACTTAAATATAGGTACTAAACTAGTTACGTATTCTAAGTAATTTATCATTAATGCGTAATCTAAACGTTTAGTAATATTTAATCGCGCATGAACAATGCCACTACTGCAACAACGAAATATGTGAACTTAATAAAGCATACACTTATATGTACATTTAAATTGTATCTGAATTACCGAGTTTTACACGAAATACATGAAAAATTGTTTTGTTTAATGTTATAGAGGGTCTCAGGGGTCGTTTTTTTAAAGATATGTAGAAAGATATATTTTTGATTTCGATTGCTCGTTGACTCCCATTTGAAAGATGAAATGCACAAGATATGGAGCAAAGTTTCAAAATAAATTGTATAGTTTTTGGAGCTTACTCCTTAAGAATCGATTTGCATATATAAGGGGCCCGGTATGAGAAAAATGTGAGGAGTAAAATCTATCGATGAATGGCCTCGTTACGTTTTTGGTGCGCATCCTATGTCGCGCAACTTTGACAAACAAAGATGACGGATTGACATTTATAAAATTTTTAAAATCTGTACTAAATTTAGATATTGTTTCCGATAGAGCAATGGGGACAACGAGGTATGGTACAACCATTGATACGGTATTTTCAAGATTCGTGAACCACGTATCTACGAACGTCCATGTGTCTTATTTTAGTTACCATAAACCACTTGTCACTGTAATTAATAATGCAGACAATGTTGATTTAATTAATATTTAAAAAAATGATAATAGTCTGATAATAATAATTACATAATTTATCAACATTCCTAATGATATATTTATGCACATCTGAAATTGACTATTGTAAAAAGTTTAATGTAAAATATTTCGTCGATTGGTTATAATAATGTATATGAAATGAATAAATATATATTTATATATGTATATTATTTTCATTAATTTGTTAATTTACCCTTTCATACAGTATCAATCTTTTTTAAGTTAAATAAACTCTTTTTGCGTCTGGTTACACTATCGAACTTAAGGAGTAAACTCCAGTCATGCGTCGGAACTGACACACACATTTTTTTTTACAATGCAATAAGCGAAGTGAACAAACTTACCTGTAGCTTCAATCCCTTAATTTGCCTTAATTAATTACTGCATCTAGTATATAATATAGCCGGTATTTTTAAGCTTCCATCATTTTATTCTGGGATCCCGTAATACCGTAATGACGCATATTTATTAGTATTTTTAATCACGGAATTGAAAGAGCCAACACATATCTCAAACATTAATATATTTTTTTAAGAAGCGCAAAAAAATAGAGGTGAAAGGACCTCTGATGTTAAGTGTTAGTGGAGTCCAGTCGCGAAGATAGATGATGCAGCAGGAGGTTTGCCGCTCCAGCTATCCTCAACTTGAACTCAAACCCCTACCCCGTGGAACCTGTATTATGTGATATAATTTACGATATTTATCGACGACGGAAAAATGTTTAAGAGCCCTTTTACAAAATTGCGCCGCTGCCGTACTGATCGGCGCGTAGGTAGATTTGCACTAGTAATATTGCATTTTACGGGTGATGTTTCGAGTCTTATAAAATAATTATTAATGAACTAATTATTAAAAGATATACATATTTCAGTAGTTCAATAATGTTAAATTAGTTTTATGAAAGGTTTTGATAGTAATTCTATTTAATTCCATACCAAAATACGGGTAAACCTGCATTGTTTTTTGGGAAAACTCAAGGAGGTTTATGTTAGATGTTTTTTTTGATAATTAATGAGATGAAAAATCATAATTCTAATAAATTATGTTACAACAAAACCTATTTCTGATGTCGTAGTAATTAATTGACTTAATTTATTAAACATTATTTAGAAATTCAGACGTTTGAAGTTGTGCATATTATCGTTTTTTCCGTAAACTAACTACAGTAGAACGATCAGTACAAAGAAAGGAAAATAGTACTTGCAAATATTCTACATTAACTTACAATAGGAAGAATACATCTACTGTTTACTTATATTGGAAATAGTCAAAATCTTTTTCAAAAGGGTAAACGAGTTGCTTACGATTTTTTGCAAAAAATGGGGGAGGGCTCTTAAATGGTAAAAAAAAATATTTTTTTTAGTAACTTCGTATGTAATTTTCAACACAGGAGATGAATCAGATCGCCGACCATTATAGTGCAGTTACGTAACCAATTACTCACTTACATTCCAGTATTTGAAAGCTCTATTGCTTACGCAGCTGAACTTAGCCTTTTCGATAGTATGAAGACCCTGCAATTTAGCGCCTATAATTACTTCCAAATGAGAGCAGAATTATTAGCTGTTGCAATGTTACAAATACAGGGCTTAAATTACTTATCCTCGATCTTAATTAATGCTAGCGATAAAACAACGTGTTTCGCAATTTAAGTTCATAGCGTTTGCGGTCTAATCGGCATTCTGCCACAGTTTTACAATCTATGCGTAGAACGGAACGCCGGCGCCTGCGACGTGCACGACTGACGCCCGAGTTCCTTTAGGGTGCGGCCAGAGTGCACTCAGATTCAGAATCAGATTCAGATTTCGAAAACAAGCGCGAGAAATAAACAGTGTAGTCGAAGGGTACGGCCAGATTGCACTCCTGATTTAGATTCAGATTCAGACTCAGAAAACAAAGCGCGAGAAAAAGCAGGCAACCTGCTTAGACTACACTGTTTATTTCTCGCGCTTGTTTTCAGAATCTGAATCTGACTCTGAATCTGAGTGCACTCTGGCCGCACCCTTACACGCTAATGTTACGATAATAACCGACAGACCTTACTAGCGGCTCGTAAAATTAATAACCTGAAATGAATATTGGTCGCCAAGTAAAATTGCACTGTATTTTTTAACAGAGAATAAAACGGAGGAGGTTCTCAAGTCCACGCGTGTTTTTATGTATGACCACGCATATTTCGTGTACCCGAATACTGGCTAACGACCAAGTGTAATTGAGCCATATGTCCAAATAAGTCAGTTTTCTTGTTTTTATTTTTTTAAGCATTTAATTGCTAGATGTTAAAATCTAAAGAAAAGTTTTACTAGTAAAAAAAAATCCACGCGGACCAGGCAGCGGACGGGACTCGAACCCGCATCCTTCGCCATCCGGGCGAATGCACTGACCATTATGCTACCACGGCACGGCCCTATTAGCCGCGTCGAAATTTTCCTAGCGTTAAGCTGCAAGTATTCATTTGACATTGTGGGTAACCCACAATGTCAAATGAATACTTTTTCAAGTATTAAACATTTGAAAGAAGAAATAGCAATTATAGTTATGATTTTATTTATTTTTAAGCATTAAACTGCTAGATGTTTAAATCTAAAGAAAAGTTTTACTAGAAAAAAGATTTAAACATCTAGCAGTTTAATGCTTAAAAATAAATAAAATCATAACTATAACTATAATTGCTATTTCTTCTTTCAAATGTTTAAATACTTGAAAAAGTATTCATTTGACATTGTGGGTTGCCTACAATGCGAAGAGATGGCGCTGACTTGCAGCTTAAGGAAAATTTCGACACGGCCATCAGGGCCGTGGTAACATAATTGGTCAGTGCATTCGCCCGGATTGCGAAGGGTGCGGGTTCGAGTCCCGTCCACTGCCTGGTCCGCGTGGATTTTTTTCTAGTAAAACTTTTATTTAGATATCAGTTTTTGCTTGACTATACGATTTGTTCTTCATTTATACATTTTTATTTGGTCTGAGCTCCGTCTTTGTGATAATGTACATTATTATTTGATTCGGTAGCTACCTATGTCAAGGACAAGTCTTCATTTATTTGTTTCTTGGGTTTTCACGCACATCACTCATTAAAGATGAGTCGTCAGAATTATGATGACATCATAATTCTGACGATGCATTCTGAAAATGATGCGAAACGTCAATAAATAAATAAATCAGTGCATCTACACCGGTTAAAACTAGTTTTATTTAAAGTCTTAATTTATTTTTCAATTTCAATACTATATCGATTTAAGTGTTTAGTACTAGAAATACTTAAAATATCAGAGTGATATTCGAAAGATTTTCTTTTTTTTTTGAGTAGATTGATATGACTGTCACGTACCTATATTTAAGGCTCATTTTTCAGTTTAGTTAAAATAAATTGGAATCTATGCGTGGAACGGAACGGTACCGGCGCCTGCGCAAGTTGACGCCCGAGATCCTTTACACGCTAATGTTTACGATAAGAACCGAGAACTTTACTACTAGCTCGTAAAAACTTTGCAATTCAACCGAAGTAAAGCCAATAGTGAATAAAACTGGAAATCACAGAGTATAAAAAGTATTTTAAGAGAGGTAGGGCATAGGAGATTTTCCTACACTACCTTTTGGTGGTGTTTTGTTTCTGTCAGTTAGTAAGGTTCCAGGGTTCCACGGGGTAGGGGACTTCAGACGTGTCTCTGAAGTCATTTTTCAAATCAGAAATCAATATTCAAATTGGATGTATAGTACAACACTTATAAATCGTCCAAACATTTTTTTTCCCTACCACTCGTTATTGGACATATTTTTTAGCTGCGGAGAAAAACGAGCGAAAAAAACTCCACAACATTAAAAGCATAATGTAACAACATTTACAAATCATTATGTTGTTACAACGTCAATACAATCATGATTTATTTATTTTAGAAAACCTGTTGCAATTATTGGAATAGTTCAAACCCAAGCATTTTTGTCTGTATACAATGACACTTTGTAATAAGCTTTTTTAATAAGTGCTTTTTTTATACTATCTTTGAATTTATTTATGCTTAACTCTTGGATATTGCTTTGTACTTTATTGTATAAGCGAACACAAAGATCTTTCAATGAATTATTGATTTTGTGAAGCCTAGTAGGTAAAGATAGTTTATTCATAACTTGACGACTCTGTATATAACAATACAGGGAGAAAAAAACAGCCCTTGCTGAGTTTCTTGCCGGTTCTTCTCAGTGCAAGGTCTCCAGCCGTAGTTTTCCGAACCGATGGCGTAGCTTCTTGACCTTCACAAGTGCTTGTAACAGCCTAGACTGAATAAATGACTTTTCATTTCATTTCATTGGGTTAAAGTGATATTGTTTATATCGTAAGCGTCTATAGTCTATGGTGGCCGCTTACCATCAGCCGGGTCATATTCTTGTTTGATACCCTGTTAACATAAAGAATAATGTGAAAAAGTTATGGAAAATTCCATGAAAAGAGTAATGGCCTATCATCAGAACCGTGGGGGCTATTTGACGGATATTTTATTCCATACTTAATCGGTTCATATACCTAATAAGACGACCTCCGTGGCCGAGTGGTTTGTACGCCGGGTTTCATGGTGTCACCGACTCAAGAGGTCTCGGGTTCGAATCTCGGTGGGGACAGATGTTTGTGTGATGAATACGAGCATTTGTACTCCAATCATGGATATTTAATATGTATTCCTATATAAATATACTTAAATATGTACAGTATATTTTTCTATCCGTTACCCCAGTATTCCATTACACAAGCCTTATATTGCTTACTTTGGGGCTTGGCTAGTTGGTGTGAGTGTTAGAAATATTTATTATTATTATTATTATTACTTATACCTTATTTACAATCCAATGAAAATATCACAATTTTCTCAAAAAATAAGTTTTTATTTTAAAATAAAAAAGTCTACTCTTAGTCTTTTTCTTAATATAATTGTATAAAATCAAAAAATTAATAAAATCGCCTTTCTTCATTCGTATCATTCTCTCTAAGTCTCTGTAATTATGTCACTTCACACAGTAACTATTTTTTTGTCGTTTTTCAATACAATAATTAAAATATTTAGCCTCTAGATAAAACTATTTTTAATGGTTATGTTTTTTTTAATTTTTTTTAAGCATTTACTGCGGGATCTTTAAATCTTATTTTTAATGAGTTTTTAAATAATTATTTTTAATGGGTATATTTTATACGTCTTTTTACATTTTTTTACATAGGTTTTACGTTTTATTTAATAAGAAGTGTGCATGACAACATCAAAAATAAATATATTTAGCTTAGAGTTCAGTAGTTCAGAGGCGCCGGCGCTCACGCATGACGTACGAGTTTGACGGCGCGCGCCAACAAAGATACTAGGGCGGCATATTTATACGCATTCCGCTCATCTTATCAGTTCAACTATATTTCATAAGCCTTTCCATCAATAACATTATTTTTCGTGTTAAATGGTTGAGTAATAGGATTTCTCTTTCAATTTATCTAAATTGAGGTGCTGACGAACAAAATGTTATAATTACGTATATCGTTTTGACCATATATTAAACTACTTATTTTTAAAAGCCTGAGGTTTTCGGCCAGCTTAATTTGAATTTCAATTCATGTCAATCAAAACCGCCTAAAGTAATCTTAAAATTACTAAATTTATAAATCACGCCAAAAGCTCACTGTTTTTATGTCATTCAGTTTTTTACTGCTCTTTTAAAATTTAATTTTATCTAATTAAACCGTTTTGTTCGCCAGATCCTCAATTGTTTTATCAATCTATCGGTGCAATAGGGTATTTGTTAGTATTAAAAATAAAGTGCCAATGTTAGCATCTGTGTTTAGAATGAATATTAGCAAGAGTCTTTACTATTTTTACAGAAAAAATATTCATAGTTTTACTAAAACCCCATAATAGTTTTCTTGTCTATTGTCACGTGACCTAAAATGCTTTGGATTGGTGGAGCCTAAAATGACGTCACAATGTAGTGAATTTATACACCAGCATTTATACACCAGTTGGCCACAAACGCCGCCACGAGAAGCTAGTAGCGGCTACTAAAGTGGCTGAAGCGCGCGACAGCGGCTCCCAAGGGGCATAAAATAGGGAATGAAAGTTGGTATGAAACTTTGTCAATTTTAAACCGATCGGGCTGAGACTTTGCATGCAGGTATAAGAAGAATCATAGATGAATGTCATTGTGTATAATACAAGCCTGAGAACTAAAACTGTAGTCTACACTTCAACTCCACACCGAAGCGAAGCGAGGGCGGACCGCTAGTTTTATTTATAAACTTAAATGAAACTTTTTAACGGCGAGTTTAACTGTATTTATATAACGGAGCTGTAACAACTTAAGCATCGTGACTGCGTCACGTGAAAACAGCATTAAATTCAATGCCACACCTAACATAAAGTTACAAACAATCCTTTTGTAATTTATCCTGCACATGCCATTTTATAATTCAATAAAGCAATTAGTTGTCGTCTGAACCTCGTAAACTGAACGGAGGTGACGGAACGTAAAGTAGGGATGGCGTTCTGAGATCGATTAATCGAAGAATCGATTTTTGGAGCCATAAACATCAATTTTTTAAAACGATATGTAGTACTGAATCGATTCAGTGAATCGATATTTCACCCTTGAAAGTCGACATTCGATTTTTATTTGGTATAAACGAAAAAAGTATTTACAATTAACTGAATGGACCCGTATTATGAGAATGCTGCCAGGGTTAATTATTCAAAAGCTCGCAAGATGGCTGTATATTTGGATTCCTTCGCCCCTCTTCAATAAAAAAAGTTACGTTTGTTTGTAATCTTTAAATAAAAATATTTTTTATTATCTAATTACCTGATTTTACTGATAAGAGATCGTTAAATTATAATATGTAACTTGTTTTTAATAAAATAAATTTAAATTACATTATAAACAAAAACTTGAAAAAAAGATCGAATTTTCAGAAATTGATTTAATTGGCCTCGATTTTTTTGTGGATCGATTTATTAGGGCACGATTTGAATCGATTTAAAAAACGTTCTTTTTCGGAAAGAATCGCCATCCCTAACGTAAAGCAGTTGTATCTTGGCGCCACACGCGTGTTGTCAATGTTTCCATAGCCAAGGACTCGAAACAGGTATTAAAGTTGGATCATTTCTTCATCACAGCGAACGGTACAGTTAAACTTGTCTACGAGCAAATAAAACCTCAAAGGCAGGCCAATAAGGCAATAACGTGGGGGAATCGTTAATAAAAGAAAATAGTTTGAACCTGTTTTCTCTATGAAAATTTTTCCCCAGATAGATCAGCTGATCAGTACCCCTAGCACGAACCATTATCGAATTCGATTAGTTTGCGAGTGCAAAATGTCAATGTCAAATTTTGTATGGAAACTTGTACAGCAGCGCCACAAAGTACGTAACGAGAACTAAAAATCAGTACACATTTGATACTGACATTTCGGACTCGCAAACGATACGAATTCGAGAATTGGTTCGTGCCAAGGGTACAGTTGAGCAATTTTATAGAATGACTAGCCCGCCCTCGCTTCGCTTCGGTGTAGAGCTGAAGTATAGACTACATTTTTTGTTCTCAGGCTTGTATTATACACAATGACATTCATCTATGATTCTTCTTATACCTGCATGCAAAGTCTCAGCCCGATCGGTTTAAAATTGACAAAGTTTCATACAAACTTTCATTCCCTATTTTATCCCCTTGGGGGTAGAATTGATCAAAATCCTTTCTTAGCGGATGCCTACGTCATAACATCTACCTGCACGCCAAATTTCAGCCCGATCCGTCCAGTGGTTTGGGCTGTGCGTTGATAGATCACTATGTCAGTCAGTCACCTTTGAGTTTTATTTATATAGATAATGTGTGCAAGCGTCTAGTTTTCATTACCAACGTTCTCTGACGATCTTCAGCTTTATGTTGATTGATTTGAAACCACAAAAGATTGAAAAAATATGATAACACAGCTTCTACAAGTGAACCTAGACGAAGTCGCAGGCGGTGACTTCATCTGAGTAAAGAATATATATAGATAGATAGATAAAACTTTATTCACACCAACATGCACACATACAAAATTGAAGACATATTTTACAATTAAGTACATAAATCCTTTAAAACATGGAACAAATTATAGTATGATATTTTCGTGTGCAGCAGCGATGCGAATTGGCGAAAACTCAGCGTAACATTTCATCAGAGAGTAAATCGCTGATTTTCAGTTCTGACCCATAAAGACGAGGTCACGCAATTAAATGTCAGATTAAAATTCACAATACAATAAACGTAATTTAAATTAAATTAAATACAAAAATTAATTAAACATTCATTGGACATATAATTGTTATGGTATTGTCATGGTATATAGTGACTCACCAGAAGATTAAATGAAACTGATAGGGGCTTAGAACGTGCATAGTTAGGCATTCAAATGTATCTATATAAATAATTAATTTAAATCAATTTTCAACCACGATATGGTTGATGTTCACGTATTGCAAACGATTCAATATTTCTGTGGTCATCGCGGGTGTCAGAAGCATACGATTGATGCTGTGCGAGCTTCATTAGGCCCACCAACAGATTACGTTCCGACCAGATGAGTAACAAAGGCACAGAGCCTTCATGCATTGCTTGTGTGTGAATGAGCACTGACTGGAATATCGTAGCCAATAAAACGATGATACGGCGACTTGCGTGGCTGAGTAGCATGAACGCCAGCCGGGTTCCGGGGCGTAGTTTACTTAAAGGTTCACATCCCGGTGCAGCAAATATAAGTACCTATAATAAATACGAGCGTTTGTACCTAAGTCATAGATGTTTATAAGTATTTCTAGATAAATGTCATCTTTAGCCTATTAATGTCCCCACTGCTGGGGAAGATTGGAATAGGGAAATTGGGCCATGACCCACCACGCGGCTACAGTGCGGATTTGCGGGTGCTAACGACTGCAGATGCAGCCGGAACCAATGGCTTAGCTTGCCTGTGAAGCACGAGATAGAACCACCCATCCAATGACCGACCACTGCGAAAGTTGCTTACCTTCAACGATGGCAGCCGTACGCGCTAACCACTCGTGCCATCGAGCTCCTCTCTTCTCCTCTCCTTCTCCTCTCCTCTCTAGATAAATATACTTATCAGTATATGTATTCTATCCGTTACCCTATTATCCACAACACAACCTCACTTTGGGGCTAGGCTAATTGGTGTGTGTTAAAAAAAACTTCTTCGTATGTGCGACAGACTGCCAGTGCTCATTCGCACATGAAACTGTATAAAGCTTGGCCTATCTGCCTTCTTTACTCTTCTTGTTACAACTATCCAGTTTTGACGTTACGATTAATAGCATCCCATGTTTAATTAACAACCGCACTTTACGCGAAAGGTGTCGCATTTCTTGAGACTTCGCACGTTCGCCTTGTAACGCATTTGGAGAAAAATGGATTGGTTCTTTCCGGATTGTAATGTGCAATGTGTTATTTTCAATAACGATACTAAGGCCCGTATTACAGAATGACAACTAAGTGTTGATCTTTACTTGAGACAGTTAGAAAGGGATATCGCTATGTACTAGTCGTCGCTATATAAGCGACATCCCTTTCTAACTATGCTCAAGACTAGATCAATCACTGAGAATCTTTCTGTAATACGGGCCTTAATCTATATTAATATTTTCCCTTTTCGTTACTTTTTTTTAAATGTACCTACTAGATCGATTAAGATAGTTTTTTACTAAATAGGACAGAGTAAATTAAATGAAAATAAGTAACTTACAACCTTTTTAATCCTTAAAAAGGTTGTAAGTTACTTATTTTCATGTATCCTTAATAATTTATGAATATTATGGGCAGCAGACCGGCGCCATCACGCCTAGTGCTTATTTAAGTGGGGTCCAGTAGAAAACTGTTTTTTATAATTTACTAGAGACTACTTTTTTCTTAAAATTGCATTAAAATCCTTTCTCTTTAAATCTAAAGAAAAATCGAAAGAAAAAATCCACGTGAACCAGGCAGACAGACTCGAACCTGCATCCTTCGCTATCTGGGCGAATGCACTGACCATTATGCTACCGCGGCCCTGATTGCTGTGTCATCTAGTTAAATTATCTTGAGATTTATACATCTTTATCATATCATTTACATGTTTAAAAAATATGTCCTTTCGGTTGTTAAAAATTCTAATCGTACAGATAGTGGGGCGACTTTGTTATATAGCTTTTATGTTGAGATTTTTTGATATAGAAAACATAATTTTCAATGCAATCAATGTATTCGAATCTTTTGTTAACGAAACGTAAGCATTGTGGCATGCTTACAAGCTGTTTTTCTTTTTCGTCTAATAGCGTTCATTTTCAATTATCTGTATAGTAAACAGTATTTGATTTCAACAAATCGAAACCTACAAAATGTGTCAAAGTCAAGTTACCTTCGAAAACAAACATTTCATCTTAGATAAGCGAAGGAGTCGATTACTCACATTTATTTATCATTGCGAAGTTTACTCAACACTATGAGCGAATTATTGTTTAAATATTTAACGTTACAATAAACGACACTTTACGTCAAACATTTCGATATATTACCGCGGGCGCCGCGTTCAACGAAATTACAACGTCATGGTATTTATCGGAACGGAATATCTTCGAGGGCAATGTTTTACAAAATTTCTTGCGGTTTCAATTGACTCGCTTTGGACATGTATACGAGGGCGGGAGACAAACTAACAAGATTAGGGTGCGGCTATTGACTCGGTACAGGGCTTAAACCCAAGCTGATTTAAGGCTTGTCTCTCACTAGAGTATCTGTCATGAGTTTTTAGCTGAAGCCAGTCTGCAAAATAAGTCATTAATGTCAGTGCTTCATGGTTTGTTTTCCTTGTAAATGTGTTGTAGTGTTACTTACTATTTAGATGAGATTAGAAAGAAAGAAAGAAATAATTTTATTTGAGACAAAAACAAAAATAATTTAATATAAACAATAATTTAAAACAATTCAATTTTGTCTCAAAACGGTCCCAACTCAGCATACTGCTAATATTACCATCAGCGTTTTGGTGTCGCACGAGACAATAAAAAGAAAAACAACAAATAAACAATATAGAAGCAAAATAAAATACATGATAAAAAAATACTGAAGGCTGAACGTATTGAGTAATCTCCGCCACAGGCATTGAAAAAGAAAGTGAGAAAAAAAAACATATTTCCTTCTCTCTCTCCCCAAGTCCCCACACACTATGGCAAAAAGACATTTATCAGACAAGACACAAATTAAATTTCACAAATCTGTCTGCATTAAAAAAATAACAACAGCAATAGTAACACTAAATCTATTGGGCGGATATTGGATATTACAATTTTGGATAATAAATGAGATGAACAAATTCTGAGATTACTGAATATGTTACACTTAACTCTTTTTTTGTTTTTTTTTTTTTTTTTTTTTTTTGATTCCTCCCAGGCGGGGGAGCGGGTGTGAAATCCTCATGGATACCTTACAGCCGGCTGCAAGGTTATGTCAGACTCTTACTGACTAAAACACACCCGTAGATCATGCTTATGGCCTGAAGGGCCTTACAAGCTTCATCTGAAGCGATTATCCCCTGAGAGGGGGATAATGCAGCGCTGCGCTAGTTTAAACTATTACATAGTTTAAAATATGGCATAATGCGCTAATGGACGGGTGCACTCAGACGTGCACTCGAAACGGAGGGGGGGAGGGGGTCTTTTTTTGTTCACTGGTCTTGTTTTTATAGTGTCTGGCATCCACATATCAAAAAGCGAACCAGTGGAAAACCAGCGTTAGTGCAAACTTACACAATGCTGAAATGGGTCCCTTTCGGTCCAGCTGTGGATACATGTTTTGTAATGTATGTTTTTTAATTTTCGTCATTTAGTGTACTTATAGACACTGAATGACGGAAATTAAAAAACATACATTACAAAACAAATTATAAAATATTATATATGTATATTTATTTATGCCACGCGGGCTCAGTGCGGATTGGCGGGTGCTAATGACTGCAGATGCAGCCGGGACCAATGGCTTAGCGTGCGTTCCGAAGCACGGAGGAACTCGAGATATAAGATTTTTGGTCACCCATCCAATGACTGACCACTGCAAAAGTTGCTTAACTTCAACGATCGCACCCGAACGCGCTAACCACCTGCGCCATCGAGCTCCTTAAAATCACTTGTCAACGGTTAATTTGAATACTTACCGCGGTTTTTATAACTGGTGCGATCAGCTGTTTAACGGATAGGGCCATACGATTGGTTGACGCCAACCATTGAATATTGATGTTTGCGTCTTTGCATAAACTATGTAGTTCGTTAAAGCTAGAATAAATCTCGTTTGCTATGCCTTATTGATAACTTGTTGGTTTACTTAATAAGTATCAAACGCAGTTCGCTTTTGTATTAACTTATTGGGCTACAAAACATATTAAAAACTACAAAACATATTAAAATTAATGGCAAAAAAGTTACGGGACTGGTTTTTATAGTACAAATGAATTTTTATTATGAATTAATAATTGTAATTTTGATGACATAATGAAGAAATGGCTATTGACTTAAAAAAATTGACATGTATTATATGATTATTATGTGTAATATAATATATAGTTATTATGACATTTGGAATGCAACTATAACTCAATTTAAATTTTTAGATATTTTATTAGTATTTTGTATGCTCTTTCAAGGGCGAAACATATGGAACTTTTTAATATTGTTTACCAGCTGTAACAAACTATGTTTCATGCAAATAAACTTTCATTTCATTTCATTTCATTAGAGTTGCATGACACAGAACTCAGTTAGAGAGGTAGAGCAAAGCGGATTACCCGCTCGAATTGGGGCGCCCGTCTGAGGAAGTAACTAACTTACAAAAGACCAAAAGAAAAGAATGCTGTTGTGGACTTTTTTATAGAACTTTTAAAGGGGTTATAGTTGTATGTGTAAAACATAGATTAAAATCTAAAACAAGTAAGAAAGAGGGAAAAAATATGCAGACTAATTTAAGTGTGGGTGTGCGTGTGAGTGTGTGTGAGTATGGTGTGTGGGTGTGTGTATGAATGTGTGTGAGTATGGTATGTGTGTGTTTAAAAACTCTTAAACCATAAAATCATTTATAATAATAGAAGTTGGCCACAGCAGATTTCCCGCTCAAATTGGAGGGTCCACGGTCCAAAGACCACAGTGAAATTACAATACCTTTTGGTGGTGTTGTGTTGTCTATGATTAAGGTTTTAGGGCACCACGGGGTAGATTGGGTAGGAGGATATGGCGCGAGTGATTGATTTAGTATCGCCGCACACGGGCAACACGCGACAGCCACAAACACCGCCACGAGAAGCTAGAAGTGGCTACTAAAGTGGCTGAAGCGCTCGACAGCGGCCGACTAAGTGTCGCCGCACACGGGCCACCGACCACAACCACAAAACGCCGTCACCGGCATATTTCTTGTAGTTTTCATACATTTTATATGGACTCGCCACACACGGTACGCCAGTGGCCGCCACACGCTACAAATCGTCGTTGCTCGCTTCTTGTGGCCCGCACCGACCACTTAATGCGCCGATACAGAACGCCGCCACACGTCACTCGTGCGATTCCCCACCCCTCTCTCCCTTACCTTAGTCGGCCGCTATCGCGCGCTTCAGCCACTTTACCAGCCGCTTCTAGCTTCTCGTGGCGGCGTTTGTGGCTGTGGCGTGTGGCCCGTGTGCGGCGACACTTATGCCAAAATTTCGTTTAATTTCCCTTTCAATAAATTGACTGTTTCTCTGGCAATATGAAGGGAGAGAGGGGTGGGGAATCGCGCAAATGACGTGGCGGCATTTTGTATCGGCACATTAAATGACCGGTGCGGGCCACAAGAAGCGAGCAACGATGATTTGTAGCGTGTGGCGGCCGTCGGCGTACCGTGTGTGGAGAGTCCATATAAAATGTATGAAAACTACAAGAAATATGCCGGTGGCGGCGTTTTGTGGTTGTAGCCAGTGGCCCGTGTGCGGCGGCACTAAGGTTTTAGGGCACCACAGGGTAGATTGGGTAGGAGGATATGGCGCGAGTGATTGATTTAGAATCGTGAATGGTTATGGGCTATAGTGGCCGCTTTTGAAAGTTAACGTTCATAGGGGGTTCCGTGTGTAAACTTTTATTTTTTTCATAAACGATTACTTTTTTGAAAATACTCTATAGCTTATGCCCATCAGGGATAGTTTCGGAGCCTATTCAATACAAACAAACAAATAATCAAATCTTTCCTCTTTATAACATTAGGTAGTATAGATTCTGTCCTGCAGTTAAAACATCTATTTTTCTTTTCACTATATCTGTAAAGTTTTATTAGGCAACATAACAAATAGTCCAAAAACAGTTTTAAATCACACGACTAACTTAATTGAGACTAATGGAATCAATAAAACGAGTATTTTCACAAAAATATTTGGTTCGACTCAAATTTATACTAGCCATAAAAATATTTAAGTAATTATCTTCTTTAATATGCTTACATTTTCGATTTATGGTAGTTTATTTAAATAATTTTGTAATTAACGGATGTTATTAACTGTGATACAACTTACGTCATTATTTCAACACGAAATAGGAAACTGAACGGGCGCGATACAGTTTTTAATAATATTTTGAACGCACGTTCAATAGCTAGTCTGAAATTCTCATAACATGATAAAGAAGAAGTTTTTCTAAGGCCGCATTGATTCATCTATAGTTAAATTAGGTATAGATAAAATATTGGAAAAAATACCATTTGTAAAAAAAGTATTTGTCATTTACTATGTATTTGACGTGACATTAAATATAGTAAAATTTTACTCTAGATAAATTTAACTATCCGTAAAATATTAGAAAAAATAAATAACTGTTTGTCAAACACATTTGCGATGTAGAAAAACGTGACATCTCTTATATCTATTAGACAAGTCCGTCCGTCCGTCCGTCTGTCTGTGGTGCTGTTTCAGCGGCCAAACCGTAAGAGATAGATAAAGAGAATATTTAAGTTATAAGTTAAGAATAGTCTGACAAGACTACAAACCGGATTTGAGTAACGCAGCAGTTCCGGTTTTCGAGAAATCACGAATTTCAAACGAAACCACACAAAATCTCCGAAGTTCTCAATTAATTAAATACATTCTTTTTTTTTAAATCAGGTTTTGGTGAACATTTGGTTCACTGGTTTGCTAGTTTACTGTAATGAATTTTAACTATCTTTTTTCATATAAATATTATAATGCAATATAAATTTGTTGTCGTTGTTGGAAATATAGATATAAAGTTGGATAGTAAAATTTTACTGTAGATGAAATTTAACTATAACGCGGCCTTAGAAAATCTTCTTTATCTTATTTATTTTTATTTATTTATTTTTTTTATTTAAACTTTATTGCCAAACATAAGCAAACGGCGGACTTAATGCCATAGGCATTCTCTACCAGTCAACCAATATGATTGTTGGAGACAAATAGTATGGCGATAGAGCAAAGTTGCTAAAATTAAATAAAATGAACAATATCAAAATAACAGCAATAAAATAATAATACTTAAATACAAATTTATGCACATATATAAAATACTCATATAACCATACATAAACATACACATATAAATAAATATATATATACATATGCATAACATATATAAAATACAATAAATATAATATATATCGATGCAAACTATAGGGAAAAATCACGCAGTCAGGTAGTCAGGTATCATATTATGAGAATTTCAGACTAGCTTTTGAATGGTTATTTTTTCTCTAATATTTTAACTAGACGTATTATTTTAACTATAGATGAAACAACTTCGCCTTAGACTATCTTTGGTATGTAGGTACTTATGAAAGTCTTACGTCTTTGTGATTTGTTTCATAAAAAATATTATTTTGTCCAATTATTTGTTTGTCCCTTGAAAAAATACATTAAAATAAACAAAATTAAGAGAGAAAATCGTTTCAGTCATCAAAATCTTTATACGTGCTATAAAATTGATTCGGAAGGCACGTTAAGCCGTTGGTCCCGGTTGCATCTGCAGTCGTTAGCACCCACCAATCCGCACTGGGCCCGCGTGGTGGGTACATCGCCCAATCTCCCTATTCCATCCATAGGGAAGGCCTGTGCCCCAGCAGTGGGGACATTAATAGGCTGATAATAATGAAATGAATGAATGATAAAATTGATAATATATTTGCTCTGAACAGCCCGTTATCTAACTTGCGACCAGTAGCTACTATTACGGCTATTATTGAAAAAGCGAACAATACCGCACATACACTTCCTACACCACGATAAATGATTTAATTTAACGTTTTCATACAAAAAACTCTGAGCGGAGCTCGATGGCGCAAGTGGTTAGCGCGTTCGGCTGCGATCGTTGAAGTTAAGCAATTTGCGCAGTGGTCGGTCATTGGATGGGTGACCAATTTACTATCTCGAGCCCCTCCTTGCTTCGGAAGGCACGTTAAGCCGTTGGTCCCGGCTGCATCTGCAGTCGTTAGCACCCACCAATCCGCAGTGGGCCCGCGTGGTGGGTCATGGCCCAATCTCCCTATTCCATCCATAGGGAAGACCTGTGCCCCAGCAGTGGGGACATTAATAGGCTGATGATGATGATACAAAAAACTAAATCATAGGCATGAAGTTTAACAGCTCCTTATCATATTACATCGTAAAAGTTACTATGAGAACTAAGCAGCGCCCCTACCGGACGTAAGAATAAACTGGCTCCTACCGTACACAATTTGATGATGACAATACGATTATGGACGCCTCCGACTCCTCCCACACAGGCCACAAACACCAACACTACACAGATAGCATACTCGCACACTAGCTTAGCATTAGGCAGACACCGCACCCGTAGTATAAGAGACGCCCTCTAGTTGAGCCGACCCCCTCAGGTTCGAATGGTGTAGTGGCTCCAGACGGAGAGGACTGGGGGGAGTCCCCATGGGGAGATGGCACCCGCCTGGAGTACCTTTAGAGGTACTCGCCAATTCTCGGCTTGAAGTCATCTGCAACCAACAGTATAAACACCAAATTTCGTGCGTGGACCTCAGAAACTCATTCGGTCGTGGTCGGTCAGAGGGGTGCTCATAGACCGTTTGTACGGGAACCGATGTCACCGGCTCGCCTCCACAACATTTCCACCTAATACATAATATCCAATCAAACGACACGACATCAAACAAACGACCCAATCAGCTTACTTGATCAACTACACAGTACTTGGGATGTAACGGAGGTAAATTTATCAGAACCGAAGTCGGAGTCGGAGTTTTTAAATTAGATTTATCGGAGTCGGAAACGGAGTCGGAACCAGAGTCGAGCTCAGCGGCAGAGTAGTGGTCACAAGAGAGATATTTTTCATTTAAGAACAAATAACATCATTCCGTCTACTTAATATAAATAAATAAATATTTCCGACACTCACACCAATTAGCCTAGCCCCAAAGTAAGCACTATAAGGCTTGTGTTATGGGATGCTAGGGTAACGGATAGAATACATATACTGTACATATACATATAAGTATATTTATATAAATACATATTAAACATCCATGACTGGAGTACAAATGCTCGTATTCATCACACAAACATCTGCCCCCACCGGGATTCGAACCCGGCGTACAAACCACTCGGCCACGGAGGTCGTCAAAGGTCGTGTACTTGTTTTCATTTTAATTATATAATAACTTTTTTCATTTTAATTTACTTATTTATTAACACAGACTCCCAACGCGACGGGTATGAACCAGTTCGTAACGGTCGACGCAGGCCGTCGCTATTTGCTATGCTTCGACCTCCGATTAAAACCTCCGATTTAAAAGTTTCGAAGCCGAAATCGGAACCGAAAATGTAGTAGTAGTTCCGTCTTATCGGAATCGGAGTCGAAGCTCCGGTTGGTTTGGTTTTGTTTCAAAAACTTGGATCCGGCTTAAGTTTTGAGCTGTCTAAATTGTTTACATATTTAATGCTGTCGCTTTTTTTATGATCCGCCAATTTGGAAAGACTGGGCTGTTTCCACATAAATAAATGTTTACACAAAATCTATAAAATGTCTAATTAATAAATCTCCTTTAATGTCACCCGAACACTACTGCCATTACACGATTTATGTGTCAACAGAACACGTGTTGTTCAACTTAATGACACTCTTTTACAGCTCTTACGCATATTTTTCTATTATTTATAGGTAAAAGAAGTTTATTTTTTACGAGCGGCTATTAAAACCGCTCATTAAACGAACGACCAATGATAAATCAGGAATAGCTCGAGGCGCGACAGTATTGACCAATCGGAAAGGGACTGCAGATAATAAAGGAGTTTTTATAATGCATAATTAGTGGAACGTGGAGATGGCTGCGTAGTTGACAACGTTTTCATTGTCATTCTATTTCCATCCATCAGGTGAAACCGGTAAAACGAGGAAGGTTTCTACGTCATTGTGACTAAATTAAAACTTTATAGCAAAATGGTACAAGTGACAATCCACAAAGATGGCCTAAGCTCCAGCATTAGATTATTCATATTTATTTATTGCATCTTGTTGTATACATAAGTGTTACAAGTATGGTTAGGTTGCAAACACTTTAACTTAACATCAGGTGGGGAAGAGTCATTTGCCTACCTCGCTATAAAAAATACGACTGGTTGCACTCCGGGAGTGCCGGCAGTAGTGAAAACTTGAATATTAACGTTGTGCATTTTTGATATTTTGGAATGGTTAGGGAATAATTTTGCACGAATTGCTTTAATTATCAGTATAAAAGTACTATCATGTATGTGGTAGAATACAATATTTATCGTACACAAACATGACAATTTATATTACATTAAAAAGTTGATCTCTCAGAAAAATCAACTTACATGAATCACGTTTAAGCGCACTTAGCGACATATATTGTAAAAAAAATGCATTTTCTTCGCCATAAAGCTAGTAAGTCCTAGATAGATACTTATTATTATAATACGATAAAATAAAATATTACTATGTTTCGTCCAATATATTGAAAGTCAACAACCTTTCCAATTTTATTGTGTGTCATGATGCGATCAGCCCACGTGTTTAACCTGACGAGAGTTTAACATTTTTTACCCATACAAAAAAAATGTACAACGCCGCAAAAGAAGTTTTCACTTCAAAAAAGTCAAAAAAGACAGTAGCCCTGTAAGGGCACGGCAAATTTATGGACGTGGATTAAACATTTTATACATAAACACATTACGATTAAATATTTTATACATAATTAAATCACAAATCTTATTAATATTATTTATAAATTAATAGTAACATTTAAATATAAAAATAGCTTTTATGTCATGTTTATTTACCCAATTTTTCGTCAATATATTCGTTAAAAAAATTACTTGATAAGAAGATTGGTACTTCTACTATAATCAATAAAATGTAATTTCAATTGATTAGTATTAAGAAAAACCAGATAATCACCTTGAAAGGTTTTACTATTTGCAATGAAAAGCTAAAAGCTAACATTTTTGACCTAACTGCGAAAGAAGGAGGGCTATGTTTCAATATTCTTTCCGTGGTACCAAAGGTATACTATTTACAAACAAATTGTGCCAAAGAAATGAATTACAACAACATTAATGAAAGGCATTCCCATAATTCGAATTCACGCAACGACATTCAAAAAAACAACAACATATCTCCACGTCAAAACTACAAGGATTTATAGGCATAAATCAATACAAGTGTCATTTATAACATAAACAGCAAGCAATCGTAAATCAGAATTATTGTGCTGAGCCGCCAATCAAGCGATCGGGGCACACAGCCCTCGATTATATTGTAAAGCGCAGCGGGATAGGAAATCGTTGAAAACAAATTGATCAATTTTAAAGTCTTAAAGCCCGAAAGGTTTGTCAAATCATTATTCAACTAACATGCCCGTAAATTTAACAACAGTTTTACATCAATTTGAGTTAAGAAAACGAAGATTAGCGAAAAATTCTAAACACCCCGAACCCATTAGGAGCGCTTGACGTACCAATTTTTTAAATTAATTCTGACAGCTCTGTCAACTGTCTCAGTGATTCAGCGATTAGTTGATGAGGCTTTCAGCTTACAGCAACTCTGTTTGCTGTACCCCTAGCACGAACCATTATCGAATTCAAATAGTTTGTAAACCAAAATGTCAATGTCAAATTTTGTATGGAAACTTGAACAGCAGCGGCACAAAGTACGTAACGAGAACTAAAAATCAGTACACATTTGACAATGACATTTCGGACTCGCAAACGTTACGAATTCGATTTTGGTTCGTGCTTAGGGTACTGTTTGTTAATTTTACGTAAAGCTAACACAAATGTCCAAGTAAAGTACCAGCATTGCACTAAAACAGAACTTTTACATGAGCGAATGCGACTGGCACTTGACCGGTTTTTATATTTATAACAATTCCATTATAACAGTATTCATATGTCGTATGCAATAAAACTCTGCTTCTATTTAGAACAGATAAAATAAAAATATGGATATTGCTAATGGACTGTCGTGTTTCTAATCTGGTCCAAAATTTGATTAATAAATGCTTGTTTATGCCTAATGACTATTAAAAAAATCACTAATCGTGGCGAATAGACTTACTAATAAGATGTATATATGTTTTTAAGATATAGTATGATGATCTAGATATAGTATCTATTTTAGATTTGCTATTTTAGTTCACCTTTATTTTGGAGAACCAACAGGAAGTAATGTAGTTTTTTTATATAATTGAATACCCTAAAATACATAAATCAAGTATTCAAGTAGTACATTTACGCAAGTATTCAGCGCGTTCGGCTGCGATCGTTGAATTTAAGCAAGTTTCGCAGTGGTCGGTCATTGGATGGGTGACCAAAAATTTACGATCCCGAGCTCCTCCGTGCTTCGGAAGGCACGTTAAACAGTTGGTCCCGGCTGCATCTGCAGTCGTTAGCACCTACCAATCCGCACTGGGCCCGCGTGGTGAGTCATGGCCCAATCACCCTATGCCATCCTAAGAAAGGCCTGTGCCCCAGCAGTGGGGACATTAATAGGCTGGTAATAAATGGGTTTGGGTTTAAAATGTTTTTCATTAACAATGTGACCTAGGTTGCCAGAATACCACCTAAGATCTGAAACACCGCTATGCTTGTTAAAATACAAATTATCTGCGTGGGACAGCTGTAAGGTAACAGATCTAAGCTTTTCTGTAGCTCCCAGTTTAGCATCAACTACATATTATAAACACTCAATAAATCAACCAGATTGTAATCTAATCACTTAATCTCTACCACCATCTCCTCAATTTGAATCAATATAAATATTAATTTTTTTAAGCAACTCTTAATTGTGTGTTACTTCTTAATTATATTTTGTGTGATTTAATATAGCAGCCGTTTATTGATCAATCATCACTTAATTACTTGTTTATTAATCAATATTAAGCAACTTACTTTTAAGGCATGTATTCTTACGTATAGGATTTAATATAAAGAGGGACAGGCGACCAACGTTTAAGGAAATAGGAAAAATACCATATTCACAACAGTATAGCTACTATACTATTTTACTTATTTTTGCGGCAAAAAGTAGGCTATATCTAGGGTTGCCACCTTTATTTGTCGAAATAAAGTACATTGGATATTAAAGGTAGAAAAAAAAGTACATTATGTCCATAATAAAGTACATTTTATTCCACTTTATTAGTAAGCTTAAAAATATGATTTACGTTGCT
The DNA here is from genome assembly GCA_902850365.2 of Chilo suppressalis. Classification (NCBI taxonomy): domain Eukaryota; kingdom Metazoa; phylum Arthropoda; class Insecta; order Lepidoptera; family Crambidae; genus Chilo; species Chilo suppressalis. Next base: position 3,084,202 of record OU963907.1, read on the forward strand.
ACTAGCAACTTTTAATAAATAATTTGCGGCTACTGTAGTTTTTTTCCGCAATGGGAAAGGCCATGATACAAAGGCCCAAAGGTACGAAATAAATACAACCACGAAAATGTTGCAGGAATTAGCTAAGAGCAACATATTCATACTTTCTGTCCGTTTTAGGCAAAAACTCTTCCTATCAACCTATGTTTGTATATTTTATGTAAAATTAATCCGCGAGTAATCAAATCACATTAAATAAAGTATTTTCGCGTACTTTATTGTTGGCATAAAGTATAGAGTACAATGACCCGAAATAACGTACAATACCTTACCCTAGCTATGTCATTCTCAAAGGTTCAATTATTTTTCTTACTAAAATTAAGACGTGGAAATCCATAATTACTTTCGCATACACAATTTAACACAGGAATAAGGTAAAGTTATTTAATTACAACTCCAAATAAATATTTGAACATTGTAATAGGGTATTTGAGAAGTTTTAGAAAACGTTCTCACGTTATTTACTAATGTTTATAGAGTCCGTAAAAAGTGGATATTCATCATTCTGTTGTGTATTTCTGTAAAAATAATCAAATCAAAAACTCCATTTACAAGTTGCCGCGAAAACGTTTATCTGGACAATATGGCGTCTTACTAGTGACGTCACACGACTGTTATTAAAACGTCAAACGATACAATGTAATGTCACTTTAACCGGAAGTTTACTTGCGTGTGACGTCATTTTAGGCTCCTCCAATCCCAAGCGTTTTGGGTCACGTGACAATAGACAAGAAAACTATTAACTTTATGGTGGGTTTTTAGTAAAATTATGAATATTTTTCTGTAAAAATAGTAAAAACTTCTGCCAATATTCATTCTATATACAGATGCTAACAATTAGCACTTTATTTTGAATACTGTCAAATACCCTATTCTGATAACATATTTGCTGAAAAAAATACAGAGATTTTTTCATTTACTACTTACTAACATGACTTATTAAAAGTCCACAGTCGTTAAACAAACGTAATTAAACTGTAGACATAACTGTTCCAATTTTTATTTTATCAAAAAGCACGTACTTAACTGGGGGGCCATTAGCGATGATAAAAAAGTGTTTTCAATTACAAAAATAGATAGATAGATAGATAGATAAATCATTTATTCCCATCAGTACAGCACACAAATTCAAGTAAAAAAATAGAACAATTAATTACTAGGTATGTAACTGTGTGCCGCAACGACAGAAAAAGGCAAAAACTCAGCGATACCTTTGCTCTAAGAGCAAAGCACTGGTTTTCAGTTCTGCCTAGAAAGCGCGTAACGTGAAACGACATCGACGTGACGTGATTAATTTATTATTAGGAGAATTAAATTATATAAAATACATAATTCATCCAAAGAATCAATAAACATTACCTTACAAATTTACCAGCTCATTCGATAAGACGTCTAGACGCATCATCAATTCATAAATAAATAAACTGATATATTATTTTATGAATGTGGCTTAGGCAATTCAGATGGTGATATTACTTGGCGTCAAAGTAATGGTTATTGGCGAAATTCCGAGATAGCTAATGGACCGCCTGCTTCTATCTGGTCTGAGATTAATTAATTTATGCAATAGGTACACATTTAAAAATGTATTATCCGGTCACAATTAAATACATATTGATTTTTTTCTGTTGGTGCGTATCACTGCGGACGAACGGAAAAGTTGGGATGCTTTTTTTAGCATGTCATCATCATCATCAGCCTATTACTGTCCCCACTGCTGGGGTACAGTCCTTCCCTATGAATGGAATAAGGGAGATTGGACCATGACCCACGACGCGGGCCCAGTGCGGATTGGCGGGTGCTAACGACTGAAGATGCAGCCGGGACCAACGGCTTAATGTGCTTTCCTAAGCCCGCCAATCCGCACTGGGCCCGCGTGGCGGGTCATGGCCCGATCTTTCTATTCCATTCATAGGGAAGGGCTGTGTCCCTGCAGTGGGGACATTAATAGGCTGATGATGATGATGATGATGATGATGATTAACAGTTGCATATGACTTTTGTGTTCTTGCAGCTACTTAGCGTGTATAGAAATATTCCTTTATAACGTTTTAATGACACGCCTTATGTAACATCAGAGAAATCAAATACTACAGGTAGAATAGAAGTCTTACTAATCTCAAACTCTCCCGCTATATTGGCAATGAAACTGTACGCAATTAAGATCAAATTGATTTTACCAACTGAAATTCTTTATCACGTACCCGCTCAACTTCCTGACACGAATCCATTCACTTATCTCGATTAACTATTGCTATTATTTCCAGCTAAATCCTGTGCGACAAAACCTAATGACATATCGAACAATTAGTCATTAACACAACCACAATTTGTCAAGCTGACAAGCTTGACAAATTTGCATGTAACAGCATGAATGGAACTCCAGCTTCACGCTTTTACGCGTCACTATTCGAGTTATTCGTGTGTGTTAATTATAACTTTTGAATATACGGGTGGTCTGATACTTTTATAAATACCGATATTTTAAGTTTAACCAAACATCAAAATTGAATTCTGAACCAGTAATGGTAAATTATGGCAGAACTGATGGACGTTGGAGCCGGAAAGTTCTTGAGTGGAGACCGCGACTCGGTAAATGCAGTGTAGGACGCCCTGAGACAAGATGGGATGATGATATTCGTAGGCTGGCTGGAGTGGGCTGGATGAGAGTAGCACAAAATCGGGAGCAATGGCGTGCATTAGGGGAGACCTATGTCCAGCAGTGGACGAACATGGGTTGATGATGATGAATGGCAAATTACTACCATACTATGATGAGTCTTTCAATTTCAGGTAAAAAGAAAAAAACTAAAATGCCAAATCCAGCGACAGTGAACTGTGTGTATGCTAGGTTTCCAAGTTAGTTTTGATGGTTTCGGTGCCATTAATCTAAGACTCGATTTCGTAATGATTTGCGCGTTCAGTCTGGGAATGTGAAATTATTGCAACTTTTGAAATGGGACGTAAATATTTCTAAAGTTTCTCCGTGCTAAAGAAGTCAATTTTAACCAAACCATATTGAAAATACATCTATCTGAAATTCGCCAATCACCTCGCTTCACCTTAATATAATTTGTCCGACAAGTCTATTCAATGAATCCTATGAAGTGTTAATTAATTAAACATGTTAATTAATCAGTTGGGTGGGTCCTATTGATGACTCGGCTTGATTAACAAACATTGCGTCAAGTATTTGCATATTCTGATGACATAATTTGATCGTCTCTACAAAACTACAGTTCCGGTTGTAACAATTCTTAATATTGACTGGGCAATATCTAAATTGCAACATACTAAGGAAAATACATTTTTAATTTGTGAAATAGGTAAGCTTTTGTTATCTCCATAAAGTTTTGGATTTCTTCACACTATTTTGATGTCTAATACCAATAGTATCAGATTTTAAAAAAATCTGGTATTATTGGAATTAGGCAAATTGTCGTGAAAGGGACATTATTTAATACCCTAAAGGAGTCCTTTCCTCCTGAGGAGCTCGATGGCGCAGGTGGTTAGCGCGTTTGGCTGCGATAGTTGAAGTTAAGCAACTTTCGCAGTGGTCGGTCATTGGATGGGTGACAAAAAACATCTATCTCGAGTTCCTCCGTGCTTCGGAAGGCACGTTAAGCCGTTGGTCCCGGCTGCATCTGCAGTCGTTAGCACCCGCCAATCCGCACTGGGCCCGCGTGATGGGTAATGGCCCAATCTCCCTATGCCATCCATAGGGAAGACCTGTGCCCCAGCAGTGGGGACATTAATAGGCCGATGATGAAAGGAGTCCTCCCATAGACATTTTCAAATTGTATAAACACCGGAGAAGTCATATTTTAAGTGGGTACACGCAAGAATAAATAAAATTGTGGGTGGAAAAGCATGGGCCTTGGTTACTGGTTTCAATTCTATCGTTTTTACAGCTTCGTATGGCATAATTAAATTTCTTTTATTTTTACGTCCGGTGTCGAGCGATTACCTGAAGAACTAAAAAAGCGTTAACGGAAAAAATGGAAATAATTGGACGTGGTCTTGGTCAAAAGGCACACCGAGTCAGAAGTGTAATAATATATGTAGGTGTACGGGCAAACCCGTACAATTCTATATGTTTTAGTATTTTGCTAACGCTTAAGGACCTTTTATGCCTTTAATTACTTTAATTAAACAGTAGCAATCAATTACTCGTACAAACAACATCGTTTTATCATTTATCATAACAACATTTTCGGGACTATTTTTCGGGCACTATCATAACAGTATCAATCAACTTAAGGTGTCCCAGACATAAGATACGCGTTTTTTTATAAACCAATATGACTGTTCTCTGAATTAAGACTACAAATTAAAAAAAATGGAAGAGCTTATCTCTACTTTATTGCATGGTTTTGACACATGGAAGTACATACACTTGCGTTTATCTGTTTCGATCTATATCTGTAGGTCGTCCAATCTATAAATGCGCACCTCTCATAATTTATATTTCTAATATTAAATTAATTAATGCATAAATATCGATACAATACATACATAATATATTAAATTAATTAATGCATAAATATCGATACAATACATACATAATATATGTATTTCCCCTCACCATTATGAACCATGCACATGTACAGTTTTAACAATACGTCATTTCTACCTTTTAATAGTGACAAAGTTCAAGTCTCTGTGAATATTAACTCAAACGACGTTGTTATCGGCACAAAGGATATGTTTACAGGTAAAAGCTGTTAAAATGTAATTAACTCTATTAGTAATATCTCCATTAGTAATCGTCTGTACTTTAAAATATTCCCCGCGCCGTGCAACGATATCTGTTTTTTTTAGCCACGACAGAGCTTATCGATTTCATTCTTAAATAATAGCACATATTTTAGATTATGGCAGATTTGTAGATTAGTAAATTATTATGTTCCGCCATATCTTTGCGATTATGGTAAGCGGTTTTTCCTTTCCTTTTCAACAATTTCGTTATTTTCTTTAGGCATCTACCATCGCCAACATCTTTACCTACTCGCCCTTTCTTAGTCAAGGCTGACTTCTTATCAGGGTCCCTCATTACAATTTCACATTATTTGTTGTCAGTTGGCCTCTTAATCTCTCTGTCACTAACACTTTAATCAATCTTTGTTCTAATGCAATCACTCTTCACTTCATTTATTTTCATCACTCTGCATTATTAATCATCTCTGCTGCAACTTTCATCGGTCTATTTTAATATACTCAGCATGCTATATATAACAGTTCCTGGTACTTCAGAGCCGAATATAGTTTTTTATTTTGTCAAAGTTGGCATAGAAATTTATAACTGCTTCCCTGTTACCCGTCTGATAGTAAGTGGTTATCTAATAACACTACATTAGTAGACTTTTACCCCCTTATTAATATACAAGGAATAAGTGTTGACTAGTTACGCCATGTTTTATGCATGTCACTCAAATTCCATTTGTCATTCAATAGATAGAGACAAAAAATGGATTAACTAAACCATGCGTAGTTTTCGCTGATTAATAAGGGGGTAAAGGTTTATACCTACCTACGTTTACTTAACTTTCGGGTTTGACGTATCTTCGACTCCTTCGAATAAATTACAACAAGATACAAAATGATATTATTTGGTTTGTTTATGTTAATTTTGTTGTTAGGCAAACGCATAAAATCGATTATTGTAGTATTGTTTATAGGTGGAAATGTCTTCCCAGTGAAGTGGCGCACGCTAAGGTGCGTCGATCCTGAGACGCCCCCATATGGACGTAGGAGGGTACCGGGGGGTTTTAGTGGAGTAGGATTAGTGTGCCCTTCCGCACTGGTCCTGCTTGAGTAGGGTCGGCACTGTTGCCCGTGCCGGCGAGCCCCACACACGCCGTGCGCCTAGTCAGCGTCACGGTATGGTGCGTAACTGCATTTCCCCTCGTCACAAATAAAAAAAAAGGTGGAAATGTCTTAAATTTATTTGGTTATTTTCATTTTCCTTCATTCTATGATTTCTCATTTTGATCATAAACTTGATGACTACACGGATGGCGCCTCCGCGAATATTTGTAAAATGATTCACAGATAATATTAAGTGTATCATTCCGATAATTTCAACGTTATCATTGTAAGAACATTGAAAATCATTCTATGCATTCTCACGATTTTATTAATTGTAGGTTTAAAGGAGTTACGACTGCGCATTTGAAAGTAATTTTTAACTATTATTTCTAATACTTACTTGAAATTTCAAAAGTTCACTGTTTTGTTTGCCACTTTTTCAAATTTTTAGACTGGGCACATAATTTTAGGCCTAGATTTGGACATGGGCTGACATTGGGTTAATTTAGAGTTTTTTTTTTTAATATTGAATTCGATGTTTAGGATCTTGCGTTCAGTTAAAACTGCTGTTAATATATTTTTTTACATTCTACACCTTAATCTGTTACAAATAAAATTAAACACACTTTTTTAATATTACCTTGTATTTCTTATCAAACAGTACCCTTAGTGCGAGTTTTACAATTACGAAAACTATGATAGTTTTCATGAGCTCGCACTCGTACTAAGGGTACTGATTTTATTGTTTTCGTTGCAATACAAATGAATAGTGTTTAAATTATATCATTAAATCATTTGCGTCTTCATAAATTTTAAGTATATTTGGTTACTTTTCACCGAAATGGATATAGAACTTTTACAATTACGAAAACTATAATAGTTTTCGTGAGCTCAAACTCGTACTAAAGGTACAGTATTCTTTCAAATTATTTACAATATTGATATATTGTCATGCCGAGAGGCTGTTATCTAAATTGCCTGCTATTTTTATTTTAGAATGATTCTTTTTATTTACCTACATTATTTGGTCCAGTGTCCAGTCTTCTAGTTGCGAAATGGAAGAAGCATTAATGGCTGTAGCTAGTGAAGTGAGACCACGACTGTTTCATCTTATTTCAAACCAATGACAGTGATCCGTCAATGGTCACGTAGTGATTGGCTGCAGATGAATGGGTGTGGCAACTGCACATGCGTAAAGAGATCCGCCGCCATCTTTAATGGACATTTAATCACGATTTTTATTATGCCTTTTTATTATTACAATGTTAGCAACCGCCTTATAAGCAAACTTAACTTAGGTACGAGCAGTTTCTTTAAATAATGTAAGTAATTGGATGAATTCATAGTGCATGGCGCTTCGGCCTTATTGCTCTATGTAGGAATTCTTTAACAGAATTATTCCATTTTCATGCGCACTGGTAAATAGAATTCATGCGCGCTGGTAAATATGATTCATGCGCGCTGGTAAATGTGATTTTAATAATAATTTGTAAAGGTTGATCTATACAAATTCCAATAATTCTTTAATGTCCTCATTATAAAATAAATTACGTCACCTCGTAGCTTTAGAAAGGTTAGCAGACTGTAAAAGACACACACAAATTACTCCCTGTCTCATTAGTGTCTTATCAGGTGTGTTGACCCCAGGCTTATGATAAGTCCAGTGTCTCATCAGATGTGTTATCCCTCGGCCTATGATGAGTCCAGTGTCTCATGAATAACTTATTAGGTGTGTTGTCCTCAGACTTACAATGAGACTGGTGTCTCATTAGTGACTTAACAAGTGTGTTGTCCTTAGACTTACAATAAGACTGGTATCTCATTAGTGACTTAACAGGTGTGTTGTCCCCGGGCTGGTGATGAGTCCAGTATCTCATTAGTGACCTATTAGGTGTGTTGGCCTCAGATTTACAATTAGACCGGTGTTTCATTAATGACTCATCAGATGTGTAGTCATCAGACTTACAATGAATCCGGTACCTCATTAATGACTTATCAGGTGTGTTGTCCCCGGGCTTATGATGAGTCCAGTGTTTCATGGGTGACTTATAAGTTATGTATTGTTCACAGGTGTGCGATGAGTCCGCGACGGTGGTAGAAGCCAGGAGGGCGGCCGGATGCGGCCCGCGCGCGCCCGTCCGCCCGCCGCCTCCGTCACCTAGCCGCCGCGCCGCGTCGCGACTATGCGCATGGCAAGCGCCCTGCCCACTCTGCTCGCGGTGAGTACAGTACCCGATGTCGATGAGTCCACGTTGGTGATATAAGCCAGGAGTCCAGCCGGAAGCGGCATCGCGCGCCCGTCCGCCCGCCGCCTCCGTCACCTAGCCGCCGCGCCGCGTCGCGACTATGCGCATGGCAAGCGCCCTGCCCACTCTGCTCGCGGTGAGTACAGTACCCGATGTCGATGAGTCCACGTTGGTGATAGAAGCCAGGAGGCCAGCCGGAAGCGGCATCGCGCGCCCGTCCGCCCGCCGCCTCCGTCACCTAGCCGCCGCGCCGCGTCGCGACTATGCGCATGGCAAGCGCCCTGCCCACTCTGCTCGCGGTGAGTACAGTACCCGATGTCGATGAGTCCACGTTGGTGATAGAAGCCAGGAGGCCAGCCGGAAGCGGCATCGCGCGCCCGTCCGCCCGCCGCCTCCGTCACCTAGCCGCCGCGCCGCGTCGCGACTATGCGCATGGCAAGCGCCCTGCCCACTCTGCTCGCGGTGAGTACAGTACCCGATGTCGATGAGTCCACGTTGGTGATAGAAGCCAGGAGGCCAGCCGGAAGCGGCATCGCGCGCCCGTCCGCCCGCCGCCTCCGTCACCTAGCCGCCGCGCCGCGTCGCGACTATGCGCATGGCAAGCGCCCTGCCCACTCTGCTCGCGGTGAGTACAGTACCCGATGTCGATGAGTCCACGTTGGTGATAGAAGCCAGGAGGCCAGCCGGAAGCGGCATCGCGCGCCCGTCCGCCCGCCGCCTCCGTCACCTAGCCGCCGCGCCGCGTCGCGACTATGCGCATGGCAAGCGCGCTGCCCACTCTGCTCGCGGTGAGTACAGTGCCCGATGATGCCATCTCCTCCGGAGATGGGCGTTCTCCCCTTCCTCGCGCTTCCACCCTGTACCCGTAGCTTTCGGCCAGAAAGTCAGCCTCGAGCTCCCAGGCTGGTGTCCCCGCCAGTACACAGGCTGCCGCTCCGGAAACAGTGCGGTACCCTCGTAGCCATGGCCCTTTGTGACTTCCTCAGTAAGGCCCTGGTTTCGCGGTTCAGGGCCTCATTCCAAATTGGGGCCCCGTACAACGCCATGCCCCTGACGACGCCCGCAAAAAGTCGTTTGCAGGAAGCGCTGGATCCTCGACTCGACTCTGACTATGCGCATGGCAAGCGCCCTGCCCACTCTACTCGCGGTGAGTACAGTGCCCGATGTCGATGAGTTCACGATGGTGATAGAAGCCAGAAGGGCGGCCGGATGCTTCCAGCTCTCCCGTCCGTCCGCCGGCTTCGTCACCTAGCTGCCGCGCCGCGTCGCGACTATGCGCAATGGCAAGCGCCCTGCCCACTCTGCTTGCAGTGAGTACAGTGTCCGATGTCGATGAGTCCACGTTGGTGATAGAAGCCAGGAGGGTGGCCTGATTCGGCAAGCGTGCCCATCCGTCCGCCGCCAATGGATGCGAAGAACAACATAAATTAAAAAATAACTGGGCACCCATCTGATGATTGACTTTTGCAAAAATTGCTTAATATCCACAGTTGCAGACCACATTCCTATTAATGCTGATTTATTTATTGAACCTTTTAATAAATAATTTTATACGTTACTGGGTACCTGTCTAACTTCAATTTTGCAATGATTACAGTAGTTAATACCAAACGCGGCTCAATTACGGGACGCGACAAGGAGCCTCTAGATTTTCTGGTGATAAAGTTGTTACTTGTTATTAGACAAGGGGACTGTTAAAATAGTAGGTGCGTTATAAGATATTCTATCATACTAATATTAAAAATGTAAAGTATGGTTGTTATTCAATCACGCAAACATGGCTGTACGGATTTGGATGAAATTGTACGGATTTGGATGGAGTTGACACACACAGTTTGTTACCTAGGTTGACACATCCAATATTTTTTTTATTTGGAAAATAAGGTTAGGATCCTGAGGGATACTCAAATACCTTAAGTTAACGCGGACAATGTCGCGGGCGGTCGCTAGATTACACTAATAACATCAAATCTATACATATAATAAAATGGTAGGAAAGTCAAAACCGTACATTGAATATTTTTTTAAAAGAATAATAATCTATAATCGATACCGGAACCAAAAATATAGTTTTTAGAATTTTTTGTCTTTTGGTCTCTTTGTCTATATCCGGGATAAACTCAAAAAGTACTGCATTGATTTACTTCAAATTTGGCACGAATATTATTTAGAAGTCGGGTCAGCATATAGGCTACATATTATCATGCTATCACCTACGGGGAACGAGCAGTGAACCTTTATTTCTAACTAACTCCACGCGTACGAAGTCGCGGGCGACCGAATAAAATCCATCTCATCACAACATAATATATTCGCCTTTATTTTTATTCACTCACAAACTTTCGCCTTTATAATATTATTAGTGTTAAAGTTTGTGTGTGAGTGTGTATGTTTGTTACTTCTTCACGTCTAAACGACTGGAGCAATTTTAATGAAATTTGATAGGGAGTTAGCTGACGCCCTGGATTAAACGTAACCCTATTAAAACGTTTTACTGCGGGAAATTATCCCTAATAAACTGCGGGTAACATCGCGGGGTACAGCTAGTTAAAAATAAACACCGAAATGGTACTCGCATGTACCAACTTTTTCCCCTTTTGAGATTAAATTCCTGCATGTGCAACGAGGAGAAACGTAATTATACTAAATATTTGAGTAGATCTAAAGAAATTATTACTAGAAAAAGTTCCATGCATACCAGGCAGCAGACGAGACTCGAACCAGCACCCTTCGCTATCCGGGCGAATGCACAAACCATTATGACGACCTCTGTGTGGATTGTACGCCGGGTTTCATGGTGTCGCCGACTCGGGAGGTCCCGGGTTCGAATCCCGGTGGGGGCAGATGTTCGTGTGATGAATACGAGCATTTGTACTCCAGTCATGGATGTTTAATATATATTTCTTTATAAATATACTTATATATGTACAGCATATGTATTCTATCCTTTACCCTAGTCACGGTAATATTATCTATACAGTATTCTATCTTCACACAAACGGTCGGAAAGCGTGTCATACCTACGCCACTCGAGTACGCGCGGCACCCGGTGGGCATCCAGTCGCGAATATGCCGCAGCGACGACCGAACGGTCTGAATTGTTTAAGCAGTTATCCATGCTTAAACGTTTGTTTTGTGAATATTTGATTGAATTAAGTAGATACTTACATAATTTAATATGGCAAAGAGCAATAGTCGATATTGTACTGTTTTTGGTTGCTTGAACTCTTCAATAATTAAACTTTTTATACGAATGCGTATTTATTATACTATAATATTTAATAATAAAGCTTTTCGTACGTCTCAGTCGAGGCCTAAATATTTTTCTATCTCAAATCTATTTTTTTTATTAAATATTACACTTAAAATAACACACTTCGTCCACAGCATTCATTCATTCACAGCTTTTTTTTACTTATGTAATAAAATATTTACAATCACAAAACTAGAAAGAAACTCAATTATGTAGATGAAATTAAAATACTGTAGGCGGTCAGCCCTACCGCGTGGATGCGCCCCGCTCGGCCGTAGGCAGTTATTTCAAGGACAGGGCCGAGTCACAATACTGTATAGATAATATTACCGTGCCCTAGTATCCCATAACAAAAGCCTTACAGTGCTTACTTTGGGGCTAGGCTAATTGTGTGTTTAAAAAAAATGCTACGGCGGCGCGATATTTCTCTATAATTTCTTAGGCTGCAAGACTATTGGAGTTGTCATATTTTTAGTTCGAAAGAAACTCAAATAACTACTTGTCAGGATTATTACGTTAAATTTATTCAAATAAAAATGCTGAATATTTTGATGCAATGCAATAAATTAATCAAATTACGTAAGTACGTAATTTGATTAATATGGGTAAGTACCCACTACATTAGAGTCGAAAAATGTTAAGTCATTTAAGCTCATTAAGTGCCAGTGACAAATCTTTACCTGCCAATAGTTATGTAATTTTGATTATTTTTACGTAATCCGCTGATTCATGGATTATGAAATACTTACACATCATAAATAAAATATCAAAACCCCTTATTAATAAACAAACAATAAGCTTGGATGTGTTACTCTATGTTTTGTCTCTGTTCATTGAATGACAAATGGCACATGAGTGAAATGAACAACCACATCGTAGCTAGTCTAAGCTTATTCATTTCATTCACTCATTCATTCTTCATCATTCATTCATACACCATTCATCATTTATTCATTCATCATTCATTCATTTATTCGTCTTATACCTCGTTTATTAATGAGGGGTACGAGTTTTAGGTAAGCACTCTGTGTAACTAAATTTGATATTATGACAATATTAATTTTAAATCATTTTTATGGGTAACTAGCTGACCCAAACTTCGTACAGCCATAAAAATAGGGGCAGGTGATAAAAGTGAAAATTTAGAGTTGTATTTTTTTTAATAGGGGTGTGTAACGTAGTGTTCTATCAATTTCCTGGGATAACGTTCCTTCTAAATCATATGAGAACTCTACGTTACAATACCCAATAGTTTGAAATTTGGCGCGAAGGCACATTGTAGGTTTCAGAACATTACGTTACAGGTGGAAAACCATTATCACTTAAGGATATGAAAAATGGATAGTAGCCGATTCTCAGACCCACGGAAATTGCATATAAAATTTCATAAAAATCGGTCTGGCCGTTTCGGAGGAGTATGTTAACTAACATTGTGACACGAGAATTTTATATATAAGATTATAGATAAATAGATACGTTGTTGAACGCACAGCCTAATGAAATATTATATCAAATATTAATAAAATCTTTACAAACATACATATTATGTTTTTGACGTTTCCTTCCAGTATGTATTACTTTTATTTTAATAAGTCCCTAGTTCGAATCCCAATATGGAAGGACATTTGAATGAGAATGAGCAAAAGATTAGTTCCTAAATTATAGTTTTTTATATTTATTAAAGTATTTAATATACACATAGTTTCCAAAGTATCTACAAGCTCTGTTTTGTTTTGAACTACAGAATGCTATGAGTCGTCCGGATATATATAACATATTTAAATTTTGTATGTTACATTTCCTTGCTCTTTTTAATTAGGCTTACAAAACTCGTTTTCTTAATGAACAACACATGAACCAAATATACATACAAAAGTGTTAAACTACATTGAAAACTACTCGAAGTAAGCACATCATGCGTAGTGACAAACTTAAAAATTTAATATTTTATTATTTCGAAATAAAAAAGATTCCGGATGTACATCAAAGCTGTGTTTATACTTATTCGAAGTGTATATACACATATATATACCTATGGCTTTTCCAAGAAGAGATCCCTAAGGACCTTTATCGCTGAGGACTTAGAATCACAGAAGATGTCCAAATTATCTCTGATAGAGTTATACATATTTTATGACAAACACGATAAAGCGATGAGTGATGACCGAGTCTTGTCCTACACAAAGGCAGTGTGAATGTAACCTACTGTCCATTCGTGGGACATTAAATTTGATGAGTTCTAGTATTTCTGGAGAGTCAATATTTTTCTGGTATAATGGTCACGATAACTAGATTACATATTAGTTGTTGTTAGTGGCTGTAATTATTGCAAATATGCAAAATATAAATATTCGGTTATTGTACTGAACAGTCGTCTTTAATTGAATTATCAACTACAAAGTAAAGACAGTTACAATGTAGTTATAATTTGTTTTTTTTTTTAAAGCTATCTAACTGCTCGATGTTTAAATCTAAAGAAAAGATTACTAGAAAAAATTCCACGCGGACCAAGACGCGGGTTCGAGTCCCGTCTGCTGCCTGGTCCGCGTTGATTTTTCGAAGTGAAATTTCTTGTCTTGGGGTTGGGGGGTAACCTGGAGAATACGTTACGCGTTACAAAAAGTGTGTTCGGGCGAGGGGAACGGGAGTCGAGTGGGGGATAAAGCGCAGTGCGCGCGCACATTTTCTACCTCTCTTTCTCTTATAGCTAGTAAATGAAATATGTATATGTACATATACATACATGTATATATTGTACACACATATATATATATGTGCAGCTAAAGAAGTTTCACTATAGTCGTGTGGTCACAAGCACACTCGTTTTATTATTTCTAGTAATATTTTTTTCAGTTACAATGTAGTTTAATATTTACTATCCCTAGGACTAAAGCCACGAAATACTATGAAGTAAACTGTCCAATTAAGGTATAAGTACTAATGTAACAGGTTATCGCATCTGGCGCACAACTAAGTACCATTATTGTTCCAGAAACGCAGACTAAGTGATGGCGTAACTTTAGCAATAATATTTTAAAGTTGCTTAACTTTCGTATCTTCGCTTCGAAATCTTAGGATAGTAAAATACGAGATGACTAACTGAAAGCTAAAAATATGACCTGAAACCCTTTATTTTATCTACCTTAAGATTTTTTTTAAGCATTTAACTGCTTGATGTTTAAATCTAAAGAAAATATAACTATAAAAAAAATCCATGCCGACCAGGCAGCAGACGGGACTCGAACCCCACCCTTCGCAATCCGGGCGAATGCACTGACCAATTATGCTACCGCGGCCCTGACGGCCGCGTCGAAATTCCTCTAGCCATTCTTAAGCTGCAAGGCAGCGCCAATTCTTCGCATTGTAGGTAACCCACAATGTCAAATGAATACTTTTACAATATTAAACATTTGAAAGAAGAAATAGCAATTATAGTTATAATTTTATTATCTTATATTATATTTATTATTATCAAGAACACAAAAAAAACAGATAAAAACCACGCACCAAGTAATTTTTCATTCAGTTGAGATTTTCTTCGAATTTTAAAGTCATCTTAAGGTTTTTTTGATTTTTTTCTAGTAAACTTTTCTTTAGATTTAAACATCTAGCAGTTAAATGCTTAAAAATAAATGAAAACATAACGATAATGTTCTTGTTTTCTTTTCATTTTAATTAATGTTAAACGATATGGTATAAATGTTGTGTATATCTATAATTGGCAAACATATGTGAACAGTATAACCATCCTCTATATATTATGAATGTCTTGTATATTATGCTGTTGACAATGTATCTGTAAATAAATAATTTTTTTTTTTACCTACTTTATCGTTCCGCACGAACCATTTACTCTTTATTTCGCAAATTGGAATGCAACATATCAACTGAATAGATCATCGGACAAATGCCTACGATCACGCAGCACGGCTCTAATACACTTCAGTCCGCTACGAACCTTTGCCAACACTAGTCGCTTTTAAAAAGTTGAAGATCTAGCCTACGCGCTGTCAAATTCGCGCGGGAAAAACTTCGACCAAGAGACCGAGACATCGAACTTCGGAGGTGTTCCGAATTCGAAAGTGACAATTTCAAAAAGTGTTGCCTGTTTTGAAAAAGTTTTTTTTTTATTATAAAAACATCAGTGTAATATTTACAGTGTTAATTAATGTTGAGTTGCTTGCATCTCAATTCGAACAGTATTAATGTAACATTTTCAAATGAACGGCACAGTTGACCTCAAATTTTATGTATGATTTATTCAAGTCCTTGGACAAATTTATTTTTGCTCATGGCAATTAGAATGGTAAGTGGTACAATTTTATGTTTGTTTTGTGGAAAAATGACGTGTGACGACATGACGTCTCGGTTTGAAATTCAAATGAACGGCTCGTTTAATTAAATGTTAATTTAATTGCTTCATCTATTTAGGAGCCGGTTGCCTTATCGCATTTTGTCATTAACAGTTTTCTGGTTAAGTTAAAAATCGTACTCTTAATGGCGGGCGTAAGTTATCATGGTTTCATCGATTTCCGATAATGCTATGGGAATGCATTGAAACATTAAAAAACAGCAGGCAGCCTCTTAAAATTTACACTATCTTAGTCTTTTCTTCCTCGTTATAAAAAAACTGCGTTTAAAGAAACATAATATCCGTTTCTTCTAAAATTTTGCCTCACATTCAAATTAAATGAAAAGAAAAATGCTGAAATGAAACTCTGCCAAAATTTTGGCGCAAAAAGCTTCTAGAATTTTCTTGTTTTAGTTATGGTCGTACTTATAAGACCTACTTGGATAAGATTCATAATCCACAAGTAAGAATATTGAAAAGAGTTATCTCGCCCAATGTAAAACAACAATTAACCTCAAAGGAAAGGTTATTTAAATTTTGTAACATACTGCCAGTTAGCGAACAGTCCACATCTCTTATCTATTAGACAAGTCCGTCCGTCCGTCCGTCCGTCCGTGGTGCTGTTTCAGCGGCCAAACCGTAAGAGATAGATATAGAGAATGTTTAAGTTATAAGTTAAGAATAGTCTGATAAGACTACAAACCGGATGTGAGTAACGTAGCACTTCCGGTTTTCGAGAAATCACGTGATTTCTATTTCAAACGAAACCACACGAAATCTCCGAAGTTCTCAATTAGTTAAATACATTTTTTTTTTTGGTGAACATTTGGTTCACTGGTTTGCTAGTTTCAACTTATTAAGGGAGAATTCTTCAATACTTCTATTAGAAAACCCATTATTCACGATAAAAGTACCCGGGCGATCACTCGCGGCTTGCTAGCCACGACAACGGCAATCAACATCTACGGCAGACGCACTGTAGATTACTTGTTACCTCTTCTAATGAAAACAATATAAAATGTAAACTTAAAATGTAGTTTTTAAATAATATTTTATGTGACAATGATGAATTATGTTGTGCGGCGAACTGTGACGCATCATTCAAACTTTAGTGGTTTTTTGATGTGTTCTTAATGTAAAAATATATTGATTAGATATTTTTAGAAATAAATAAAAAAATGAATTAAACTTTTCCGGCACTTATGATACAAAACCTAGTAATGAGGAAACCCGGCATGGAATTACATTTTCATCGAATTAATATGTACACAATCCCAAATCCTAGACCTAGTATTTAGTTCCCTTTTTTTTTGTCTATGTTTTATTTCATGTACCATTCTGCTTCACTAATTTCATGCTGTAAAGCCCAATAAAATGATTTTCTTTCTTTCTTTCTTTTATGTAAGCAATCTTTGTTAAAAATCTTGCACCTTACGATATAATTGTTCTTGGGTATAATATATAAAAGCCACACCCACAAAAGAAAATTTAATAAAAATAGTCAATGCTACGTACAAAGTATTAAAATAATGAAATAAGAAAAACAGTACCTATATTTTCATAAAAAAATACAGACATAATAGTCCTACGTCACAATTTCTCATGCGGTCAATTGTTGATTCATCAAAATGTCACTTTTTCCCTATTAATCTCATACAAAGGACAATAAAGTGACCTGTAAAAACAATCATACTTTTAAGAAACTTGATATGGAAAATCGACACTTATTCCCATAACACAAGAGTGAAACTTTATATCAACAAAACCGCTTCCGAATCTATAAAAGCTTAGGTGTGTGCGTATGTTTGTATGGCCTATAAAATAATAAAATCTAGAGCTCACTCAACAGAAACATTAAACGTTTGTAAAGTCCGTTCCGATGGAGCCAATGCGGAAATATAATATGAGGGAACGCTTTCGATATTGTTGCTTATAATAATAACATCAGGCAATGTTAGCTCTCGATTCTCAACTAGTAACAACAACTTGTGTTGTTACATTTTTATATTTATTGTTAGATTTCTATAAAATTATTATTACATTTCTATAAAACTCGTAAAAATATGTATGGAACACTTATATTTGTATTATTTATATTGTATGTTTGCTTAAAAACAGCAGGCACACTTTATATTTATACTATCTTCATATTTTCTTCCTCTTCATAAAAAAAACTGCGAAAAAAGAAAGGCAATAACCGTTTCTTCTAAAATTTTAGCTCACATCTACCAAATTAATTATTCGCGCAATAAGCTTGTTAATTTCAATTAAACTTAAGGTTCTCGAAGGATTTGTTGAATAGTTTAATATTTATACTACCTAAATCTAGTAAAATCATTCTAAAGAACTCTTTTCGAATGGATTTGACAGAACATTAAAACCGCATTTTTAGTGTCGGAGAACTGCTGAAATTAAAAAAATGGTTGCCTGTAAAGTCGGTTTTACGGGCGAAGATTTTACGTGACAACGTCTTTTTCTCGGTAGAATATTTATTGATATGAATATAATTAAATTGCACAATAGGAACAAGGAATTGAATGAAAATAAGAATTGCACAAATTTTAACTATAGAAATATATTTTGTTTACTAAAACATTGTACATGTAAACTTAAACTTAACACGAGAGACTCATCGTAACGTTACCGAGCGTTACACTTTTTCATAAGTGACTCCCAGCCGCAACCTAATTTAAGACGTTGTCACGTCAAAAAAAACAAATACATAACCAACATTATAGCCATCAGCATATTATTGTCCTCTGCTGCAACACAGGCATTTTATATAGACGGAATAAGAAGCCCAGACCCACCATGTTGTTCCAGTTCGAATTGGTGAGTGCTAATGTCAGCAACTCACAGTAAAATCTTGACGACATCTTTAACATAAACTGTGTGTCTATCAGTGGCTCATTTAAAATAAATGTACAAACAAAAGCTTCCGGTCAAAATTTAATTTAATAGGGATGATGACTAATTTTTAAGTTTATCAGGTAGATTATCAAAAAGTATTGGACACGTATTTTTATCTTTTTTCACATAATATAAACATTGCAGAGATATATTGATTTGAAAAGTCGCATGACGTCACGTTTGAGTACACTTATAAGTGAAAATTCACTCAAAAGTGACGTCACGAGCCCCAACTCCCAAACTTTGACGCGCTATAACTTTGTCATTTTTTGGTTGATTGCCCAAAGAAAAAATACGTGTCCATTATTTTTTGATCATCTAACTGACGGACTAAATAGAATTTCGTTTACTGTACCCCGTCATTACCCTTTCTATTATAATCATATTATAATCAACGACATTTCCTTTAAAACAAAAACTTAGCAAGTTACTTACTAATTAATACATTTTTTGTCTTCCTTTGGTCTTACATTTATTTATTGATCCAAATCGGGTGAAACATTTTCTAGAAAGAGTAACAACTAGGTACTACTAACACCCAGACACGAGACTTTAAAGAGACTTAAACACATTTAGCCAGCCGGAAAAATAAATCGGAATTACAGATTTAGCGGCACCATGAATATCAGTGAGCCAACTACTCAACCACGGAGGTCGTGAACTGTGAAACATCAATCAAAATCAATAGCTTATCAATATCTTCCAACACTAAGTTTCAGGCCTTCGCTACAGATGGAAACGGCAGAACAGGCCATAATTATTCTCCACTTTTTTATGTTGAAAGGATGGCAAGAAATGGTTGTATTTCGAAGATGCTGGCGATATCAAAAATATCACTCACGCCGTTGCCTAGCTTGCCCCAATCTCCTACTCCGTGGAGCCTTTGTTTTGATACGCTACGGAAATGCATTAAATTGCATACCACATGGCGGTTAGCTAGTTCTTCAGGGCGGTTTCCGCACTTAGTCCTAATTATTGGACCATTGTGCGTGTCTCAAAAACATTCCCGTTTATTCCAGCCAGCCTATATCGGTCCAGAAGGAAAGCAGCCTTGGTAGACTGCTGCAAGCTTCCGGAAACGATTCGGGTGACTGGAGAAGTCGTGCCCGTTGGTCGGCCACACTCCTGCATACCATAATGGCATGCTTTGGCGTTTCTTCTGCCTCCATGCATCCTCTGCATAGGGGGCTGTCTGTAACTCCTATTGTATATAGGTGTTTGTTTAGGGGACAATGACCAGTCAGGGATCCTATAATCCTGCAAAGTTTGTCCCTATTTAGTCTGGTAAGGGTGCGGGCAAAACTTTTATTTACCGCCGGAATCGCGTTTTTCGTTTGCCGGCATCCTTCACCTGTTTTCCACTCCGCCAAGTGTGATTTCTGAGTTATTTCGCGCAGCCACGTTTTAATTTGGGCCTGAGGTATGGGCAGCAAAGGTTCCGGACCATACACCTTTGTGTCTGCTCCCCTCTTTGGCGGCCATATGGCGGTTATGTAGGGTCTCCTCCTCAGAAGGGCCTACCCACTAAAACCCCAGCGATGGCCACCATCAAGCATTGTACGGGGCCTCAGGATCGAGTATCGCATCTGAGGACCCGCAGCCTTTGCTCCCCTGCTTCCACCAGGGGAGCCCCTTCTCGGGGGAGTGTTCGCAACCTCCCCGACCCACCCCCCTACGACGACACCACCCGGCCATGCGGGGGTGTCGTCCCTCCCAGGTCGCTTCCATCAGCACAAGCTCCGTCGTGCACACCAGCCACCCGCGGCAGCACATCAAGCCTTTATCTGGCCCGACGCCGCCTCCTTCGAGCGGGATCGGCCACCCCGTGGAGCCCTGCAATCTTACCGAAAGAAATACAAAACCACCAAAAGTTAGTGTTCTTTTTCCGTGGTCTTCTCTAAGGTGAAGGTTGCTTTCTCAGGCGGACGCAGATGCAGCCGAAACCTGCTTAACGTGACTTCCGAAGCTCGGAGGAATACGAGATAACAACATCAATCACCGATCCAATGGCAGGTCAATGCTAAAAGTGCTTTACTTCCAAATTCGCAGACAAAACTCACTAACCACTGCACCGCCGTCGTTTGCATCAACTAATATGAAATAATGCCACGTGGAGTTATTTTCTTGAAAAAATCTCTACTTGGGCTTATTTCATACAAGCTGTACCACGCGGTGTTACCTGCAGTTTATTAGGGATATTTTCCCGCAGCAAAACATAGCCTATGTGTTAATCCAGGGTATCAGCTAACTCCATACCAAATTTTATTAAAATCGCTCCAGCCGTTCAGACGTGAAGAAGTAACAAACATACACACTCACAAACTTTCGCCTTTAAAATATTAGTGTAAATAGTTGAAGCAAATGACTGCAGATGCAGCCGAAACCTATAGCTTAACATGACTTCCTAAGCTCGGAAGAGTTTTAGATATCAACATTGAATACCAATACGAAATATATGACGAAGCAATCACAGGTCAATGCTAAAGGTGCTTTACTTTCACGTTCGCAGACTGAACTCACTAACCACTGCACTACTAGATTCCAAAAACTCGCTTTTCTCCAATTCTGTTAACTTGTCTATTTTCTATTCCGCTATTAATACTAACGACCCTATTATCAACATAATCTCATATATCTACATATAATCTTTTTTGTGCAGTACAAAGATAGTTATTACAACTACGGTAAGGTCGTTTATTCAGTGGATAACATTTAAGGTTGACATGTGAGTCTCAGTACAAGGAAATACCTACAATAAGCCGAGCACATAAACGCCCGTTTCTCGATTTACGATTGGATTTAACGTCGAACTGAGGCTCTCGCACAGCATCTATTACGCATGTAATATTTGTTAATGACTTCTGACATGTTTACGGCCCAGAATCGTTCTGAGTAGCTGAAGCCAACACCTCGCTTTCTAACGAACACACGCGGGTTCAAGATGACATAAATCAAATCTATATATATAAAACTCAATGGTGACTGACTGACATAGTGATCTATCAACGCACAGCCCAAACCACTGGACGGATCAGGCTGAAATTTGGAAGGCAGGTAGATGTTATGACGTAGGCATCCGCTAAGAAAGGATTTTGATCAATTCTACCGCCAAGGGGATAAAATAGGGAATGAAAGTTTGTATGAAACTTTGTCAATTTTAAACCGTTCGGGCTGAGACTTTGCATGCAGGTATAAGAAGAATCATATATGAATGTTATTGTGTATAACACAAGCCTGAGAACAAAAACTGTAGTCTACGCTTCAGCTCTACACCGAAGCGAAGTGAGGGCGGGCCGCCCTCACTTCTCACAGACTTTCAAAGGCTCCAAGCTTGCAGATCTTGCATATTCTTTAAAAGGAAATGTCTAACATGACTTCTGAAATGAAGCTTGGCAAGATCTGCAAGCTCGGAGCCTTTGAAACTCTGTGCAAGGTGTCCTTACAGGTTTTCTTAGACCTCACCTACCTTCTCTAATTACATAGAGCTCGATTGCGCAAGTGGCTAGCGCGTTCGGCTGCGATCGTTGAAGTTAAGCAACTTTCGCAGTGGTCGGTCATTGGATTGTTGATCAAAAATTTATTGTCTCGAGCTCCTCCGTGCTTCGGAAGGCACGTTAAGCTGTTGGTCCCGGCTGCATCTGCAGTCGTTAGCAACTGCCAATCCGCACTGGGCCGCATGGTAGGTCATGACCCAATCTCCCTATTCCATTAATAGGGAAGGCCTGTGCCTCAGCAGTGGGGACATTAATAGGCTGATGATAAAATGAAAATTTATATTGATGGTACTTAAGCGTTTTTGATGATGAAATGAAAAGGAGATTGCTCAAATTGGCCCAAATGCACAAAAAATATTGACATACACGGTAATTCTTGGCGTAATTTATAATTTAATTTACAGTCATTAGATTTCAACGGACACCTTTGTATAATATATTTACTTTAAAAAGGACTTTTAATTTTACCGGTTTGGAAAACATACGAATCATTTTTAATGGCTATGGGTGTAGTAACACTCAGCCAAAGACTGATCGAAGTTGTTTATATAACATAAAAACAAATCTATTTTGTAAATAATCGATAAAATAAATGTTTTTTTTATTACACTGTGGTATTAATATCCACCACTATATTATCATTTTCACTAGATGCAAATGTGCTCAGACAATTATTATAGATGGTAGGCGACATCATAAAGTCTATTGCCATACATTTTTCGCCAAACACCTCCATAAGCACATTATAATCTATATAATATATATGTTAGACATTAAGGTATCTATCAATGGGCCTACGTTCCCTGACTATAAATTAATAAATAAATAAAATTATATGGTTTCGCAAATAAAGTTACAAAAACAGGAAGAAAGCAAAATTATAGTGGAATATTTCGAGACACCGAGACACAAGATACCGATTTATTCATAAAGATAACAAAGGTATTTGCTACATATCAATATCTGGCTAATTATAGTGATTTTATTGCTGATATGTGACCGATACGGACACACCCACTAAGTACGTAACATAATTATTATGTATATGTAATGAAAAAATATCATGTAGCTTAACGCCGATATCTATATATATACAACTCAAAGGTGACTGACTAACTGACATAGTGATCTATCAACGCACAGCCCAAACCATTGGACAGATCTGGCTGAAATTTGGCATGCAGGTAGATGTTATGACGTAGGCATCCGCTAAGAAAGGATTTTGATCAATTCTACCCCCAAGGGGATGAAATAGGGAATGAAAGTTTGTATGAAACTTTGTCAATTTTAAACCATAGGGCTGAAACTTTGCATGCATGTATAAGAAGAATCATAGATGAATGTCATTGTGTATAATACAATCCTGAGAACAAAAACTGTAGTCTACACTTCAGCTCTACACCGAAGCGAAGCGAGGGCGAGCCGCTAGTTTATATATATATATAGTCGTGTGACGCTCTTGACGCATTTCTGTTTTATCTTTTGGTTTTATCTTTCCTATTTACACCTCGTCCGAATAGAAGTTTCACTTCAATAAAACGCGATCCCTTCTGTAGTGCCACCTACCAATTTTAGTTCTGAATAATAATAATCCAGGTACAAGCGAATGTACAATTGCACATTACAATTACCTTAAATACAAAACTAAGTCGTACTCAGAAAAGAACGAACGAACGAAAAGTATTATCTATAAATATATAATTCCCTTAGCCATATAACAGAGACGTTTGTATATGTATAGTAACGTTTACTATTCTTATATCAGCTTTATAAATACCTAAAATATACTTAGTAACTGTAAATACCAAACTACGTTTATAGATTTCACGATCTTTACAGTAAAACTAGCAGTACCCTTAGTACGAGTTTTACAATTACGAAAACTATGATAGTTTTCGTAAGCTCGCACTCGTACTAAGGGTACTGATTTTATTGTTTTCGTTTTAATACCAATAAACTTTGTTTAAATTCTATCATTAAATCTTTGTGTCTTCTTAAATTTTGAGTATATTTGGTTACTTTTCACCAATATGGACATAGAAACATAATTTACAATTATTACGAAAACTATGATAGTTTTCGTGAGCTCAAACTCGTACTAAGGGTGCAGTAAGCGCATCCCAAGATTCCCAACTCCCAAAAAAATAACATGAAACAGCAACGTGTAATTTAGTATAAGTATTTGTTAATCTCAGGAAATAAGGAAAAAACATTGCAAGACTTGATGTTGGCAACGCGAATCTGAGATTAGTATGAATAATTAGGTTTCTTAGCAAACAAAGGGTCATTAATCAATGGATGTATTTAGTTCAAATTCTTCATTTAAATTACTTTAGGGACTTCGAGTCTTCTGTTATGAGTAAGCCTTGAAAAACGTATTTACTTAATTCATCAAAGTAAATTGTTATTAGGAAAATCTACAGACCATACATCAGGCTCAATTTTCTATTCAATTGGAATGTGAAAATAAATTTGCCATTATTACGCCATCACACGGCAAATGCCGCAAGACTGTTTTAAACAACCAGTAATAGATATTTGGCAACTGTCAAAAATCCGAATAAATGAATACTATTCGTAAATGGAATACTTTGGGGGAGTCCATAAATTACGTGAGGTGTTTTTTTGAATTTTCTGTCCCTCCCTCCCCCCCTGGTGAGATGTCGTGAGATTTTATTCAACCCCCTCCCCCATCCCCCAATCTCACGTGAGATTTTTCAAAATGTGGGTTTCTTACGTAAACGCATGATTGTTATTGTAAGAAGAAAAAAAATGCTTCGTGCTTTTATTTACGACTAGTTTAGACTAGTAACCAATATTGCTGAGAGTGAATATGAATGAAATTATTTTCTTTCGAACGAATTAGGGAATGATCGTAATCTTACGATTACGCTTAAGATTCAATCTTAAGCATGTACAATCTGGATTCAATGGACCAAAATAGTATATATTTTTTTTGTTTCAATCAGAAAAAAAATGGCGTGATATTTGCCTAGACCCCCCCTCTCTTCAACGTAAGATTAGATGAGATTTGACTCTACCCCCTCCCCCCCTTAAACATCCCACGTAATTTATGGATGCCCCCTTTGCCCGCGCACGTGTTCCCTCCTGTCCGTGGTCCCCTCCTACAATCTGGGGTCCTTTAAGAGAGGCGTGAATAATCATTTTTGCAGGCCGGCAAGGTGAGGATGGTTGGTGTAACAGTTTTATAACTGCTGTACCAGCTAACTTCGCGTTTGGACTTTATCACCACTTAACATCAAGTGTGGTAGAGTCATTTGCCTACCTGACTATAAAAAAATCAACTTCCTCAGTATCCAAAAATCCATGTTCGACATTCCGGGACAATGTTTGATCAAACCCTTATCGTTGCCAAACAGGAAATGGATCTGAGATGAGCTAGGTGTCGGGGCGTCACAATGCAAACTGTACGCTGTTTGCCCAAACATTTTACCAAATATTGGGACGGGGCACGGGACCCTTTGACTCCGAGAGAATGTCCGCAAACATTGGGCAAACAATTCTATGAATGTTCGATGGTCAACGAGTTGTATTTTTATCTTTGAATATTTTTTTTATGCTTAAATAACAGGGTCTTAGATTTTAAACAGAATTTTTAAAAACCCTATAAAACTAGGTCAGGTCGACAATTTTCACAATTTCAAAGATTTCCTTTATGTTTGAACATCTAGCAGTTAAATGCTTAAAATTAATGCTTTTCTTTATAATAATTTCAATGATTTTTAGATTTTACCTTTAATGATCATCATCAGCCTATTAATGTCCCCACCGCTGGGGCACAGGCCTTCCTTATGGATGGGTTAGGGAGATTGGACCATGACCCACCACGCGGGCCCAGTGCGGGTTGGTGGACTAACGACTGCAGATGCAGCCGGGACCAACGGCTTAACGTGCCTTCTGAAGCACGGAGGAGCTCGAGACAGTAAATTTTTGGTCACCCACCCAATGACCGACCACTGCGAAAGTTGCTCAACTTCAACGACCGCAGCCGAACGCGCTAACCACTGGCGCCATCGAGCTCCTCAATATAATATAATATATATAGACAAATCATAATAAATTTAAAATAAATGACATTTTCCTTTTTCCTTATAAGATGAAACTATGGAGTAAATACGAATAAATAGTTACTACTGTCACATCAATAAGACCGGGTTGCTACTTGTAAGGCATGTTCTCAAACCACAAACTACTATTAAATTATATATCAAGTTATTGTTGCAACTATCAAATGAATTACAGAAAAGATATAAGAGTATGTTTCAAACCCTGTCAATGAATTAAGCGCAAATCAATACTATCGTTTACTACGAAAGGTGAACTTGCGGCGAGATTTCCACGCACCAGACGCGTCTGCGCGCGTGGAGTTTGAAATCACACTATCACACTAAGGCGAATGTTTGCGAGTGTGTGAGAATGTTACTTCTTTATGTCTAAACGGCTGAAGCGATTTTTTATAAAATTTGGATTAACACAAAGGCTACGTTTTACTGCGGGAAAATATTCCTAATAAACCGCGGGTAACACCGCGAGGCACAGCTAGTTGTATATAAAACGCAGAAGCAATTTTTAACGGCGCGGCTTATGAGTGCGCGCGGTTGTTTGCGGATTGCGACACCCGCGGCGGGTTTGGTCTAATCTTCTTTAAGCAAGCCATATACGCTAGGGTTTACCTGACAGGTTTACCTGTACAGTTTAACTGTACAGTAAACCGGAGCGTGTATGTCACATAACTGCGCAGGTTTCCACGCCTGTACAGGCAACTCGAAAACATATGAATTTTGATATTTTCTACCTGTGCAGTTTAACTGTGCAGGTAAAACTGAGCGTGCGTGGCGGTCGTCTGCGCAGGCGTCAGTTGTCCGGTGATTGTTAGAGCGATCAGGGTCATGGTTTCAACTGAAATTTTGTGCAGGTTTACCACTACGTGTATGGTCTCTACTAAACTCAAGTTTACCTGTGCAGTTGAACTGTACAGGTAAACCTGTAAAATATATCCTAGCGTGTATGGCTTGCTTTACTCGTAGATGCCTACAAAAAACTGCGGTCTCGGTCTACAATATATACGTGTATGTACATATATACGTATTTCATTTACTAGCTATAAAGGAAAGAGAGAAAGAAAATGTGCGCACGCTCTGCTTTCTGTTGCTTATATCCCCCACTCAACTCGCGTAACGCATTCGCCAGCTTACCATGATACATACAAGGATTTGAACCATTTTTCTTTTCCTTTAAAAATTTCCTCCTTTTTTATTTCGAAAAAAGCTTTTTATACCATAGTAATTTTCCACCAAACATGATAGGCGTTACAAAGATTTTAATTGTATTGCTACTAAAGGTGCAACTTGGATTCAAGTTCTATTTAACATTCACTTGTCAAAGAATTAAGACGTCAAAGTATGCGTCATTTCATTCAAACGTCGAATGCTAACTTGTGGCAGTGCCATCTTTTGATCTGTTAATGCTCGGCGTAATGCAATATGACCCTTGTTCTTACAGGGTTAAAGTATACAAGAGTGGTTTACATTGTTTTGGCAATGTTGTATTGCCTTTAGCGAGTAATTTATGAAGCTTGCATAAGGTTGTGAACTTAGTAAAGTATCACTTACTAGTATCAACTGTATGTTTAAAGATGTGGATTTATTGGGTGCTAGGAAATAGGTATGTTTACTACTACGAGGAGGGATGTAGTAAATATAGATCTTTTGGTTTAAGACACTAAAATCTTTGTCAAAATTTTATATTTCGCTGTTTTTTTTGTCTTAAGTTACTTCGTATTAAACTATAATTTCAATAGCTTCCATAATATGTCAGTAGATATAGTGAAGAAAAAATTTGCATTGATGATTTTCTTAAACTTCTTAAGTTAAGAATTGATGAAGTTAAATATATTATTTAATGTAAGTTATACAAAGAAAATTATATGCGTTCCTTACGTTCCTTATCTATACTTCAGGTGCAACAATTGTCAAATTAGACATAAGTTCCATACATGTTATGTCAAAATAGAAACGTCAGAGTGCAAAGTTGCACTCGGAGCAAAGGTGAGGAACCTACCAGTAACAAGATTGACCCCTCGTCTGTGTAAGTCGATGATTTCTGCCGCGAGACAAACTTATTTTCATATTTTGGGTTTTATCATAATACTGTGTAGAGCTGAAGTGTAAACTACAGTTTTTGTTCTCAGGCTTGTATTATACACAATGACATTCATCTATGATTCTTCTTATACCTGCATGCAAAGTCTCAGCCCCATCGATTTAGAATTGACAAAGTTTCATACAAACTTTCATTCCCTATTTCATCCCCTTGAGGGTAGAATTGATCTTAATTCCTTTCTTAGCGGATGCGTCATAACATCTACCTGCATGCCAAATTTCAGCCTGATCCATCCAGTGGTTTGGGCTGTGCGTTGATAGATCACTATGTCAGTCAGTCACCTTTGAGATTTATATATATACTAGCGGACCCGACAGACGTTGTCCTGTCTACAAGTCTTTGTGAATCTAAACCATTCTCAGATCCCCTTGAACACACACAAAAAATTTCATCAAAATCGGTCCAGTCGTTTAAGAGAAGTTCAGTGACATACACACTCACAGAAGAATTATATATATAAAGATAGACTAGCTGACCCAGCGAACTTCGTACCGCCATAAAAAAATAGGGTTTGATTTTAAAGAGTTGACAATTCAGGGATATATGTATCTAATGCTGTATCATAAAAAAATAAAAAAAAAAAATAAAAAAAAAATAGGGGTGGATTACCCTTAACATTTAGGGGGATGAAAAATAGATTACATCCGACTCTCAGACCTACTGAATATGCATATAAAATTTCACGAAAAACGGTCGAGCCGTTTCGGAGGAGTTTAACCACAAACACCGCGACACGAGAATTTTATATATTAGATTTAGTAATGGTTCTTAATTTACTTTTCAGGTCTTAGGTTACTGAATAATAAGAATATATAGATAAGTTTGTAGAGAACCTATTCAGGATTGATTAAGGCATAAATGAAGCTTGAATGTACAGTAGAACTCGAATAAGAGGAAAATCAACCGGATTTTATTTTATTTTCCGGTATCTCTTAATGTATTGTTTTAATTAAATGAGGTTAATCTGTATTTAACAGCCACTTAAAAATTAATTGAAAGTTATATTTCTGCACTTGGTTGATTCAGTGTTTCTTTATCAAAAAAATATGTTTCTTTAAATAGCTCTTTTCCACGATTCGATAGAAATGTGAAAAAACTTAGTTTATGTAGCAAATAATATTTCCTTTTTTGAGACCAAATTCAATTTGTATACTAGTTAATATTTTTTTCTATGAAAAGGCCGATTCACTTTTCAGCCGTTTCTTACTCTCTTTTACGTTTTCAAAACTCGTTCGTTCGAAAATAATTTCATTTAAGTAAATAGGGGACATGACGGGTTACAGTAAACGAAATTCTATTTAGTCCGTCAGTTAGATGATCAAAAAATAATGGACACGTATTTTTTCTTTGGGCAATCAACCAAAAAATGACAAAGTTATAGCGCGTCAAAGTTTGGGAGTAGGGGCTCGTGACGTCACTTTTGAGTGAATTTTTACTTATAAGCGTACTCAAACGTGACGTCATGCGACTTTTCAAATCAATATATCTCTGCAATGTTTATATTATGTGAAAAAAGAAAAAATACGTGTCCAATACTTTTTGATAATGTACCTGATAAACGAAGAAAAAAAAAATTCGTCATCATCCTTATTCTCTAAGCCTATTATAACTTACGAAAGTTTTAACGTCTGTTAGAATATTTTAAATCAAGGCCGTTTAGCGTAAAAGTCATTTCGAACATAGAGAAATCAACAAATAAATCTAATTATTGAATTTACAAAAAAATGTTTCTTACAACTTACAATACATCAAATCATGCTTGAATAGGGATGAAACGATACGAGTAAATACAAGTAACTACTCGATACTTTTCTTTCGATACCAAGTACTTATGGCATCGATACTTTAGAACTGAGTACCAAGTAGGATCGTGAAGTAAGTACTTGTATCGGGACTCGGTCGGTCACTCACTGAGAAGTATCAAATATAAATAAGAGCGTAAGTGAGATTGTATCTCACAGAATGCATTCTATAAAATATAATCTTAATGCTGATTTCGGTAGCTGCCATTTTAGACATTAGTTTGATATGCATTACGGTATTACACGGCAAAATTTCGTTATGCATGTAGAAGCAGCCCGTATTCGATATATGACATTCGTCAGAAATCCCAATAAATAAGATCGTAAGTGAGATTGTATCTTACAGAATGAATTCTATAAAATATAATCTTAATTCTGATTTCGGTAGCTGCCATTTTAGACATTAGTTTGATATGCATGCATAGTAGTATTACACGGCAAAATTTCGCTATGCATGTAGAAGCAGCCAGTATTAGATATTTGATATTCGTCAGAAATCCCAATAAATAAGATCGTAAGTGAGATTGTATCTCACAGAATGCATTCTATAAAATATAATCTTAATTCTGATTTCGGTAGCTGCCATTTTAGACATTAGTTTGATATGCATTACGGTATTACACGGCAAAATTTCGTTATGCATGTAGAAGCAGCCCGTATTCGATATATGACATTCGTCAGAAATCCCAATAAATAAGATCGTAAGTGAGATTGTATCTTACAGAATGAATTCTATAAAATATAATCTTAATTCTGATTTCGGTAGCTGCCATTTTAGACATTAGTTTGATATGCATAGTAGTATTACACGGCAAAATTTCGCTATGCATGTAGAAGCAGCCAGTATTAGATATTTGATATTCGTCAGAAATCTCAATAAATAAGATCGTAAGTGAGATTATATCTAACAGAATGCATTCTATAAAATATAATCTTAATTCTGATTTCGGTAGCTGCCATTTTAGACATTAGTTTGATATGCATTACGGTATTACACGGCAAAATTTCGTTATGCATGTAGAAGCAGCCCGTATTCGATATATGACATTCGTCAGAAATCCCAATAAATAAGATCGTAAGTGAGATTGTATCTTACAGAATGCCTATGCAGGTCCGTGTCCGAAAATGAATTCGCAGCTGCCTATATAGCCCGCCTAATGTTAATTGCAAGTAATAAATAAATAAAGAATGCTACCCACCGAAGCTACATTTCAATAGGCATTAAAATAGTCACGCCGCACAGTCATAGATCATTGTCGTATCACGCGCACTGGGCCGTACACTCTGCTAATTTATGTAGTCGCCGACGCTTTGATATTGTATTTGATTTATGTGACACCGCAATCTGGAAGGATTAAGCGGTATTCTCTTGGAACAACACCGCTCAAAACAAAAGACGATTACGTCTAACGAAATGTGTCTCAGTAAAGTGAGCTATTTTAGTACTGGGTGGTTGAGCAAAATGCATCTTTTGAGCGAGTACAGGATCTCAACAAAAGAGCCTGCCTGAAGGCAATTTCGAGGCCATTGTAATACTTCGCTATTGTTTGTGGATATCAACTAAGATATGTCCAAATTCCTGAATATATTAAGTTGAAGCTAAGGAAGGGTTCATTCATTTAATCTATATATATAAAACTCAAAGGTGATTGACTGACATAGTGATCTATCTATCAACGCACAGCCCAAACCACTGGACGGATCGGGCTGAAATTTGGCATGCAGGTAGATGCTATGACGTAGGCATCCGCTAAGAAAGGATTTCGATCAAATCTGGGGTAGATTTGACATTGACAGATGGAAACGGCAGAACAGGCCATAATTATTCTCCACTTTTTTATGTTGAAAGGATGGCAAGAAATGGTGGTATGTCGAAGACGCTGGCGATATCTATATATATATATAAAACTCAAAGGTGACTGACTGACTGACATAGTGATCTATCAACGCACAGCCCAAACCACTGGACGGATCGGGTTGAAATTTGGCATGCAGGTAGATGCTATGACGTAGGCATCCTCTAAGAAAGGATTTTGATCAATTCTACCCCCAAGGGTATAAAATAGGGAATGAAAGTTTGTATAAAACTGTCAATTTTAAACCGATCGGACTGAGACTTTGCATGCAGGTATAAGAAGAATCATAGATGAATGTCATTGTGTATAATACAAGCCTGAGAACAAAAACTGTAGTCTACACTTCAGCTCTACACCGAAGCGAAGCGAGGGCGGGCCGCTAGTTTAACATAATATGTTTGTACTGAGCCACTCAAATTGTCGATGTTAGCTTTTATAGTCTTACGATGGTTTACTAATAGGTATAGTGTGGTATCATAATAGACATTTACAAGTTGCGAAACTCCTTCTACATTTCGTGTAGTGATCGAGATTAAGGACCACAAACGAATATCACGGGTAAGAATGAAGAACTCTAAGAATGGGTACCTCCTATCTATTTTATCACAACATAATTATTATCTCATCATATCACCGATGTAGGCAAGTGTGTATTATTGAATATACAGTGGCATATTATATTAACTTTAAGTCGTCGAAATCAAAATGTTGATAATAAGAAACAAGAATTATAATCTACAGAAAAGTTAACTAGAAAAAAATCCACGCGGACCAGGCAGCGGACGGGACTCGAACGCGCACCCTTCGCAATCCGGGCGAATGCACTGACCATTATGCTACCACGGCCCTATTCACCGAGTCGAAATTTTCCTAGCCTTAAGCTGCAAGGCAGCGCCATCTCTTCGCATTGTAGGTAAGCCACAATGTCAAATGAATACTTTTTCAAGTATTAAAAATTTGAAAGAAGAAATAGCAAGGTGCGGGTTCGAGTCCCGTCCGCTGCCTGGTCCGCGTGGATTTTTTTCTAGTAAACTTTTCTGTAGATTTAAACATCTAGCAGTTAAATGCTTAAAAAATAAATAAAAACATAAGAATTATAATATTAAAAAGCAGTTCTGTTTAATCCTCGTCCAATTATCGCATGACATAGCTTTTTAAGTCCCGAAAAGCCTTGACTGGTTTGGATATGTGCGAATTCGGAAATATTTGGGGTTCCACAATATTGTACTACCATATAATACTTAAAACCAGATCGAGTAAAAGATGTCGAAAAATTACATTTAATATATGGAGACCCCTTTTATTTTATATTCTTATTTATTGTTATTGTGGCCGAAGTAATAATGTAACAAAGCGTGTCGACATGTTTACCACGTACGACAAAACTATGGAAAAATTCAACACAATGCGCCGTTTAGATCGATACTGGAATGGCAAAAATTGGTATCATATGCACTTAATTTAATTCGGTCTTAATTCGGTCGCCGCGCTCAAAGCGCTTTTTATAGCGGAAAAATTATACAATAGCTTAAATAAAATCTAACTTCCGATTTCGGTAGCTGCCATTTTAGACATTGGTTCTATATGCTTAACACGGCAAATGTGAATATGTCTGTAGAAGCAGCCACTATTAGATAATTGACATTTAAAGAAAAGTTTTACTAGAAAAAAATCCACGCGGACCAGGCAGCGGACGGGACTCGAACCCGCACCCTTCGCAATCCGGGCGAATATACTGACCAATTATGCTACCACGGCCCTGATGGCCGCGCCGAAATTTTCCTAGCCTTAAGCAGCAAGGCAGCGCCATCTCTTCGCTTTGTAGGTAACCCACAATGTCAAATAAATACTTTTTCAAGTATTAAACATTTGAAAGAAGAAATAGCAATTATAGTTGTATTTTTATTTTTTTATAATTTTTAAATTTAAATAAAATAATAGTAAATAAATATTTCCAACACTCACACCAATTAGCCTAGCCCCAAAGTACGCACTATAAGGCTTGTGTTATGGGATGCTAGGGTAACGGATAGAATACATAAACTGTACATATATAAGTATATTTTTATAGAAAATACATATTAAACATCCATGACTGGAGTTCAAATGCTCGTATTCATCACACAAACATCTGCCCCCACCGGGACTCGAACCCGGGAGTCGGCAACACCATGAAACCCGGCGTACAAACCACTCGACCACGGAGGTCGTCGATTTAAGCATAAAGCAGTTAAATGCTTAAAAAAACATAACTAATTGACATTAGTCAGAAATCCGAATAAATGAGATCGCAACGGAGATTGCATCTTACAGAATGCCTATGCTGAGCCATATTAATGTAAATTCCGTACCCAAAGGGCGACAAACGGAACCCAAAAATAACCTTGTTGCGCCCCCCCTACTCAACACCAAATGACAAGAGTATAAAAAAAATGTCTCGTTGGTCGCAAAATGTAAAATATGAGTAGGTAATCTGTTACATTGACGAGCTCCAGACAAATCTGAGTGCTGTGAGGAATCGACTTTCAAACAACTTCTGAGCCGATTGCCATGGTTATCGCGGAGGCTTAAGGAGTCGACTCAAGTCGTATTATGACTCCATGTCAAAATGGCAGCATTCCAATTATGGCGGGAAAAAGTTTTTTACTTTTTCTTGCCCTTGGTTGTCCTTGATTATCCTTTGCCTTCGTTAAAACATTTTAGATGATATGGTTTTGTGTTCTTTTTTATGGAATAATCAAAGCATCAAATACACAACTGGAAAAATGTTTTCTACGACTGGACTGGAGAAGGAATAATTATGGATTTCTGGAACAATGTAACGTACTCAGTAACAAGGGATATAATAATGGAATGGAACATTCCAAAAGAATATACAGGGTGGTCCAACTAGTGACGTCAACAATTTTTTTTTAGATTCCTCGCACCTGGGTGTATCCGAAAATATCACATGTATGTTCCGCGATTTTTCTTAGTTTTCGAGTTATAATTTTTTTTTGTGTACTTTCAATGATTTCTGCCAGCAAGGTTTCAAAAATTCTTATCTTTTTCGTAGTAGGGATTTTGCAGTCTTTTAATAAAAAAAATAACTCAGCTTCCTGCAATTACTTAAAGTTACTCAAAAAAGGCTTGAAAGTTGGAACTTTAGTTTTTAGTAGGATTTACTAAAACGTTCAACTTCAATACAAAAATACGCTGGCAGAAATCATTAAAAATACACAAAAAAAATATAACTCGAAAACTAAGAACATTTATGGGGTATTTTCGGATACCCCCAGGAGGCCTACTCTATTTCAACGAAAAACGAAATTTCAATCGAAATTTCGCACGTTCCTTACTCTGTTTCCTTTTCATTTCGAAAGTTCGTTCGTCCGACATAGTTTGACAATTAAATTCTCTAAGCCTACTCTAAATCACAAAAATTTCGAAGGAAAAGTTGAATTTGACAGATAATTGTTCGACATTTTAACCTCAAATTGACGAAATGAAAAGTGTTACCTTTTCATTTTTGTTTTGAGATTTTTGTTTTAATTAAGCCTAAAATACTTGCAAGGGTATTTTTAATAATTGCTGCTTAGCTCGAGAAACATTTTTAGCATGTAAAATTATCACATAAACCATTTTTTTTATTATTTATTGTAATTTCGATACTTCAAAGTATTAAACGACAAATTTAGGTTGACATACAGTAGATTGTATCGACTCTACAAATTAGTCGGCTAACACTGTCAAAGAAGGTTCTTTCAATGTCATCAAAAAATTTGCCGTAAACTACCTATATTGTTTCCAAGTAAAAAAACGTTTTCTTAAAAGTAGAAATAAAAAGAACTCACAAACATGACTCATTCCATTCGTTCACGAAAACTGTTTATGGTTCCGAAGTTAATGTGCCTGTTCGAAAATGAAATAGAGTAGAGACAATGGTGAAATTTCGTTTAAAATTCGTTCGTTACCGAAATTTCGTTTCGGAGAAAGAGTGTACAGCTCCAGGTGCGAGGAATCTAAAAAAAAATTGTTGACGTCACTAGTTGGACCACCCTATATAAGCGATCTGATAATCTGAATAATACAAGAGAAAGAAAAATTAAAACACTTCAATATTGAGAAAACTCGAATATGAAAAAGACTGGCAGGACCTATCCAAGCTGTCGCCAACTACTATGAATCAAGTTTGTTTCATTATAAAGAAAATATAACTAGAAAAAAATCCACGCGGACCAGGCAGCAGACGGGACTCGAACCCGCACCCTTCGCAATCCGGGCGAATGCACTGACCAATAGGGGTGATGACGGGGTACAGTAAACGAAATTCTATTAGTCCTTCAGTAAATCAATATATCTATGCAATGTTTATATTATGTGAAAAAATAAAAAATACGTGTCCAATACTTTTTGATAACATACCTTTTTTTTTTTTTTTTTTATTTTTTTTTTTATGTTGGGAAAATGCGTTATGCATACCCCGCCGGTATGTGGCGGGGTTATGTGGGACTCCTCCCCCCCCCAAATCCCGCCCACCCGCCCAGCCAGGCTGGCTCGGCGGCTGTTCGGGATGAGGGGGGGGGGGGCTACCCACTAAAAACCCAACAGTGCTCCCTCGTCTGCCGGAACGGGTTTTGTGGGATCCGGGTGACGCTCCACGTTACCCGGCAGAGGTTCCTCCTCCTCCTGATGGTCAGGGGGATGCCCTGGAGCACCTAGGCATCCTCCCTCGACGGGTGAGACTGCGCAACGCGAGCGACGGACTACCCTGTCCGCCGCCCGCAGTCCCACTAGGGTGGAAAGAGGCGGTCGTACTGCCGCCGTCTTCCCCCCGGTCGTCGGCGACGGAGAGGACCGGCCCGGGCGTCCCCCTCGCGGGCCCTCTCTGCTGTCTCCTTCTGTAGGATGACTTCCTCACAGAAGGAGACGACCGCGTTCCAGGATCTGTCGCTGTCCAGCATCGCTTTAACGACGCTGGGCAACGAGAGATCCCTTCCCACTGCCATGACCATATCATGGCGCTGCCGAGACCACGACGAGCACTCTTCAAGGGTGTGCTGCGCCGTGTCCTCGGCAGCGCCACAATGATGGCATGACGGGGTCGCTTCCCTCCGTATGCGATGCAAGTAGCTGCCAAAACATCCATGCCCTGACAGCACCTGCACCAGACGGAAGGTCAGCGACCCATGCCTCCTTTCCTTCCATTGCCCCAAGACTGGCCGCAGCGCCTCCAGGGTCCTCACCCCGAACTGCTGCGCCCCCAGCTCCTCGGCCCACTGCTCCATGACTAGCTCATCCAGTCTCCTCCTGTGGGCTAACACCTCCTCTGATGTTAGTCTCTCTCCCCGTTGCCGGGCCTCCGCCCTTTGCCAATATAGGCTTGACAGTGCCCTCGCTTCAATCGCCCATGGAGGCGACCCCACCAGTGCGCATACGGCCGCGAACGACGTGGTGCAGTACGCCCGCGCGGCCCTTTGCGCCACTACCCTTTGCGGCCTCCGTTTGATAACCTACCTGATAAACGAAGAAAAAAATTAGTCATCATCCCTATTATGCTACCGCGGCCCTCACGAACCGCGTCGAAATTCTTCTAGCCATTCTTAAGCTGCAAGGCAGTGCCATCTCTTCGCATTTTAAGTAACCCACAATGTCCAATGAATACTTTTACAAGTATTAAACATTTGAAAGAAGAAATAGCAATTATAGTTATAATTTTTATTATTTTAAAGCATGTAACTGCTTGATGTTTAAATCTAAAGAAAATATAACTAGAAAAAAATCCACGCGGACCAGGCAGCAGACGGGACTCGAACCCTCACCCTTCGCAATCCGGGCGAATGCACTGACCAATTATGCGGGTTCGAGTCCCGTCTGCTGCATGGTCCGCGTAGAATTTTTTCTAGTTATATTTTCTTTAGATTTAAACATCAAGCAGTTACATTCTTTAAAATAATAAAAATAAAATAACTTGTTTCATTATATTTTATACATTTAAGTAAATGGCAAAGCGCAAAATCCGATTATGTCGGTATCTACCAGCAACCGGCTGTACTCTAATCCCTTCCGACTGCTATTAGTTTTACTCAACACGTCCATTGGTAAAGCCTTATTATTATTTATTGCGTAAATTAATTCTGATAAGACATTATAGTTCATGTTAATTAATTCTTCAATATTTCCTCTTGGTTGCCTAAAGTTTGAAATGATTGAGAAAATTCCTCATGTACATGTACAAAAGTTTCTTTCAAGATCTTTACTTATTTTGACATACTTCGATTTAACTTTTATTGTATTACAACTCACATGCTTTCACGGTGTAAGATTATTGTACGCAATGTTCAATGTATAGATAGGACTAAAATAATGAGGGCTACCGTTTTCTGCCTCACCAGATGGCGCCACTGTTGAGTCAGGTCCTAAATTGTAACTTTTAAAGTTTATTAATACGCACATGAAATCAAAGGTTACATTTAGATCGTATTTTAACACAAAAGAACCATATCCTAAACATAATAGGCCATGCCACAGTGACGCGCAGTTCCGTTTTATTCGGAAAAAATGGGAACATAATCATTTTTCTAAGCTCAAATTTTTAATAACTGACATTCATTGCCACATAACTCATATTTGCCATAATTAAGCTGAATTGTTACCAATTATTCACAACATTATTTTAATTAGAAATAAACCCGCGTAGTCAACCAACAAGCAATAACATTTGACATTTCGGAGACCTCACGCTACACTAACGCCTCTAGCGGCGGATTCATACGCGATAGCCCTCATTGCTTGTAGGGATGAAGCGATACCATCTAGGTATCGATACTTTTACTCGAAACTGTATCGGTTATAAAGTATCTATGCCAACTCGGTATCGAATGAAAAGTATCGATACTTACTTGTATCGATAAATTGACGAATGATAATACAGTTTGTAATTCAGTCATAGTTTTATTTAACGAAAACAAAATAACAGCTCGTGCAACGCGATGAACAAACGACTGGTTGAATGAATTTGGCTGCCAACTGAGCAGTAGAAAAAATGCGTTTGGGAAACAAAAATTCAAACAAGACACCTTACCATAGAGAAAATTATCTGTCTATGAGTTCTTTTGATACTTCTCAGTGCGTGACCGACCGAGTCCCGATACAAGTATTTACTTCACGATACTACTTGTTACGAGGAGCTCGATGGCGCAAGTGGTTAGCGCGTTCGGCTACGATCGTTGAAATTAAGCAACTTTCGCAGTGGTCGCTCATTAGATGGGTGACCAAAAATTTACTATCTCGAGCTCCTCCGTGCTTCGGAAGGCACGTTAAGCCGTTGGTCCCGGCTGCATTTGTAGTCGGGCCCGCGTGGTGGGTCATGGCCCAATCTCCTTATTCCAGCCATAGGGAAGGCCTGTGCCCCAGCAGTGGGGACATTAATAGGCCGAATGACTACTTGTTACTCAGTTCTAAAGTATCGATGCTCAAAGTACTTGGTATCGAATGAAAAGTATCGAGTAGTTACTTGTATTTACTCGTATCGTTTCATCCCTAATTGCTTGTGC
The DNA here is from genome assembly GCA_902850365.2 of Chilo suppressalis. Lineage (NCBI taxonomy): Eukaryota > Metazoa > Arthropoda > Insecta > Lepidoptera > Crambidae > Chilo > Chilo suppressalis. The sequence continues at coordinate 3,123,679 of OU963907.1, forward strand.
TTATGAAAATATCTAAATCTATAACAGAGCATCTTTAAGCTTATTTCATTTCCTTCAATATTCCTAATTGAGCTTCAGCTAATGCTTTATTAAGATCACAATGCCTTTTAAATGTTCTTTGACATCACAAAAAAAATCACATCATTAACTTCTGTGTTACTTAAAATTATGGTCGTTTATTACTAATCTACGACACTGTCTAAAATCTAAAGAATAGCTTATATAAATTTTGCCAAGTTTTCGTCTGTGAAAAGATATCTATATATATAAAACTCAAAGGTGACTGACCGACATAGTGATCTATCAACGCACAGCCCAAACCACTGGACGGATCGGGCTGAACTTTGGCATGCAGGTAGATGTTATGACGTAAGCATCCGCTAAGAAAGGATTTTGATCAATTCTACCCCGAAGCGAAGCGAGGGCGGGCCACTAGTCATAAATAAATAACAATAAACCTGTATCACCTCAGCACTAACAAGATTAAAACCTGGACTGCAATTAAATTGAGAGTGGAAGTCGAAAGGACACGTACAGATATCACCCAGATAGGTTAAACATTAACCAGAATACACCACCGATAGGTGCGACTCCGAATGAAGCACGTACAAAGTGAATGGACTGCGAGTAGGAACAGCGCACGCGACACTCAAACCGAGATACGCTAAAAGCTTACCAGATAAATGCGTCAACGCTAAAGATTTATCCCCACCAATATCTAATACCTTGAATAATGATCTTGGGACACATTGAAGGGCACATCACAATGTTACCGAACCCGCTTTCGAGCTAAATTTATTTCGTTTGTATTGGACCCTATTTTTCTTTTTTATACGCAGGCTAAAAATACTGTTTACAGACGACGGCGCCTTTAAGAGGCACACCGCCGAACGGACCTCACACCTGGCCTTACAAGCCCCAGCAGTGGCTACCCACTGAGGACCCCGTAACTGTTACGGGCGCTTTATGGCATAATATACGCTAAAAATCCCTGCGAATACCCTCTAAGCTGCTTAGCGCCAAGCCGCGGGATCCCCGTTTAGGGATTCTTCCGCGGTTTCGCACCTAGCAGCCTCCCGGCCTAGCCGGGGCTCCACGGTAGGGGTCTCCCGGGGTATCGCGGGGACCCCGCAGACGTGCGCAGGACGGCCCGCGCATGGGGGCTAATGTATACAATGATAGTGGTCTTGACCTTTCATCCTAAACTAAATATTTTAAAAATAGGCTGGCCTACCTTTATAAACCAAGCCAATTCAGGTTGTAAATGGTATTGATATACATAACAATATTCATCTCATGTTCTTGCTAAATATATTACTTTGAAAAAAATAGTAAAGAAACGTAACAGCTTTAAAATGAATTGAGTTGTTATCATTATCGTCTAACTAGATTCTAGACAAGATTAGTGTCTTAATATCCATTTATTTAGGAAATGCTGCCAATGAATATCTTATATTTAAACACATTACCGCTACTGACAAAGAAATGCTATAATTCTCCATCCGTAACATTCTTACGATACTTTAATTCGGCTTTGTATCTATAGGAGTAATATTAATATCTATGCTATCATTCGTTCAGTCGTTATCTAAGTCTTCATTTGACGTTTCTGCGTTAACATCGACGTCAATTCCATTCACCGACATATAGATTTTAACGGCGTGAATCCGGTCCGCCGCCCCGTGTTCGTCGAGTAATCTACCATTCGCATGCGCCTAAAGCCAATCTCCATTTTTATGACATCTAGTGTCGGTATAACGATCGTTAGCTGATAGCTATATCAATAAATTAACGAAATCCCGCTCTCCTCCAGTGCCAACTAATAAGATCTTTCAACAAGAAGCACCATGTTGATCGCACTCCATTTTGGGTCTTCACATACAAACTTTTACGTTTTAACTTCATATGTATAAGTTTCGTCATATTAAAGTTCTTTGTCACCAGAGCGAGATATTTCATAATCGATTCTCTAACGATTTCCGAGAGTTTCCGTTCGTCGTTGTTAAAATCTTTCTCAGTTTTAACTACCGTAACTGGTTCGATTTTACGCGGCTGAGGATTATTGGTTTTATTGACGATTGATATCCAATAGTTATGTTCTTTTAATAAAGCGCCCGCCTTTATGTTTCCGATATCTCGATTATAAATTGCCTTATTATCTTTTTATTAAAGATGTCACTAAACTTCTTTTTTATTTTTCTGTCTTCTCCTCAATGGTTTTAAACCTAATTAATTAGTTCCTATTTAATCTACGAGTGTGCATTTCATTTGCATACACAATTTCGTGAGAAATTATGTTGTCTTTCAAGGTTTTAAATGCAGGTTCTATTGGGCTGTTTCCATTAAGAAGCTGACAAATTTGTGATTACGCATAAATCTGTTCAGTAGTATGAGGCTACTTTTGATTTGTTTTAAAACTTAATGGATTATCCCACATTACCTAATTGATTACTCAAGCATCTAAATTTTCTTACTACATCTAAGTACCTATCCAATATCACATTTTCTCAAGTACCTGTCTAACTTAAATATCAGTTTAGGCAATTGTTTGCTATTTAAATAACGAAATTAGGATTAATGCCATATTTTATTTGTGATGTCCCAATATGGAAAAACATTTCGCACTGCATATCTTACATAAGTGAGCCGTATAGTTCTTTAAGACATAAACCTTGGATTTCATTCTGATATGAGGTTGCTTGTTTATTTAGTGCAATTATCTACTAACAATGTAATTTACTACCATATAATTATGAACCGTTCGACCGAGTGGATAAAGTTTGGACAGCCTAACTTCAGGTTGTGGATTCTAATTCATCTAGGTGAATAAATTTATTGGTAGATTTAGATGAATATAAAACTCAAACTCACAATCATTTATTCAGTTTAGGCTGTTACTGTTGCACTAATGTATGTCTAAAAGCTACGCCATTGGTTCGTAAATCTACGGCGGGAGACCTTGTACTGGGAAGAACCGGTAAGAAACTCGGCAAGGTATATTTTTGTCATTGTATTACGTATATACAAAGTTGTCAAGTTGAAAAATGACTTCAAAGATGATTCGTGAAGTCACCTTACATAATGATAATGATTGAATATACATTAATTGTTCACCAGCATTTCCTATTTACACTATATGATTGCTATGTCATACAATATAAATACAAATAGCGTTATTTATTTCAGGAATAACTAGATAATATATTCAAAAGCAAAGTAGTTCGAGCACACTCATCTCCGCTGGCAACACCGCCAAATTAAGTAAATGGTTAAATTTCACTCTGAAATTTATAACGATGATACGGCTAAAGAGATGATGATTTGATAATACGTAATGTATTTACGATGAATCCTATTTCAATTAGTTATTGTGAAATTTATGGATGTACTTATAAGTGTGACTGCTTAAGTGTAGTAAATGAGATTAACAATGAACAATATTACACGCACGATACTCTGCAGTTGCAAAAGTACAAAAACTGTTATTTGTATTGAAACTAATATAATACTGTGTTGATACAGAAAATTTATGATGTTATTAAAATGTATTGCCGTCCGATTTTAGTGCTCCCCGATCGACGCCATAAAATCCGTTTCTTGCGTTAAACCAACAAAATATGACCTCGTATCATTGTTTTGATACAACTTTATGGTTAAAACAAGCAAGAATCGAGGCTAATCCCACGCTATGCTGCCGAAGCTCCTGTTGTATCTATTTTAACCTTTAACTGCATCGTTAAACCACAGTTTAACCGGACGCTTTACAGCAATGTTAACTACGAAAGTCTCAATCAAGTCGGGAATATTACTTGCACTTGCTGATAGACAATTTTTATGGTTATTTAATGAAAAGGGTGCGGTAAGATCATTACTAGTTTATTTGTGGAAAGTAATAATAGTATTCATATTGATGATAATTTACTGATAGTAGAACAAAAATGGTTGTAAGGACTACTATTTGGAACTATTGTAGGCGATAGGCGATAACGAACTAGCAACTTGTCATTGTTATTTACAAGCAATAAAAATAACAAGAGACAACTAATACCAACACAACTAAGGCGTAAAGTTACAAAAAGTCCACGAAATCTTAATATTATAACAACTTGGTAGGCATTTTTACAAGATTGGACTCGATACGCAAAAAATTCACAGAGCTCAAAGATAATAAATAATGATGGCCCACCCTCATGCCTCTTGTTCAAGCGGCCAAACAAGCTCGATCAAGCCAAACTGACCATGTGTGGGGAGAAATTTTGGAAGGACAAGCCACTTGACGGAGGGATCGATTTTCCATCTGCCGACTGTCAGGCCATCAAGCTGCTTGAACGTGAGGCGGGACATCCTGCCGTAAGCATGTAAATAAAATTCATGTGAATAAGTTCTTTTTTTTGCCAGGATTTGCACCAAAAACGATTTTCCTTACTGATTCTTGACACATAAAGCAATTCTAAAGAAAATATACCTAGAAAAAAATCCACGCGGACCAGGCAGCAGACGGGACTCGAACCCTTCGCAATCCGGGCGAATGCACTGACCAATTATGCTACCGCGGCCCTCACGGACCGCGTCGAAATTCTTCTAGCCATTCTTAAGCCGCAAGCGCCATCTCTTCACATTATCGGTAGCCCACAATGTCATATGAATGCTTTTACAAGTATTAAACATTTGAAAGAAGAAATAGCAATTATAGTTATAATTAATCTAAAGAAAATATAACTAGAAAAAAATCCACGCGGACCAGGCGGCAGACGGGACTCGAACCCGCACCCTTCGCAATCCGGGCCAATGCACTGACCTATTTTCTTTAGATTTAAACATCAAGCAGTTACATGCTTTAAAAATAATAAAAATTATAAACATAAAGCAATTGTCAGATCGACCGTAGGAATGTCGTCGTCTGTGCAAGACATGTTGACTGTCTCGCTTTGTTGTGTGAACTGACAGCGCGTCCTGCCGCTTGAACGTGAGAGGTCTCCGTCATGCCACTGGATATCAAGCCAGTTGATAAAGCGGCTGGATGGTGAGCGGCCACCATTAGGCAATCTTCTTCTCATTTAGAAATCACACATCTCAAATGTGTTTTATTATTATTAAAGGCCATGTCTCGTTTTAACTCCAATTTCTAGTTTTAGTCTTTCTATATACTTATCTGTCTTGAATAATTACTTTTTATGGAATCCTTTCAGGTGGGCAAAAATATAATGCTCATTATAGATAATATACTCGTTTAGGGTACTTAGAGGTTTCATATTCACTGGTCGCATGACGACAATTTTCTTACTATCAGCTTATTAGTGTGCTAACTGCTAGGTCATATTCCCAGACATTCTTTAAATACAGGATACAAGAGCCATGATCCACCACGCAGGTCCAGTGTGGATAGGTTGGTGCAAACGTCTGTAGATGTAATCGGGACAAAAGACTTATGTCTCTTTCGAAGCACATGAGAAATCCACACCATTGCCAAAGTGTTGGAAGAATTTAAAGACAGGTAGAACACAGAGGATTTTCTGCTTGACTTGGAGCGCCCATCTGGGGAAGTAACCTCCACCTTACAGATGATCAGAGTAAAATATCCCTTTTTTTATTGTTATGAAAATGCGTGACGCATACCCCGCCTCTGAGTGAGAAACGGGGTTGTGTAGGACTCCTCCTCCCCCCAAATCCTGCTCACCCATTCAGCCAAACTGGCTCAGCGGCTGCTTGGGATGAAGGGTGGGCCTACCCAGTAAAAACCCAACAGTGCTTCCTCGCCTGCCGGAACGGGTTTCGTGGGATCCTGGTGACTCTCCACGTTACCCCCGGCAGGGGTTCCTCCTCCTCCTGGCGGTCAGGGGGATGCCCGGAAGCACCCAGGCATCCCCCTCGACGGGTGAGACTGTGCAATGCGAACGACGGATCACTTTGTCCGCCGTTCGCTAGCTTCACCCCGCCTCGGCGTCGGAGAGGACTGGACCGGGCGTCCTCCTCGCGGACCGTCTCAGCCGTCTCCTTCTGGAGGATGACTTCCTCACAGAAGGAGACTACCGCAGTCCAGGAACTGTCGCTGTCCAGCATCGCTCAGAGTAAAATATCCCTATCTTTTGGTTGTGTTGTGTTTCTGGCGGTGATTAAGGTTTCAGGGCTTCATGGGGTTAGGAGCAGGACTCAGCGTAGGCAGCTGTGTGAGTTATGTTTTTGGTACCGCAAGCATGTATAGGCCATGATGGCTGCTTGGGTAGGCGGGGCATACGGTTGACGGAAAATATCAAGCTGAACATTTTTTTTGTGTATTCATTTACCAGCTTGCATAGTCTTGAAATACGAGTTGGATCCGAATACCGTTCTGCGACGAGGTGCTTTGAGAGGGTCTATATTACTTCGGGGGTATCTTGAAGGAACATTGAAATTCATTTTATCCAGAATTTGAGGGCAATCATTTTGTTATTAAGTATTTTAAACAAAATTAATAAATCAATGATAATTCTCCGTTCTTCCAATGTGTTAATTTTGAAATGTTTCAACTGTTTTACATAAGATGGTAATATTTTAACAAAACAATATAAGTTACTGAAGTTTCACGATTGTAGGTAAAACGCGCTAGCCATCGAGCTCCTCAGTCCTTTAAAACACGTGTAAAATCAAAACCTACCTAATGTCTTAAAACCCGTTTAGAATTTTATCGAATTTGTAGGTAGCGTTCTCAGAATTTCAAGAAATTAATAATCGATTCTCGTATACTTCGCCGATACTAAAAGAATTATAAAATTAAATAATGGCTGTTTTGACGCGTGTAATTCAAACTTTGTTTTGTCTATACTCGTATCGAATGATGTTAGTTGTCCGATATTGAAATAGAGCTCAACGAAAAACAAACCTTATTGCTGGTTAAAAAAACTCACTTAAAAACGAAATAGGCGCAAATATAAGGTTGTAAAGCTGATATTTTGTAAACTCGGACGTAACGTCGTCGCGGGCGGTTTAGCAAACGAATTTAGCGTATCAAAATTATTAGTGTTGTTAAAACAGTGTGATAACTTTGTTTCCTCATAACTTATAGTCAATAACTTTACGCTATGAACAACGATATTAAAAACTGAATATTATTTATTATTAGCTATGAAGCGTTAAGTTATTGAAAAACTATTCATTTAATTTTATCAGTTTAACATCTTGAGCATCATTATCATTATCAACCCATGTTCGTCCACTGCTGGACATAGGTCTCCCCTAATGCACGCCACTGCTCTCGATTTTGTGCTACTCTCATCTAGCCCACTCCAGCCAGCCTACGAATATCATCATCCCATCTTGTCTCAGGGCGTCCTACACTACGTTTACCGAGTCGTGGTCTCCACTCAAGAACTTTCCGGCACAACGGCCATCAGTTCTGCGGCTAATGTGACCAGCCCACTGCCATTTCAGTTTGCTAATTCGGTGGGCTATGTCGGTGACTTTGGTTATCTGCCGGATTACATCATTTCTGATGCGGTTCTTCAGGGATACTCCGAGCATAGCCCTTTCCATAGCTCTCTAGATCATCTAGATAACCTATAAAAATTGTAACGCCTATTAAAAATACGTACGTTCTAGCAAAGAGATTTATATTTAAAAAGTCAATTAACATGGTTTTTAAAGATCTACTAGATATTTTACTAGGAATAGTAAAGTTTATTCAGTCTAGACTAAGATTAAGATATGTATGTCACGGAGATTTTCAGCTCAAATTTAGGCGATCGTCTGGAAAACTTTGTATAAGCCACCATTTAGTAGAATGCTCTAAATATCAGGAATGATCTTCGGCAAATATCCAATTACAGCATTCTTTATATCGACGGCAAAGTATCAATAAACTACTTTTTCATTTTGAGAAATAGACGTTTTATTATTCTATGACTTCTATATTTCTACATGTTTGGTTTTAAAAGACGAAGATTTATAACTGTAACTAGGGAAGTTAAGCCATGCATTTATAGAGCGTGTTTGGAATATAAGAAAGTTTGTTTTTCGTTTTTTGTGGAAGATGTGACCAAAAACCCAAGTCTTGATAATTTTGATTATAAATGAATAGAATGATTTTATTTGCCTTAAATGTGGCCTTATACAGGCCTAAATAGTATTCTAGAAATGGCTTCTTAATTTTAATGGCAATTTTATATCTGCGCGTTCCTTACAGTATTTTTAATTACCTGTTATATATTTAGGTATGTCGAGTCGACGTACCTAAATATTGACGTTTGTAGTTTCACGCTCCTGATTGCAATATCTGCAGATAGTCATAGTCATAATATTTATTGCTTCATGTTGGTTACATTTAGTTCTTAAATTTAATAACAGCTCGCAAACATGAGCCCTGCAAGGGCATGGCAAATTATAATAAATGTGTACAAATATTAATTTAAAATTTGCTAAAATTACAATAGGATAACAATTTAAGATAGATAGAAAATTTAAATAAGTTAATAAAAAAAATATAATTTTAAAATCAATTCACATATGTAATACTTAAAGCAATTATAAAATACATTTAGGGTTAGGTCAAGAGATGTATGTCAATCAAATCAAAAAAAAAATAAACAAGTAACAATAACATTCAAAGTAATAGTCCATTCAAAATTCATTCACATAATATTCATTATAATTTAGTTTAATAATTTCGGTTTAGGTCAACAAATTTACGTCATAAAAAAATCAAATCTATTAGTCAAACATCATCACACAAGATATCATTGTCACTTAATTTCATATGAAATTGGTGTCTGTTGAGTTGAGTCAAGTCTCTTACAATGGCACTGGAGTTGGGCCTGCTAATTTCTATTAACTCAGCAGTTCGTTTTTTCGTGTAATGCTGAATTTGGTTTCTAGTGCCGGAAGATGAGAGAACGTAATTTTTATTATTATTTACATCTTATATACTAACTAGCGGCCCGCCCTCGCTTCGCTTCGGTGTAGACTACAGTTTTTGTTCTCAGGCTTGTATTATACACAATGACATTTATCTATGATTCTTCTTATACCTACCTGCATGCAAAGTCTCAGCCCGATCGGTTTAAAATTGACAAAGTTTCATACAAACTTTCATTCCCTAGTTTTTCCCCTTGGGGGTAGAATTGATCAAAATCTTTTCTTAACGGATGCCTACGTCATAACATCTACCTGCATGCCAAATTTCAGCCCGATCCGTCCAGTGGTTTGGGCTGTGCGTTGATAGATCACTATGTCAGTCAGTCACCTTTGAGTTTTATATACGTACTAGCTGACCCAGCGAACTTCGTACCGCCATAAAAAAAATAGGGGTTAGTGGTAGAAGGGTGAAAATTTAGGGTTGTATGTATTTTTGAATGCTGTATCATAAAAAAATAAAAAAAAAATATCTAAAATTGAAAAAAAAAATTTGGGGTGGATTACCCTTAACATTAAGGAGGATGAAAAATAGATTACATCCGATTCTCAGACCTACTAAATATGCATATAAAATTTCACGAAAATCGGTCGAGCCGTTTCGGAGGAGTTTAACCACAAACACCGCGAAACGAGAATTTTATATATGTACTAGCTGACCCAGCGAACTTCGTACCGCCCTAAAAAAATAAGGGTTGTCCAGCGGACAAAATTGTGAATCTAAACCATTCTCAGATCCCCTTGAACACACACAAAAAATTTCATCAAAATCGGTCCAGTCGTTTAAGAGAAGTTCAGTGACATACACACTCACAGAAGAATTATATATATAAAGATATAGCTTTTCCTAACTAATATTTATGTGCGTCAGCTCTAAGCTCCGTGCTCGGCGTGTTCTAGATACAAAGTACACGCTGACGCTACAATGAATGATGGTACTGATGCTTTTCTATGTGTTGCAGGTGCTGTGTGGTGCAGTGGCGGGCGCGGGCGAGCTGGTAGGCAACGTGAGCCGTGTGCGCCGCTCGCCGCAGCCATACCATCCGCACCGGGTTATGTGAGTCACATTTTTTTTTGAGTATGCATTATGTTGATCGCATATGACCTTTACAGCGTCACCGAGATTCTAAGATGACCTCAAGCCGAGAATTGGCGATTGCCTCTAGAGGTATTCCAGGAGGATGGCATTTCCCCATGGGGCGAGTCTCCTCTCCGTCTGGAGCCTCTAGACCATTGTAACCTGAGGGGGGTCGGCTCAACTAGAGAGCGTCTCTGAGACTCGGACCTCGGCTCTAGTTAGCCGTTGTCGTGGGGGGCGGGGAGGCGGCGATGTACTGATGATGATGTGTCGCTTACCCTTCTAATATGAATGCGAAATTTTGTTATTTTCTCGATCTCGCAAAAACTACTAATTGGATTTGGATAATTTGGTACACATATAGTTAATGACCTGGATTGGGACATAGGATACTTTTAACCCCAGAAAAATAATCATGCTAGAATCGAAACCAATATAATATCCTTCCTCGCGTCATTTTCGAAACATTCAACCGTTGACGAAACCGCGCCTTTTTTGGTGTCTTGTGTTGTGTTTATCTCAGCAGACACTTATTGAGTTACTACCTCTAGAAAGCTTACCATCGGACTTCCCAGTAACAACCAGTTCTTCGAGGTTGAGGCCATTTTTCTAGGGACATGACCAAGATCATAAATATAACTATTATTTTGAATACACAGTCAAATCATCCAGGATATGTAGGGTACTCTTGCTTGAATCGAAATGCTATCTGGTGAAGTGTTTCCACCCCGAAAAGGCCTAGCCCAAATACTCACATTTCACGACCAAGAGACACATCGGAAATCCCTCCCAAAATTAAAGTTGAATCTAGGGAAATGTGATGTAAATCTTTCAAAAAACTACAATCACGCAATCTATAGTACCTCGCTTATTTTTGTAGGGATTGGGGGTAGGTTAGATCCAATACTCATACATATGTCGCGTCTATTGTTTTTGCATACATGTGAACTTCACTTACGTCAACATCAGGTTAGGTGGTCTCCTTTACTAGCCCTTAGTATACATATATAATAAACTAGAAGCCCGCCCTCGCTTCGCTTCGGTGTAGAGCTGAAGCGTAGACTACAGTTTTTGTTCTCAGGCTTGTTTTATACACAATGACATTCATCTATGATTATTCTTATACCTGCATGCAAAGTCTCAGCCCGTTCGGTTTTAAAATTGACAAAGTTTCATACAAACTTTCATTCCCTATTTTATCCCCTTGGGGGTAGAATTGATCAAAATCCTTTCTTAGCGGATGCCTACGTCATAACATCTACCTGCATGCCAAATTTCAGCCCTATCCGTCCAGTGGTTTGGGCTGGGCGTTGATAGATTACTACGTCAGTCAGTCACCTTTGAGTTTTATATACACACATCAAAAGTGTCTAGGGATCAAGCATTTTTATGCGGATTTCTTGAGATTGAGATGTGGCTTTGTAATAAATTTATGATTTTATAAATTTATATGGATCCTTTTTGGTGCATTTCATAATTTGAATCAGGAACTGTGAATCAAATTCGAGTAAAAGATGAAAATCAGCTGTCAATATTTTCCCTATAAAAACATACAACGCATTGAAGACATTATTAGTGCTACTGTTTCCCTACTACTGATTAAAACCAACGTTATTATGGAGCGGCGATGTCATTTAAGCAGGGAAGAAATGCTCAGAGCCGTGGGAATGATAGAAGCTGGTTCCCGGCAACGTACTGTGGCTTTAGCTCTGAATACAAGTCAGAGTGTTATCAGTCGACTTTGGACACGATACCGAAGCACTGGTACCGTGGCTGAGCGCCATGGAGGACGGTATCGCTGCACCACACGGAGACAAGACCGATACATTCAAATCTTAACTCGAAGAGCTCCAACAATAACCGCCATGATGTTAGCCGTGAGGCTTCATCACTCTTCAGGGAACTTAATTAGCGACCAAACAGTCAGAAACCGCTTGCATGAAGTGAACCTTCATTCCCGAAGACCGCTACGGGTACCACCTATAGCAATGCACAATCGTAGGATTCGATATCAATGGGCTCTTGAACACAGAAATTGGGCAGAAGAACAATGGCGTTTCGTGTGCTTTTCTGATGAGTCTCGTTTTGGTATGAGACCGGATACAAGACGTATACGACACTGGAGAACCCCTGGACGCCAACAGCGATTAAAATCCTGCCAGGAAGTCCATCCTTATAGTGGTGGAACCATCATGGTATGGGCGGGTATTTGGATCGGCGGAAGAACTGAGTTGATTTGGATCAGAGGCAACCTCAACGCTCAAATTTATGCTGAGACGATTGTATCAGACGTCATCGTTCCTCTACAAGTGCAAATCGGTCCCTTATTTCAGTTAATGCATGATAATGCACGACCGCACACCGCAAGAGTTGTAAGACAGACTCTCGCCGCAGCTAACATCAATGTCCTGCCCTGGCCTGCTCAGTCGCCAGACTTGAACCCGATTGAGCATGCATGGGATATGCTACAGAGAAGAGCTCTGCCGAATATGGAGGGTATCCAGTCGCAAGAAGACCTTTTTTTGTTGTTGCAACGAACATGGGCGGCCATTCCACAGCGTGATTTGGATGAACTCATTTTGAGTATGCCAAACCGATGTTCTTGTGTTGTTAGTGTTCGCGGTAGAAATACGGATTATTAATTGTTTAAGTTACCCAATAAAATTTTAGAGAAAACTGTTATTTCAGTCTTTTTTTCGAACTTTTGTGTTAGTGGTTCAAATGTCAAAAATCCCTTTATTAGGAAAATGGCAAATTTCTTTATTAATGCAAAGGTGACTTGGTTTATCGTTACTGTGACAAACGAAAACACTTTATTTGATGAATCCTTAAAGAAAATTTTAATTAATATCAATCAGGAGAAAAGTTATTGCAAAAATATATGTTGATCCCTAGACACTTTTGATGTGTGTATATAGATTATAAAAAAACTGAAGATGGTATATTTATCTTTTCCAAACTTCTATTGACATCACGACGCTCAATTGTTTTGCCTTCCCAGAATCTCTCCACTAACATTTGAAATTTATGGTATGGTATTAAAGTTCAAATTGACTTTTAAGTATTATTACGAATCGTTTGTATGGGAGTAAAGAAAAGTTTTGTTTTTTGACATTTTCAGGCATTTTTTTTAATTTTTCTCTTCGTAAGAACCATCCTCGTACTTAAAGGAATATTCTAAAAAAAAATCAGCCTAATCGGTCAAGCCGTTTTCATGTTATGTCGTGACAACGGAAAACGGGTTTCATTTTTATATATATAGATTAATTCATTGTGATAAACAATCAATTTAAGAACCACAACCTTGATTTCAGGACAGACGAAGAAATGGACGCGACGATGGCGTGGAAGCGTTCCTACTGGCGCGAGATGCAGAGCGTCATGAAGACGGAGGGCTACAAGAAGGATTTCGTCGAGTGCTGCCCTTCTGTGGGCGAAATGGTCGCCAAAAAGGGCGGCCGGACCTTCAGCGGCCTCTACGTCGAGTTGTACGAGGACGGTGAAAACAAGCAGCGGCTTTACGAGCTGTCCTGCGCGCCAGAAGTCGTCGACAAACCTTGCCGGTTCGTCGATGCGCGCCTCTACAACCAATCGCGGTGCGTTCAAATATACTCATATTCCTACGCGTTAGTGCGGTACTCGACAGCCACCGAGATGCCGCACCAAAAGACTAAAGGACACATATCAGTGCCCGGCTCCGGTGGCTGGTCGATGGACTATGTGAAAGTGCGCGCTGGCTGCGAATGCCAAATCACGTCGAAGAGGAACCGCGCCCACAAGAAGAGGATGGAGCGACACCGGCAGAGGAGGAAAAACAGAAAACTAGAAGAAGACGAAGAGACCTGACCGCGGCTCAGTGATAGTGCGTACCAGTGGGACGTTGAACAAATTACGTGGAGTCTTCCCGATTTAGTGTTTAAGGGACTTGATGGTCTTTGCGCTCTGGTGTTGATTGTTGATATATCGAGTGCTGGATCCGTCGGGTCGTCGTGCATGTTACCGATTCCATCGAGCTACATCTAGTTGCTTGTACGAATTATCGGTTGATGTATATCAATGTATTTATTAATGTTTTTTTCTCTATGTATACTACGCTTCCTGTTACAGTTTTCTTTAGTCTTGCGTAGTCAGGTTTACGATTAGGAACAGTGCCTCTTGGAACTAAGTGCCTTGTAGCTTTACATGTATACATGACATTTAATGTATCTAATTTATGAACATGACTTACATTACCTGTAAAAGCGATAAGACAATTTAGGTATTACAGACGTTAGATGAACCCATTGAATTTCATGTTATTTTCGGATTTATTCTTTTGTCGAAGTGTTTTGAGTGGTCTCTGATAGTCACACCGTATTTTCGATACCTTCTTTCATAAGTTTTGTATCTTATATGGCATCTAAATTATCTATTCATCATCATCATCAGCCTTTCATGTCCCCACTGCTGGGGCACGAGCCTTCCCTATGGATGGAATAGGGAGTTTGGGCCATGATCCACCAGGCGGACCCAGTGCGGATTGGTGGGTGCTAATGACAGCAGATGCAGCCGGGACCATCGGCTTAACGTGCCTTCCGAAGCACGGAGGAGCTCGAGATAGTGATTTTTTGGTCACCAATCCATCCAATAACCGACCACCGCGAAAGTTGCTTAACTTCAATGATCGCAGCCGAACGCGCTAACCACTTACGCCATCGAGCTTGCACAATCTATTTTCAACTCTGTACTACAATTACATTCAGCTTCAGGTTGAGTATAGTCATTCGCTCAGTTGCCTATAAAAAAAAAACAATCTTAAAAATACGTTTTTTAAAAATAGTTACCGTAAGTAATCGAGGTGCATAGCCCTTGAGTTCACCGCGTTTCTCACTTCTTGTTTATGTATATTTAAGTTGCTTTCAACAAGCAGACTGTGATGTCTAAAACACTCATTCGTAGACTTTTTCATTACGTTCTGTACTGACAACGGCATAACAATATCCGTAATGTTGTATTTTACCTATTGACTATTCATCAATGGTGATATTTCAATAGATACATATTAGTTGTGGTCTATCATGGTTATTATTATTTTAAAAGCCTATATGATTTGTTTATCATCAAAATCTTAAGGACGTAGCTCTAATGACAAAATGCTCTCTTCTCCAGATTTAAAGTTAAGGATATTTATTCAGAGTTAACGAATTGTAATTTTCTTCTTTTTTTTGTTATTATTTTTAACAGTACTTACTTCATAGGCATAAGTGCATTGAGTCAAAGATCTGTATTATTTTCTATATTTTTAATACTACTTTTTAATGTATTTAAAATTTAATAATTTTAAGGATTAATTCTTTTATTTATATACAATACGAGGTATTCCGATATTCAGTATGTATGTCGCTGACCAAACTGTGTTAGCCGCGTGTATTGTGGAATGCCAGAATCTATGATTATATCCAGTGGGAACCTAAAAGTTTTAATGTCGACATAGAAGAGTTAAGAGCTATGTAATTTTCCTTCTGTCAGAATCTATGCTTATTCCAATTCATAATATGTATCAGCATGTAGAAATATAAAATAGATAAAGTAACCGTGACCATCATTGGAAAACTTATAATTATATCAGCAGGAGTCTGATATACCTATACCTTGTACCTGTAGAAATGCCACTGCAGCCAAAACCTTTTTTTTCTCTCTCAAAGGAGACTGGAAACATTTTTTATTACTTACATCATATAACCACTTTCCAAAATCATCGATAAATTTCTACTTCGCCCAAAAACTTTAATAGCAAATTCGCCAGGCATTTAGCAGTACAACGGCTTATACAATTAGGCTGCGTCATGAATATCAGGTTGTACTTAGAAATCGCTTCCATATAAATTTATTGATGTATATAATAATAACGCAATAGTATTGTGGACTGAGATTATTTTGTGCATTTAGATGTGTAATTATTAACAAAACAAAAATATTTTTATACAGAAGAAGAAATAGGGGACTCAAATTTCACTCCATCTGTTGACAAGTAGCAAAATTTTTGTAGCGCCATCTAGTGGTGAGTAGGAAAACTTGGTACTCTATAAGAAAGTTGTAGTCCAAAGATAACTAGATGTCGCTAATAGACAATTATTTTAACAGTGCCATGAATCAGTCTGTTTTATAGTAGTTTAGCACATAGTTATTTTAACTGTTTTTATTGTAATGAAAAAATATATGCTACCAGTTATTATTTTGGAGTTATCTGATCATACTTCAATTTGTTATTCTGTAGATCAACTTAACTCGAAAGAAATCGCTGTATTTATTCCATCTTTAATATGTAATGAATTTGTCAATTTAGTAGTCCGATATCATCACAAAATGTATATGTATTATTTATATTGTTGACATCAAAACAGCCTTAAATAAAAATAAAAAGCAGAAATAGAAAAAATGTTTTATTGCGATTTTAATCGCTATCAGTCTTAAATCTAAAGTAATTTAAGGTCATTAAAAAAATAAGATCACATAAGTCATAGTACTTACTTATCACAAAGTTAAGGAAGTAAAAAACAATAACGAAGTTACATGTTTAACCTCTAGCCTCGACCAATAATATCATCTAGCTACTCTAAACAGCATCATGATCTGCAAGAAAGAGAGAATAAATAATTAAATACAATACACTGCTTCATTTAGAGTTGTCAAGTCGCCAAATCGCCGGACAGACTCGCCAGTTTGGCCGGACATTTGGCTGAAAAGGCGGGACACTACATTATTTATTTTTTATTAATTTTGTAGCTCTGTAATATTAGCTTCATCAGCTAGTTTCATTCGACAACATTACACATCTTTTTAATTATTGTTAGAAATAAAATTGAACAAAACTCGTGCAGCAAGAACTACAAAGTAGTACAAAGGCAGGGCCGGATTTAGAGGTCCAGAGGCCTCGGGGCAACAGAGGAGCGGAGGCAGGGGGCCACCCCAAATTATTTTCCAAATAAAGTAAACAATTTTTTTTCAGTCGAGTTTTTCAATAAATAATTTATTGTGAACCAAGTAGATTCCCTTAGTATTGAACAAACACATATAAATATAAACGGAAACAAGAATTATCTGAAATAAATCTTAAGAGTTAACGAACGGAACCGAAAAGATGTTTACTAGTTGGAATTTGAAAGATTTTTTTCCGAAGTCTCTATTGTGGGGGCCCCCCGTTTGTGGAGGCCCCGGGGCTTTCGCCCCGGTTGCCCTCCCCTAAATCCGGCAGTGTACAAAGGGATATGTAGCTAATTTTATATATATGGTGACCAGGCTGTCCATATCGAACTAGTATCTGATCTTACGAGCTCTGCATTTTTGGCTACCTTGCGGAGAATGGCGGTAAGGAGAGGCGCTCCCTGCCATGTTTACATTACAGTGATCGTGGAACGAAAAGATTGAGACATTTATAGTAATCTTCGGTGGTTCATTGGTAGTGCGAGTGTTCTCGCCCGCAATCATTAATAAAAAACGAACTCTTTCATTAATGCTTTTAAAAGTTTTACTTGTATCGTGGTTTCATTTATTCGAATCTCCAGCATTAATAGTTTTGACATCGTAGAGTGAAGAATCATAAAGAACAAAAAAGAAACATTTAGCCATCTACTACATGTATATTCTTTAGAAAAAACGTTTAATGATACTGGAGCCGCCGGATTACTGTGTCCGTTTTTCTGGATTGCAATTCCCAATATGGTATTTGACAAGTTTTAGAAAACGATCTCACGTTATTAACTAATGTTTATGGAGTCCGTAAAAAGTGGATATTCATCATTCTGTTGTGTATTTCAGTTAAAATAACCAAATCAAAAACTCCATTTTCAAATTGCCTCGAAAACGTTTCTCTGGACAATATGGCGTCTCACTGGTGTGTGACGTCACACGACTGCTATTAATACAATGTAATGTCACTTGTCCGGAAGCTTACTTGCGTGTGACGTCATTTTAGGCTCCGCCAATCCCAAGCGTTTTGGGTCACGTGACAATAGATAAGAAAACTATTATCTTTTTCGTGGGTTTTTAGTAAAATTATGAATATCTTTTCTGTAAAAATAGTGAAACTCCCTGCCAATATTCATTCTAAAAACAGATGCTAACAATTGGCACTTTATTTTTTATACTGTCAAATACCCTATTCCTTCATTTTTGTACCCGCTGAGTACCAAGTTAGTTTAAAGTCCTCTACGCACTTACTTATGCTCTAAGTCTACGCATCATCCATCTTGCTGGATCCAGCACGCGGGACAGCGCTAGATATAGGATCTCTTTTACGTGTCATCGATACAGGTAAAACTTTTAAAATCATTAATAAAATAGTCCGTTTTTTATTAATGATTGCAGGCGAGTGTACTACCTACTGCATGTCTCAATCTTTTTAATAACAAATAATTAAAGAGGTAATACGACATGCTATCAACGATATTAAATACCCATGCTATAGACGAACGTAGAGCTCGATGGCGCAGGTGGTTAGCGCGTTCGGCTGCGATCGTTGAAGTTAAGCAACTTGCGCAATGGTCGGTCATTGGATGGGTGACCAAAAATCTTCTATCTCGAATTCATCCGTGACCGTGCTTCGTAGGGCACGTTAAGCCGTTGCTCCCGGCTGCATCTGCAGTCGTTAGTACCCGTCAATCCGCACTGGGCCCGCGTGGTGGGTCATGGCCCAATCTCCCTATTCCATCCATAGGGAAGGCCTGTGCCCCAGCAGTGGGGACATTAATATGCTGATGATGATAGATGAAAGAAACAATTGCAGCGATGCAATAAAAATAAAGGATATTACTCTATAACAATTTTACTATCGTAATTAATTGTATTCAAGATATATCCTCTCATAGGGATACCAGATGATAAAATCAAAAGTCCGGAGAAAAGGCTTGATTTCCATTGGAAAAACCTGAGATTTTTTACAGTTTGAGAATTTTCTCTCAAACGTACTTAACAATTTAAAAAAGTCGTAATATTATTGTTTACACTCTGATTATACTCTTAAATCAATATAATTTGAAGAGCTTAACATAATGTGGGGCATTATATGAATCCATAATTAAAGAAAAAACCTTACTTAAAAATGTATCTTCACATATTAAGTATGATAAAACTGATTAAGTACCGACTTGGATAATAAAGTACTGATTTTAATTGTGCAATTACTACCAATAGAAGATTATTTTTAGTATGTTTAACTTTTTTATTAAAGAGATCTTTAAAACGTAAGCTGTATTTTATTGGAAATGGAAATTAAAGAAATCCTGAGATTTTATGAGATTTGCAAAATCCAGCCGCAATGCCTGACGACCTCCGTGGCCGAGTGGTTTGTACGCCGGGTTTCATGGCTTTCGCCGACTCGAGAGGTCCCGGGTTCGAATCCCGGTGGGGGCAGATGTTTGTATGATGAATACGAGCATTTGTACTCCAGTCATGGATGTTTAATATGTATTTATATAAATCTTTATATATATAATTCTTCTGTGAGTGTGTATGTCACTGAACTTCTCTTAAACGACTGGACCGATTTTGATGAATTTTTTTGTGTGTGTTCAAGGGGATCTAAGAATGGTTTAGATTCACAATTTTTTATGATACATCTTACAAAAACACATATAACCCTAAATTTTCACTCTTCTACCACCAACCCCTATTTTTTATGGCGGAACGAAGTTCGCTGGGACAACTAGTATACTTATATATGTACAGTATATGTATTCTATCCGTTACCCTAGCATCTTATAACACAAGCCTTATAGTGCTTACTTTGGGGCTAGGCTAATTGGTGTATTCACACCGACATTCGTCGGAAATATTTAAAAAAAAAGTTTAATCCTGAGAGGAGTCCAAAAATCCTGAAATCTCAGGATTTGTCCTATCCTACTCACTCACCCAAAAAATATGTCGTCAAATACATAACAGCGAAGCCGACGGTGACCGCTACGAACTGCGCCAGGCCCGCGCTCCGCTTGCGCTCATGCCATAGCGCCCGCTCGCGGGGCAACACCTCGCTCACCGTGACGTAGAGAAGCGTGCCCGCTGCCAACGCCTGCGGACAAAATATAGCAAATACGACTTCTCAAGTTGAAATGGAATATTTATTAAAACCATAACAAAGATACAATGACAATAGTGATCGATAATAACTGCATTAGTTATAAAACTGTTTCGCAGTTATTAACGCCCACCTCCAGAAATCATTTTTTGCTATAATAATTTTAATTTTAATCTTAATGTAATATTAAAACAGAAATTAAATGCGTGTTTGTGTCTTATTTGTGTGTATGTATGTGAGGGTGTGTGTGCGTGTTTGTGTGTGTGTAGGTGTGTGTATATGTGTGTGAATGTGTGTCTGTGTGAGAGTATGTATAGCCCAAATTTATTTAGTTTATTGCTGGGAACAGAAAATGTTATCAAATGTTTTAAAAAATAATAGGCGATCACCAAAACATGTTCATTGCTAACCTATACCGGTAAAAGGTTAGTTTAAGTTATAAATTATATTTTTTTAATGATCATCTTTTATGAACATTTAAATAATGTGCCTTTGTTAAATAAATGAGTGGAGATCATCACTTAATCCAGTAGATATAGTACCTAGGTACCAACTTTTTGTGTACCTATTTCAGATTCCAGGAATTTTAGATAACTAGGTAGAGGAAGGGATGCTAATTTGGAATACTGTTGGTAATTTGGAATACTGCAATATACAAATATACTAAAGCGCCATCTATTAACTTATACCAGTTTTACGTAGTCTATGTGTTAGGAAGCAAAATTGAGGTGGCTTAAAAGCAGCCAATTTGACAGTTCCGTGTCAATCTTCATCGGAGTGAAAGTGCTGACGAGAAAATTTTCCGAGTAAGTAATAAATCGGCTTGCATCTTGAGTGTGACTTATATTTATGTGTTTATATTTGTACAAATCTTAAGTCTAGTATGTCAATTGTTGAAATCAACACTTATTTTAGAAATGAATCGAAACACAAATTCACAAAAACATTTTAGGTTAGAATTGGCTATGTTGCTAATTTGGAATACAATAGGCTATGACTGCTGACTCTGGTTGTTACGTTTGTGACTATTGCAAAGTCTAGAAAAATATAATTGTTTTAATATAAGCTGAAAGTTGTTTTTTTTTTAAATTGAATAATAATATCCCTATTCCAAATTATATTCACTTTGGTTAAACTACGCCAATCTGTGATTTCTTAATTAAACCACAATTGATCCTAATTGTAATAATCCAAGGTTGTTAATTACTCTAACTTGAATAAAATATAAATTCTTCTAACATTAAATGCAGTGTTCACTTTTTAATCTCTTCATCCATGTTTAATACGATTTTTTTAAAAGAGTATGTCAAATTTGCATCTTTTCCCTATACCTATCTACAAGTTTAGAAGTTTACTTAAAATAATAATCGTACGAAGTTAGCTAGCTACCTATCTAAATAAATTATTATGAGCGGACGCGAGCTGAGAGATATTTCAGAAATAATTAGTTGAAAAAACTATTGCTGTCACGCATTGGCAAATACTGTACGATAGGGACAACATAAGCTGACGTTGAAAATTTTGTTTATAAATTACAAAAGTCGAGGTAATGGCTCTCGACGATTTCCTCCTGTAAAATTAGATACCTTTACGTAAAAGAATTTTTACTATATGTTTTACTTTTTTTTTCAAACCAAATAGGTAGAGTGAGCAAAAAAATTTTGCTATTTCATAAAACTTATTTACTAAGATTAAGTGAGACAAAACATCAAATTTTTTAATAAAACTAATTTACTAAGGTTGAGAAAGAACACAACCGATTTTTAATAGTATTTCTTTATTAAGACTGTGAAAAAAAAAACATTAAACACAATCTAGCTCTTCAATTTCGCTCATCTCTGCATTACCGCCGGAGAAGTTATGAATAATCATGCAGGTCACATACGAACATGCATCCTATATGTAAACGAAAGTTTTAAATCGAGTTTTTGAACGCAACATAAAGTGACATTTGGTTGACGATTTAGGCTATTAACCATTCATAGCCAAAGCTCAATAAATGACAAAAAAAACAACTAATATTAATTATCAACATTTGTTATTGTTTGTTTAAAAATGTTTGGTTTTTATTCTAAAATAAGCTGAGTGCTACAAAAGTGTTCCGAGATTTTTTTGCAAACCGTACTTTTCAAGCGACATTTGACAGATGGAAGTCATTGGCTTTCCTATTCTTATTTGAATCGCATTATATACTATAAGACCTCTATGTTTTACTTTGTTTGTAAATGCTTATTTAATCACTAGACACTTTGTTTATTTTTGAGGGCTTCCAGTTTCCATAGAGAAGAGTATTTTTATACCCACCTGCATCATAGGTATCGCCATTGAATCCTGGACCCCCTTGATGATCTCCAGGCCAGCTCCGATGGCTATGCCCGCCACAGAGCCGCCGCTGAACAGTAGCACGCTGACTATGTGAGCGCACAGCCGGCCTGGGGCACTCGCACACATCTCCGCGCCCAGGCAGAACCCCACCACGAACTTGTGGGACGCGACCGCACCCAGAAGCAGGAGTACCTGGAAGCATTCATCGAACTTGCTTATCTTCTTTGCACAGAACACAGTAACATGGTCGAATGATGAACTTTTTTAATGACAACCTATCTGACTTTCGATTTGGACTTGTTTACAATGTCTTTTATTCAATATAAAAAGGCCATTACTGATTGTTTACCAAACATTTAAAAGTTTTGTTTTGTAACTTTTTTTTTTTTTTGCTTTAGTTATACCATCGATTTGCAAGTAGAATAGATATTGCAAACTAATAATGTTTTATAAAAATGATATATTTTAGTGGATAACGGTGTTGGTTGTGTAATGACATCAATGTATTTATTAGTGTTACTACATTACGTAAAATATAGCACAGTTATTTGTTATCCTAAATAAATAAGAAAAATAAACATGGTACCTATCTAATGCCGCTTCCTTTAAACTAGATATAAAAGTTATTGTAACCTATATATCTATATCCTAAATGATGTAATGGAAGGTGACTTCAGAAGTATCTCTGAAGTCATTTTTCAACTTGACGACTCTGTATATATCAATACAGGGAGAAAAAAGCAGCCCTTGCTGAGTTTCTTGCCGGTTCTTATCACTGCCGGATTTAGGGGAGGGAAAACGGGGCGAAAGCCCCAGGGCCTCCACAAACGGGGGGCCCCCACAATACATCTTTTCCTTTGATATTTTTTTTGCTCTTTTATCTTTACCTACAGCCTACAGTACTTTGTACATCTAACATACATGATTATTTGATTATATTAATCTTGAGGTGAGGGGGCCTCCGCTCCTCTGTTGCCCCGAGGCCTCTGGACCTCTAAATCCGGCCCTGGTTCTTATTAGTACAAGGTCTCCCGCAAGGGCGGATCCAGCTTTGGCGTCAGGGGGGGTTCATATAGCCAGCTTTGGCGCCAGGGGGGGGGGGTCATATGGTCGTGGTATATTAAATATTGAAAGTACTTAAATAAAATCCTCCTGGGTTTGGTCCATCTGTACCCAGCCCAGGGGGGGGTCATGACCCCCATGACCCCCCCCCCCCCCCTGGATCCGCCCTTGGTCTCCTGCCGTAGTTTGGCGAACCGATGGCGTAGCTTCTTGACCTTCACTAGTGCTTGTAACAGCCTAGACTGAATAAATGACTTTTCATTTCATTTCATTTTCAGTAGCTATAAACAAAGTCGCTCCTGCTGTAATGTATGTACGCTTACATCTCATATACTAGATCAAAGAACTATTAGGTATGTATTCTGCTGTGACCTTTTTTTTTTGTGACGAGGGGAAATGCAGTTACGCACCATACCGTGACGCTGACTAGGCGCACGGCGTGTGTGGGACTCGCCGGCACGGGAAACAGTGCCGACCCTACTCAAGCAGGAACAGTGCGGAAGGCCACACTGATCCTACTCCACTAAAACCCCCCGGTACCCTCCTACGCCTATATGGGGGCGTCTCGGGGCCGACGCACCTGCGTGCGCCACATCTCCGAGCACGCCCTCGAGCAGGCCCTGCCCAACGAGTGGACCGGGCGACGCGCCTCAGGGGGACTGCGCTAGGGTACTAGGCAGTCCCCAGACGATTCTGCTGTGACCTAGGTACGCGGTGGGATTTTATGCAGTGTTCTGCAATAGATAGAGTGACCCAAAAGCAAGGTAATATACATGTACCAATAATATAATATAGTGATCTGTTTTCTTCATTGCCACAGCGCGTTGAGGCATTTCGCACCTCATTTTATGCGTGTTTTATGGGAATTACATTTCACTTTAAAAACAACATTAAAAAAAATTGTAACTGTTGGTGTCGATTCTGATACACACTCTCTTTTTCATTCTGTATAGAAAATGACAAATTTAAACTGTTGTCTTTCAGTTTAGCTTTAAAGAATCATTCCAGGATCGACACCATTGTATGGCTTTAGGTCAACCAGATGCATAAATTGGAAATTTGAAGATTGCTACTCCAACCGTTTCAAAATTCAAAAAATTCAAAATTCAATATCGTTTATTCAGTCTAGGCTGTTACAAGCACTTGTGAATGTCGAAAAGCTACGCCATCGGTTCGCAAATCTACGGCGCGAGACCTTGTACTGAGAAGAACTGGCAAGAAACTCAGCAAGGGCTGTTTTTTTCTCCCTGTATTGTATACAGAGTCGTCAAATTGAAAAATGACTTCAATATGAGGTAACTCATAAAGTCACTTTCCTAATAAACAAATGCTAATATAATAAAAATTGTGACTATATAAAAACTGGTTTAACAAAGTTTAGGAATGCCGTGTCCTGCTGTTTAGGCAAAAAAAAAATGAACGATTAAAGTTTAGTACAACGGTTAATAGTATCCAATGAAGCAAGAGCAGACTCATCTCCGCTGGCAGCACCCGTTCACGAGCATGACGCATGAACCAGCCATCGCTTCGCTCAACCATTTTTTAGGGAACGCAACGACCCGCCTCACACGACCTGTTTGCCAATGATACACAGGTTGTGTAACGGTATGTAATTTACCCATCCCGGCAAACTTCTTGAATAACAACCTCAGGGTAAGGCCACAGTGCACGCAGGTTCAGAATCAGATTCAGACTCAGAAAACAAACGCGAGAAATAAACAGTGGTGTCGATTCTAGCATGATTCTCTAAACCTAAACTTAAATTTGACAGCAGTATATCCTTGTCATTCTCTATACAGAAAAAAAAGGAGAGACTGATGTTAAATTTAGTTTTAAGTTTAGAGAATCACGCCAGAATTGGTACCATTGTAGTTTAAGCAGGGTGACCATAGTTGCAGCAGGCAACCCCACCCTGCTTATACTACACTGTTTATTTAGCAATTTTACATACAAAAACGTGTGTTCAATAGACGTTTCTGTATGTAAAAAATATGAAGTTTATTTGTCTGTGGGTTTGCTTAAGAAGTTTGCCGCCACCTATATGTACCTAATCGAAAGAAACCCCGAACCAAATTGATTCTTTTATTATTTTGTGGTATTATATCCTTATTTTTTTTATAACCCACCAGAAAATGCGAAAATCGAGATGATGATTCTGTATAGAAATCGCAACACCTTAAATATATAATACTAGCAAACCAGTGAACCAAATGTTCACCAAAACCTGATTTAAAAAAAAATGTATTTAATTAATTGAGAACTTCGGAGATTTTGTGTGGTTTCGTTTGAAATTCGTGATTTCTCGAAAACCGGCAGTGCTACGTTACTCAAATCCGGTTTGTAGTCTTATCAGACTATTCTTAACTTATAACTTAAACATTCTCTTTATCTATCTCTTACGGTTTGGCCGCTGAAACAGCACCACAGACGGACGGACGGACGGACTTGTCTAATAGATAAGAGATTTTTTGGAATATGGAAAAACCCATATCTTTTTAGTAGGTATAATTATAGATTAATCAATCAGTCAACAAAACCTGTGTGTTTAATTTAACTTGCAACGCAATAGGTTGCGCAAGGGTAAGTACTTGGATATCGTACAATCTATTACAACTATTTAGGTACCTATGGCATTTCATACAGTCTTATCGAACGTCTTATTTCTACATAATCAAACATTTCAGTGGAAATAAAACAAGTTTCAACAGTATAGATGCACTGATTTATTTATTTACTATCTGTGCCCCACGGTGTTACCCGCGGTTTATTAGGTATATTTTTCTGAAGAAAAACGTAGCCTATGTGTTAATCCAGGGTGTCAGCTAACTCCAGACAAAATTTTAATAAAATCGCTCCAGTCGTTTAGCCGTGAAGAAGTAACAACAATACACACTCACAAACTTGCGCCTTTATAAGATTAGTGTGATTGACGTTTCTCAATCTTGAAAAGCGTCGTCGACGCATCCTGAAGGGGATGCGAAACGTCAATAAATAAATCAATTTAGTCAATAAAAAAGTGTTAGATGCCCTTTTTTTATACGCAGGCAAAAAATACTATTTACAGACGACACGGCGCCTTTAAGAGGCACACCGCTGACACACGGTAATATTATCTATACAGTATTGTCCGCCCTGTCCTTGAAAATAAATGCCTACGGCCGAGCGCTGCGTTAGCACGCGCGGTAGGGCCGCCCGCCTACAGTATTTTATGTAGTTTTGTTTTTAACGCGAGTGTAGGTAGATTACTCGTTTGTCTCTTTTTTCATCCTAACCACTTATTTATATATTATTCCAGATATTTTGCCCGATGGAAAAACCGAAATACCTAAATATTAGAAACAAATTACGTACTAGTAGATAGGTATATAAAAAATATTCTATAAAGGTAAGACACCTTTCCAATATTTCAGGTAATTTAAAAAATAATATCTCTGGGTGTGTTATTGAAGAGTTCAAGCAACCGAAAACAGCAATTGTGCTGTTGTACGATATTGATCGTCGTTTGTTCTTTTCCATACTAAATTATGTAGGTATCTACTTAATTAAATCAAATATTTACAATACAAAACGCACGTTTAAGCACGGCTAACTGCATAAAAAACAATTCAGACCGTTCGGTCGTCGTTGCGGCGCGGCGGCGCATTCGCGACTGGGTGCACGCCGAGAGCCCATCGAACTCGAGTGGCGTAGGTATGACTCGCTTTCCGACCGTTTGTATGAGAATACTGTATGATATTATTACCGTGGCTGAACGGACCTCCCACCTGGCTCCCGCAAGCCTTACAAGCCCCAGCAGTGGCTGCCCACTGAGGACCCCGTAACCCTTACGGGCGCTTTACGGCATAATATCCGCTAAAAAACCCTGCGAATACCCTCTAAGCTGCTTAGCGCGAAGCCGCGGGATCCCCGTTTAGGGATTCTTCCGCGTCAACGTGTTAGATGCACTGATTTCTATTTATTTATTGACGTTTCGCATCCTTTGCAGAAATGCGTCGTCGGAATATTGATTTTTTATTTACTTTGTCGAGCTACCTTCGAAAGATTTTTATTGAAACCTGTTTATATTAATGAGTGGTGTGCGTGAAAAACTAAGAAACAAATATTTTTGAGTAAGTTAAGGTGCAGTACCTGTACCCCTAGCACGAACCATTATCGAATTCGAATAGTTTGCAAACCGAGATATCAATGTCAAATTTTGTATGGAAACTTGAACAGCAGCGGCACAAAGTACTTACGTAACGAGAACTAAAAATCAGTACACATTTAACAATGACATTTCGGACTCGCAAACGATACGAATTCGATATTGCTTCGTGCTAGGGATATACACATTTGACAATGACATTTCGGACTCGCATACGATACGAATTCGATATTGGTTCGTGCTAGGGGTACTGTGCGCTGGTATTCAAACGTTTTGTAAGAGATAACATATCGCAAATGATATCGAAATGTATGATTATACAGGTAGGTCAATTGTGGCGTTTGTTCTAGTATAAAGTCAAATTTATATTTTTTTAACCCATGTAGTAGAAGAATTGCATTCATGGCACTCATTGTTTTATAAGTATGAGACTGGAATTGTCTCTGTAGGTAGACCCAATAGTTTCTGCATTAAGAGCCCCTTCACATTTTTTACAAAAAATCGTAATTTTTGAGCGCCTCGTTTACCCCCTTAGTAAAAATCTTGACTATTTCCAATAGAAGTAAACAGTAGATTTATTCTTCCTTTTGTAAATTAATGTACAATATTTGCAAATACTGTTTTCCTTTTTTGTACTGATCGTTCTACTGCAGCTAGTTTAAAAAAAACGATAATATGCACAATTTCAATCTCCTGCCTCAATCTCTCAATAATGTTCAATAAATAAGATCAAATTAATTACTACGACATAGGAAATATCTTATTGTTGTAACATAATGTATTAGAATTTTGATTTTCCATCTCATTAATTATAAAAAAAACATCTAACCTCCGTGAGTTTTCCCAAAAAATAATGCAAGTTTACCTCGTATTTTTTAATGAATTAAATAGAATTACTATCAAAAACTTTCATAAAACTTATCTACCATCATACTACTGAAATATGTACATATTTTTATAATTAGTTCATTAATAGTAATTTTATAAGACTCGAAACATTACCTGTAAAATGCAATATATTATATACTAGTGCAAATCTACCTACGCGCCGATCAGTACGGCAGCGGGTGGCACAATTTTGTAAAAGGGCTCTTAAAGCCTTCAAAGTTTTAGTCCAGTTTTATACAGCAGAGCTTGTGTTAAACCTGATAGTTCTGTATATTCGCAGACTTGTTTATGATGTTAGCCCAACGAATAATACAAGGTTGTGTCCACGAGCGCCGAATGCAACTTTGTCAAAAATCGATAAATCCACCAAAAAATCACCTTTTTATACTTTAGCGATTATAAGCCCAATCAGAAACTAAAGCTACAACAGAAAATATTTAACTCAACTAAGAAGACGTTTGAGCACCGAAAATAAGACCTAGGTTAATCGCTATATCTAAAGAAAAATAAATAAAGTTTTCGCGGTGTTTTCACAAACTGAAATTATTTATTGGGCCGACATTTCTAACTAATCTGGAAAAAAATCAGAACTAGCGGATTTGACGCGAACTAGTCCATACTTTCAAACGATAATTTTACTATCCCAATAATGCTTATTTGCTTACTTTTTACAATAAAAAATTTCAATACCTTTTATGTTTTGATTAATAATAATAATAAATATTTCCAACACACACCAATTAGCCTAGCCCCAAAGTAAGCACTAAGGCTTGAGTTACGGGATACTAGGGTAATAGATAGAATACTTATAGAATACATTTATAAGTATATTTATATAGAAATACATTTAAACATACACGACTGGAGTAGAAATCCTCGTATTCATCACACAAACATCTGCCCCCACCGGGATTCGAACCCGGGACATCTCGAGTCGGCGACACCATGAAACCCGGCCTATAAACCACTCGATCACGGAGGTCGTCAAACAATGGATTATAACAAAACTGAAGTGGCAGTGGGCTGGTCACATTAGCCGCAGAACTGACAGCCCTTGGAGCCGTAGATCTTGAGTGGAGACCACGACTCAGTAAACGTAGTGTAGGACGCCCTGAGACAAGATGGGATGATGGCATTCGTAGGCTGGCTGGAGTGGGCTGGATGAGAGTGGCAGAAAATCAGGAGCAGTGGTTATGGATAGAATTTGGTCCAACATCATTGACTACGGGTGATATTGTCAGGTAAGGCTCAATGGGGTTTCAAGCAATGACTTAAATAAGTATATTTTTCTGTCTTCAATAGATAAGGTGTTATCAATGCAACGCCACAATTTACCTGTATAATCATACATTTCGATATCATTTGCGATATGTTATCTCTGACAAAACGTTTGAATACCAGCGCACAGTACCCCTAGCACGAACCAATATCGAATTCGTATCGTTTGCGAGTCCGAAATGTCGTTGTCAAATGTGTATACCCCTAGCACGAAACAATATCGAATTCGTATCGTTTGCGAATCCGAAAGGTCATTGTCAAATGTGTACTGATTTTAAGTTCTCGTTACGTACTTTGTGCCGCTGCTGTTCAAGTTTCCATACAAAATTTGACATTGACATTTCGGTTTGCAAACGAATTCGATAATGGTTCGTGCTAGGGTACAGGTACTGCACCTTGACTTACTCAAAAATATTTGTTTCTTAGGTTTTCACGCACACCATTAAATAAACGGGTTTCAATAAAAATCTTTCGAAGATAGCTCGACAAAGTAAATAAAAAATCATTATTTCGACGACGCATTCCTGCGAAGGACGCGAAACGTCAATAAATAAATAACACCACAAATCAGCATTGCCGGACGTCCCAATTTTAGCGGGACCCCCCGTTTTTTAAATCAAAATTAAATGTCCCGTGCGGGACAGGCTCTATCCCGCTTTTCGGGAATAACTCGACCGTGCATGCAGCGTACTGAGAAAGCGCGAGCGGGTGGCGCATACAAGTGTGGTGGAACTCTCAAACAAAGACTCAACTATTTAACGATAGGGTAAATCTGATTTAAAATATCATATTTTTATTAAAATACATTTTATGGATATTTTTACTAGGTACTGTAACGTCCGTTGCGTTACAGCCTCCTTGTTTGGGTAAACTCTTTGTTCATGTAATGCCTACGGTTTGCAGTTATATTATAAAAGGTAATGTCATGATTTTTAAAGATTTGAAATTGGGAATCGTCTGTCGTTTGATAGAAGATTCCAGGAGATAGACTTCAGACACCAAACCATACGTTGATAGATTAAGCTCAATTATTACCTATATATTCAAATAAAATAACATATAAAATCTAATTAGTTTTCATTTATAAAGTTACGCTTCCAGGGCCTACCCCTTCAGGGTAGATCGCCGCAGTACCTATCTATTATCACGTGAGCGTAATTTAATCTCAAATAAAAAGATAAATATTCAAAAACTATTGAATATATACGTTTTTTTTTTTACTATATACCGCTTTCGACGAAAGAATCCCGCTTCTTTCACTCAAAAAGTTCCTAAATCCTAAGTCGGCAAAATTTGGCAACGTTGACCACAATATAAATTATACCTATCACGTTTTTTATCGCGTCTAACTGTCAAACTCCGTAGTAATTTGACAATTGAGCGTGATAAAAACGAGCTATATATCATATCGCGGTGATCATGCTAGGAGGGCTGAATTAAAAATTAAATAGTATCTTATCAGCAATTTATCAGTAAGGACATCACCTTCTTATTGCGGATAAGCGATTTCGTGTATATACCTAAAATTATATCAATTTGACGGTGTCGCTTATCAAATCGCTTTATCAAAGGAATATTGTCGATTGATAGTACAACAAATCTTTAATTTATGTAGGTCAAAATCTTTTGGATTTTTAGCAACGATTTTAATACTAATTTGGTATTTAATATCGTTGATTTTTAGTAACAAATTCCTTCTTACATACATGCTGGGTAGGCTTATTGACAAGTTTTTAAAAACGTATATATTATTGTGTGTAGATGTAGTGTCTCTATAGAAAAGTGGATATTTATAATAAAATTCTGTAGCGTTATCATCATCTTCATCAACCTATTAATGTCCCCACTGCTGGGGCACAGGCCTTCCCTATGGATGGAATAGGGAGATTGAGCCATGACCCACCACGCGGGCCCAGTACGGATTGGCGGGTGCTAACGACTGCAGATGCAGCCGGGACCAACGGCTTAACGTGCCTTCCGAAGCACGGAGGAACTCGAGATAGATGTTTTTGGTCACCCATCCAATGACCGACCAGTGCGAAAGTTGCTTAACTTCAACCATCGCAGCCGAACGCGCTAACCACCTGCGCCATCGAGCTCCTCATATATCATCTCCTCTGTTGCATATATCAGTAAAAACTTAAATAAAAAAAATCTTTCAAATATGCCGCGGAACAGCTTATCTAGCAAATATGGCATCCTACAGGTAGGTGACGACACACGGCTCTCATTAAAACGTCAAATAGTACAAATTAATGTCACTTCAACATCATGTTTACAAGCAGGTGACGTCATTATAGGCTTAGCCAATCCTAGGGGTTTGCGGTCACATGTCAATAGATCAAAAATACTTTTGTATTTCATAATTGTTGGTAATATTCTCAACTGGTTACTTTTTGTTTGATTACTAAAATGAAATTGAATATTAAAATCGCTCCCAATATTCATGTTAAA
Organism: Chilo suppressalis; assembly: GCA_902850365.2. NCBI lineage: Eukaryota > Metazoa > Arthropoda > Insecta > Lepidoptera > Crambidae > Chilo > Chilo suppressalis. The sequence goes on from OU963907.1 coordinate 3,155,842, forward strand.
TACACATGCCAATAATTGGTACTTTATTTTTTATACTATCATAAACTTAGCTTATGCAAGCGCATCAAGCGCCGTCAATCAAAATTATTGATAATTATAATAATAATAATAATAAATATTTCCAACATAGCCCCAAAGTAAGCACTGTAAGGCTTGTGTTATGGGATACTAGGGTAACGGATAAGAATACATATACTGTACATATATAAGTATATTTATTTAGAAATACACATTTAACATCCACGACTGGAGTACAAATGCTCGTATTCATCACACAAACATCTGCCCCCACCGGGATTCGAACCCTCTCGAGTAGGCGACACCATGAAATTCGGCGTACAAACCACTCGACCACGGAGGTCGTCAAAAATTGTAATGAAGCCCATAGTAACGCTTGACGGTAGGTCAAGTCAAAGCTTTAAACGATCAATATTCGGTTCAATCACGTAGACTTGACAAGATGACTTGATCGTCTCCGTCGACATATTAGGTTTCCAAATGATCAAGTCAGGCTACAAGATTAGATCGCAATTGTTCATGATCACGAATAAAGAAGCAAATCAGTCTGGATACCATGAAAAAGGTACAGAATCTGTAGCGAGCACTTCAAAACTACTTACAAATATGATTCGAAATAAGGACAAATACGGCTTTTAAATGATTGTTAAATCTATTATAAAACTCAAAGGTGACTGACTGACTGACATAATGATCTATCAACGCACAGCCCAAACCACTGGACGAATCGGGCTGAAATTTGGCATGCAGGTAGATGTTATGACGTAGGCATCCGCTAAAAAAGGATTTTGATCAATTCTACCCCCAAGGGGATAAAATAGGGAATGAAAATTTGTATGAAACTTTGTCAATTTTAAACCGATCGGGCTGAGACTTTGCATGCAGGTAAAAGAAGAATCATAGATGAATGTCATTGTGTATAATACAAGCCTGAGAACAAAAACTGTAGTCTACACTTCAGCTCTACACCGAAGCGAAGCGAAGGCGGGCCACTAGTCTATTATAAAACTCAAAGGTGACTGACTGAGTGATCTATCAACGCACAGCCCAAACCACTGGACGGATCGAACTGAAATTTGGCATGAAGGTAGATGTTATGACGTAGGCATCCGCTAAGAAAGGCTTTTGATCAATTCTACCCCCAAGGGGATAAAATAGGTAATGAAAATTTGTATGAAACTTTGTCAATTTTAAACCGATCGGGCTGAGACTTTGCATGCAGGTATAAGAAGAATCATAGATGAATGTCATTGTGTATAATACAAGCCTGAGAACAAAAACTGTAGTCTACACTTCAGCTCTACACCGAAGCGAAGCGAAGGCGGGCCGCTAGTATTCAATATAATGTGATTGACATTCATATTTTGTATTATTTCTTACTTAAGTTGTCTGTACTTACATTTCAATTAAGTATCCACTCTTCAACTAATAAAGGTAACTCGATGCACAAGAAAACAATTGTCATTTTGAAGTTTTAATCGAAATTGCAAAGAACGTAACTTAAATAAATACAATGTCATTGATCTAATCTAAGGCCCGTATTACAGAATGACAACTAATAGCTTTAACACACGCTCGAATTTGATCCGGCAGACCAAATCCGCCTACTAAGTCCGTTCTCGCTACAGACGACCGAATCGGACAGTCGCTTCACGTATGCCTTCAAGTGCACACGGTGGTCATCATGTCGTTGGACACGAAATGGTTAGAAAGCGATATCGCTATGTGCTGTATATAGCGACATCCCTTTCTAACTATGCTCAAGACTAGATCAATCACTGAGAATCTTTCTATAATACGGGCATAAGACTGTATTGGTTGTAGATTTGACAGAAGCGAGGCATTGATTGGACAGTTTTGGCCAAATATTCTTGTGCGCTGTGGTGGCGGTGCAATTAGACAGATTTGAAAGAGAATAATATAAGATTCCATAAAATGCTACATAAGTTTATAGGTATTCAATACGAATGCCGCTATCTGGACCTTTAGACTTTAATTGCAAGGTAAATAAAAGATTGATGTGCCCTCTGAAGGCCATCTTCCTCCATCTACAGCAATCACTCACGACAACCGGCAAATGAAAAAACTTTACAAAAACTAATTTTAACTTCACATTGCGTAGAGTTTGTGCGGAAAGAGAATGGGCGTGGCGAAAAACGGAACTTACATTAAAAAAATGATTTGGCAATCAAACCCAGCAATCTGTAAAACGTGAAAGTTTTGTATTGATAAGGATTTGTTTGTTGTTGTGATTTCTTGCGGTTTTTTGTATTTAATCATGTCTAAAAGGGGTAAAACCTTACAAGTGCGGTAGAAAAGCACTACAGCGCCCTGCAATCTAAATCCCATTCTCTTTCCGCACAGACTCTAACTGCGACGAATTAACAAAAGGAAATGATATGTCGAATGTGAAATGCCTTTTACGCAAGTTTATTAAAACCACAGCAATAGATCAAAAATGAAATGTATAATCTATTAAACAAAATACTTACACGTCTTCCGTCAAACTTTTTGCCAATAATAGAGAGAAAGAAAAAAAACCGGCCAAGTGCGAGTCGGACTCGCGCACCGAGGGTTCCGTACAAACCTGTAGGTATATTTTGATAATTATTTAAAAAAATAAATATTATATGATGTTACTAAAAATTTACGGTTTTCACAATTTTTCCTTTATCTGTACTATAAGACGTTACATCCTACCAAATTTCAAGATTCTAAGTTCACGGGAAGTACCCTGTAGGTTTTGATTCCCGTGCGAGTTTCGAAAATTTGCGGCTTTTGATTGCTTTGGCTTAAAGTTTGATTTTTTAAACAGCTCCATTGGACAGTTAGACATGAGTATTAGATATGAATTTCAGATTGATACCTCCACGCGTTCCTGAGAAAAACGAAAACGAACGAAAGACGGACGGACGGACGGACAACAAAGTGATCCTATAAAGGTTCCGTTCCGTTTTTTCCTTTTGAGGTACTGAACCCAAAAAAGGAAAATTTGAAACAAATGTTTTGTTTACTTTGAAATATGTATGTTAAATATAGTTATAGTTTTATTTATAGAAGTGATAGCGTTGCCTTGCAGCTTACGTCATACTAGAGAGAATTCGACACGGAGAATTAGGGCCGCGGCAGCATAACGGTCAGTACATCCGCCCGGATAGCGCAGGGTGCGGGTTCGAGTCCCGTCTGCTGCATGGTTTGCGTGGAATTATTTTCTAGTAAAACTTTTCTTTAGATTTAAACATCTATCAGTTAAATGCCTAAAAAATAAAAACAAATGCTAATGTTACGTTAAGGCCTATTATAATCTTTATTTGTAACTCTGAAATCATTATACCTAGGTATAATGATAATTAATATTTATTAATAAGTCAACAATGTCACGTAGGTTAACATACATTATCAACATAACAATTGAAACAATTTAATTGTTACCTAATTAAAATATTAGATATCACTTGTTATCAAAGTGTATTTGAAATATGTGACGTATTGAGTTAATTTTAAACAAAAGCAGGTAAATTATAATAAAAATATCCCCATGGAAATACCGACTAGATATTCATCATCGACCCATGCTCGTCCACTTCTGGACATAGGTCTCCCCTAATGCACGCCACTGCTCCCGATTTTCTGCCACTCTCATCCAGCTCACGCCAGCCAGCCTACGAATGTCATCATCCCATCTTGTCTCAGGGCGTCCCACACTACGTTTACCGAGTCGCGGTCTCCACTCAAGAACTTTACGGCTCCATCGGCCGTCAGTTCTGCGGCTAATGTGACCAGCCCACTGCCACTTCAGTTTGCTAATTCGGTGGGCTATGTCGGTGACTCTGGTTCTCTGTCGGATTACATCATTTCTGATGCGGTCCTTCAGGGATACTCCGAGCATAGCCCTTTCCATAGCTCTCTGAGCGACTTTAAACTGGTGGACCAGTCCAGCCGTGAGTGTCCACGTCTCGGCGCCGTATGTCATAACTGGGAGGACGCATTGATCGAAGACTTTCGACTTGAGACATTGAGGGATGGGTGACGAGAAGACTTGACGAAGAAATCAGAAATCAGAAATCAGAAATCAATATATCTTTATTCAAATTGGATGTATAGTACAACTCTTTTGAATCGTCCAAAATTTTTTTTTCCCTACCACTCGTTATGGACATATTTTTTAGCTGCGGAGAAAAACGAGCGAAAAAAACTCCACAACATTAAAAGTCTATGTAACAACATTTACAAATCATTATGTTGTTACAACGTCAATACAATTATGATTTATTTAATATAGAAAACCTGTTGGAATGATTGGAACAGTTCAAACCCAAGCATTTTTGTCTGTAATATAATCAGACACTTTGTAATAAGCTTTTTTAATAAGTGTTTTTTTTATAATATCTTTAAATTTATTTATGGCTAACTCTTGGATATTGCTTGGGACTTTATTGTATAAGCGAACACAAAGACCTTTAAATGAATTATTAATTTTGTGAAGCCTAGTAGCAGGTAAAGTTAGTTTATTTTTGTTTCTTGTATTAATTGTGTGAACATCACTGTTTTTAAGAAACAAATTAATATTTTTTCTTACAAGTAATAAATTTTCATATATGTATTGTGATGCGACCGTCATTATTCCAAATTCTTTAAACTTATCTCTTAATGATTCTTTAACTTTAAGATTATAAATTGATCGAATAGCTCTCTTCTGCAGCACAAAAATAGTTTGAATGTCGGCGGCATTTCCCCACAATAAAATTCCGTACGACATTACACTATGGAAATAACTAAAGTACACTAATCTGGCCGTATCTATATCCGTTAACTGGCATATCTTCATTACGGCATATGCTGCAGAGCTAAGTCTATTTGACAATTTATCAATATGTGGGCCCCATTGAAGCTTAGAATCTAAAGTTATCCCTAAGAATACTGTGGTGTCTACAAGGCCCACATTCCTATCCTTTACATTCACACTGGTTTTTACCTGTTTTACATTAGGTAATACAAATTTCATACATTTCGTTTTTTCTTCATTAAGTAATAAATTGTTAACATTGAACCAGTGGACTATCTTAGAGATACTATTGTTCACGTCGTCAATAACTTTTTCATTGCGTTTGAGTTTAAATAAAAGTGATGTATCATCCGCAAACAATACTATCTCATGGTTATCTCTTACATAGTAAGGTAAGTCATTAATATAAATTAAAAATAAGAAAGGACCTAGGATTGAGCCCTGCGGAACACCCATCTTAACCGGCGAACCCGGAGACTTATTACCATTAATGTCAACCCTCTGAATCCTATCCCTCAGGTATGATGCAATAAGATCCAGATCAGTATCTCTAAATCCATAGTGGTGGAGTTTCCTGAGTAATGTGTCATGAAAAACGCAATCAAAAGCCTTGGACAAGTCGCAAAACACACCTAGAGCGTCCTGCGAGTTCTCCCAGGCGTCAAAAATTTGTTGTATAAGTTCAACACCGGCATCGGTTGTTGAACGACCCCGTGTAAAACCAAATTGTTTACAGTGAAGTATATTATATTTATTAAAATGTGATTGCATTTGATCTAACATGATTTTTTCAAAAATTTTACTAAAGGTGGGTAGTACAGAAATTGGTCTAAAGTTTGTGGGGTCTGATGTACTTCCCGATTTATGCAAAGGAGTAATTTTACTGTATTTCATGAGGTCAGGAAAAACACCACAGTCAACACAATCATTAAATATGCAAGCTAGAATAGGAGCTATTGTCTCAATTACCGATTTAGAAACATCAACGGAATTGCCCCACAGATCCGCGGTTTTCTTTTTATTTAATTGGTGAAACGTTTTTATTACATCTTTAAAGTCAACATGTTTAAAATGAAAATAACTAGTACAAGGTTTCACGTTTTCTCTTAAGATTGATTCGGCAGCAATGGGGGAAGAGTTCAAAGATTTCGTAGTTGAAACTGGAATATCAGTAAAGAAATTTTCAAACACTTTAGCAACTTCAATATCTGATGTAACCTTTTTATTATCAATATTTAGGTTATAATTATTTTCGCGAGTTTTGGATTTTCCAGTTTCATTGTTTATAATATTCCATGTCATTTTGATTTTGTCATTACTGTTCTTAATCTTTGAACTTAAGTAATTTGATTTTGCTAAGCGGCATACTTTTTTAAACAATTTGGAATAGTTACGAACATGCTCTTTAAATTTTTCACTAGTGTTAGAGTTTCGTTCATTATAAAGTTCATAAAGTGTTCTTCTACTTTTATGAATTCCAGGCGTAGCCCACTTACTAAAATTTACCGCATCATTAACACATATTTTTTTGGGAACAAAAACATTATTAAATTCATCGCAATATATATTAAAAAAATCATTATATAAATCATTTGGACTGTCTTTATATTTAAGATAACACAATTTTCTATCTAATTGATTTTTAAAACGTTCCACACGATTAGCAGTTTTTGGTATAACAGTGATGTGTTTTTTCTTCACCTGCTTGAGCTGATACGGAAATGTAATCAACTGGCCACAATGATCACTATCTAGTTTATTAATAATTTGTTTTTTCTGTGGTATAATATCTGTATATATATTATCAATACAAGTGGCCGAAGTGGCAGCTATTCTAGTAGGCTCAATGAATAAGTTTTTCAGATTGTATGATTGAAATAAATTTTTTATTTTAGTACATGAACTAGATTTTTCTAATAAATCAATATTAAAGTCACCACAGACAATCAACCGTTTGCCTGTAGTGTAAGTTTTTTTAAGAGCTTCATCCATGATAACTTCAAAACAATCATACAATGCTGATGGAGGTCTGTATACACTCAATACAACAAGCTGGTCCAGTTCCACACAGGCAATTTCTATTGTTCGCTCAACCGAGAGGCTCACAATATCTCTTCGTTCCTTAAATTTTAGTTTTTTATTCAATAATATTAAAGAGCCACCTCGAATTGCATTTTCTCGATTGAACGAACTACCAACCTGATGATTATTAAAATTAAATATATTTTGATAACTTTTTAGCCAGTGCTCTGTAATACAAAAAATATCTATATTATTACAATTCATAAATAATTCAATTTCTAAGTCCTTACCCATCATTCCTTGAATATTAAGATGCACCAGGTTGATAAAACTTACATTTTTTGCAATGTTTTTGGATGGGTTTTTGTTATCTATATTAACAAAATTGTATTTTTTATTTACATTATTATTTAACAATATGCAAGACGAATTATCTTTTGTCTGATTGCTTAATTTAAACATTTATTATTATTTTGAGTGGTTTCAGTAGAATAATTACTGATTGTCATGTCATTAGAAGGTTGCTCAATAGGAGCAAGTTGTTTAGCCAAATTCTTGGCTGACATAAAAAAGAAATATGATAGCGATTTAGCTACCTGTCTTTTATTATAATTAGAAAGATAATATTTATCTTTTGTCAAATAAAAATTTCTAACATAATTGTTAGCGTCAATCAAATGGTATTTTTTGCTTTTACAAATTGTGTACAAAAGCATATTTAATTTATATCTTAACAAATTTTCCTCTTTTGGCAGACTGTTGCAGTAAGGCAATGTGAACAATACAATTTTTTCCACATTTAATGTATTTAAATCTGTTATATATTTTAATAATATTTTTTTGTTCAAATTGCCTCTGTTTCCTACAAAAAATAACAAGGTGTGACATTTGCTGTAGCTATGCTTACTTGCCTTTTCTAAAATATCCTTATAAGAGGCACCAGGCATACAGTTATTTGTTATTGAATGTCCCATTTTAGATAAAAGAGGGCCCATATTCTTTCCAATTTCATCACTAAACATTACAATCTTGTTATTTTTATTTTCTAAAGATGTGTTTCTTGAGTGAGTTACTTTCACCGGTGTCAAGTGTGTACCTATTGGCTGAAGTTGGGAATCAATAGATATAGACTTATGTTGTAAAGTGTAGGAGTCAAAATTGAGCGATGATTGAGTTCCCAACTGTTTACAATCACAAGTGTGATTGTTTGTTAATGAATGAAATCTTTCATTATTGTAATTGCATAAATCAATTAACTCATTCATGGCCTGCATGTGTTCCTTCATTTCACATTGTGCTAATTCATATTTTTTGGTTACATTTGAGAGACAATCTTGTAGTTTATCTATTTTACTTTGTAAAATTTGAGTGTCTGTTTCATATTTTAAACTAATGTTATTATATTTTGCAGAATAAATGTCCAATTCATCAATTAACTGTAATCTCTCCCTGTTGATATTAACATTTTTTATAAATAACTTTTGTTTTTTAATTAACTTTTGAGTTTTTTTAATATATCTATTAATTTTTACATATTTCTTCAATTTGTTACATCCAACAACCCCCAATTTGTTATTTCTACTGTCATTACAAGTAAGATCTATTGTAACAATTGGTTGGTTATTGGTTGGCACAGAAACCATCTCTGGCGCACTGACTACCAACTCATCAAACAAGCTCCGATTCAACGAGACAGTTTTATTGTGTTTTGACATTTCTAATAGTGATATTGTGTTTTTTGCGTCATGTAGTTGCTTTTCCAAGATGTGAATACGCTGTAATGCTTGGTCATATTCACTTCTACATTGATCAAAGCCATCTACGATGAACTGGAGCCTGTCCCGAGCTTCAATAGTATCAATACACTGTTTGTGCAGTTCTGCCATTTCGCTCTTTAACTTTTGATTTTTATCTAAAATTTCTATTAATTCCCTCTCATTGTCATCCCGTTCCTTGTGTAGTTGGTCGCATAAATCCTTAGAGGCTTTGAGTTCTCTCAAAGTCAGTTGAAATTTAGACTCCTCCTGACGAGACAGAGCCTTACGAGTCATCATATTTATATATTAACGATATTATCTTAGTTTAACTTGAATGAATGTATGTTGTTAAATACAACAGGACTTATTTAACCAACAATAGCAAGGTTATGTAGGTATTTTATAAAAAAAAATTGCCAGTTTTTAACTATTTGATGCTTTACACACTTTATTGATATAGAATAAAGTAATTGTCAAGGTAACTTGTAAAAATAACTTACTGGAATTATGAAAATATCTTGGAAACAGATGACAATGACTCACAATAAAGCCGGTAAATGTCACAGTACGTTTTTAAGTAATTTCACTCACTTTGCAATCGTTTTTATATATTAACACTTAGTTATTAATCATTATTTAATGATATTATTGGTTTAAGAGCACAATTAATAAGATTTATTAAATAAATTAAATAAAACTATTGGGACAATTCAAAAACAGCTGTTGCGCCAGTGTTGCCAGAGGAAGTTGTCCAACGAAGGCTACGAAATGCTGCCCAGCCCAACCGAATTCTTCTATTGGCTTCTCTCTCAAAGTTGTTTTTGCCTAATCGGAGCGTTTGTCCTAGATAGACATATTCCTGAACAACTTCGAGAGGTACTCCATTAACAGCAACCAGTCCCGGATCAACGAGTTCGTTGAACATGACCTTGGTTTTATCCAAGTTCATCCGGAGACCGATACGTTTAGAAGATTCAGCTAGGCTACTCACCATCTCCTGTAGGTCTTGCAGGGTTTCAGCCAGGATGACGATATCGTCCGCGAATCGAAGGTGTGAGATGTATTCGCCATTAATATTTATTCCGCGTCTTTTCCAGTTGAGCGTTCCGAACACGTCCTGCAGCGCAGCGGAGAAGAGTTTCGGGGATATTACATCTCCTTGTCTCACACCACGGCGCAGTAGGACAGGCTCGGTCTGGCCATTCTGGAGCACGACGGACATATTAGCGGCGTTATATAGACATCTCAGCACCTCGATATATCGCCAATCAACTTGGCACCTCTGCAACGCTTCAAGGACAGACCAGGTCTCGACGGAGTCAAAAGCTTTCTCATAGTCCACAAACGCCATGCACAGGGGCTGGTTATACTCTTTGGTCTTCTGTATAACCTGTCTCACTGTGTGAATGTGGTCTATGGTGCCATAACCCCGTCGGAACCCGGCCTGCTCTGCAGGTTGAGCTTCGTCAAGTCTTCGTGCAAGGCGATTCGAGATGACTCTCGAGAACAACTTATAGACATGGCTCAGGAGGGAAATTGGTCGATAGTTCTTCAGTAAGGTTTTGTCGCCTTTCTTGAAGAACAATAGGACCAAGCTCCGGTGCCACGCCCTTGGAGTTCTCCCGGAGAAAAGGACAGAGTTAAATATACGCCTGAGCTCCTTCAGCACCGGCTTGCCGGCAGCTTTCAGAAGCTCCGTTGTGACTCCGTCTTCCCCCGGGGCTTTTCCATTTTTGAGTTGCCCAAGAGCCGCCTCGATCTCCTCTAGGCCGATGTCGGGGAGATCCTCCGTCACATGGCGGGTTAATGTGGCTCTTGAATCGCTCTTATCCGGCGTAGGGTGGGGCGAGTGCGACGCGTATAGCTGGCTATAATAGGTATAAACTTCCGAAAGAATCTCTGGTTTCGACGTGACGACTTCTCCATTTGTTTTGGTCAACTTCGTCAGGTGGCTCCTTCCAAGCTGTTGTACGAAGACTTTGGACCCCCGGTTCTGCTCAATTGTTCTCTGTATTAAGAGTGAATTGGAGCGTCGGAGGTCACGTCTTATCAGCTTGGAGATGGACTTATTCAGAGCCCGTTGTTCTGACGAAGTGACTAGTGGATCGTTTCGCCGCTTGTCCATTAGATCCAGAGTCTCCTTCGAAAGCTTAGACCGTTTGCCCTTACGTCGCAGCTCACAGAATTTCGCACCCTCGTCCCGAAGGATTTCTACCACTTGGTCGAGTTCCTCGTCGATGTCAACGTCAATTGTGGTTTCCAAGGCAGCGAATCGATTTTCCAGTTTCATTTGAAATGCGTCAGAACCAACGGCCGATTGGAGCAGCTTTGGCCGGAGCGTTGACTTCATCAATCGAGAGCGTTCGAGCTTAAAATCGATAATCAGAGTGCCTCTTAGAAGTCGGTGATCACTTCCGGTTTTAAACCTGTTGATCACTGAGACATCTCTGAATATGCGCTTCTTGTCCGATATGATGAAGTCAATCTCATTCTTGGTCATAGCATCGGGGCTTCGCCACGTCCACTTCCTCTGGGGCTGTTTCTTAAAGAATGAATTCATTAAGAAAAGCCCCTCGCGTTCCAAGAAATTGACGAGCATTTGCCCCCTATGATTCCTACTCCCATAGCCGTATGATCCTAACATCGATTCGCTGCAAGTCTGTACTCCCACTTTAGCGTTGAAGTCCCCCATGACAACGTTAAAGTGAGCCTTGGTGGTGGTGTGTAAGGCTCGAGAGACGTCCTCGTACATCTCTTCCACGACATCATCCGAGTATGTCGACGTTGGAGCGTACACTTGTATAACCTTTAGGCTATACCTTTTGGTTAGTTTTATAATGAGGTACGCAACCCTCGTCGACACACTGGAGACTTCAATCACGTTGTCAGTGAGGACTTTGTTGACCAGGAACCCGACGCCGCCCTGTGACGGATTATCTCCCTCTCTGAAGTACATCAGATGGCCAGACTCTAAGGTCAGCATGTCCTCGCCCTCTCTGCGGACTTCGCTCAGCCCGAGCACGTGCCATCTAATGTGATTCAGCTCCTCCTCCAGTTGAGCTAGATGTGAGTCGAGCCGTAACGTGCGACCGTTATATGTCGCCAAGTTAAGTGTTTTTTGGCGGCCTACCGTAACCCGGAGATTCTTAGCACCCCCTGCCCTGCCGTAACCGAGACCGCTGCCTTGGCCTGGAATAGCAGGGCTACCGGGAACTGGGGGCCGGGACAATGTTGCGTTTATCATTTAGGAGGGTTTGGACCATAACCCACCACGCTGGTCCAGTGCGGGTTGGTGGGTGGTTTCGCCAGGGCCTCGTCTGTTATACAGCAGGACGCACCGCTTGCAGGGGAGGTTGACTTGGGACCCGAAAGATGTTGTGCAGGCCCCCTTGCGTCCCGACTAGATATTACAAGTACGTTACTCTTCTCAAACAGATTGATCAAAAACCAAAAGTCAAAATATCTTTATTCAAATTGGATACACAGTACAACTCTTTTGAATAATCGTCCATATTTTTTCCCGAGGAGCTCGATGGCGCAAGTGGTTAGCGCGTTCGGCTGCGATCGTTGAAGTTAAGCAACTTTCGCAACGGTCGGTCATTGGATGGGTGACCAAAAATCTTCTATCTCGAGTTCCTCCGTGCTTCGGAAGGCACGTTAAGCCGTTGGTCCCGGCAGCATCTGCAGTCGTTAGCACCCACCGATCCGCACTGCGCCCGCGTGGTGGGTCATGGCCCAATCTCCCTATTCCATCCATAGGGAAGGCCTGTGCCTCAGCAGTGGGGACATTAATGGGCTATGATGAAGATGATGATTTTTTCCCTACCACGAATTAAGGATATTTTTAGTCGAGTAGAAAAACTGCCGAAAAAACTACGCAGCGCTAAATAATTATGTAACAATATTTACAAAATATTGTATTGTAACAGTGTCAATACAAAATCATTTCAAATAGGTATTGTTTAAGATTATGAATTACGGTTAGTAATTCAATTAATAGTTAGGCATCTGATCAAGTAGTGTTATTAGGTATTTAAAGAACTTTTATCATAAAAGTAATTAAGTAAGTACAAATTGAGTACGAGCTTTTTGTTCAATTGCTCGGTTTGTGCATATAACGGAACGTTATAATTATGTCATCGATCGACGCCATCGATTGACTGACACACAGTAACAGTGATCCGGGGTTCCCAACTTAGGGGTTTTGCCCCCAGATTTAGGGGCTAGAAGTGTTAAAAGGGACTTTTTAGGGGCTGGAATTTTTTGGGGGTTCTTTTAGGGGCTTTTAACAAAACTTTCAATTAAATCGAAAAACAAAGCGTGTGTTTTCTTTCAGTTTTGTGCGTAGAATGGAACGCAGCACGATATGAAACGACTTTCCTAAGGCTGTATGGACTAAAGTTCTTTGCCTTCCACCAATCAAAACAGCTAAATAAGATTTAACAGCCTGTCAGCTCATTTTCGTTTGATTTTCCATTCGGAAAATGTATTTATTCAATAAAATAATTTACTGTAACAGATATGTAACGTTTTAATTTATGAGCAACGAAAGAATTTAGGTAATAAGATAAATAAGGTAGGTACATATAATTTTCTATTACAATTATTTAGAAAAAGAAATAATTTATATATAGTCTATGAATATTAAATCATTTCATGTGCGAAATTAATCGTCAATGGTTGCGTTCTGAACATGTTATTCCAAATAATTTCAAATAAATAACCAAAACACAAAAAAGGTATATCTTTTTAATGTGGGAGAATATGAATATTTTGCTTATATTTTCTAAAACCTTTAGAAATAACGGATTTTTTGATATATATGGCATATTGGGACGGCATCGTTTCCTCATCAGGGACGATTTGACCATCCTTCTTTGCCATCTCTACAGACAGGGGTTTCAAGTTTTGACGTTGGCAGAAATCTGCCATTTACACAGGACCAGGGGATAAAAATCTTCTATTGTCTACCCATTTGATAAAGTCACGCACTATGATGGCTCGCCAAAATCTGACTGGTGCTTTATTTAGAAGTACCTAACAAAAAAAGTTAACAAACCTGCGAAGCTTCTTCCTGCAGTCCAATCGCCAGTCCTTCCAATACGCTATGCACAAACAGTGCACAAAGCAGTCCAATCACGCCCGACGAGCTTTTGTTACAAGGAGCTGTGTGGCTCACGTGACACATCCTGGGACTGCCCGCGTCACCACAACATCTATCCAGCATCTCGTCATCCTGCCTTCCACTTCTCTCATGAAACAAGAGGCTCGTGCCTTCATTACTTCCATAAGTGTGCCTGTGAGGGTCATTGCCAGGCCCGTAAAACAAATGCACAAACTCATCCACCAGGTAAACCAAAAAGAATCCAATACAGAACGTCAGCTCGGAGAAGTTGGGCAAGTTTTCACGCGCTTCAGGCAGCATGTGCGTCAGAGAAGTGGATAACAGCACTCCCCCGCCGAAGCAGAGCAAGCAGGAGATGAACAGAGGATGTCTCTGCCTCGTCCTCTCCGAGAAGCATGCTGGCATCATTCCAGCTATGAAACTCCCCAATCCCAAAGTCAACATCGAGATAGCTTTCGCTGTAGTCACTTCCATGGTTGATATTCACTTTTTAATACACAATACTAAGGTTTCGGAAGGAAATCTTTATTTACACCGCCGCGCTTATCACTTAACTTTATCACAATAAAGATATTTTACGTCCGCGTGTGTGTTATTTTTATCATTATTTATTTTCCGTGGCACACTATTTAGTATCGGTTACAATATTTCGCGTCTGGACTGTGACATGCTGGTCGCGTGAATGAGGCAAGGCAAAATAATCAGTAAAATATTATGAGAACAAAGACTGCATACGAAGTTGTCGTAACCTGCTTAACGGCTAAAGATTTAAGGTTCATAATTGAATAAGAATTTTGTAATGTATATGACAGAGACTATTTTAATAAGACCCGGATCTTTGTAGATTTTGTGCGCTGCTGGGAGTCTACCTATTTTGGTTTGTGGACAAAGACTTTAAATGTTAAAAGGAGGTAGTGTGGACATTTACTTGTATCATATGCCTGTTTATCACAAATTATGTAGGTGGTTCTATTATTAAATTATTATTTAGCACTACAATTTCTAAAATGATTTAATATATTTTGCTTTGACTGGATCATTGGTATTGTTGCTTGACTTTGGTGTGTTTTTTGGTTGAATGAGTCAAGAAGGAAGTCATAATATTTAGATATCAGTAGTTATTATTAAAACAACGTAAATATGTTATTGAGTTCCTTTGTGAAAACAGTGACTAACTCTCAATGGTATAGTTATTACATACCCTCAAATCCCATAATGCCTACATGATCAAAATCTCATAAAAAATATACAAAATACACCAAAACTCACAGAATATTGTCACACAAAGAAACTTCCTTATTTATTGTATGCAAGATTGTTTATATTTAGGACTTATAAAAAATCTCCATGATCTTTTTGTCATGCACGTCTGTAATAATAATAATAATAACTTTATTGCTTAAATAGAAACTGTACAATTTTGCAGTTGGAATTGCAATAATAAAAAAGGTCACAAGAGTGTGCCCACAACGGGCGCTCTAAAATGTACCATTGTTTACCATTTTTAAAAATTTAAAAAGTACATTTTAGAGCCTAAATTATATTAAGTTTTACAAGTATAATATTCATCAAGACTATAGAAAACATTTTTTTATAACCAGCTTTTTAACTTAAATTTAAACAGTGGCAAATTGTGTGCTTTAATTTCTGCAGGCAAATGATTGAAGATCGCTATTGTAACACAAGTGATTATTTATCCTAGTAAATGTAAAGTTACTGAAACTTGATTTTTTTTATAGCGAGGTAGGCAAATGACTACCCCACCTGATGTTAAGTGATGATAAAGTCCAAACGCGAAGATAGCTGGTACAACAGTTATAAACTGCTACAACAACCACCCTCATCTTGCCGGTACGATGTTTTTCTTTGCAAGGGTACGATTAATAGGAGCGGAGTACCAATTAAAACTATGAAAAAGCGGCCAGAAAGTAATCCATAATTTTTTGTGAGCTTCAGTTGATTGCGCTGCCTAAGCGGTAAAACACAAAAAATATGAATGACCGAATAGTTCTCCTTTAAAAGATATTTGACGACCTCCGTGGCCGAGTGGTTTGTACGCCGGGTTTCATGGTGTCGCCGACTCGAGAGGTCCAGGATTCAAATTCCGGTGGGGGCAGATCTTTGAGTGATGAATACGAGCATTTGTACTCCAGTCATGGATGTTTTATATGTATTTCTATAAAAATATAATTATATATGTACAGTATATGTATTCTATCCGTTACCCTAGTATAATGCGATTCAGCTACGAATAGGACCGACTGGGCGCCATATTGTGACGTCATAGCTGTCAATTCAAACCAAATAGATAGAGTGAACAAAAAAAGTTGTTATTTAATAAAACTTATTTACTAAGTATAAGTGAAAAATACATCAGATTGTTATTAATAAACTTTAGTTTACTAAGACAGAAAAAAACAACCAAATTTTAATAATACATATGTATTTATTAAGACTGTGTGAGATAAAACTTTAATCAGAATGTAGCTATTCGATTCCGCTCATCTCTGCATTACCCCCCCGGTGTAGTAATGAATAATCATGAACTATTACTAGGTCACATACGAACATGCATCCCTTTAATGTAAACTAAAGTTTTAAATCGAGTTTATGAACGCAACTTAAAGTGACATTTGGTTGACGATTTAGGTTATTAACCATTCCTAGACAAAGCTCAATAAATGAAAAAATATCAACCAATATTAATTATCAATATTTGTTATTGTTTGTTTACAAATGTTTGGTTTTTATTCTAGAATTAACTGAGTGCTAAAAAACGGTTCCAAGATTTTTTGCAAACCGTACTTTTCAAGCCACATTTGACAGGTGGAGGTCATTTGGCTCTCCTATTCTTATTTGAATCGCACTATATCCCATAACACAAGCCTTATAGTGCTTACTTTGGGGCTAGGCTAATTGGTGTGAGTGTTGAAAATATTTATTTATTTATTATTATTTATATAAAGTGTCCGCGACAGCTTATGTCTATCTTTTAAGGGTAGCCCACTATAATCTTTTTCTTCAAATTAATGCTAGTATTAAATAATAATCTTATATATAAAATTCTCCTATCACAATGTTAGTGACCATACTCCTCGGAAACGGCCTGACCGATTTTTATGAAATTTTGTATGCATATTCCGTGGGTCTGAGAATCGGCTACTATCTATTTTTCATATCCTTAAGTGATAATGGTTGTCCATCTGCAACGCAGTGTTCTGAAACCTACAATGCGCCTTCGCGCCAAAATTCAAACTATTGGGTATTGTAACGTAGTCTTCTCTGAATGCTATCCCAGGAAATTGATAGAACACTACGTTACATACCCCTAAAAATTTTTATGGACAGTATTTTTTTTTTATAATGTGGTATTAAAAAATACATACAACCCTAAATTTTCTCTTTTACCACCTGCCCCTATTTTTATGGCGGTACGAAGTTCGCTGGGTCAGCTAGTCCGTTTAAATATCTCTAGTATGAATCAATAATCCGTCTCAAATCAGCAGGTAAGTTACCACCAATCACGACTAAACTTTTTTTAATTTAAAATGAAATAAAAACGAATATTAAATGCACTTTTATCAAACCTACTTGATTTGCCCTTGACATTTCACTTATCACGAACGTTACATTTACCAAATGGTCAAAATTATGAAAATGTTACTGCAATGTAGAACTAAGTGATCAAATAAATTATGAGCTTTCTAAGGTAATGTACCTAATCAAATTCTTTAATTACACACCAATCTTAACAATGTTTGAATGAGGAACATACGGTTACTTTTTGTATTGACGATATATTTTGAATGCTGCACAACAATGGATAAAAATTGAATGTGTGTACACACTGCTGAGGGACAAGTCTTCCCTATGGATGGAATAGGGAGATTGGGCCATGACCCACCTCGCGGGCCCAGTGCGGATTGGTGGGTGCTTGCAGGACCAACGGCTTAACGTGCCTTCCGAAGCACGGAGGAACTCGAGATAGAAGATTTTTGGTCACCCATCCAATGACCGACCACTGCGAAAGTTGCTTAACTCCAACGATCGCAACCGAACGCGCTAACCACCTGCGTCCTCGAGCTCCTATAATTACCTAAATAGTAGAAACCGACTCATCAACACAGATTGTCGGACAGCACCTTTAGAGGCTAGACGATAGCTTGAATGGCGACTGGCGATAATTTAACACGCTTAAGCAGGTAGTAGAAAACGATAAATTTGTATGTACAGCTGAAGGAGCGTACTTAGTTCAAATTTCGAGCGCTAATTAAGCCCATTTTAGTCCCAAATCTATCCGAAGCTTCGTCAGGTAGGTGTTTCATAAGCAAGCATAATATTTATGGTACATACTCAAAATCCTGAGCGGCCTTCCACTGTTCAACAGTATCCCTCTGTGGGAAGGCCAAAGGGGAAGATCTTCCTCCGAGCTGGGTGATGGAAGCTCGGGGGCCGCAGCCCGACTGATGTTGGTCGGGCATTGTATATAAGTGTTTGCCTCCGAATTTATCTTGCGCGATGTAGGCTTCCATACTTATCGATCGCAACGCCGGTAGCGCCATCTCTCTAAGATGGTGAGTGATTATTTCCTTCATCCATTGGTTATATGTGGGGCATATAGATGTCGCCGACACACCTCCGTAAAATAAGTCTGGCGGGCCTGGAATCTTACCAGAGATATTCCTGTCTGTACAACCCCTCATTTACTCCAAGGTAGTTTACAAATTTTATACAATGTCTTGTTTTTTTTATTCACACTTATAAACATGTATAAACAAGTAGTATTAATACTTGCACCAAACTTGTTGGATAAACAACATATGTGAAGTATATAATAGGGGTGATGACGGGGTACAGTAAACGAAATTTTATTTAGTCCGTCAGTTAGATGATCAAAAAATATGGACACGTATTTTTTCTTTGGGCAATCAACCAAAAAATGACAAAGTTATAGCGCGTCAAAGTTTGGGGGTAGGGGCTCGTGACGACACTTTTTAGTGAATTTTCACTTAAAAGTGTACTCAAACGTGACGTCATGCGACTTTTCAAATGAATATATCTCTGCAATGTTTATATTATGTGAAAAAAGAAAAAATACGGATCCAAATTTTTGATAATCTACCTGAAAAACGAAGAAAAAAAAATTAGTCATCATCCCTATTGATTTATACTTGTAGGATACGGTTGTCTATGCAGTGTAAACGAAATAATGTTTCAAACAGCCACAACAAGTATTCTACAAGTTTTGTTTAAAAAAAAGTATATTTTTTTCTTGTTTCTTGGTGGAAACGAGGGGTAAGGGTCGCCGCACACGGGCCACACGCGACAGCCACAAACGCCGCCACGAGAAGCTAGAAGCGGCTACAAAGGTAGCAGAAGCGCGTGATAGCCACTTGTGGCCGGTGGCCGACACTTGCCATCGGTGGCTGCTACTTTTTATTTTTTTATTCGAAAGAGTGCACTTCCGAGGTGGTCCCATTGGAACCAAGTCAGGATCTGATGGTGGGATCCGGGGAAATCGAGGGAAACCTTCCAATTTCAAAGGCACGCACGATACTTTTTATGCATGTTCACCGATTTCTCCGTCAATTGTGTTATTGTTTACTTGGACGATGAATTTTCACTAAAATGGATGAAATAAAAAAAAATAAGATTTTGAAATCGGTTTTATTTTTTGTTGAATTTTTTTTTCATATGCGTGCAGTATCATAATGGACGAAGAAGGTTTGAAGGTAGGGAATCGCGAGAGCGGCGTGTGGCGGCGTTTTGTATCGGTGCATTAGTGGTCGGTGCGAGCCACAAGAAGTGAGCAAAGACGATTTGTAGCGTGTTCCGACCACCTGCGTTAACCGTGTGCGGCGAGTCCATATAAATTGTATGAAAACTACAGGAAATATGCCGGTGGCGGCGTTTTGTGATTGTGGCCGGTGGCCCGTGTGTGGCGACACTAAAAAGCGGAAAAATCATGAGAATATTGACTAAGACTATATCTTTTTCTTTGTCACATCATTGTCATCATGCCACAATCTTGTCTGTCAAATAATCCGCGTAAACGTCAAGTAAAACAGAAATCTCACATAAAAATATGAACGAGTTATTACAACAACATGGGTGTTCCAATGTGTTCTCAATACCAGAAGGGCTGAAAGAGCTCATGTGCGATATAAGTCGAGAAGTAAACAAAACTCATTATCATCATCAGCCTGTTAATGCTACTGCAAAGTCACAGGACTTCACTATGGATGGAATAGAGAGACAGGGCCGTGACCCACCCCGTGGGCTCAGTACGGATTGGTGGGATGCTAACGGATGCATCTGTAATCTGGCTGTTTTTTTATAGCCAGATAGGTTAACGAATCTACCCCACCTGATTTTAAATGGTAATAGAGTCCAAACGTGAAGATAGCTGGTACAGCAGTTATAAACTGCCACACCAACCATCTTCACCTTGCCGGCTAGCAAAAATGCTTCTTCACGCCTCTCTTAAAGGAGATTGTAGGAAGTCCCTCCCTCCTTGCACGTGCGCGGGCAAAGAATTCTACTTGCGAATAGTACGACAAAGAAATGAGTTACCAAATTTCTTTGTTCGTGTAGGAATAAGGTTTAAAAGGGGAATTCTTTGTTCGTGCGGGAATAACGTTTGAATGTTAATCAAAATAATTAATCAAAATATTACGATCTAACTCTATTTCCAGTAATAGGAGAAATGTTTTTCTATACCTGAGTCTCATTGTCAAAGTATGATGCTGTAATCAATATTAGCCGGAATTCTAACCACGCGACATTTGCAACTCAAAACGTAACATAAGTATCTTATACTCGTTTCATCGTGAGGATTTCGATGGTGCAAGTGGTTAGCGCTTTCGGCTGCGATCGTTGAAGTTACAACTTTCGCAATGGTCGGTCATTGGATGGGTGACCAAAGATCTTCTATCCCGAGCTCCTCCGTGCTTCGGAAGGCACGTTAAGCCGTTGGTCCCGGCTGCATCTGCAGTCGTTAGGGTACTAACGTGCCAATCCGCACTGGGCCCGTGTGGTGGTCATGGCTTAATCTTCCTTTTCCATCCATAGGGAAGGCCTCTGCCCCAGCAGTGGGACATTAATAGGCTGACGATGATGATGACTCCTTTCATGGTCATTGGTAATTAGTCAAAAATAAAGAGTCTAGTTTAATATCTCCCCAGATTCCTGTCATAACTAGTCTTTATACAAACGAGGAGCTATAACTCCTACGAAAATACGATATTGAAAACATTTCGTAAATTTTGTAAATTACCAGCTGACCTAGCGACCTTCGTTTCGCCATAAAAATAGGGGACGGTAGAAGGGTGGAAAATTAGGGTTGTATGTATTTTCAATGTCGAATCACAAAAAAATGTGGTCCACAAAAAGTGGGGTGGACCAATCTTATCACTTACCTACACTTATCGTAAACTTATTAAAAAACACACTAAATTTCATATGAATCGTTCAAGCCGTTTCAAATCAGTTTTCTTACAAACACTGTGACACGAGGATTTTATATATTAGATGCACTTCTATCATCATTTTTGAAAATATCAGGTTCTACGAGAACAGCCGGAGAATATATTCGATTTCATAGCAAACTATCTATCTGTACTACTGATCACAAGAGAACACGGTGTATTAGCCATGAAGATATTGGAGGATCTATGCGACTGCAAGCCCACTGTGTCAGAACATTTGATGCAGCTGGGTATTGAGAGGCAGCAGGCAGAAGAACTGGCACAGGTTATCAAAGAAGAGATAGAAGGATTCGAACATGGACCCGGAAAAGGTTAGGGTCGAAAATCAATTCAATTTTAAGGAAAGCTTGAAGATGAAATTAAAATTATTTGATAATTTGAATTAGTAGGAATGGAACTTTATCTACGTATTTTAACGAATAATTGTAAAATCTATAACACTGTACCCTTAGCACGAACCAATATCGTCAAATTTTGTATGGAAACTTGGACAGTAGCGCCAAAACGAGCATAACGAGAACTAAAAATCAGTACACATTTGACGTTTATCTAGATCGAATTCGAATAGTTTGCGAGTGCGAAATGTCAGTGTCACATTTTGTTCGGAAATTTGAACAGCAACGCAACAACAGACGCAACGAGAACGAAAAATCAGTACCCTTAGCTACAACCAATATCGAATTCGAATAGTTCGCAAGTGCGAAATTTGATCGTCAAATGTGTACTTTAGTTCTCGTTACGTCCGTTGTGGCTCTGCTGTTCAAGTTTACATACAAAATTTGAAAATGACATTTCGCACTCGCAAACTATTCGAATTCGATATTGTTTCGTGCTATTCTAGGGGTACAGTACACATTTGACAATGACATTTCGCACTCGCAAAATATTAGAAGACCATATTTTTCGTGCTAAGGGTACTGTTATATAAAGTTAAATATCGCTCTTGTTTTATGGAACTGTTAAAAAAGGTAATTAACATGTAACAGAAAAATTAAGAGAAGCACAAATTGTGAAGAAGGCACTGAACAAGGTTGTCCTAGATGAAGACATGATGGCGCGCGTCTGCCAGGTGGCTAGAAACGCATACAGAGATTATTGGTATAGAAAAGAGTTATTGGAGAAGGTAATTCATGCCAATTGATTAAGTTATCTTTTATCAGATGATCACGTACTGAATAAAATTTGTTATCT
This sequence comes from Chilo suppressalis, assembly GCA_902850365.2. Lineage (NCBI taxonomy): Eukaryota > Metazoa > Arthropoda > Insecta > Lepidoptera > Crambidae > Chilo > Chilo suppressalis. The sequence continues at coordinate 3,178,228 of OU963907.1, forward strand.
GAATACATTTTAATTCCGAACACAAATAATTCCCTCGTATTAAATGATCTTTTTAAACATCAGAGTATGAAAGTGGAACCAGATGAACCCTGGGAGATAGCTGCCCAGCATACTTTAGAACTCTATAAAAGGACAAAACCTTCATTCGGAGAATTGACAAGAGCTACAGTGAAAATCCAGGTATCAGCTCAAAATAACAATACCATTTTTTAACATAAAAAAATTAAACACGCTTGGTACTTTTGAAATGAAATTACACTCAGGGGCACATCTAACCGGTCACGTCGTTCTTCGGTAGTGTAGTAATAATTTCTAAGATAACAACTCAGCATATTTTTCAGGCAGCTTACAGAGGATATTACATCCGTAGGAATTTATTAAATCATCTCAAACCCAAACCCCAAAAGAACAGACCGAAAGTAGACAATATTGGACCACCTGTGGATATTGCTGGCTCCAGAGAAATAGAACTTGGGCCTGTCATAGTGAGTAATCTTTGTAATAATAAACTGCAACTAAGTGTAAGAGAACTTGAAGCACCCGTCTGTAAAGATAATCTCCACATTACAGAAGACCTCAATGAAATAATAGCAACTTTCCGGGGTGTTGTATTTTTATTGGTAAGTAAGGATTCCAGAGTTCCAATGGTAAGAAATGGGGTGATAATAGGTAACGCACGAGTGATACAATTAGGGTTGAATGATGCTGGCTTATCAATTCCGGGACATTTGCGTCCCCCCCCCCCCCCCTGAAAAAATAAAGCATCAAATCACCGCCCAGAATTAAAACACCGAACAGGCCAGCGGTGTCATTCGTTATTAGTTTATTTTGTTGGAAACTAGCACATTATCTATATATATTATTTATATATTACTGGACACGGGACAAGACGCAAAATTCCGGGACAATCCTGGATGTCCCGGCTATCTGGCAAGCCTAGATACAATTGTGTAGTAGACTGTATTTTTTATAAGACTCACGACTTTTCTTGATTCTTGTTCATTCTTCCTCACTGGATCGACGCGTGCTCGTTTCGTTTTTGTTTCTGTACCGAATCTGTACGGATTCTTTACCAAGTGCTTGCTATTAAAGAAGAGCCTTCTCGCTGAGTAGTTTCGGTACAAATTCTTTACCGAGTGTATACAACTCTCTGTACGGAGTGCTACCGACCTTTCGACCCGCCCGGAAATGTGACGGCAGAATGACAATGGCGAACACCGTAGCAAACAAAAGGTAAGAAACGAAACCGTACCAAAACCGAGCAGGTCAAAATGTGGTTCTCATTAAAGAATCTGTACAGATTCGGTGCAGAAACGAAAACTAAACGATTCGGTAAGGAAGCCGCTTTCCAGTCACAGAAACCGTGAAATATATAAAAAATCTAATATGAGTATACCGCAACTAAACCTGATCAAGAAACTTATTCAGGAGCACTTGTGAAGGCAGAAGAAATGTTAGTTACTTTCTATTCGATTTATGTTTCATTATGTTCTCTAGGATGTGAATATTCACGAAGACGATGTCAACGCTATGTTTGACGAGTACACCAGTCAGAAATTGGGGCTTCACTATGACCCGATGAAAACCATCACTCACGTGGAAGACGTGGAGCATCTCTATGAGAATCCTACTGCACCACGATCCAGCAGAATGCTCGGCCAGGTAAAACCAGTAAATTTGTTATGATAACCCCTTTTTTATATATCTGGAAAAGGCGATATGCCTCCTTTAACCACAGGGAATAGCGCGAATAGAATCTGAAGGTAACTCAATGATGCTCAATGATCAATGATCAGGGCCCTTCCCAGTAAAATCTAGATAATACTCCTGCACCGACACCAGCCCACACTATGAGAACCGAGGTCCCCCTGATGCGTGCCGGAGATATTAAAACGCCTAGTGTATGGACATTAAACTCTCAAGACTTGACTTCCTATTAAAAGACAGTTTTTTTTTTATATTATAGGGGGCATACGAGCTGCCGGCTCTCCTGATTGTAAGTGATACACTATCGCCTATGGATATCTGCAACACCAGGAGTATCACAAATGTATTTTAATACTATTTAGTAATTTTAGATTCTGTACTCTATGCGCGGCCATTCGGAGACGGGTTCCGCGACCACTCCCGCCCTCTCGGCATGCACTAGGGGGACCGCGGTCCTCATAGTGCGTGTCGGGTGACGGTGCAGGAGTATTGTCTGGTTTTTAGTGGCCCTGTTCACATCAGCGAGCTCCAGGGCTGGCTGAAGAGGACAGGGAGGAGTCCCACATACCTTCTTCTCGCTCCCCCAGTGGTTGAAAGATGCGTAAGGCATTTTCCAGACACAAAAAAACAAAAAAAGGTTCTGTACTCTACAATCTCGTACAGACCCTGCCAGAATACCAGCGCTGTTACGATGGGAATATTCCCGTCCCATTGTAACAGTATTAAGCTGAGGCAGGCTCCTGATTGGCCTTTCTTCTCTCTCCATGTTGTTTTTGTTTGTTCGTTTTTATTTTAATCGTTATACATGTTATCTTATTTTTACCTACTTGTGATTTTTAAGCCAATAAATGTTTTTTCTTTCAAATGCGATGCCGGCCTAATTGATCCATAAGAATGCTCTTATTTTGAAGGTTTTTGGGTCGTATTGGTACGGAAACACTGCAGATAATATATTCCATAGTTTCGTGCTTTTAAACTCCTACAGTATCGGTAACGGCAAACTTCTTGAGCAATACCAAAGACAAGTAAATTGCTCAGTAGACTTTTTTGTATTTAAAATTGGTAGGCTTCCTTGTCTATGTTCGATTCTCAAGAAGTTAACCGTGTTGTATTCCTATGATAAGACTTGGGGTGAGGTCATAACAGAAGGGATAGGGTCAGAAAATGCAACACACAAGTGATACTCTAGTATCGAAAGCATCTATAGGCTATTATTTATAGTGGCTGCTAACATCAGGCGGGTCATAATATGATTATTTGTCTCCCTATTCCTTTAAGAAAACCCTAGAAGATTTTGAAAATACTGTGTTAGTATTTCAATCATAATAAATCACAATCATAACACACATAACACTTAAACTGTTTAAGCACTTTTAGTGAATTCCTTGTAATTTAGTCATATCGCATTTTCAATAGCATTGAATTTAAAAGTTTTTTTTTACAGTTAAATTTCTATATTATTGAAAGGTGCCATTATCGACGAAGACCTTGACCGATGGCAAGACCAGGCAGAGTCAGGTGGATGACATTGGAGACGGTCGTCGATACCCCAAAAGTGTAACAGAAAGTAAAACAATAATATATATAATAACAAAATGATTTTTACTAATATCAATAGTCATTGCCAGCAATAGTCATTGGATCTCTACTGAATACCCATAAATAAGTTAACAAAGTACCCCTATCTATCTTTATATATATAATTCTTCTGTGAGTGTGTATGTCACTGAACTTCTCTTAAACGACAGGACCGATTTTGATGAAATTTTTTGTGTGTGTTCAAGGGGATCTGGGAATGGTTTAGATTCACAATTTTGTCCGCTGGACAACCCCTATGTTTTTAGGGCGGTACGAAGTTCGCTGGGTCAGCTAGTATATGTATATAAAACTCAAAGGTGACTCAAACTGACATAGTGATCTATCAACGCACAGCCCAAACCACTGGACGGATCGGGCTGAAATTTGGCATGCAGGTAGATGTTATGACGTAGGCATCCGCTAAGAAAGGATTTTGATCAATTCTACCCCGAAGCGAAGCGAGGGCGGGCCACTAGTTATGTAAAAAATTAGAAAACGATTTGCTGTTGTGGATTCACTTGTAGAAAACTAATTCCGCCTTATTCCAAACGTGTACTACTAACTTAGTCCTGATTTAAACCTTATGCTGTCTCAGTTTTCTTTTAATCAAAACACAAAAGCGACATCATCAGTTTCATTTCAGGTTCAACTTTAGTCTACTATTTGTAGTTTAGTTTAGTTTTTATCGTCATCGTACATGTTGCGTACTATGTCTCTATACACTTTCGATGTTGGATATTAATAGCCACCTCAGTAAAATAACAAAAAAACCCAACACACGCCAATTAAAAAAATTAAAAATAAATAAAATTTTAGTCAATCTTTTGTCAAAATACGGATAAATAGCAATTCGACCCTTCGCCGTTGACAACATTTTCTACTTTCTATAGGTTTTAAGTTACTTCATTCTCTATACAAGTTGCACTTAGTGCAAATAAATGCTACGGGTGAACCTTTTGAGTTTTATAGCATAAGTTCATGTTTATCATATTCTTATTTTAAGCATTTAACTGCTACATGAATTATTACTTTAAAGAAAATTTTACTGGATAAGATTTCATGCGGTCTAGGCAGTCTTCCACCAATAACTTGCCACGCCACTTGATCAGTGCATCTGCCCAGATAGTTGAAGGTGCGGGTTCGAGTCCCGTTACCATTTACCAATTATGCCACTTGGTCAATTCATCCGCCCGGTGGAAGGTGCAAGTTCGAATCCCATCTACTGACTAGACCGAATGGATTTTTGCTAGTAAAAATTTCTTTTACCCGTGTGTTTAAGAAGCACTTCTTGGTCAGGTGCTCGTCAAAGCCGTCAGTTGAGCAGAGAGTCCATGGGTCAAAGCCACAACGCAAGCATCGCTTCCGTCCATTCAACAGGATACTCCATGCAGAAGATATCTTTTCTCGAGGCATGTGCTTATCATAACTTTAAATCTATAAATCTCATGTTCACTCATGCAATAGTGAATAAGATATTAAATCAAATATCTTTATATATATAATTCTTCTGTGAGTGTGTATGTCACTGAACTTCTCTTAAACGACTGGACCGATTTTGATGAAATTTTTTGTGTGTGTTCAAGGGGATCTGAGAATGGTTTAGATTCACAATTTTGTCCGCTGGACAATGTTTTTTTAATTAATTTTTAATTTATTAGTAGTTGTTGATTTTGGAATGTTTTACATTGGATCCGACAGACGGCGCTACCATACTAGACAGGACAACGTCTGTCGGGTCCGCTAGTATTATCTATAATTAACAAAGGATGACACCCAAAAGGGCAAAAATACATAATTATTTTAAGGTAGAGCGTAAACTAGTATAAACAACTATCAAATGTATTATCATCTCATCATCAGCCTATTAATGTCCCCACTGCTGAGGCACAGGCCTTTCCTATGGATGGAATAGGGAGATTGGGCCATGACCCACCACGCGGGCCCAGTGCGAATTGGCGGGTGCTAACGACTGCAGATACAGCCGGGACCAATGGCTTAACGTGCCTTCCGACGCATGGAGGAACTCGAGATAGAAGATTTTTGGTCACCCATCCAATGACCGACCACTGCGAAAGTTGCTTAACTTCAACGATCGCAGCCGAACGCGCTAACCACTTGCGCCATCGAGCTCCTCGTATTGCTATTTAACAGTAAGCAATTTTAAAATTGTGTTTTTTTATACTTAGGCGCCTCCTGAAGTTATTCCAGATGTCTTTGAATATGAAATCGATGACACGCAACCAGCACAAGCAACTATTGCTGAAGATCAAGAAGACCCTGGTGCTGAACTGGTAGCTGAAGTTATTGAAACAGAACAAGTACATGAAGTGCCGGAAGAATTGCCTACAGGTACCTATGTTTAACATGCTACTTTGCTTCCATTGCAGGTATTACTTCAGATTAAGAGTAGAAATACAACCAACAACTTCATAGACAATGACAACCTCCGTGGCCGAGTGGTTTGTACGCCGGGTTCCATGGTGTAGCCGACTCGAGAGGTCCCGGGTTCGAATCCCGGTGGGTGCAGATGTTTGTGTGATGAACACGAGTATTTGTACTCCAGTCATGGATGTTTAATATGTATTTCTATATAAATATACTTGTATACTAGCTGACTCGGCGAACTTCGTACCGCCCAAAAGTAATAATTTGATATAAATTAAAATTGCGACTATAATTTGAGATTTAAACTATCCTATCTCTCAAGTTGGATCGAACTGCACATGGTGTGCGAATTTTATTATAATCGGTTCAGTGGTTTAGGAGTCCATTGAGGACAAACATTGTGACACGAGATTTTTATATATTAAGATGTACAGTATATGTATTCTATCCGTTACCCTTGTATTGGGGTGCTTACTTTGCTGGGCTAATTGGTGTGAGTGTTGGAAATATTTATTTATTATTATTATTAATGAAAATTTGGAATCATTATTATTCTATACACAAATAGATCATGGCTGAAAATGTATTGTTTAAGCATAATGATTTTTTCCATAACATAGATGCCCAATCTGAACTTGAAGACAGTGCAAGTGCACCAACAGCTTCTGTTCCATCATCAACACCGGCTACAGCTGACAATACGGATGTGGAGGATGCTGCTGATCCACTGGACGCCACCGGCGATGAAGAAGAAGACTAATAAATATGATAGATTTACCTAATAATAATTGTTTCAAAAAATGCTCTGTGCATTGCATTATCAACAATAGCGTGATAGCAATTTGAATTGTCCATAACATATCGCCCCAGATCGAAAACAGCATCAACGAAGTAAAATTAGTCGTGGGTTACCGAGATTGGTTTAAACATCGATGAAGAAAAATATTAATAGATATTTCTTCACTATACTTTTGATTGCCATTGAAATTTTCTAGTTTGCTACGCTCGCCGCTCGGTATTATTAAATCCATAAATTCGATTACAAGACTTTAGTTTATCTTTATTAAATGATCTTGTTTCAAAACTATTCAGTTTTAATATTTATTCGGAAATTCGACTTTATATGAATTCTCTTATGATATTACTATCGTTCTAATTATCTCATTATAAGAATTGATGATGAAGTTCTTAATAAACGTTTTTGTCGGTATTCTCTTAAACTTGCAACATTTATTATTATCTATACTAAAATTATAAAGAGGAAAGGTTTGTATGTAAGTATGTTTGTAACGAATTGGCTCAAAAAGTACTGGACCGATTTTAAAAATTCTTTTACCATTTGATTGCTACATTATTACTGATTAATATAGGCTATAGTGTATTTTCAAAAAAAAATAGGGTTCCTTATGAAAACTTCGATAGTGTAACCCAACCTATGTAAAAAATACCAAAAAAATAGCCTTATATCGCGTACGCTGCGGAAGTCTTTGACAATAGAGCAAAGTGATGTACTAAAGTTTTATAGACGATACCAATATCTACAAAATAGTCCGCGATACCATATGTCTAACTACTACAGTTATGTCACAACTAGAGGTCCCCTGCGGTTTTACCCGCGTTAATTTAAAGAAAAAGGTTTATAGTGAGTCAAACTTAAGACATAGGCTGTCGTGGGCTTATTTACAGAACTTTTAAAGATGAAAGAATTCCGTCATACATGACTTTTGTGTAACTTTAACCGTTTACCCAGCGCACGCAACGGAATGCCACAAATGGAATATTTTTACCCGTTTTTGCAACATTTTTCATCGATGCTCCGCTGCTACTATAGCCTATAGCCTTCCTCGATAAATGCACTGTCCAATACTAAAATAATTTTTAAATTCGGAACAACAGAGCAGTGTATATATTCTGTGGCAATGTTGCATTCGGTACAACGGGTCCTAAACTACGCAACGAATTTTTTACTTGGAATGGAAGGTTTATAATTATTGTGAAGAAGGTCATTGTGTATAATACAAGCCTTTGAACAAAAACTATAGTCCACACTACAGCTCTACACCGAAGCAAAGAGAGGGCGGGCCACTAGTTACATATAATTACTTACCTACAATGCGAAGAGATAACACTGCCTTGCAGCTTAAGAATGGCTAGAAGAAATTTGACGCGGCTGTCAGGGCCGCGGTAGCATAATTGGTCAGTGCATTCGCCGGATAGCCAAGGGTGCGTGTTCGAGTCCCGTCTGTTGCCTGGTTCGCGTGGATGTTTTTTCTAGTTATATTTTCTTTAAATTTAAACACCAAGCAGTTGCATGCTTAAAAACTAAAAAATATAACTACATATAACATTTTTAATATGTATAAAAATATTGTTTAAATGATCGTCAAAAAATAGTAATTGATCCCCAAAAAATATAATTTGTTACCAAACCTACCCTTGAGGTTACTAATTGTATTTTCCAGGCGATTCATTTTTAACAGAGGGTCATTTTAATTTTAAGGTAAGGCAAATATACCCCCCCAGCTATGGCCGTGAAATGCTCACTTATATATTCCGTGCTACGGCATAGGTCTAACCCAATCACAATTAATTAAAATTAGGTCTCCAGTACTGATCTTTATAAAGAAGTGAAAAAAATATGAAGCATAAGATCAAGTTCTCATTATACAAACGATTTTTAACACGCTTTTGTTTACAATCTCTTTAACTTAATACGTCACCTTCCAAAAGCAGAGCATCCTAGATTTTATAAACATGATAGTCATACAAATAGATCATGACTGAAAATGTATAATTATTTGTAATCAGAGCATCCTAGATTTTATAAACTTGATAGTCATACAGAAAAGAAAGTTTGAGAAAGTGTTTAGTTAAAAATGGAGGATCTTTTACAAAAGCAAATACATAACAGCTGCAAACTAGCCTTGCCTGAAGGCTTGAGGGAATTGATGAGTGATATTTCAAGGGAAGTGAGTACTTTATCCCTATTAGTGCTTTCAATTTACTGCCTTTGGGTGCGGCCAGAGTGCACTCAGATTCAGATTCTGAAAACAAGCGCGAGAAATAAACAGTGTAGTCGAAGGGTACGGCCAGAGTGCACTCCTGATTCAGATTCAGATTCAGACTCAGAAAACAAAGCGCGAGAAAAGCAGGCAACCTGCTTAGACTACACTGTTTTTTTCTCGCGCTTGTTTTCGAAATCTGAATCTGAATCTGAGTGCACTCTGGCCGTACCCTTTGGCTCGTAGTAGTAACGCATACAACATTACATTTGTTTTTTATCAAATGACTAGTGGCCCGCCCTCGCTTCGCGTCGGTGAAGAGCTAGAATTAGAAGCGGAGGTAGAATTGATCAAAATCCTTTCTTAGCGGATGCCTAAGTCATAACATCTACCGGCATGCCAAATTTCAGCCCGATCCGTCCAGTGGTTTGGGCTGTACGTTAATAGATTACTATGTCAGTCAGTCACCTTTGAGTTTTATATTTATAGATATGTTTTTATTGTATGTTTCTTTTTGTTTTTTTTTATTAGCCGCAGAACTGATGGCCTTTGGAGCCGGAGAGCTCTTGAGTGGCGACCACGACTCGATAAACGTAGTGTAGGACGCCCTGAGACAAGATGGGATGATGATATTCGTAGGCTGGCTGGAGTGGGCTGGATGAGAGTAGCACAAAATCGGGAGCAGTGGCGTGCATTAGGGGAGACCTATGTCCAGCAGTGGACGAACATGGGTTGATGATGATGATATGTTTTTGGTTCACACTATCTTTGCGTACATTTAGTAGTACTACTTTGCCAATCACATATTTTGTATTTCTTTGGTCGGAGTATACATAAGGTAAACAGCATCACCCAGTTTATATAATCTACCACGCTGCCAAATGCGGATTGGTGGGTACAAACGAAAGCAGATGCAGCCGGGATTGATGAGCAGTTGACTGCTTAATTTGCCTTCCGAAGCACGGGAACTTAAGTTAAAATTGTGGAAATAAATCACCTATTTTGTGGCAGCGCTATTACTTACGTGGCTTCAAGATCACAGATCAGACAAGTTAAAGACTACGCCATCGAGCTACCTATAGTAATACTTTTTTTTTTATAAGCCAGGCTGGCAAATGACTCTACCCCACCTGATGTCAAGGGGTGAAAAAGTCCAAACACGAAGAAAGCTGGCACAGCAGTTATAAACTACCATACAAACCATCCTCACCTTGCCAGCCTGCAAAAATGCTTCTTCACGCCTCTCTTAAAGGACCCCAGATTGTAGCAAGGAGGGAACACATATATGAACATGCCTAACTGCTGTAACAAAATAATAATATATATAGGTATTATATTTTGGTATTTCAAGCATTAAACTGCCAGATGTTTAAATCTAAGGAGCTTGATGCTGCAAGCGGTTAGCGCGTTTGGCTGCGAGCGTTTAAGTTAAGCCATGCTTGTTAAGAATGGAAGACCAAAAATTTACTATCTCGAGCTCCTCCGTGCTTTGTAATGTACATTAAGCCGTTGGTCCCGGCTGCATCTGCAGTCGTTGACACCCACCATTCCGCATTGGACCCGCGTGGTGGGTCATGGCTGAATCTCCCTATTCCATCCATAGAGAAGGCATGTGCTCCAGCATTGAGGACATTAATAGGCTGATGGTGATGACGGCTAAATCTAAAAAAAACTAGAAAAAAAAATCACTCGATTCAGATTTCAGAGATGAATGGGTTTGTATCCAGTCTGAAACCTATTCGAAACATATTCCACTATCCCGGATAACAAGTGGATTTCTAGTAAAATGTGTCTTAATGATAAGGTTCTTCGTGCGCAACCAACGAACATGTTAGATTTCATCACCAACTACCTGTCAGTGCTGTTGATATCGCGAGAGCATCTGTCCATCGCTGGCCATCTATGTGATACAGTTTGCATGAGCTCCTGCTACAATGAACTGGAAGATGAGCTACGATACTTGGACATGGATGAGGAAAAAGCTAAAGAAGTCAAGGAGATTGTTATGGAGTATTTTAATGGCGGCATTGGTAAGTCTAATGTATTGAAGAGATCTAACGAAAAACGTCTGTCTTTCCTCGCCCATATCTGTTTAAATATACGGACTAAATAATTGTTAGTTAATTAAATATTTTATTCTTTTTTATTGTTTTTAAACTGGAAAAAATACTTCCATATTGCAGAGACCTTTTCTGTTAAGAGAATAGCATGACGTAGGTCTAGAGCTCAAGAAATAAGAGCTAACTATAGTGCAATTACGACAAATGCCAGAACACGAAAGAACTAAAAATTATTATTAATTTTGAAATTTATAAAATTGAAACTCAGATTATCAGTAAATACAAAATTTAAAAAAATCTGATATTCATTGTATAAGCAACCCACATTTGAGTAAATACTATACATAAACATAGTACTAATGTCCTCTTGCAACTTTGCTAAAACTAGATTTAATCCTTATAAAAATATCGAAACCAATGTCACTTTGTCATTATTGTTTGAGCTAAATGTAATTTTAGTTGAATCGTGATTCAGCAAAATTGCTGCAGGTTGACCTTAATCAAATTTTATATTCAAAAACTTTACATAATACGAAATCTAGATTTCCTATGATGGTCTATTAGGATCAAGATACATTGCTATTAGTACTACAAAACGAATTTCCATAAAATGCTTTTATTAACTGCATAATATACCGACATCCAGTTTTCTTTGCTTGTCTTGTTTCTTACATATATATGGTCATTCAGACAGCAAGTTCAACTTGATGTCAAGGCTGGTAAAGCAAGTGGGTGTAGACGAACAGCAAATGGATGCTGTTAGGCACGCCTTACACAAGGCGTTCAAGCGATACTTGGTCAACAACACCGTCTACTACGAGGTACAGTTAAACCAGTTCCATCATCATTATGAGCTTATTAATTCATCCACCACTAGAGCGCAAGCCTTCCTTATGGACGGTATTGAAAGAGATGGGTCCATGACATGTCCCACCATATCCATATCAGATGCAGCGGGGTCCAACGGCTTAACGTGCCTTCCGAAGCACGGAGAAGCTCGAGATAGTAAGTTTTTGGTCAGCCATCTAATGAACAGCTATTGCAAATCTTGCTCAACTTCCACGATCGAAAACCGAACGCCATCGAGCTCCTCCAGTAAAAACAGAGGATTTACAGTGTTCTATTATAGTAACAGTTAAATTTAATATGCCTGCTATGGTAGGCTGGAAGTGAAACAGGATATTCTTCTTCGGCGCTATACTCTTGACAGAATGGTCGTGGTCGTCTCATCAAGGTAGGTAGGTTCACAATATGCCGCTATTCCTCCCGCACTGCTACCTTCCTCGTGCACTTGTGGAGTGGTCCGTTAAATGCTGCTTTTATCTGATCGGTCCAGCGCATTGGTGATCTGCCGCGCGCCCTTACGCCATCGACTTTGACCTTTGAAACAGGATCTAGCTAGTTGCAAATGCATATTATAGCATATTCGAAATCATGTTGACAATAGGAAAGAATCGTAATGGCACTGCATTAGCATGTTCGGTTTGCGATCGTGTAAAATTTCGCCGTGGCCGGTCATGGGGTTGGTCACCAAAGTTTAATATCACGATGATCTTAAGCTCCACAGTGCCTCAGAAATCAGTTTAAGCCATTGGTTCTGGTATTGAGACCGCATGATGGGTTTTAAACTGATTTCCCTATCCCACACGTAGTCACGTGTCCCAACAGTGCGGACATCAAACAAGCTGATGATGAGGAGGTTGATGTTGACGATAGGCCGGCTCTAAAAATATTGTCTCCAGCGATTAGACATAATGTTTTTCTTTTGAGTAAATAAGGCGGTAAACAAGCTTACAGTCCTCCTGATGGTAAGCCTCCACCATAATAACCATAATTCTTCCATATATTGTTAAGATAGTAAGGCTATCTTACGCGCAAATGCACACGCAAATACACACACACACACACACACACACAAACACACACTTGCTAGTATTTAAAATATATAGACATTTAAGCGTTATCCTGTAACCCGCATTTACTGATAAATGGCGGTAACTTTCTTTTTCTTTTGCTTATAATTTTTTCACTAAGGTTCTGTAACATTCAATGTAACATTAACTGATATGTACTATCGCCCATAATCTAGGGTAGAACACGAAAAAAAAAAAAAAGTATTCATGTAATGCATAAGAATCTCTAAGAGGATTTGAGCCTGGGGGTCGTAACACAGGTTTTGTAACCTAGTACAATCTCCAGCTCTCTCAAAGAACTGCATTGTTATTACTGTTTTGTCATTCAATACCCTTTAATTAATTATAATGTTACTTTGTGACTTTGTGAGAGAAAATAAATAAATCATTCATTCATTCATTCAATTAACCTAACCTTCAAAATACAAATTTAAACGATATGTATTGAATTATAATAATTCAACAATCTATAATTTCAGTCATCATCAGAGAGCGATTTGGATGAAGTCGACTTAGCAGCAAAGCATACTTTGAAAATACTTCGTAAAACCAAAGTATCCGCTGAAGAATATAAGCGTGCCGTCGACAATGTAAAGGTGATATTTTATTTTAACTTAATTTTAAATGTGATTAAAATTAAGATAAGGTTTATAAAGTTGTGCTCGTTTCACATGGGGAATAAACGTTGGGAGACCCGCGACATTAATATCTTCAACCAATCTGAAAATGATCTACAAACTTATAGCCACTTGTTTGTTTGAAAGCGGGAGTCATTCATAGATCCTAAACATGTATTAAAATCTTATAAACCTTCGTCATTTTCAGCGTGTTTATTCATTTCATCTTTGAATTACATCTCGAGTCCTTACCACAAAATGTTTACTTTATTAACTACTAGTGGCCCGCCCTCGCTTCGCTTCGGTGTAGAGCTGTAGTGTAAACTATAGTTTTTGTTCTCAAGCTTGTGCTATAAACAATGACTTTATTTATATAATTACACGTGTTATTGTGAGTCAACCATAAAAGATAGACATATGCTGTTGCAGGATATTTTTTAGACAATTTTATGTAGAATATTTCCGTCATACATGATTTCTATGTAACTTTAACCATTAAGGCTGCACACGCGACGGAAGCTTAAAAAATGGAGTAACTTCTCCCGTTTTCCCAACATTTCCCTTCACTACTCTGCTGCTATTGATTGTATCGTGATGAAAAGTATACTATAACCTGCCCAGGAGTATGAAGAATAATTGTACCAAGTTTCGTTAAAATCCGTCGAGTAGTTTTTGTTTCTATAAGGAACATACACACAGACAGACAGACAAAAATTTTACTGATTGCATTTTTGGCATCAGTATCGATCACTAATCACCCCCTGATAGTTATTTTGAAAATATATTTCATGAACAGAATTGACCTCTCTACAGATTTATTATAAGTATAGATAACCTTATTTCCAGTCATCGTATCGAGTCTATGGAGTGACACGCGATAAAAATACAGAAGATTCACTGTCAGAACTGGAGGCTATGCTGGTCGCAGAGCAGCAGTCGAACAAATCTTCGACTCGAAACCTCCGCTTCGATAACAAAGTCTGTCTTTAATTAGAATACTAAGAACATTAGTAATATTATGTATTTGAAGTTGAATCTCAGGGTTGAGTTTATTTGTAGCTATCAACTTTTCCGACCTGAACTCGATAATAAAAATCAAGATATTAATTACTTGTCTTTTTTTATACAAAGGCCCATTAGAAATCTTAACCACAGCTGATATTATGCCTAAGTCAAGTTTCATTGTGAATACAGTTGATGCTGTAAAAAGATGTGATGCTATAGAGGTGCCTTATTTCGTGTTCGTGTCCACAGTCCGATGATAGTTCATAAAGAATTTGATAAACGCATATTTGACGACCTCCGTGGCCGAGTGGTTTGTACGCCGGGTTTCATGGTGTCGCCGACTCGAGAGGTCCCGGGTTCGAATCCCGGTGGGGGCAGATGTTTGTGTGATGAATACGAGCATTTGTACTCCAGTCATGGATGTTTAATATGTATTCCTATATAAATATACTTATACAGGGTGAAATTGAATGTTTTAATGAAACTTCGTGGGATTGTTGGGTTACGTATTTAGAGTATCTCTGAATTTTTTCGGATTTTTTAAAAATGATTTAAAATAAAATTTGTTTTTTTTTGTTATACTTATTTTAAGTCCTTTCCTCCTTGTGGGTACTAAATAATTATTCTTTTTAAACACGCATACAGAGTAAGTAGAAAACAACTAATAAGCACTACTAAATAAAACGTAAAAACAGAAGACGAGCGGCCGGGAGCAATGACCGCTCCCGCCGTTGAATCGGTTGAATACCTACCTATGCGCGGTGCAAAGCGCAGTGAGCCAGTGAGCGAGCGCAGTGTCAAGTTTATCCACCGCGCGTGCGTATCTTATAAATTTGTGACAAGAGAAGATTTGCAAATAATGCCTTGATTAGTTCTTGTTCTGTGGCCTCAATATAAGAAATTGGATATGGTGTGTTGTTATTGTAGTGTCACGGAATACTCAGCAGAGCCACAAGGCTTTACGAAAGTAGGTTTGGTGATTGACTGTGTTTACAAAATATATACGGGAAGTTAAAGTGAAAAAAATTAATAGGTACATCGGTCTCGTAAGTACTTTTGAATACCTGGTTATAAATTTCATTCTGACCCAAGTATTGAACTGCAATAAGTATTTCTTTTTGTTTAACATTTGCCTATTACTAATAGTGACAAAATTATTATTAACTTTTAAAGTTTTTCTCTGCTTAAGAGAAGATGACATTTGTGCTTATTATTTCAATAAAGGCATCTAAGACGACTTTATTGTATTTTGTGGAATCAAAGGAGTCAGCTGAACTCTGTGTAGAGGTACCTACTCACTCAACGGCTGGCGGGCGCGGTCGGTCGTTGACCCGCGGTGGAATTTTAATGTTTTTCCATTTTTTAGAAGTGCTTATTTATTAGTTATTTTTCACTGGATATGTAAGTTTGTTTTTTTAAAATGAATAACTACTCAAAAGGAGAAAAGGACATAAAAATACACAAATTATAAATAAATACATGAAAAAAATATACTTCAAAAAAATCCGAAAAAAATCAGGCATTCTCTATACACGTAACCCAACAATCTCACGAAGTTTCATTAAAACATTCAATTTCACCCTATATATTTACAGTATATGTATTCTATCCGTTACCCTAGCATCCCATAAGTGTGAGTGTTGGAAATATTTATTTATTTATTTATTATAGATCGGTGCCTGTAATTTTAGAAATTAATTGAAAAATAAACTGTTTCACTACAGTCTTCAATAAAAAAAGCACTCCAATAGTATAAAAACACCAGACAAGTGCGAGTCGGACACCTGCATGTAGGGTTCCGTGAAACAAACCGCTAAAGGAAAAATCATTTGTTTGCTTTCGTCACAACTTACAAAGTTAATTATGAATCAGCGTTTTCAATATTCGTTGTTTAAATACAGCAGGATATGGGACATTATTACCAAAATTTCACACTCCTACCTAGTTTCTAGTATAAAAAAAAAACATATATGTACAGTATATGTATTCTATCCGTTACCCTAGTATCCCATAACACAAGCCTTATAGTGCTTACTTTGGGGCTAGGCTAATTCGTGTGAGTGTTGGAAATATTTATCTATTTATTTATTATTTATTTATAGTTTCGATTTTGAGATGAACCCCGGAACAACAATAGTCTAAAAATTACAACTTTGACGGCCCCCCATATCTTTGTTAATGAAAATAAAAATTAATACACATAATATTTATATCCTACTCAACGAGTTCTAAACAATGATGTGTCACATGATGGCAAAAAAAGAAAGAGCCATGAAACATTATTTAATTTAATTTTTAACTAAATCTAATATTTAAAAATTATTTAATTGAATTTTTAACTAAATCTAATATTATAAATTATTTAATTTAATTTTAAACTAAATCTAATATTATTTATATTCTATATTTCAACTGCAATGAACTAGTCGAGTTTTTCTATTTTAATTCCCTTCCTAAAAGTCCTTTTTAAATTTTTTTCTTCATAACTATCAAACAAAGTAAGCAAATTTTCCATTAATTACAGAATGAAAAACCTGAAAAAGAAGCAAAAAGAAGTAAGTAGTCTAAAATTTTATCAAAATTTCACGAATAGCAAATAATTTTAAAGAAAGCTTTTGAATTTCTTTTAACGGCAGATTCTTATCTTTCCAGAAATATTAACGAATATATCATCCAGTTCGCTAGCTGGCTCTTACATAGATTTACCAAAATTCTTCCCGTACTCAGTGCATGAACCAGATGCACTGCAGGCAGTAGCAGAAACGCCCGAGAGAAAGAACAGTTCGGTTGACTACACAAAAGAAACTGAAATGAAGAATGCAGATAATACTGAAAAAGACGAATTTATTCAGGATCTAGTAGAAGTGGAAGACATAGCAGAGTCTGCTGATGTTGAATCAGATGGTGATGTTGAACTGATACCAGAATTTTGCAAAGATAATAATGAAATTGGGAATGATGAAAATGATTACCATGAAGAAATATAAGATGTTGCTATTGATTAAATATTTACACAAATATTTCATTTTTTTGATATAGATTATATAGATTTTTAAATATGTTACCGATCACTTTGGATTAAACAGTGCTTTGCGAGGAATCACTTTTAATTAATATTTATCTTACTATGACAAATCATGAAAATTAAATAAAATCATATTACAATGTTTATTAAAAAAAAACAAAATTGTGTAGTCAATAATAAATAAATATGTGTAATTATTAATATAAAATATAAATTTTAATTTAAATGTCAAAAAGATTGAATAGGTACTGACAGAAGAACCTCCACCAAAACGACAATTAGTGCGTATGCCCAAACTTTGCAAATTTAGTAAGGCTAATTTAACTTGCTTTTTGAATAGTGTGAAATATCAGCTATACTTCTTTGGAATGCTTTGCCACTGAATATTCGCAGTGCACGTAGTAGATTACAGTTAAAAAAAACTAGTGCGTGCACACTATCTGACAACCTAATTTTTCTCTTAATCGGTAGTCATCTACCACAGAACACAGAAAGAGGTGTTCTGTGTCATCTACAGTACCCTTAGTAGAAAGAAAGAAAGAAAGAAAGAAAAAGTATTTATTGGCCAACATAGAAGAGAAAGAAGAATGGCCAATCAGGACCCTGCCTCAGCTTAATGCTGTTATCGTGGGAACGAATATTCCCACCATAACAGCGCTGGTATTCTGGCAGGGCCTAGTACGAATTTGAGCTCACGAAAACTATCATAGTTTTCGTAATTGTAAATAATGTTTCTATGTCCATTTTGGAGAAAAGTAACCAAATATACTTAAAATTTAAGAAGACGAAAAATGATTTAATGATAGAATTTAAACACAGTTTATTTGTATTGAAACGAAAACAATAAAATCAGTACCCTTAGTACGAAAGCGAGCTCACGAAAACTGTAATTGTAAAACTCGTACTAAGGGTACAGATTATCATATTCATTTTATTTTTACTAATTAAGTGTAAGTTCGTTTATTTATTTATTTAAAAAAAAAATATTTATGGATATATATGTGTAGGTATAATATATATTTTATACTTACTGTTGTTATAGTATAGTTAAGTAGTAGGTAGATAGTTTTTATTTTTTATATTGATCTTCACTTGGTAGCTCATATCTTATCGCCATAACATTTCATCTCCTACACCTTTACTGGTTGACTGGTAGAGAATGCGTATGGCAATAAGTCCGCCATTTACTGTTTTATGTTAATAAAGATTAAATAAATAAATAAACGGGACGAAGACTATTAAAATGTTTAAAAGTAAAAATCAATGCTTCTTTTATACAATAGATTTATTTTATCCAAATATATTTCTAATAGTTATAAATTCAAGACACCATCGTACATGATTATTTTTGGTCATATTAGTTATGCTTTATCTCCTTTTATAATACACACTTAATACTAAGTCATGTTGTAAATTAAAACTAAATACGTGTGGGATAAAACAGTGCTCATTAAATCTAATTATGTATTAAATGCTTTCTTTTCGTTATAATTATAAAAATATGTTTATATAGCTGCATTGAATCGTATGTACTTATGAATAACAACGTATAACTTATTGCAAAAATAAAACAATTAAAATGGAAACTACCAAGGTAAAACGTCACTTTGAAATAGAAACCCCGTAACTGCATTTTTAGACAAAATACTGGTATTAGAATAATATTCGAAATAATTGTTTCACAAAAAAAAATATTTTAAAATTTCTTTCTATGACTTAAGTATACTACATCATAAACCTCATAACAATGTAATATTATTAATGAACACACTGTTCCTTTATTTTATTTTCTATTTTTTATTAGGTTTTGTGTTAGAACATTCTAAGGCCCATATTATAGAAAGATTCTCAGTGATTGATCTAGTCTTGAGCATGGTTAGAAAGGGATGTCGCTATATAAAGCACATAGCGATATCCCTTTCTAACTTTACTTACTCAAGTAAAGATCAAAACTTAGTTGTCATTCTGTAATACGGGCCTAAGTGACGAACGGAGACACAGGGTTTATTCAATTACGGGACATAATACCTCCGGGCACAATGTAAAATAACTATCATTAAAATAAATATATAAATAAAATAACTGACATTTAAAACAAAATTAGAGTATTTTTTTCGTATTTTACACATAAGGGAAGCAGGCCACTTAAAGATCTAATCTCATCATCATATAACTAATAAACTTAAGAGTAAGTTAGTAGAAATCACAGCAGATCTCAATATAATTAGTGTAAATCTAAATACTTTATGTATAGGATAGTTGAAAATTTAGCGTAATAAAATATACGTTAGGTAAAAAAATCTTAAAAGGCGAGTTATCGATTTTTTTCTCTAGCTGCTAGTATATGCGATAATTGCACCGTCCCTACCATATTTTTTAACAATAAATGATAACAGATTATCGTAAAAGTAACTTTAGTAAAATATTTTTATTAAATTATAAAATAAAGCACCCACTTTATACCGAATACTATATTAAACGCTTTGATTGTCAATAACTTTAAACCGAAAAAACAGTTTTAGTTCTCCTTATGACATATAATTATTTATGTGATTTATGCTTATTTACACCTGTATAATCCAGGTATTCTAATAACTTATTATGTAAATAAAACAAGTTTCAACAGTATAGGTGCACTGATTTATTTATTTATCACGTTTCGCATCCTTTCTGACGACGCAGCCTAAAAACTTTTTAGGGCTGCCTTTCTGACGACGCAGCTGCTTTTTAGGCTTTTTAGGCCGCGTCGTCGGAAAGGATGCGAAACGTCATAAATAAATACATCAGTGCATCTATACTGTTGAACCTTGTTTTATTTAATGAGTGGTGTGCGTGAACACGTAAGAAACAAATTTATTACTTATAAAAAGCAAATGTTTAAATAACTAATTTTGATTATCATCTTATACACCAATAAATAATTAATCAAAATAATTTTCCAAAATACAAATGCCGTAAAATAAACCAAAATGGTTCCTGTTTCGCCTGATAGGAATAAAAGAGCTTTCTTCAAAAATAAATTCTTCCACTTTAATATCAATATATTAATAAAACTGTCCAATGTATTATAATTGTTGCTAAAAAGGATTGAGAAGATCAAACATATAATATGTTTATTATGCTTTAAAGACTAGTCAGAGAACCACTATAATAAAAATAATAATTGTTCAAAGAAAACCTACATCTATATACACTTACATTATTTAATTGTATATTAAACTGATTCACATAAAAATAATATAAAATAATAACAACAGCTATTATAGAAACGCTCTAAAATATACACGATGATAACATAATCTCCAAAAATAAATCCAATGAATAAAAAAATAAAATATATGTTTTGAGCGAAACGTTCTTCAGAGATCTTGTAACATTATGCTTTGGTATTGTCCAAAAAAGTTTAGGTGTCCTTTTGAATAAATTTCACTTTTATAATATTTACCAATATTCATTTAATTTTGATTGTCTCAAAAAACCTCGTACACCGAAATGTTCTTGCATTTTTGTAACAAAACTTTGTTTTCAATGTTACTTTTCTTTTTGTCGAAAAAGAAGAAAATAGAAGATAAGTCACTATAGGCGGAGATTTTAAGATGGGGATATCTTTAGATTGTGTCCACTCCACCTCCCATGAGTTTATTGCCGTATTCACTCAGCAACTGTTAAAAAAAATACATATATATCGTTTTTTTTCATACATAAGTATCATAATAACATGTACACGTATTTTTTAAGTAGTACCATCTCAATATGATTAAATTCTTCTTACGTCTTCCGGGTTCTATATTTTGTTTTTATAGATAGGTCTACACAAATTACTCCGCCCCACCTGATGTTAAGTGACGGTGTAGTACAGACGTCAAGATAGCTGGTATAGCAGTTCTACCTGCCACACCAGCCATCCTCACCTTGACGGCCGGCATGTTGCTTCTTATTTCAGCCAGATATTCGGTTCGGAGGAGCTCGATGGTAAGCGCGTTCGGCTGCGATCGTTGAAGTTAAGCAACTTTCGCAGTGGTCAGTCATTGGATGGGTGACCAAAAATTTACTATCTCGAACTCTTCCGCACTGGGCCCGCATGGTGGGTCATGGCCCAATCGGGCCGGAATAGGGATTCCATCCATACGGAAGGCCTGTGCCCCAGCAGTGGGGACATTAATAGACTGATGATGATGATGATTCGGTTCGCGAGTGTGGTCACCTAGTATAGGAAGACGTAGTGGTGTCTGTTGACGAGCGCGTGGGGTAGAGTGTGGTGAACCTTGTATGGAAGATTTAGTGGTGTCACCTTATGTAGGACTAGTGACCCGCCCTCGCTTCGCTTCGGTGTAGAGCTGTAGTGTATACTATAGATTTTGTTCTCAGGCTTGTATAATACACCATGGCTTTCATTATATAATTATAAACCTGCCATGAAAATGTATTAAACTGATAGTGAAATTTTTGTCGCGTAGTTTAGGACCTGTGTTACCCAATGCACCATTCCTCTGCCGACTTGAACAAACCTTTTTGTGTTGGATAGTGCATTTATCGAGGAAGACTATAGACTTTATAAATAACGTCACGCTATGACCAGTAGGAGCGAAGCATCAATGAAAAATGTTGCAAACGCACGCGCATGTATAAGAGTGTAGTCGCCTTCTATAGGAAGTTGTAGTGATCTCACCTTGTACAGGAAGATGTAGTAGTCTCGGCTATGTCACCTTCCAGAGAAAGGTTAAGTGATCTCACCTTGTACAGGAAGATGTAGTAGTCTCGGTTATGTCACCTTCCAGAGAAAGGTTAAGTGATCTCACCTTGTACAGGAAGATGTAGTAGTCTCGGCTATGTCACCTTCTAGAGAAAGGTTAAGTGATCATACCTTGTACAGGAAGATGTAGTAGTCTCGGTTATGTCACCTTCTAGAGAAGCACAGGCACACCCTTGGCCGGCCAGAAGTACCAGAGCTGAGTGACCTCCCTCCAGGTCCTGGTGGCACGGTTGATCATCTGCACGCTGGAGATGGCGTACTTGTCGCGCTGCTCGCGCTTCTTGAGGATGATCAGGAAGTCGCCGAAGATGCGCTCGCTGTCGGAAACCTCGGAGGGCGGTAGGTATTCGTAACATTTCTCCTGCAATTTCGGTTGTTTCACCTTCTAGAGAAAGGTTAAGTGTACTAACCTTGTATAGGAAGATATAGTGGTGCCGGTTAGCCAGCGCGTGGGGCCGCTGGGCGCGCAGCTCGCGCACGACGCGCGGCAGGTCGGCGGCGGCGGCGGCCAGCGCGCGAATGTATTACAGTGTAGTCGCCTTCTAAAGGAAGTCGTAGTGATCTCACCTTGTATAGGAAGATATAGTGGTGCCGGTTAGCCAGCGCGTGGGGCCGCTGGGCGCGCAGCTCGCGCACGACGCGCGGCAGGTCGGCGGCGGCGGCGGCCAGCGCGCGAATGTATTACAGTGTAGTCGCCTTCTAAAGGAAGTCGTAGTGATCTCACCTTGTATAGGAAGATATAGTGGTGCCGGTTAGCCAGCGCGTGGGGCCGCTGGGCGCGCAGCTCGCGCACGACGCGCGGCAGGTCGGCGGCGGCGGCGGCCAGCGCGCGAATGTATTACAGTGTAGTCGCCTTCTAAAGGAAGTCGTAGTGATCTCACCTTGTATAGGAAGATATAGTGGTGCCGGTTAGCCAGCGCGTGGGGCCGCTGGGCGCGCAGCTCGCGCACGACGCGCGGCAGGTCGGCGGCGGCGGCGGCCAGCGCGCGAATGTATTACAGTGTAGTCGCCTTCTAAAGGAAGTCGTAGTGATCTCACCTTGTATAGGAAGATATAGTGGTGCCGGTTAGCCAGCGCGTGGGGCCGCTGGGCGCGCAGCTCGCGCACGACGCGCGGCAGGTCGGCGGCGGCGGCGGCCAGCGCGCGAATGTATTACAGTGTAGTCGCCTTCTAAAGGAAGTCGTAGTGATCTCACCTTGTATAGGAAGATATAGTGGTGCCGGTTAGCCAGCGCGTGGGGCCGCTGGGCGCGCAGCTCGCGCACGACGCGCGGCAGGTCGGCGGCGGCGGCGGCCAGCGCGCGAATGTATTACAGTGTAGTCGCCTTCTAAAGGAAGTCGTAGTGATCTCACCTTGTATAGGAAGATATAGTGGTGCCGGTTAGCCAGCGCGTGGGGCCGCTGGGCGCGCAGCTCGCGCACGACGCGCGGCAGGTCGGCGGCGGCGGCGGCCAGCGCGCGAATGTATTACAGTGTAGTCGCCTTCTAAAGGAAGTCGTAGTGATCTCACCTTGTATAGGAAGATATAGTGGTGCCGGTTAGCCAGCGCGTGGGGCCGCTGGGCGCGCAGCTCGCGCACGACGCGCGGCAGGTCGGCGGCGGCGGCGGCCAGCGCGCGAATGTATTACAGTGTAGTCGCCTTCTAAAGGAAGTCGTAGTGATCTCACCTTGTATAGGAAGATATAGTGGTGCCGGTTAGCCAGCGCGTGGGGCCGCTGGGCGCGCAGCTCGCGCACGACGCGCGGCAGGTCGGCGGCGGCGGCGGCCAGCGCGCGAATGTATTACAGTGTAGTCGCCTTCTAAAGGAAGTCGTAGTGATCTCACCTTGTATAGGAAGATATAGTGGTGCCGGTTAGCCAGCGCGTGGGGCCGCTGGGCGCGCAGCTCGCGCACGACGCGCGGCAGGTCGGCGGCGGCGGCGGCCAGCGCGCGAATGTATTACAGTGTAGTCGCCTTCTAAAGGAAGTCGTAGTGATCTCACCTTGTATAGGAAGATATAGTGGTGCCGGTTAGCCAGCGCGTGGGGCCGCTGGGCGCGCAGCTCGCGCACGACGCGCGGCAGGTCGGCGGCGGCGGCGGCCAGCGCGCGCGTGCTGACGTCGGCAGCGATCAGTGCCGCGGAACGACCCGCGCCTGAAGCGCATACTACTACGCATGGCCGCACGCCTGCACATAATCATGTTCATATTCATTTATATTATCATTACAAAAAATATATACAGTGTGAACTCCATGTAATGTAAATGTAAATTTAACAAGAATGTCCCTAAAGCGTCAAAATCACTCGTCTTTGGTTGGTTTACTTTGTTTTCCATACAATGATACACTCCATTAAATTTGAGTTTAAAAATTCAATAAATTTAAAATTCAATATCGTTTATTCAGTCTAGGCTGTGACAAGCACTTGTCAATGTCTAAAAGATACGCCATCGGTTCGCAAATCTACGGCGGGAGACCTTGTATTGAGAAGAACCGGCAAGAAACTTAGCTTAGCTTAGCTTAGTAGCAAGGGCTGTTCTTCTCTCTCCCTGTATTATATACAGTTGTTAAATTGAAAAATAAAGGTTCACTGAAGAAGTGCGAGAGTTACGATTAAATTATTCACGTTCTAAATAATTGACGGGGTTTAAAAAAATCCTGTTTCTCTATCCTACCTTCAAGTTCCGAAGCCGCCTTCATCCTAGCTAGAGTGCCGTTGTGCGCGGGCGCGCGGCGCAGTGCCGCCTCCGCGCGCGCCGGCGAGTACCCGCCCGCTCCCCCGGAGCCCTCTTCGCTACGCAGCTTCGACAGGTTGCCGAAGGATGACCGATTCTGGTCGCCGTATATCACCTCCACACCTGCGTTTAAAGGTTTTACTAAAAGGTAGAAAGTGTATTATAAACTCTCGTGTATTATAAACAATGAACAGTCGATGACTCTGTGTGCCCTGTGGAATAGGGATGATGACTATTTTTTTTTCTTCGTTTATCAGGTAGATTATCAAAAAGTGTTGGACATGTTTTTTTTTTCTTTTTTCACATAATATAAACATTGCAGAGATATATTCATTTGAAAAGTCGCCTGACGTCACGTTTGAGTACACTATTTAGTGAAAATTCACTAGAGTGACGTCACGAGCCGCCCCTACTCCCAAACTTTGACGCGCTATAACTTTGTAATTTTTTGGTTGATTGCCCAAAGAAAAAATACTTATCCATTATTTTTTGATCATCTAACTGACGGACTAAATAGAATTTCGTTTACTGTACCCCGTCATCACCCCTATTATGAAACCTTCCTGTAGAAAGAAGAAAGAAACGTAATAAAATATTGTTTGTTTCCCAAATAAAAATAAATAAAATAGACCCTTATGAGTCTTAATCAAAACGAAAACCCTTTGTTCATTTAAAGAAATAGGTACATACCATCTTCATCATATTCTTTGGCTGTCTGCGAGACTTTCATGTAACTCCTCATCTCGGACAAGAAATCGATGACCGAATCGTAATCATCAGGCACGCCCTTAGCCGGCCAGAAGTACCAGAGCTGGGTGACCTCCCTCCAAGTCCTGGTGGCCAGGTTGATCAGCTGCACGCTGGAGATGGCGTACTTGTCGCGCTGCTCGCGCTTCTTGAGGATGATCTGGAAGTCGCCGAAGGTGCGCTTGTTGTCGGAAACCTCGGAGGGCGGTAGGTACTCGTAACATTTCTCCTGCAATATCAAATGAAAATTGTGAGACCTTACAATTTGTCTTCATTGGTTTAGCCTTATTCAACATTGTGGAGAAGTCCTAAATGTTTTAGGGTTTTTTTCACATTAAATAACATCCCGAGTCTGTAATCTACCGTTCGCTCTAAAAGATATCCATTGAATTGAATGCTTGTCGAAGTAACGTTCTGTTTTGCTGCCTCTAAGGATGGCCACAAGCTATGTAACATTGTATAAATAGTTGTAAATTCTGTAAAACAAACACCGACTAAGAATATTCTAGTGAATTTCACTTAAAAGTACGTAAATGATAACTAAAGTTTGTCAGAAATCAAATTAATCAATAAGCAGTTAATTAAATTAATATAATTAGAAGCATTTCTGTAGCGATATTATGCTTTTATTTATACTAAGACTGAGACTTACCACGCCATTCTCCATGTACTCCGTGAGCATCACTATCAGCCTAGAGTTCTGCTCCCAGATCATGCGCCAGAAATCTATCACAGTGTTGGGAAGAGGCGCTTGACACGCGATGTAATAGTTGCGAATATTGCCAGGACCCTGGAACAATTTATACGCAAAGTTATAAAGAAAACATTTTATCTCCTTTGTCAAAACACTTAATGAGTTAAGAATGGCTGAAAATCATGTAAAATAATTACATGATTTAGATTTCTTTTTAAGTTCTACACTTACGTCAACTACAAAATATATGGCTATGAATATCGGAAAACCTTAAACAGGCTCTGGTTATGGAAGATTAAGTGTCTCATAACATAAGTTCGCTTTTGAATGGTGTAGGGCTGTAGGGATATCTACAGAAATAATATTACGTAGAGGATTGTCAAAGCACAAAATAACCTTCCCAATATCATCATTCCCGATCCTATTGTACAGCATTTTAGTTTCCTTTAAAACCAACACGTTAGACTAGCAAACCCGTTGTCTTCAAATCAATTCCTAGATACCAGCAATTTCTCAAAGCTCAGTGACGTAGTTGGCATTGATGCTCAGTTGATGCCCACCACTGAGCCGATTCCGTATCCGTATCCAATTCTCTTGAGCGGTACTCTGGTCTCTAGCATCGGGAGGACGTTAAAGTAGCCGTACCGTCTTCGAATATAATACCTAGATTGGTATCTAGACATTGTATTAGCTGGTGAAAAGTTGCCAGTACCTATAATTACTAGACACCAAATTACTTAAAACTCACAGTTGGCATTGATGTATTCGGTAGTGGGGTCGTTCCCGATTCTCTGGAGCGGCGCTCTGGTCTCTGGCAGCGGGAGGAGGTTAGAATAGCAGTGCTGTCTTCATCAATACAACTCCTAGACACAAACAAAATTTCTGAACACTCACGGTAACGTAGTTGGCATTGATGTACTCGGTAGTGGGATCGTTTCCGATCCTCTAAAGTGGCGCTCTGGTCTCTAGCAGCGGAAAGAGGTTAGACTAGCAGTGTCGTTTTCGTCAATACAACTCCTTGACACAAGCAAAATTGCTCAAAACTCACAGTGTTGTAGATTGCATTGATGTACTCAGTCAGAAGAGGGGTCGTTTCAGATTCCGTTGAGCGGCAATCTGGTCTCTAGCAGCAGAAAGAGGTTAGATTAGCAGTGCCGTCTTCGTCAATACAACTCCAAGACAAGCAAAATAGCTCAGAACTCACAGTGACGTAATTGGCACTAATGTACTCGGTAGCGGAATCGTTTCCAATCCTCTTGAGCGGCACTCTGGTCTCGGGCAGCGGGAGAATTTTAGACTAGCCGTTCCTTTGTCAATACAACTTCCAGACACAAGCAAAATTGCTGAACACTCACAGTAACGTAGTTGGCATTGATGTACTCGGTAGCGGGGTCGTTTCCGATCCTCTTGAGCGGCACTCTGGTCTCGGGCAGCGGGAGGACGTTGGAGTAGCGGTTCTTGTCCTCGCAGCCGGGTGGCACTTCGTCCGGACGAACCGTCACTGACGGAATCTCTGCGAACTCAGCGCTCATAGACTCAATGTCCATTGCGAAGTTAGCCAACGCCGCGTACTGCATAGGATGTGATGTCACCTGAATTAAGGAGATGAGGAAAACGATTTAGTATTTCTGGTCAATTTAAGACGACCTGCGTGGTGGAGTGGCATACATCAGTCTAAAAAGGGACTCAGTGGTTCTAGGATCAAATTCCGGTGGAGCAAATGTCTGTTTGATGAATACGAATATTTGTACCTAAATCGTGGCTGCTTATATAAATTCTACAAAAACTGTACTTATAAATTATTATGTATTTCTATCCGTTGCTCCAGTTCCCCTTATCAAAAGACTTACAGTGCTTACTTTGGGGCAACCTAATTGGTGTGTGTTAATAAACAAGTTCAAATTTCAATTAGGTACCTGCCTATATATAGCGATATGAATATGCGTTTAGGGGTTAACAAATTATTTCTCAATTATAAAGCATTGGAACACTGTTTTGTTACAATTAGACATCAGTACAATACTAATACGACTATTATTATATGTATACTAGCTATCCCAGCAAACTTCGTACCGCCATAAAAAAATAGGGAGTGGTTGTAGAAAGGTGAAAATTTTGGGTTGTATGTATTTGTGTATAATGAAAAAAAAATTAAGGGTGGATTACCTTTAACATTTAAGGGGATGAAAAATAGATGTTGTCCGATTCTCAGACCTACCCAATATGCACACAAAATTTCATGAGAATCGGGAAAGCCGTTTCGGAGGAGTTTAACCGCAAACACCGCGACACGAGCATTTTATATATAAGATGTATCGAATACGCAATCGATTTTAGTTCTCAGTGCCTTATTTATGTATATCCGCTGAGTCGTAACACCAGGGGTTCTTTACGAAACACCTTTTAAAATTAAATAATAAACAGGCTAAGAAAAGCACAATTTCGTATTTTGTACTGTAGGGGCCGTTACTAGGACCCTAACGACTGTCAATATGTCAATTGGTCACGGGATCATGGAGGTTACAGAGAAGGAGAACGATCGCTACGTGCTTAAGCATTAGCCCGCCTGTCCCTGAAAATTTGTAGCATTTAGGCTGAGCGCAGATTACAGTCACGACAGACTTAAGACAGACTATTGCTTAACAAAAATTATGAAATTGCGCACATTTGAAACAAAACGTCTGATAGACAAAAACCTCTTATGTACACAAGAACTGCAAAGCGACAAGTCGGACTAATGACTGTCCGCTTCCCTTTGTAATGTATGCGAGGGCGCACACCAACGACAAAATTGTCTAGCGATTAGGGATGATAATCGATACCGAAAGAAAGTATAAGTATAATTACGATAAAATAAGTCCATAACATTACATTGGTGGATACATTCATTCGAAATTACTGGTACAACTTTCTGGGCTGGTGCCTTAGTTTACTATATAATAAATAATCGGTGAAATCTATTCTGATACTGATGAAATGGTGTGTGTCGCATCGTAGACAAAACAGTTTCATCTTGATGTGCGCCTTGTGGTAGACACAACTGTTTCTTTTTAATTGTAAAGCTGTCTCGTCTATGTAAGACTAGATTGTCTAACAACTGTTGTGACTATAGTCTGCGCTCACTCTTATAGTTCATTTTTCAGCCACCAGCCGCGCTGCCGTCGATAAGTAGTATCTGTGAAGTTAACTGTTTATGAGTACAAATAGATGAAGTTAGTAGAATAGTGTAAATTTTTTTTTCGCGGCATTGGCCATTTCAAGTTAGCACATAACAGCCCGCTTTTATTGAGACAACTTAGCCATCCATCGAGGTCTAATGATCGAATGATTTCAACCATCCATCGAGATCTAATGATAGAATGATTTCACCCATCCATCGATATCTAATGATCGAATGATTTGACTTCAATAGCGTTCAAAGCGCGCTTACCTCGTCATCATAGGCCGGGTTACCATAGCTCCGATTGCTGGCCCGTGGTCTATGGTTGCCTTTCTTTTGGCCCAAGCTGACGCTGTTCAGGCTGTAAGCGTCCAGAGACACTGGGGTGCAACACTAAGCGTAAAAACCCATCCGTCGACATCTCATATTCGATTGATTTGACTTCAATAGCGTTCAAGGTGCGCTCAACTTATCATCATAAGGTTACCATAGCTCCGCTTGCTGGCCCGTGGTCTATGGTTGCCTTTCCTATGGGCCACACTGACGCTGTCCAGGCTGTAAGCGTCCAGAGACACTGGGGTGCAGCTCTGAACGTAAAAACACCCATCCATCGAGATCTAATGATCGAATGATTTGACTCGAATAGCGTTCAAAGCGCGCTTACCTCGTCATCATATGCCGGGTTGCCGTAGCTACGCTTGCTAGCCCGTAGCCTATGGTTGCCTTTCCTGTGGCCCACGCTGACGCTGTCCAGGCTGTAAGCATCTAGAGACACTGGGGTGCAGCGCTGAGCGTAAACACCTCTCCTGCCGCGACGCCGTACCACCAACTGTAACATTACATTTATTTATTAATAAATACAAAGGTGGGATGAAAATAAATTGAAGGACGATTCAAAAGAACTTTTTAGATGTAAACTTGAATAAAGTTATACTTTTTATTATTTTAAAGCATGTAACTGCTTGATGTTCAAATCTAAAGAAAATAGAACCCATCGCAATCCGGGCGAATGGACTGACCAATTATGCTACCGCGGCCCTCACGGACCGCGTCGAAATTCTTCTAGCCATTCTTAAGCTGCAAGGCAGCGTATCTCTTCGCATTATAGGTAACCCACAATGTCAAATGAATACTTTTACAAGTATTAAAAATTTGAAAGAAGAAATAGAAATTGGTCAGTGCATTCGCCCGGATTGCGAAGGGTGCGGGTTCGAGTCCCGTCTGCTGCCTGGTCTTTGTTTTCTTTTGAATAAAGTTTATATTCATTCATTCATCATTCATTAATTTTCATCCATTCATTCAGTAGGTACTGAACTTGTTGGTATGATAAGTAACACCCCCCTCGTGTGTGTAAGTGGATGATTTCTGCCACGAGTTGAGAACATTATTTTCATTTTTCATATTTTTCATTTGATCATATTTAGTAATTGTTTTTTAATGTACACATCAAATTTATATATAAGTTTGTACAGAAACTATTCAGGATTGATTTAAGACATAAATGAAGAATAAATGAACTCGAATAATAAGAGGAAAATCAGCCGGATTATTTTATGACACAGCCGAGGGGTTATATTATTTTGCAAATATTGTCATATAATTTTCGTTTGAAGTTTTTGTACCCATTTAAAAAAAATGTAGAGGTGTACACTTCAAAAGAGTTGTAAGTACGTACTTATACTTGTATTTTTTTACTATGATTTACTGCTTTATCAGCCAATATTTTTTTATTCTATCTGGCTTATAAGTTCCGAATCATCATCATCAGCCCAATAATGACCCCACTGCTGGGACACAGGCCTTTCCTCTGGGTGAATTAGGGAGATTTGGCCATGGCGCACCACGCGGGCTCAGTGCGGATTGGCGGGTGCTAACAACTGCAGGTGCAGCCGGGACCAACGGCTTAACGTGCCTTCCAAAGCACGGAAGAACTCGAGATAGAAGTTTGGGTCACCCATCTAATGACCGACCACTGCGAAAGTTGCTTAACTGCAACGATCACAGCCGAACGCGCTAACCACCCGCGCCATCGAGCTCCTCTAGTTCAATTAGTTTTTTTTTTTTATTTATTTATTTAGCAATTTTATTAGCTATGGCAAAGCAATGCCTATTAATTGTAAATTTAAAATTACAATTATGCATGATCCAAATGGATGACTAGAGTTTAATAGTAGATTATTAACCAAGGGGATAAAGCAGTGTCTTCTGTCGCGGGTGGCGATTTAAATCGCGAGCGTAACGAAGGACTCGAGGTTTACTCCCGAGCGTAGCGAGGGTGTTAAAACTTAAATCACGAGCGAAGCGAGCGACCTTCCAGTCCATCGTCAAGTCCTCGTTATCAGGAGAAATTAAAAGAATATGTTAAGGCAAATCTAATGAGCCCAAACTCGACATGTTTACTAGTAGACAGCCCAAGGTTCCATCAGCCACCTTCCAGTCCCATCATCAGATTAGCTCGATAGTACCAAAATATTGCATTGTCACCTTATCTACATATAATTGCAAAGTTTTATTATGTTGAGACGAATCTCATGAGCCCAAACTCGATTTGTTTACTAGTAGGCAGTCCAGGGTCCATCAGCCATATTCCAGTCCATCGTCAAGTCCTCGTCGTCAGGAGAAATGAAAAGAATATGTTAAGGCGAATCTAATTAGCCCAAACTCGATATGTTTACTAGACAGTCCAAGGTTCCATCAGCCACCTTCCAGTTCCATCATCAGACCAGCTCTTTGGTACTTTAATATTGTATTGTCATGTCATCTACATATAATTGCCAAGTGTCATAATGATACAAGAATTAGAAGTTTGTATAATTCAGATTCTTAGATTCCATTACATAGTTACATAGAAGTGAACCTAATAAAAGCGTGTTAAAAATGAAGAAAATTGTTAAAATTAAATTAATGAAAAACAACTGTTCAAAGTTCTGTGTGAAAAAATAATTTTAACACGGAAGGCGTCTTATGAAAATTTTTCGTTTCTCGAGTAATAATGTTGAAAACGAACCTTTGGACATAGTGTTTACCTAATTAGGTCTAATGATTTATCGTACAATTTTTAATCTAGGTATTTAGTATGTTTTAAATAAAGATCCATTCACTCAGGTGTATATTCAGGTCTGTTAATTGTTTACCGTCATTTAGTTCACGTCCCTAAACTGTATAAGCGTTACCAATAAATCATTTCAAAACGGAAACCAGGAAATTCCGTCACACCAGCACTTCTAACCTCCGTCTCCGTATAGGGTTGCCTCGTGTTCATTTACGTATGCCGTGACAACCCCGCAAAACAAGCTAAATCTAATTTAATTAACTGCAACATACTTTATTTAATCTCTTATCTATTAGACAAGTCCGTCCGTCCGTCCGTCCGTCCGTGGTGCTGTTTCAGAGGCCAAACCGTAAGAGATAGATAAAGAGAATGTTTAAGTTATAAGTTGAGAATAGTCTGATAAGACTACAAACCGGATGTGAGTAACGTAGCACTTCCGGTTTTCGAGAAATCACGTGATTTCTATTTCAAACGAAACCACACAAAATCTCCGAAGTTCTCAATTAATTCAATACATTTTTTTTTTATTTATTTTTTTTTGGTGAACATTTGGTTCACTGGTTTGCTAGTTTCTTATAATTATGTTTCTATGGACAATACCTTCATAAAATAATAATTTTTAATTATAATGTGACTTAAAAAAGGTTGGATACAAATTAAAATTATAACTATAATTGCTATTTCTTCTTTCCAATGTTTAATACTTGTAAAGGTATTCATTTGACATTGTGGGTTCCCTACAATGCGAAGAGATGGCGCTGCTTTGCAGCTTAAAGAAGGCTAGAAAGAATTCGACACGGCCATGAGGGCCGCGGTAGTATAATTGGTCAGTGCATTCGCCCGGATAGCAAATGGTTCGGTTTCGAGTTCCGTTCTGCCTGGTCCGCGTGGATTTTTTTCAAGTAATATTTTCTTTAGATAAATAATTAAGCAACTGGAATAATGTACTACGTAGTGCAATATAACATTATACCTCAGTGGGCATCCCCTCTGGTGACCAGTCGCTATACAGTAGGTACCCCTAGCACGAACCAATATCGAATTCGAATAGTTTGCGAGTCCGAAATGTCAATTAGACACATCTAACAAACATCTGGATTACAATTCGTAAATTGAATAAAAATATCACGTTTTTGGTTCACAAACTAAACATTCATTGACATCAAGTATTTCTTATTACAATTAAAGGGTATTTATTTCAACAATCAAATTAAACAAACTTTGATTATGATTCACACGAAGGTGGTTTTTCAGTGGAGAAGTAGACGCTGGACATCCATTACCACCACGAGATATCAGCGAATCATATAAGATACATTTAAATTTACTTAGTTGGTCAGTGGTGTCGATTCTGGCGTGTTTCTCTAAACTTAAAACTAAATTTAACATCAATCTCTCCCTTTCATTCCGTATAGAGAATGAAAAACATATGCTGTTGTCAAATTTAAGTTTAGGTTTAGAGAATCGTGTCAGAATAGACACCAATTTCTGTATAAAATGTCCAAACACTTCATTTTTTCCTTACACTATTTTTTGCATTAAGCCAGTAACAAAACTTATTACATAAAACCTCGACAATGCACTTAAAACAATTATTTTTATGAGCCGATGACGTATTTGCAAATGACCGGCCCGGCCTACTCCGGGCCACGCGGTGGGAGGGCGGGGTACATCTAGCAATAAATGAAGTAAATAAAAAAGTAACGACTGGTCACTCGAGAAAGCGCGCGAAATCGAACCGAACTTCGGCCGAAATTTGACCGAACTTTTCATTTTAACCGAATGTTCGGCCGAAATTCGGATTCGGTTCAAACCACATTCATCCCATCTCTAGTTTAAAGTTGACACGACTTTGTATGACACTGTAACATTGACACTGTTTAGAAAATACAGTGTCAATGTTTTATAAGTTTCATCGAAGGCAACCCTACGCATAAGTTAAGTTATCAGAGGTACGTCGGCAACTCAATTCGTCGGCTCATCACTTCGGCGACAATCCACTCTCTGTTTAAACTAACAGGCACGGTAATATTATCTATAAACAGGCGACATAACGAACTTTTATTGAGCCCATGACGTAATCCATGGGCTTATCATCTCCCACTTCGAATGTAAGGCGAGATTTGAGATCAACATTGGGTAACGGATTTTCTTTATGACAATTAATAGCAACAGCCGCGAATTTGTATGGGTGAAGTTTGTTTTAACGCGCCTTAATCCATGAAGCTTTCCTTTCCACTGATGAAAGATTTTTCAGAATCGATTTAGTAGTTTCAGAGATTACTTTTTTATAAGGATTTTTTTTAAGCATGTAACTGCTCGATGTTGTTATTTAAAGAAAATATTACTAGAAAAAAATCCACGCGGACCAGGCAGCAGACGGGTCTTGAACCCGCACCATAAACCCGCACCGACCTAAAAAAGGCTAGTAAGAATTCGACACGGCACGGCACGACACGGTAGCATAATGATCAGTGCGTTCGCTCGGATAGCGAAGGTTGCGGGTTCTAGTCCCGTCTGCTGCCTGGTCCGCGTGGAATTTTCTCTAGTAATATTTTATTAAAAGGGTGGTGCACAAGCGTTAGGCAGACCCCTCTTTCCCAGTGGACACTTTGGGCAAGTGGCCCCGCAATCGATATGGGCCTCCCTCAGATCAAATACAAAGTCCCTAGTTCCTGTCAGATCACCAAACGATAACCAATATTTATTACCAAAAAACTTATATGATTCGATGAAATCGAACCTAAATTACTGACTACAATACTAACTTACTAGCTTTACATAAGCGAAGCTATTCTACACTCGCCCAAAAATTAGGCTTTCGAACTTCAGCATGCTTAGATAAATCTAAATAGACATAATGATATGCTAAGCACATACACATATTAAAGAAAAATCAGCAGTAGTACACTCATCAGTATGTTTCGCTATAGGGAAGGCCTGTGCCCCAGCAGTGAGAACATTAATAGGCTGATGATGATAACCCGATTATAGACTACCAGCAAACCAGTGAACCAAATGTTCACCAAAACCTGATTTCTCGAAAACCGGAAGTGCTACGTTACTCAAATCCGGTTTGTAGTCTTATCAGACTATTCTTAACTTATAACTTAAATATTCTCTTTATCTATCTCTTACGGTTTGGCCGCTGAAACAGCACCACAGACAGACGAACTTGTCTAATAGATAAGAGATTGTCGGTGCGCAACTTCGCCTGCGTAGGCGTCAGAATACATATTTAGTAAACATTCAGCGAGATAAAAAGTTTCATTCATTCGGTAATCATACCGGACGAACTCCGAGGCTGAGTGGTTTGTACGCCGGGTTCCATAGTGTCGCCAACTCGAGAGGTCCCGGGTTCGAATCCCGGTTGGGGCAGATATTTGTGTGATGAATACGAGCATTTGTACTCCAGTCATGGATGTTTAATATGTATTTCTATAAAAATATACTTATATATGTACAGCATCCGCTACCCTAGTATCCCATAACACAAGCCTTACAGTGTACTTATTTTGGGGCTAGGCTAATTGGTGTGAGTGTTGGTAATATTTATTTATTATATCCTTTAAAAAGCATCAAAGACAGCTTTATAAGAGTAGAAGCTCTATTAACAATATTTGCAAGGGCATTACCTATAACAAAAAAACACATTCTGCCGGGTCGCAGCGCATTGACGGATTTCGGGTACAATGTACCTACTGCCAAACTATCGGGCAACTATATCGTGCAACTATATGCATTAAAACCCACTTTCTAAAGCACACTATGTCGGGGCGCAGCCAGCTTGTTTGCAACCTTGATATTTAAGATGTAAATATTTAATTACACCTATTATAAATAACTCTATTTGTATCTATACTATGTGACACAGCAATCAAAATGCAGGTGAACAATTAATGTATAATTTCACATTATGTAATGAAAGGTGACTTCATGAATCACCTCTGAAGTAATTTTTCAATTTGACGACTCTGTAAATGATAAAACAGGGAGAGAAAAAACAGCCCTTGCTGAGTTTCTTGCCGGTACTTCTCAGTACAAGGTCTCCCGCCGTAGATTTACGAACCGATGACGTAGCTTCTAGACATTCATACGTGCTTGTAACAGCCTAAACTGAATAAATGATTTTGATTATGATTACCATTTTTCCATATATTTTTTTTAACCTCGTCTTAAATTCACATCGTATCTATCCACCCAGTTTGTTAAAAATACTAAGGTGCTATTATAAAAAAAAAACTTACATGCGTATTATCTCAGTAGGTATATTACAAAAATCTATTTAAAAATTATGAAGTGGCACTTTGACCTCAATCGACAAATTAAACAAATGCTCTCCCACAAAATGTGAGAATTGGTTAAGTGTCTCAAAGGTAATTTATTGACCTTCGAAACTTTTAAAAGTGTTATTTGACCCGAGATTGCCACTTAAGTGCGAATGTGCACAGTCTGGAATTTGTATGACGACAAATGAAAGTGTGAGTGTAGGGTCTAACGAAACACTTGGGCTTTAATTTACGAGGTGCCCTATTTCGTGTTCGTGTCCACAGTCCGACGATAGTTCGTAAAGAATTTGATAAACGCATATTCGACGACCTCCGTGGCCGAGTGGTTTTATGCCGGGTTTCATGGTGTTACCGACTCGAGAGGTCCCGGGTTCGAATCCCGATGGGGGCAGATGTTTGTGTGATGAATACGAGCATTTGTACTCCAGTCATGGGTGTTTCAATATCTATTTCTATATAAATATGATTATGTATGTACATTATATGTATTCTATCCGTTACCCTAGTACCCCATAACACAGGCCTTACAGTGCTTACTTTGAGGCTAGGCTAATTGATCTGAGTGTTGGAAATATTTATTTATTTATATTTGTGTCATCGCAGTCGATAAATTAATTGTTGCAAAACGTGATACAAAAAATGGTTGTAGAACACATATAGGTTTGATTTTTAAACTAAATAGGTTTGCTTTAATTCGTGTTATTAGCACTATTTTTATATGAAAATACCCTGTGATATCAAAAGCATATTTTTACACGGAACGAGTGTTTTCTGGCAGTAAAAATTAATATGAGTAATAATTATTTTATTGGCTTAATCATCTTATAAAATACAGATTATATTGTGTTTTTTTTAAAAAAAAAAAAACAAAGGAATTGTCGTATTTGCCGTCCGTCACCTAAAAATTCGTTCGCGTGTAATGGAATCAAGCCCCAAAGAACCGTCATCAGGCGAGCTTTGTTTATAATTTTCGTTGTAAAAACATCCTATACCGATACTAGCGACACCTACGCTACAGCTTAGCACAAATGTATTGCAGTCGAACCGAAAGAAAGTACGTATCTAACGACCGCTTTTTGAATTTTAGCAAGAATGTGTAATGTAACTTCTACTGTGGATTTACACTGTGAATTGATATTTTACTTTTATGTAAAAAGTGTGGCGAAATCCTAAAACTTGGACCTGCTAATAAAAATCAGCCGCTATAGGCTATAGAAGCCTGCGATACCAGATTATACTTGGGAAATTGCTTAAGGCTGATTTACACCGAGGCAACATTATACGACAGTGGCGCATGTTACTTATTGTGGCATGGGTCATCTGGTGGCATGCTACAAATAGATACATTATGCGGCAGTCTATTTTACGCCGAGGCAACATCGTACCTAGATCATTTTCATAGAATTGGTGGTGGCATAATAGTGGAATGCGCTTATGACTTCTATATTTTGTTTTTGACTCGTATTTATTGTTTTCATAATTTTAATTGCGGATATCCTACAACACTCCACTCTTTCTATTATCCTCAAATAAGTCTAGATATTAGATTTAAACATCAAGCAGTTACATGCTTAAAAAATTAAAATTATAACTATAATTGCTATATCTTCTTTCAAATGTTAAATACTTGTAAAAGTATTCATTTTATATTGTGAGTTACCTACAATGCGAAGAAATATCGCTGCCTTGCACCTTAAGAATGGCTAGAAGAATTTCAACGCGGCCGTCAGGGCCACGGTAGCATAAGCCTTTCTAGTTATATTTTCTTTAGATGTAAACATCAAGCTGTTACATGCTTAAAAAAATAAAATTATAAGTCTAGATATTTTTCATTACACCACTCAATGACCGATAATTCTCACTTTAAAAAACAAATACAAGCAAAACATAACCTACACACTGTTTTGTCACACCAAAAATGACGCAATGTGTTGCCATGCCCTACGATTCATGCCACAATTTTTGTTGTGTATCATATTTCCTCTCGCTTTTCTGCAATTTGTGGGGGTGATTTCGTGAAATGGGACGGAAGGGTGAAACAGGAAGTCGCGAAAGCGTGCGCTATTTGATTTGATTTTAGAACATAATGGTTAAATGACTTATTCCTTTTGTAGTAGGTTTTATTTCTTTTTTTACTAATATAAGGTGAGGTTTCAAATGTTACACATCATACGCGACTACTGTAAGGCTCGCTCGTTTTTTTATTATTGTAGCGTGCCGCCTCGTGGCATGACACTGGCTTGCCGCGAGACGCACAGCGTCCACCGCCCCGGCGTAAATCAGCCTTTATTATTGGCAGAAACACTTTGATCTTCAAATCGAGCTGGAAATCCACTATGCCCTAACTCTTTTAATTCTAATTCCCACATGTCTGTTTTTTTCGATGATACTGCGTATAGAATCGAAGTTTTCGTTATGTACAACGGCGAAGGACAATCAACGTGTAACTCACAAGTTGTCATGACCTGAGCGCATTTATACTTGTGCAAACAAATAGTCGACTTTCCTAATGCTTTATCGTCAAAATTAGTTTCAGGGCACGGCGAAAGGGTCACACAATACTTAAACTCGTAGTAAATCATACTACGATTTTTTTACATTTTTTTTTTACAAGTTCGATATTAAATATTTATAAAAAATATATCAATATTTAATATCGAAAAACGTTGAGATGACTTTTTAAAGTGGCGCCAAAATGTAAATGCAACTGTCAAATAGATAAAACAAAAACCAAAGAGTTCTCATTTTAAATGTCGTAAGTAGACTTCAAATATTATAAATTTTAATGCTGTTCCAGTCACTATTAATTTATTTGGCGAGCCCTATGCACAGGCTCTATGTGTACCTGTGTATTAAAACGAAACATTTAAAAAAAAGACGCGTACTTTCTTCCACCTCGGCCGAATTCGCCTCGTACGCACGCTGGCTGGCGTCCTGTACCAGGGTCCGCGCACCATGCACGGTCACACTACCTCGTGACGTACTCAACTACACACGCTGCACTCCTAAACACGCAAACTTTAAATCCCCTATCTAAATTTATTTTTAAATCTCATCCTTCATAAATATTTGAAAAGAGAATTAGAAGAAAGTAAAATCAAATAAAAATAAAACCACAAACTTTTTTCATAGCTTCCCGCGTTTTGTTTGTTTTGAATTTAGAATTGCAGCGTTATAAAGAGTTTTTAGACTTTATTTTTTTTATTTTTGTGAAAATTTCTGTTGGAGATATTTTTGGTAAGTTGTTATAATTTATTTGTTGTTTACTTTTATTTAATATACTGTTGTAAATATGTATCCAATATCTTTGATTAAGGTTTGATTTAAACGTGATAATCTGTTGTTTTATATTTATACAAAAAAAACTTTTTGCCATTAACTGATATTCTCAAAAACGTTATTGTAGGCTAGAACAAAGCTTTTCTTTAATATTGTTACATCGATAGGTGAACCTTTGCAAATAATATGTTGACGTCATTAGGGAAGAATGAAAAGATTTTATAAAAAAAACAGACCAATAATTACGTTACCAGACGCACTTAAGCACTTAGATAAAAATATATTTGAAATTCTTTTAGTGCAAATTGTTTGGGACCGAGATAATTTTATCGTTTGCGTTATCTGTGAATTCTTATGATTATGAATATAGGACGCCATTACTCGAAACTGAATGCTTACGTCAAACTTAATATGTTTAATACAAATTATATCATAAAAAAGAATCCTTATGTGATACCATTTAAATGAGATGTACCTATGACCTAACAACACGTAACCGGTAAACGCAGATAATTTTTTTTTCAAGTAGGTAACGCAACTTATTACGGCTTATAAAGGTCGTCTATTTTTTTGAATTTTATAAGGTTTGCAAACAGTAGGTTGAGGCGTTCGATGGCGCTGTTGGTTATCGCGTTCGGCTTGCGATCGGTGAAGTTAAGCAACTTTCGCAGTGGTCGGTTATTGGATGGGTGACCAAAAATCTTTTATCTCTAGTTCTTCCGTGCTTCGCAAGGCACGTTAAGCCCTGGCTGCATCTGCAGTCGTTAGCACCCGCCAATCAGCACTGGGCCCGCGTGGTGGGTCATGGCCCAATCTCCCTTTACCATCCATAGGGAAGACCTGTGCCCCAGCAGTGGGAACATTAATAGGCTGATAAAACAAGCGTTTCGCCCGCTTGAACCTGTGTATGTCGGTCAGATGTCGATGTAAATTTTGTCGCGAAAATGTAACATCAACTTTGATGTAGTATTTAAATTGGATATTTTTATCGGAAATATTTGTTTTTGATTATTTTGACTTTGACTGTTACCTTTACTATTTTTTTTTTTCAGTAAAAATATTAAATCAAAAGTCTTAAAGTTAAATCATGAAAGAACATATAAAAAAAAATTAAACGCTCTGCCAAAAGTTTTGCTACGTTTTGCAGATTCACTTATCGCATGGCAACACTAAGTTCTGTGGAAAGTCCCGAATAAAGAAATCAGGCTACACAATGGTTGGCTTTAATACATATTCCGGTCTTGGCACATTTTTAATCTAAAACTTCCTGTAACTAAGGCCCCGTTGTTGCAAATATAGTTGAATTTAACTATAGTTAATGTCACATCAAGTGCAAAGTAAATGAGTAAAATTTTTACAAATAGTTATTTATAATTTATATTATTTTTATTTTTTAAGCATGTAACTGCTCAATTTTTAAATCTAAATAAATATTACTAGAAAAAATCCACGCGTACCAGGCAGCAGACGAGACTCGAACTCGCACCCTTCGCTATCACTGCACTGACCATTATGCTACCGCGGCCCTGATGGCCGTGTCGAATTCTTTCTAGCCTTAAGCTTCAAGGCAGCGCCATTTCTTCTCATAGTATAGTCACGTCTGGTGCCTGGGCCGCGTGGATTTTTTTCTAGTAATATTTTCATCAAATGGTTATTTATTCTCGACTATTTAACTATAGTTAAATTTAACTATAGATGAAATAACACGGTCTTAATTGCTCTTAGGATTAGGGAACCCTAAAAGCACTGGGAAGGGAACCAAAGGGTGCCAAACGGAACCTTAATATGCCAACGTCTGTCTTCTGTATGTCTGCCAATAGGTCAAAACAAATAAATGCGAAAGTCATAAAAGCTCTGTTGCTACTAGTAAAATATATTAATTATTTTTTATAGATAGATCCGACAAATGATGTTAAGTGACGGTGAAGCCCGACGTGAACATAGCTGGTACAGCAGTTCTACCTGCCACACCAGCCATCCTCACCTTGACGGCCTGTATGTATATATATTTATTTTATTTATTTATTTATACAGGCATAAACGGCTATAATAGCTACCGATCTTCTAATTCCATATTCTTTTTACTGTCACCTTTAAAAAAAGCTTAAATTTTGAGGAAAACATATATAATATTTTATAAATAGTCATTTACTTACTAAGTATAACCATTTTTAATGTTATCATTACTGCCCTCTTTAGTTTGAAACTAAATAACTGTCAAGAATTTAATAAATTTAAAACTAAAGTCAAAATGCACTTACATAATAAGACGTAAAAGTTTTTACCGTGAACCATTTTATTTTTACCGTGAACATTTTAACTTTGAGGACCAATCGCATCAAAATTTGATAAGGTTCGCTTGCATCAATCTCAATTTAACTAGAATTAGATTTACCCCATTAATGTATTCAAATTATTTTATCGATTAAATCTAGCCTTAGTTCAATTTAGATTAAGTAAAATTTGCTAAATCTCAATTTAACTAAAACAACATTTAATATAATAATGTCAAATTGACTATGGATTCAATCTGTTCATAGTTGAATCGAGATTTAGCCAACTTGCTAAATCTAAATTCAATTAAAACTAGATATATCCCAAAGAAAAATGTCAAAACGACAATGTCCACGGCCAAATTTGGTTTTAGTTGAATTTAGATCAACGAAATTGCTGCAAGTGAACCGAAATTTAATTTCGGAACTTCGCTGCAGGTGGGTCTAAATTCTAAATCAATATAAGTTTCTAAATAAATATAGACGACAAATAGTTCAAGAAACAATGGTAATTCGGATAAAATAATAAATCTATAATCGCTATGTAACATTGGCGAAATTTCTGTGCAAAACGGAAACAGCCACAGACAACAAAAAAAACCTAGACCGCAAGAGACACTAATACGAAGATTAGAACATCCTAACTAAAGCACCATAGTGACGGCCACCCCAAGCCCAAGATAAGGGCCATTACTGACCGACATACACCGGTTCCCGGTACAGATAACGAGAGTCTTGTAACGCAATAAGCATCAGGTTGCCAGCGCAGGAATTTTTATAGCACCATGCCAACTGGACTGGGCTATAAATGGCTGCGTGCAATATGATTTTGAATCTACTAGCTGTCCCAGCGAACTTCGTACCGCCATAAAAAATAGGGGTTGGTGGTAGAAGGGTGAAAATTTAGGGTTGTATGTATTTGTGTATGATGTATCATAAAAAAAATTAAAAAAAAATATCTAAGATTGAAAAAAAAAATTAGAGGTGGATTACCCTTAACATTTAGGGGATGAAAAATAGATGTTGTCCGATTCTCAGACCTACCCAATATGCACACAAAATTGCATGAGAATCGGGAAAGCCGTTTCTGAGGAGTTTAACCACAAACACCGCGACACAAGAATTTTATATATAAGATGATTTTGAATCTATGTATATATGATGCACGATACTATTAATGTCCCCACTGCTGGGGCATAGACCTTCCCTATGGATGGAATAGGGAGTTTGGCCCAGTGCCGATTGGTGGGTGCTAACGACTGCAGATGCAGCCGGGACCAACGACTTAACGTGCCTTCCGAAGCGCGGAGCTTCGAGATAGTAAATTTTTGGTCACCCATCCAATGACCGACCACTACGAAAGTTGCTTAACTTCAACGATCGCAGACGAACGCGCTAACTACTTGAGCCATCGAGCTCCTGTTATTTATACTAACACAAAAAAAATAATATAAGGAATGAGTTATTTATTTCTTAAATTTTTACGCAAATGAATCATTTAAGGAAACCTTTTTTTTGATCGGGTTTAAAGCGAAGAAGATTTAAATACCGTTAAAGAAATTAATGCAAATATCATCTCTCTATACCATCCATAGGGAAGGCCTATGCCCCAGCAGTGGGGACATTAATTAAGTGGGATTATGATGATGAAGAGCACATTGCCATTAGAACAAAATAAATAAATAAATAAATATTGCCAACACTCACACCAATTAGCCTAGCCCCAAAGTAAGCACTATAAGGCTTGTGTTATGGGATACTAGGGTAACGGATAGAATACATATACTGTACACATATAAGTATATTTATATAGAATTACATATTAAACATCCATGACTGGAGTACAATTAATACTCGTATTCATCACATAAACATCTGCCCCCACCGG
This sequence comes from Chilo suppressalis, assembly GCA_902850365.2. NCBI lineage: Eukaryota > Metazoa > Arthropoda > Insecta > Lepidoptera > Crambidae > Chilo > Chilo suppressalis. Next base: position 3,222,368 of record OU963907.1, read on the forward strand.
GATTCGAACCCGGCGTACAAACCACTCGGCCACGGAGGTCGTCAAAAATTAAGATAAAAAAATACTTTTTTTTAAATAATGTTTTATTTTAATAAATACTAATTAAAAAGGAAGCAAATATTAGAGACTTATTTTATCTTATTATGTTTATCTGAGCACGATTAAAATAGCAATCTAACTTTGTTGCACTGATGACGTCACGTCCGGTGTTAGACTGTTAGGTCGATTCGTGATTAACAGGAATTCCGGGGATAGGTTCCTAGTAAACGGTACTGCTGAATAAGGTCTTTAATCGTTGATATGTTTCAATGAAACGATTCAGAATCAGCACTGACTTTCATTGAATATATAGTTATAATAATATCCTTTATGCGTGTTTAAAATTAAAATACTCGTAGTGTACAAAACTTTATTATTTAGTTCACGAGTCAAATATTGTGTAAGCAGTTATTATATTATAATAGGCAAGTAGTTAGTTAAACAGATAATAGACAATACAGTTTTTTTATGTAGCCAGGTAGGCAAATGACTCTACCCCACCTGATGCTAAGTGGTGATATAGTCCAAACGCGAAGATGCGAAATGATGATGCAGGTACAGCAGTTATGAATTCAATAGAAACAATCTAACTTAAGCGTTTTTATTTTAATAAAAATTGGGTACTTATTTCTGTCTTAAAAGCATTCTTTATTTAAATCAAGAGCTGTACACTTAGCACGAATCAATATCGAATTCGAATAGTTAGCGAGTGCGAGTGTAAATAAAATTATCTACAGATTTTTCCATAGACCTCTCAAACCTGGGTCGCGCCCTGTCGGACCAGCCCCCCTAGCATGACCACCGCGATATGATATATAACGCGTTTTTATCACATTCATTTGTTAAAATACTATGGAGTTTGACAATTAGACGTGATAAAAAACGTGATATAATGCAAATTGTAGTGCTCATGCTACGGGGACAGGATAGCAAAGATAGCATAGATAACAAAGAAATTTGGCGACTCATTTCTTTGTCGTACTATTCGTAAGTGCTATTCTTTACTCGCGCACGTGTCCCTCCTTCCTATAATCTGGGGTCCTTTAAGAGAGGCGTGAAGAAGCATTTTTGCGGGCCGGCAAGGTGAGGATGGTTGGTGTAGCAGTTTATAACTGTTGTACCAGCTATCTTCGCGTTTGGACTTTATCACCACTTAACATCAGGTGGGGTAGAGTCATTTGCCTACCTAGTTATATATAAAAAAAAATAGCTAACTTCTCTACCTCCTATGTAGCCTACTAATAGTTGATTAAAAAAAATTTCAGGTCCTTGCATCGTGCAGCTCATCATCCATTATTGACCGAAGCTTCACAAAAGGTAATAGATTTATCCTCATTATATATATTTTTTAATGAGTAATGGTCGTAGTAGACATATCAACGCGGAGAGGGATCGTCCGCGTATCAACTCGAGCCGTTCAGTACCCTTAGCACGAACCAATATCGAATTCGTATCGTTTGCGAGTACGAAATGTCATTGTCAAATGTGTACTGATTTTTAGTTCTCGTTGCGCTCGTTATGGTGCTGCTGTTCAAGTTTCCATACAAAATTTGACAATGACATTTCCTACTCGCTAACTATTCCAATTCGATATTGGTTCGTGCTAAGGGTACTGTATTCTTTGTATGAGAGTCCCTACTTCAGCACACTAATCGGAATCATCACATTGCCTCGAAAGGGCGGATCCAGGGGGGAGGGGGGAGTCATGGGGGTCATGACGCCCCTGACCCCCCTGACCCCCATTTTTTTCTTCGTTTATCAGGTAGATTATCAAAAAGTATTGGACACGTATTTTTTTATTTTTTCACATAATATAAACATTGCAGAGATATATTGATTTGAAAAGTCGCATGACGTCACGTTTTGGTACAATTTTCGCTTAAAAGTGACGTCACGAGCCCCTACTCCCAAACTTTGACGCGCTTTAACTTTGTAATTTTTTGGTTGATTGCCCAAAGAAAAAATACGTGTCCATTATTCTTTGATCATCTAACTGACGGACTAAATAGAATTTCGTTTACTTTACCCCGTCATCATGCCTATTGTCTGAAACATAATCAGGCACCTTTATTAGGCTTCATTAATAAGTGTCCTAAGCTATGGTGATAAAGAATACAATAAACTAAGATACTCCATGCCAGGAACATAAAAAAAGCGGCCAAGTGCGAGTCGGACTCGCCCATGAAGGGTTCCGTAGCAGCAAGTAACATTATTATAAAACCTGCCCCCCGCGCGATCAAGCCACGCCCCGCGCGAATTATAATTATTATATTTGTTTCTTAGGTTTTCACGCACATCACTCATTAAATAAAACTAGTTTTTACGGGTTAATGCACGAAACTTTATTTATTTATTGACGTTTCGCAGCCTTTTCAGGTCTGACTAGTTTTATTATAATTATTATTTACTTGGGTACCAAGGACGGATCCAGAGGGGGGGTCATGGGGGTCATGACCCCCTCCCCCTGGGCTGGATCCATCTGTACCCACTTCTCAATCTGTACTTCACAATCTTTACCCACTGTGACTTGACCACGACTATATGACCCCCCCCTGGCGCCAAAGCTGAATCCGCCCTTAACGGGTACCTATTAGTCTGTGCGGAAACAGAATGGGCGTGGCGAAAAACGGAACTAACATTTAGATTTTTATTTGGCAATCAAACCCAGCAATCTGTAAAACGTCAAAGTTTTGTATTGATACGGATTTTTTTGTTGTTGTGATTTCTTGCGGTTTTTGTATTTAATCATGGCTAAAAGGAGTAACACCTTACAAATACGGTAGAAAAGCACTACAGCGCCCTCCAATCTAAATCCCATTCTCTTTCCGCACAGACTTTATTAGATTTATTATTAGAAAATAATGGTTCACGGTTTATGCATAACGTTTATGTTTATGAAATTAAATGTTTGTGTTTATATTTGAGTTGATTGAATGAGAGGTTAATAGCGGTATACGATTTATGACGTACTAAATAAACTACTAAGTAAATGTCTTTTAAACCAATTTTTGGTGAAAGTTTGCATATTAATGTACATCATATATTTTTTAAGTTTTATCATTCTCTTATTTTAGAAGTTACATGGGGGGGGGGGGGGGCACATTTTACCACTTTGGAAGTGTCTTTCGCGTAAACTATTCAGTTTAGAAAAAAATATATTAGAAGCCTCAATATTATATTTGAAGATCTATCCATAGGTATCCCACACGTATTGGTTTGATGAAAAAAATTTTTTTACTCTCAGTTCTAAGTATGTGGTCTCCCCAAAATTTACTGTTTTTTTTTCTATTTTTGTGTGAAAATCTTAATGCGGTTCACATAATACATCTACTTATCAAGTTTCAACAGTATAGTTCTTATAGTTACGGACAGATGGACGGACATGACGAATCTATAAGAGTTCCGTTTTTGCCATTTGGCTATGGAACCCTAAAAAAGTGTGCACGGACCACACATCTGAAGCGAAACTTCTTTTCTTGAATAACGTAACATTAGGCGGTGCATAAGGCATAAGGGGAATGGAGCAGCACACTTATCACTCATATAATTATATGTAATATAAATATATACATATAAATATTATATTATATCATCATCAACCTATTAATGTCCCCATTGCTAGGGCACAGGCCTTCCCTATGGATGGAATAGGGAGATTGGGCTATGACCCACCACGCGGGCCCAGTGCGGATTGGTAGGGTTAACGACTGCATATGCAGCCGGGACCAACGGCTTAGCGTGCCTACCGAAGCACGGAGCAGCTTGAGATAGTAAATTTTTGGTCACCCATCCAATGACTGACCACTGCGAAAGTTGCTTAACTTCAACGTTTGCAGCCGATCGCGCTTACCACTTACGCCATCGAGCTCCTCATAGGAATATAAATATATATATATATATTGTCACGTGTGACGCTCGTAGCGTTTCAGCCTTCGTCGAGTTACCCTCCAACTTTCATGCTCGTCGGGAAGAGTTGCGCACGCACCCCACACACACACACATATATAGTCTTGTGACGATCGTGACGCTTTTTTACGTTTCATCTTTTCCATAGGATTTATCCATTTACACCCAGACCGAAAAAAGTTTCACTTCAATTACTAAAACTATTATAAATTAATTTCGAGATAATTAATTTGTAGACTACGTAATTTTCCCTGTGCATCTTTGTCTCTACATCAAAATTCATCACAATCGGTTTAGTGTTTAAGCTTAAAGGCGTAACAGACACACAGAACTAATCTCATATTTTATACAATAAATAATGAATGTATTGGTTTGTATGGATATGGAAGAATGCTGACATTTCTTCTTCATACTTTTTCAGGAGAATCACGATTTCCGCCATTCTGAATCTACAACATCCTCCAAAGTAGTGAACATAATTTATCTTGAAACCAATATTGGATATTATGCTCCTTACTTTGGATATGTTGTAAGAATTATCATCGGGCGATGGTGGACGAAAAACGAAGAAAAACTCGTCGACAAGACACGAATAAAAAGAAAACGAAAAGTCGTCAGAAGAAGATAATTAAGTTTATGTTGTAAGAATTATCATCGGGCGATGCTGGACGAAAAACGAAGAAAAACTCGTCGACAACAAACGAATAAACAGAAGAGGAATCGTAGTCAGAAGAAGATAATTAAGTTTTTGTTGTTAATTGTTTTATGTACCTTTTAGAATTCTATACTAGGTTGCAGTTGCAGATCTGAAGAATTAATCAATGGTGAGTTGAATTCTGTTATTTTAATTTAATTGACTTTAAAAAATCTGGGCCTCTTGACGTTTTGGCGTTGCTGTTCAAGTTTTCCTACAAAATTTAACAATGGCATTTCAGACTCTCAAACTATTCGAATTCGATATAGTTTCGTGCTAAGGGTACAGTACCCCTAGCACGAACCATTATCGAATTCGAATAGTTTGCAAACCGAAATGTCAATATTTGTTTCTTAGGTTTTCACGCACATCACTCATTAAATAAAACTAGTTTTTACAGGTTAATGCACGAAACTTTATTTATTTATTGACGTTTCGTAGCCTTTACAGGCTACGACGTCAGAATCAAACTTTTATACTTTTTATATTAAACAATAAAAGTTTGATTCTGACGACGTAGCCTGTAAAGGCTACGAAACGTCAATAAATAAATAAAGTTTCGTGCATTAATCCGTAAAAACTAGTTTTACGAAATGACAATGTCAAATTTTGTATGGAAACTTGAACAGTATAGCGGCACAAAGTACGTAACGAGGACTAAAAATTAGTACACATTTGACAATGACATTTCGGTCTCGCAAACGATACGAATTCGATATTGGTTCGTGCTAGGGGTACTGGTTATTGCTGATGGTGGTCGTGGCCGTCTAGTGCGCGAGTTGCCTTACTGTGACAGTTAGTTGCAAACAGGGTTTCTAGGTATCCCGATTTTACAGGAGATATCCTGTTTTTCCGAAATTTCTCCTATTGTTCTGTTTTTCTACTGTTCTTCTTCGACTGCATATTATAGGTAACCTTAATTAAAATAAAATAAATATGTTATTGTCTGACGTGCAAATCGGAAAAAGTACGCCTCTGCATCTACAGTTTTTTCTTGTATCTCTTTCCATACATTTACTGTTTCTGAAGTGAAAACTTCTTTAGCGGCGTTGTATACTTTTTTTTTTGTATGGGTAAAAAATGTTAAACTCGCGTCAGGTTAAACACGTGGGTTGATCGCATCATAAAATAAAATTGGAAAGGTTGTTGACTTTCAATATATTGGACGAAACATAGTAATATTTTATTTTATCGTATTATAATAATATGTCTCTATCTAGGACGTCCACGTGGCAGCTTTATTGCGAAGAAAATGCATTTCCTTTCAATAGATGTCGCTAAGTGCGCCTAAATTTACGTGATTCATGTAAGTTGATTTTTATGAGAGATAAACTTTTTTAATCTAATATAAATTGTCATGTTTGTGTACGATAGCGCAATAAATAAATATTGTATTCTACCACATACCTGATAGTACTTTTATACTGATAATTAAAGCAATTCGTGCAAAATTATTCCCTAACCATTCCAAAATATCAAAAATGCACAACGTTAATATTCAAGTTTTCACTTCTGCCGGCACTCCCGGAGTGCAACCCGTCGTTTTTTTTTTCTATAACGCCTTCCGATTTTTAAAAATTGAACCCGCAAGACTGGTTACAAACCCTTGAAACAAGTGCAAAACCAACAACACACACGAATCATTCCGTATTGTTTAGTCGAGCGAAAAACACCATAAAATCGCGTTTCTTTTAAGTATACACTCTTGAATATTTTTTTTAAATTAGTTGTAGTTATCCAAGGGCTATCCACAATAGACCAAGAGCTACTGAACCCCCCGAGTAACGGTCTGTCTGTAAGGCTAGAAATTCTTTTGGTATACAAACTTTAACATTTACAATATTAGTAAGAAGTAAGATGGGATATGAAATAGATGTACTTACCAAAAGTCCAATGAGAAGTACCAGCGCTATCACTCCGATCGTACTGACTGCGATGGCGACGCCTGCTCCCGACCCAGAGTCTGAGTCGAGCGGGCCTCGAGGTACAGCTTCCGTGGTCATATCTCCAGCATAGCTCGTCAGATCTTCTAGGTCACTCACTGACTTCGAACCGTCTTCAGTGGTCGAATCTGTCGTCGTTTCTACATCCGCGTTGTTGTTTGTTGTGCTTTCAAAGATTTTCGCACTATGCTCAGTTGTCGTTTGGATAACTTTTTCCGTTGTCGTTTCTTTAGCTTTTTCTGTTGTAGTAGTTTCCACGTGGACTTCGGTTGTAAACATTTTTGGAGTAGTCACTTCTTGGTACATTGTAGTTTCTTCAGTTGTGGTCTTAGCCTGCTGAGTGATGACTTCATTGCTGTTGCTATCTTCTTCTGATGTGTAATCGGATTCAGTTGATTCTGTCGCGGAGCTTGATATTTCAGTTCTGTAAGATATTTCAGTAGAACTCGGCATTTCCCTTTCAGTATTTATTTCGGTTATAATTTCTGTGACAATAGATGTAGTTTCTTCCTGAGTTTGTGTAGTTAGTTTGATGGTAGTTGTAGGTTCTGTTGAAACTGCCATCGTCGTAGTAAGCATTTCAGTTGTAGCTTCTTCGGTTGTGGTTTGTGTAAATGCTTCTGTTGTTTCGGGTATTTGCTCTGTAGTACTTTCTATAATTTGTGATGAGACTTCTACTGGCGGGGGTGTTTCTGGAACAATCGTCGTTGTTTCTTCAGCAATATCATCTGTTGTAGTAAACTTAGGCCGATATGTAGTTATCGGATTGTTGTCGGTAGTTGTAATTACGGTTCGCGTTGGTACCACTGGATGCCATGATACCTCTGTCGTAGATTCATTAAATTTGTCGTAATCGCTGTCAGTGGTTGGCTCAGTTGGGACATAAGAAAATCTTATAGTAGTAATTTGGTAATCAGTTGTTAAAGATTCCTTAGGTGGTTTGTCAGTAACTATCTCATTCTTCTCATCAGAACTCTGAATAGTATCATCTAGCGGAGTAGTTACCCCACCAGGTAGTTTTGTAATCGATTCGAAACCAGTTGACTTTGTAGCATCAACTGGAGGAATTGCTTTTTGAGAAGTTTTATGACTTTCCTCTGTACTTGGTTTTTCTACCTCAGTTGCAGACACCCATGTAGGTCTTGTATACTTAATAGTGTTAAGTGCTAGGTCATCAGCTTTGGTACGTACTTTATCAGTAGTACTAAAAGTCTTATCACTATTTTGAACTGAAATATTACTTTCTGCAGGTTGTTTTTCATATTTCGTTTCGATTCGCTTAGTTGTTTGACTAACGATTTCAATAGTTGGTAAAGTGGGAGGTACCGGTCGCCATGGTAATCTGTTTTGGTTTATTTCGGTAACTTTCTTGGGCACAATATCATTATTCATAAGGCTTGTGCTTAATGAAATAGGTATGGCTGTCGACTCTTTTTTCTCTGAAATAAAAGTTTTTTTTTATTAAACACAATTTGTAGATAATAATATGGTCTCATACTAATACTCGCAAATTTGTGATAACTAGGATAATATATTTTTTTAATATAATTAAGAAACTATCAATAGTTTAGTGATTATATTAATACGTGACGTGAGAGTTTTTACTTATTTTACATTTCAAACAATGATTTTCTGATTTTTAATAAATTTACTCAGACACGTATTACTAACTGAAAGAAGTAGTATTATCTTTTATCACAAACTAGTGTTTGGTACAGTATTCTACACGGGATGCTCTACTACAGCACTTCTTTCTCCATTTTTTTTTTCAAAAGTAAATTAATGTTCAGTTATCAATCGTTAGCAATCAATATAATAAAATCTGCTGTGCCTATACATATTTAAATAGATTGACGTTATTTTTAAATGTCATTTTATAGAAAATTATTTCAACTTATTGAATCTACTTTACTCACCTACTACTTCACCAACTTTCTGCAACTCGTTCTCATCAAGGTTCTTATGTGTTGATACTGTTGTATTCACAACTGAGCTCGATACCGATGGTGGACTCCTCAAGCTTGCGAGTGCCCACGCCGTTAGGGTCGGAGGAATCTCCAGATCTCCCAGTGCAGTCTGCTCTGACGATGTCGACGTCGATGTTGTATATTTCGTCGAACCCCTCTTCCACAACGAAGGAATACTATTATCGGATATAGAAGGAGAATGGACAACCTTCTTCACTCCGCCGATATCAGTCTGCAAAACTGGATCAATATCAGATGACACTGTAGTAAGAACAGTTTTATTCGCTTGACTAGGTCGAGCAGTTGTGAATTTGTCCGATATGTCAAAGTGCTCCGAATAAATAGTAGTAGGTCGAGATGGTCGTGTAACTCTTGTGGCGTTTCGTCTTGGAGTCATCCAAATAGGTTTCGTCTTTGGTGTCGTGTGATGGAATCTACGAGTTTGTTGTCTGCTGTTATAGTATGTAGTACTCGTCACTGGTCTAGAAGTAACGCTATTAGGAGAGTGCTTTGAATCCGAAAGATTCAATCGTTTCGAATAACTTCGATTCCTAGTAAAGCTGCTAGAATACACTTTAACAGAGTTATCTGTGCTTGTTTCGATTCTTTGTGTAGAATGAGGCACTGAACTAGCTGAACTGAAAACCGATGGTATCAGGCTTGAAGGGAAGTAGTTAGATGATTGCGTGGAAATCTTTTCTGACGTAGGATCCGGATACGCAGGTTTTGTAACTGCCGGTATTATTGTTGCTTGTGTAGCTTTGATTGATGCTAACTCTTCTTCAGCCGAAGTACGCATAGTGGGATCAGAGGCTAAAGTATCGTTGTCACAATCATCATCGTTCAAGTGATTGATAGCATACGTTTCAGTTGACAATACTGACATTTCATAATAAATACTAGTGCCCTTTACATCAGATAGTGCTTTATTAGCACTTCCAGCCTCTTCGTTATCTAAAAGTCTGATTTCTTTGGTATTCTTTATAATCACCGTCGATTTGTTCGTGGGTGTGTTATTACCTAAGCTTTCTAACCCGCTATTTTCATTCACAAATTTATAAACATTTGTCGCATTGGAAGGCGGAGCTTTAGTTGTTATAGATGCCAATTTAGTTTCTATACTTTTGGATATTTCACGAAATTTTTTATCAAAAAAGTCGTTCTTTGGCGTAGTCAATTCGGTATCAAAGTCAAAGAAACTTTCGGATTTATATGAATCATGCTCTTTGGGTTCGTAAGAAGATTCATTTGGAAAATATGTAGAAAACTCGCCAAATGGTTCTTGACCAAATTCCTTCTTTCCTTTCTTTTCACGGCTGTCATGTTTTGTATAAGGGCTATATTCATCATCGTAACTAGGTATAGTAAAAAAATTACTATCAAATAATTTACTAGACGTATATTTTTCTAAAGATTTATCATCTTCCTCTTCTTCATCTTCGTATTCTTCTTCTTCACTTTCAACTTTAACAGATATGGTTTTAACAGGTGCTGGGGTAGTAGTAGTACTAGTTGAGGTAGAACTCGTAACTATCACTGGTATTTTGGTACTTTTATACTTTCGCATGCTGTCTATTATTTCTGCTGGTTTCTTTACTTCAGGGGTAGGTGTCACTATAATTACGTCAGGCTTTTCAGTTGTGCTTTTAACTCTTCTTAAAGTCCTTTCTGTACTTGACTTAACTTGAGAATTATACCTTACCCTTCCTCTGTCTTTGTATTTGGCATTCTTCTCAGTGTGTTCTTCAGATACATCTTTTGGATTTAGTTCATTGAGAGACGTATCTGGAGATTTGGCATCATTATTAGCAAGCCAAGTTGTATTATTAGCTCTGCCATATCTGGTATTTCTCTCGCTCTTCAATGAAGTTGAGTTTGTGTCATGAGGCAAAGCATTACTAACAACTGTACTACTTAGGAGTAGTAAATTTATTACTAACGCTGCACCTGAAATAAAATAACATTTTATTTTTAAAATAAACATAGTACTTTGCATTTGACAACACTACCACTGGGTCTCGTTTGGCAGCACAATTCTTAAAACAAATTTGATAGCTGCTCATGTACTCTATCTCTTTGACTTTAAATAAAGTTGCGATATTATATTAATAGGATTAAGCCTTTATTTTATTTAAGAATGTTAGTGCAAGTGGTCTTAAAATAAAAATACTGGGCCTAATTCTGGAATGATTGTCTAAAATTAAACCTAAACTCGACACCTATATTCCATGAACTATAAATTAAAACGCAATAATGCTGTAACAATTAGGATCAAGTACTTATATAGAATCATGCTAGAGTAACCTCATAATAATGTAAACATAGAAGAATAATTTTGCCAATTTAAATCTAAAGAAAATTTTACTAGAAAAAATCCACGCGGACCAGGTAAGAGACGGGACTCGAACCCGCACACTCCGCTATCAGGGCGGATGCACTGAACATTATGCTACCGCGGCTTTATTTATTCGAGTCGAATTTTCGCTAGTATTTCTTAGGCTGGAAGGCAGCACCATTTATTCACATTGGAGGTAACCCACAATATCAAATGAATACCTGTACAAGTATTAAACATTGGAAAGAAGAAATAGATATTATAGTTATATTTTTATTTTTTAAAGAAATATTTTTTTTACATGAAATTATTAAAAAAAGCTTTGTATATAGGTATACATATTGTATTTGTTATTTCTACAATCAAATGTTTAATACTCGTAAAGGTATTCATTTCACATTGTAGGTTACCTACTATGCGAAGAGATGGCGCTGCCTTGCCGCGTAATACTAAATACTAAAGAAAAATCGACACGGACAATTAGGGCCGCGGCAGCATAATAATAAGTGCCTCCTCCCTGATAGCTGAGGTTGCGGGTTCGAGTCCCGTCTGCTGCCTGGTCCGCGTTGGTTCTTTTGTCTAGTAAAATTTTCTATAAATTTAAACATCGAGCAGTTAAATGATTTAAAAAAAAAATTGATTAATCAGTTGTCAGCCAGTTACTTACTGAAGCATATTCTTACTGGTGACTCCATTGTCATTTCATTTTGTTGATGGATGAGCAGGCGTTCAATTCTGTGCCCCTCGTAACATGATGCTCCCTGAAAACAAATATAGATATGTTAAAATGCTGAATTATTTTATTTTAATCCAATTTCCAAATCATTTATTCACTCTAGGCTGTTACAAGCTCTTGTGAACGCCAACCGCTATGCCATCAGTTATCGTCCATGGTGAGAGAACTTTAATTGAAATCACAGAACATAGAAAGAGGTTAGCAGGGTGCTCATAAACGTTTGTACGGGAACCGGTGTCACCGGCTTGCCCCCAACTACACTTCCACCTAATAGATAATAGCCAATCAAACGACGCGACATCAAATAATCGAACCAATCAGCGCTCACACCCGAGAGCAACGACGCAATCAGAACCAAGTTTTAATCAAGTTATGAGCATAACTGTGGCGCGCCTGCCCCGCCCACAAGGCCCTTCGAACCTCTTTCTGTGTTCTGCTAATAAAATACACTGGCCTTCGAAACTAAATAGGTATCACATTTTTTTTAGTTTTTATAGCATATTTTATCATCTTTCTTTGAAACTGTAGTACAAAATTGAACTCTGGGGCTCTACTCTCCTTCTCCGAAACGAAATTTCGCTAACGAACGCATTTGAAACGAAATTTCGCCAGTGACTCTACTCTATCTCATTTTCGAACACGCACATAAGGGTTCGGAATCACAAACAATTTTCGTATGAATGAAATGAGTTATTTTTATCTCCACTTTTTAGATCAACTGTTTTACTTGGAAACAATAATACTTACTTTACGACAAAGTTTTTGATGATTCAAATAATCTTCATTGACAGTGTTAGCCGACTAATTTGAAGAGTTGATGCAATCCATTGTATGTCAACCTAAACTTGTCTCTTGTTTAATTCCTTGAAGTATTGAAAACAAGAACACTAATTATTAAAAATGATGTATTTGTTATTTTGACATGCTAAAAAATTTTACTCGCGCTCAGCAGCCTTGATTAAAAATACTCTACCAATCATTTTCATTTACGAAAATTTGTCCATCCGAAAATTGTTTGACAATTAAATTCTCCAAGCCTACTCTAATTCACAAAATTTTCAAGCGAAAAGATGAATTGGACAGATAATAATTGATCTAATTTTTAATCTCGAATTGGATGGGATTTTTAAACGAAAAGAAACACAGTTAGAAACGTGCGAAATTTCGATCGAAATTTCGTTTTTCGTTGAAGCAGAGTAGGCCCCCTGTTTCGAGTCCTTTTTATTTCGAAAGTATATATCTTGTATACCTAAGAAGTAATTGCAATTATTAAAGTGTTATACTTAGTTTTGCAGGCTAGTGTAATTTACCGATGACATTTTTTAATAATTAAAGTCGCTGAATATAGTAATCAATGTTGATCCTGGCAACCTTTATGAGTTAACACTCATAGTGAAAGCCTTTTCCTGTTGGAATATTATCAAATAGATATAATCATGGCTAAATAATACGATTTAAGTTACATAATTAATTTTCCAATTAAAATCACTGACAACTTATTTGAACAAAAAAAAATATTTTTTTGATATCATTTCCCTCTGTTATTAAAGGTTACAATAACGGTTTGGAATTAAATATCCAAAGTTACAATAACTTTAATTTGTTCGGTATCGAGTTCGCCGTGACTGCAATCCATAAGGACTACACCGAAATCGTGATCAAGACCGTTTCACGAAATCCCGCGAGTCCTAAAAGACGTTTGTTTTATTTTTGACGCCCGATCAAAGATTCTTTTTATATGACCAATGGAAGCAATATTTAACTGTAGTTATTAGTTATTTTTAAGCATTTAACTGCTAGATGTTTAAATCTAAAGAAAAGTTAACTAGAAAAAATTCCACGCGGACCAGGCAGCGGACGGGACTCAAACCCGCACCCTTCGCAATCCGGGCGAATGCACTGACCATCATGCTACCACGGCCCTATTCGCCGCGTCGAAATTTTCCTAGAATACCATGATGTCAGTAGTGTCATAGGTCTTGCACCATATTGTTCGGGTAGAAGCGCGCGCGCAACACACATTCCCACGGAGTATCATTACTCGCGCAATCATCGCCACATCTTGATATAAATACTGCAATTAAGTCTTGCAGCAACACATTTAATTGCCATTGTTAAATAAAGTAGATAATAAAAAAGAAAATTTAAATACCCTTTACTTTTTTTAAGTAATTTTTAGAGTTGCTTACCCACAGGGTAAAAACGGGAGCCTTTTACCAAGATTCCACCGTCCGTCTATCTGTCTGTCTGTCCGTCTGTCTGTCTACCCTTTACTTTTTTCAAACTAATTTTTAGAGTTGCGTACCTACAGGGTAAAAACGGGAACCTATTACCAAGATTCCACTGTCCGTCTATCTGTCTGTCTGTCCGTCTGACTGTCTACCTTTTACTTTTTTTAAACTAATTTTTAGAGTTGCTTACCCACAGGGTAAAAACGGGAGCCTTTTACCAAGATTCCACCGTCCGTCTATCTGTCTGTCTGTCCACTTGTCTGTCTACCCTTTACTTTTTTCAAACTAATTTTTAGAGTTGCGTACCCACAGGGTAAACACGGGAACCTATTATTACCAAGATTCCGTCTAATCTGTCTGTCTGTCTGTCTACCTTTTACTTCTTTCAAACTAATTTTTAGAGTTGCGTACCCACAGGATAAACACGGGAGCCTATTACCAAGATTCCACTGTCCGTCTATCTGTCTGTCTGTCCGTCTGTCTGTCTGTCCGTTATCAGGCTGTATCTCATGAACCCTAACAGCTAGACAGTTGAAATTTTTACAGATGATGTATTTCTGCTGCCGTTATAATAAGAAATACTAAAAGCAGAATAATATTTGAGGGGGGGGGGGGCTTCATACAACAAACGTATTTTTTGCCGTTTTGTGCTCTATATTAATAACGGCAACAGATAGACGTGATGACTTTATAAATAAATAATTAAATTAAAAAAAAAATTTAAGGGGGCTCTGGCTCCCTTATAACTGACGTGATTTTTTTGCCGTTTTTGCTTGATATTATAATATTATTGTGTCCAATGTTGTGTAGATAATGGTACGGAAATGGTACACTTGGCTTTTTTTTTTACTTTTCAAGACACTGCTGTTACCAAAGTCTTGCGATAAATTTTCATTGAATAAATTATCATAGCAAAAAAATTACTTGAGTCCTAGACACTTTTGACGTATTTTTAAATATCGGGCGTAGAAAAAAACAAGTTTCAATGGTATAGATGCACTGATTTATTTATTTACTAGCAGCCGCCCCCGACTTCGTACGCGTGGAATTAGTTAAAAATTTTGAGTTTATCCCGGACATACATACAGATAAACAAACAAAAATTCTAAATCTATAGTTTTGACTTCGGTATAAATTGTAGATCACACCCCAAGTATTCTTTAAAAAAAATCAATGTACATTTTTTCTAGTAAACTTTTCTTTAGATTTAAACATCTAGCAGTTAAATGCTTAAAAATAAATAAAAACATAACTATAATTGCTATTTCTTCTTTCAAATGTTTAATACTTGAAAAAGTATTCATTTGACATTGTGGAAGTATTCATTTGACATTGTGGGTTACCTACAATGCGAAGAGATGGCGCTGCCTTGCAGCTTAAGGCTAGGAGAATTTCGACGCGACGAATAGGGCCGTGGTAGCATAATGGTCAGTGCATTCGCCCGGATTGCGAAGGACGCGGGTTCGAGTCCCGTCCGCTGCCTGGTCCGCGTGGATTTATTCTAGTAAACTTTTCTTTAGATTTAAACATCTAGCAGTTAAATGCTTAAAAAATAAATAAAAACATAATTCAATGTACAGTTTTGAGTTTCCTACCATCTATCTTTATAAAACTCAAAGGTGACTGACTGACTGACATAGTGATCTATCAACGCACAGCCCAAACCACAACACCAGATGTTATGACGTAGACATCCGCTAAGAAAGGATTTTGATCAATTCTACCCCCAAGGGGATAAAATAGGGAATGAAAGTTTGTATGAAACTTTGTCAATTTTAAACCGATCGGGCTGAGACTTGCATGCAGGTATAAGAAGAATCATAGATGAATGTCATTGTGTATAATACAAGCCTGAGAACAAAAACTGTAGTCTACACTTCAGCTCTACACCGAAGCGAAGCGAGGACGGGCCGCTAGTTTTATTATGTGTAGATAGATAAGATTGACGTTTGGCACCAAAGCTAGACCTTGTTAAAAAGATAAGCTAATACAATAATAATTCACGACACAGAGAGGTCATCAAACCTACTGACCTACTGGAGCAGCTAATGAACTAATCAGTCATTATAGTACCTTATATTTGAGTGCTGAGAATCGCGATTCGGTCGTTAAGCTTGTTGGGATTCATAGGAGTCACGGCATTTCGTATTCCGGTCGCTAGAGGTAAAGAAAATCATGATGTAGCTAGCAGATTAGTTTTTGGGAACCTTCTTAGAGTTATAATTATTATTTTTTAAGCATGTAGCTGCTTGATGTTTAAATCTAATGAAAATATAACAAGAAAAATAATAATTATAACTATAATTGCTATTTCTTCTTTCAAATGTGTGTGTTAATACTTGTAAAAGTATTCATTTGTCATTGTAGGTTACCTACAATGCGAAGAGATGGCGCTGCCTTGCAGCTTAAGAATGGCTAGAAGAATTTCGACGCGGCCATCAGGGCTGCGGTAGCATAATTGGTCAGTGCATTCACCCGGATAGCGAGTGCGGGTTCGAGTCCCGTCTGCTGCCTGCTCCGCGTGGAATTTTTCTAGTTATATTTTCATTAGATTTAAACCTTCTTACATTTTACTAGATTCTTTTAGGGTTCCGTATTTTATATTATTTGTCGACCTCCGTGGCCGAGTGGTTTGTACGCCGGGTTTCATGGTGTCGCCGACTCGACAGGTCCCTCCCGGGTTCGAATCCCGCTGGGGGCAGATGTTTGTGTGATGAATACGAGTATTTGTACTCCAGTCATGGATGTTTCATATGTATTTCTATAAAAATATACTTACCTATATAATAATATATACAGTATATGTAATCTATCCGTTACCCTAGTATCCCATAACACAAGCTTTACAGTGCTTACTTAGGGGCTAGGCTAATTGGTGTGAGTGTTGGAAATATATTTTTATTTATTTACCTAAAAGGCAACCCTTTTGTACTGTATTTTTTGCGATTTAAATTACAAAACTTCTCTCTGTTATATTTTTATTGTAGCAATGAACTGCTTGATTTTTAAATAGATCTAAGGATAACTATGACTAGAAACTATTGAACCTGACCTAGGTTTAATTTGAGGCTGGACTCGAAGTAGCGTCTTTCGCGATCCAAACGTCTGCACCAATGTTAACGAGGCATTTATGGGCGTTGAACGTGTATATTTTCTTCTAGTATTGTTAGTAGGCAAACAACAACTTCAAATAAAATACTTTTACAAATATCAAATATTCAAGACAAAATGGCACTTGTACTTTATTTTTAATCATCAAACTGCTTGATTAATAAATATGTAAGTTTTTTTTTTGAAGTGGAAACTTCTTTAGCGGCGTTGTACACTTTTTTTTGTATGGGTAAAAAATATTAAACTCGCGTCATGACACGTGGGCTGATCGCATCACAGGCCACGTGTCCTGATCGTAAGTAGAAAACAGTAAAATTGGAAAGGTTGTTGACTTTCAATATATTGGAAGAAACATAGTAATATTTTATTTTATCGTATTATAATAATAAGTGTCTATCTAGGACGTCCAGGTGGCAGCTTTATTGCAAAGAAAATGCATTTTTTTACAATAGATGTCGCTAAGTGCGCTTAAATGAGAAATTCTGAGAGATAAACTTTTTAATGTAATATAAATTGTCATGTTTGTGTACGATAACGCAATAAATAAATATTGTATTCTATCACATAAATGATAGTACTTTTATACTGATAATTAGAGAAATTCGTGCAAAATAATTCCTTAACCATTCCAAAATATCAAAAATGCACAACGTTAATATTCAAGTTTTCACTTCTACCGGCACTCCCGGAGTGCAACCCGTCGTTTTTTTTATTATTTTTAAGTATAAAACTGGTAGTGTACATTAATTTGTTTAATAGTGTTGCAATGAAATGCTTCTATTATGTGAGTAGAGGCGCACAGAGGTCGTGATAAAATGCGCGTGCTTCGCTCGATGCACGACTAGTAATGCGACTGCGAGTGAATAATATTTATCTTTATTTATATCGACATTTTATTTCGATTTTTTTGATATTTTTTTATGTGATTTCAATTCTAACATATTTTCTAGAAAACGCACAATTTAATAATTTTAAATGCCTTTTATTGTTAGTAAGGCTAATTAATATTTATGATAACATAATTATGAATATTAAAATATTTGATTTGATGATTATATTTTTTTTCGCTCAACAGTGTTGCGTTTTTTTACATTTAGCTGGGATTCTTATAAATGGTAGTGCTCCGAATTTTATTGTAACATTTATATAAAACAACATATCACTATTGTTTTCGCACATATGGGATGTATATATGTATAACCTGAAAATATCAATCATGATTAATTATTGAATTGATTTATATGATAATTTATAGAATACCTGTTGGAATGATTGGAACAATTCAAACCCAAGCATTTTTGTCTGTAATATATTCAGACACTTAATAATAAACTTTCTAAATAAGTGATTTTTATATAGCATCTTTGAATTTATTTATGGTTAATTCTTGGATATTGCTTGGTACTTTATTGTATAAGCGATAACAAAGAGCTTTAAATTAATTATTGATTTGGTGCAGCCCAGTAACAGGTAAAGTAAGTTTATTTTTGTTTTTTATATTAATTGTGTGAACATCACTTTTTTTAATAAACAAATATAATTTTTTATATACGTATTGTGATGCAACCCTCATTATGCCAATTTCTTAAAACTTATCTCTTAAATATTCTTTAACTTTAAGATTATAAATTGATCGAATAACTCTCTTCTGCAGCACAAAAATAGTTTGAATGTAGGCGGCGAATAATGATTATATCCATTTTACTCTCACAATTTTAATATTGGAAACATTTTCGAGCTGTCTTGTGTATATCGATATATGTAGGTAAGTTATTTGATACATCACTAGAGTCAATAAAGTTACGTAGACATACGACGAATTAAACGTGTTCAGAATACAACACGGGCACAATGTTCACACGGACCGCTCCTTAAACAACTTAAGAATACATTTGAAGAAATTCAAATGATTTTGTCTTTAACTTTTTGCCTTCATCTAAGATTATAACCGTAAAGTTACTTACTTACATATGGATTCTCTCTGTGATCCTAGAATGAAAGCAAACTTAGAATAAACATATTTATTAGAAAAAAAATTCACTGTGTCAGGACAGACGGGATACCTCAATTGCCTAACTTATTTGTTTTGTTATTTCTGCCCCAGAAGGCTTTCAAATACCTCACGCTCATTTTCTTTAATATTGTTATTACCAATGAAATAGAAAAAAATTGAGCGCGAGGAACTTGAAAACCTTCGGCGGTCAGAAATAACAAAATGAAATGATTAAAGGATGGGTGACCAAATTACATTATCTCGAGTTCTCCCATGCTTCGAAAGGTACATTATGCAATTAGTCCCGGCTGCTTTTGAGTCATTAGCACCCACCAATCCGCACTGGGCCCGCGTGGTGGGTCATAGCCCAGTCTCCCTATTCCATCCACAGGGAAGGCCCGTGCCCCAGCAGTGGGACATTATTAGGCTGATAATGATAAGAACCTCATCATCATCATCAGCCTATTAATGTCCCCACTGCTGGGGTGGATGGAATAGGGAGACTGGGCTATGACCCACCACGCGGGTCCAGTGCGGATTGGTGGGTGCTAACGACTGCAGATGCAGCCGAGACCAACGACTTAACGTGCTTTCCGAAGCACGGAGGAGCTCGAGATAGTAAATTTTTGGTCACCCATCCAATGACCGACCACTGCGAAAGTTGATTAACTTCAACGATGGCAGCGGAACGCGCTAACCACTTAGGCCATCGAGCTCCTGATAAGAACCTAATGTTTGCAATCAATCAATTTAAAAGAATCTGTCCTAATTTAGGTTTTTGCTCAACAGGCAAGCTTAATGTTATATACACACATCAAAAGTGTCTAGGGATCAACATATATTTTTGCAATAACTTTTCTCTTGATTGATATTAATTAAAATTTTCTTTAAGGATTCATCAAATAAAGTGTTTTCGTTTGTCACAGTAACGATAAACCAAGTCACCTTTGCATTAATAAAGAAATTTGCCATTTTCCTAATAAAGGGATTTTTGACATTTGAACCACTAACACAAAAGTTCGAAAAAAAGACTGAAATAACAGTTTTCTCTAAAATTTTATTGGGTAACTTAAACAATTAATAATCCGTATT
This sequence comes from Chilo suppressalis, assembly GCA_902850365.2. NCBI lineage: Eukaryota > Metazoa > Arthropoda > Insecta > Lepidoptera > Crambidae > Chilo > Chilo suppressalis. Next base: position 3,242,415 of record OU963907.1, read on the forward strand.
TCTACCGCGAACACTAACAACACAAGAACATCGGTTTGGCATACTCAAAATGAGTTCATCCAAATCACGCTGTGGAATGGCCGCCCATGTTCGTTGCAACAACAAAAAAAGGTCTTCTTGCGACTGGATACCCTCCATATTCGGCAGAGCTCTTCTCTGTAGCATATCCCATGCATGCTCAATCGGGTTCAAGTCTGGCGACTAAGCAGGCCAGGGCAGGACATTGATGTTAGCTGCGGCGAGAGTCTGTCTTACAACTCTTGCGGTGTGCGGTCGTGCATTATCATGCATTAACTGAAATAAGGGCCCGATTTGCACTTGTAGAGGAACGATGACGTCTGATACAATCGTCTCAGCATAAATTTGAGCGTTGAGGTTGCCTCTGATCCAAATCAACTCAGTTCTTCCGCCGATCCAAATACCCGCCCATACCATGATGGTTCCACCACTATAAGGATGGACTTCCTGGCAGGATTTTAATCGCTGTTGGCGTCCAGGGGTTCTCCAGTGTCGTATACGTCTTGTATCCGGTCTCATACCAAAACGAGACTCATCAGAAAAGCACACGAAACGCCATTGTTCTTCTGCCCAATTTCTGTGTTCAAGAGCCCATTGATATCGAATCCTACGATTGTGCATTGCTATAGGTGGTACCCGTAGCGGTCTTCGGGAATGAAGGTTCACTTCATGCAAGCGGTTTCTGACTGTTTGGTCGCTAATTAAGTTCCCTGAAGAGTGATGAAGCCTCACGGCTAACATCATGGCGGCTATTGTTGGAGCTCTTCGAGTTAAGATTTGAATGTATCGGTCTTGTCTCCGTGTGGTGCAGCGATACCGTCCTCCATGGCGCTCAGCCACGGTACCAGTGCTTCGGTATCGTGTCCAAAGTCGACTGATAACACTCTGACTTGTATTCAGAGCTAAAGCCACAGTACGTTGCCGGGAACCAGCTTCTATCATTCCCACGGCTCTGAGCATTTCTTCCCTGCTTAAATGACGTCGCCGCTCCATAATAACGTTGGTTTTAATCAGTAGTAGGGAAACAGTAGCACTAATAATGTCTTCAATGCGTTGTATGTTTTTATAGGGAAAATATTGACAGCTGATTTTCATCTTTTACTCGAATTTGATTCACAGTTCCTGATTCAAATTATGAAATGCACCAAAAAGGATCCATATAAATTTATAAAATCATAAATTTATTACAAAGCCACATCTCAATCTCAAGAAATCCGCATAAAAATGCTTGATCCCTAGACACTTTTGATGTGTGTACTATGTATTTTTCATTGCCATTAACAAAAATGTTTACCCATTCGAAGTTTATTCCTGAAATAATCTCCAAAGAGCATGATTATAAGTGACAATTTATTCGTGAAGTCTAACTATTCATATTTTTATGAGAAATGTTATAGAGTAATAACGGATAAATTTGATATTTTTATGTATGTCCAGGATAAACTCAAAAAGTACTGCATGGATTTACTTGTTTAGCACAAGTCGGGTCAACATATAGGCTACATATTATCACGTTATCACCTACGGGGAACGAGTAATGAACCTTTGATAAAATTTCTAACTACTAACTAACAGACAGAAGACTATATTCGAGTAATAAAGCAAATGTGCTCAGCTCAGTCTTGGATATAAAAATCTAGCCTCTAATCTAGAAAGTACATTATGAAACGGCCTTTTTTTATCTGTTTTGAAAATACAGCTTAATGGTACATCATATACAATAATGTCACAGTCTGAACTAGTAACGATTTTTAGATAGACCCCGTTACAAAATGGTCAAAAAATAACTTACTTTGACACAGAAAAAAAATTATAATGTTCTACTCATCCAACTCGGAGCTCGATGGCGCAAGTGCTTAGCGCGTTCGGCTGCGACCGTTGAAGTTAAGCAACTTTCGCAGTGGTCGGTCATTGGATGGGTGACCAAAAATTTACTATCTCGAGCTCCACCGTGCTTCGGAAGGCACGTTAAGCCGTTGATCCCGGCTGCATCTGCAGTCGTTACCACCCACCAATCCACACTGGGCCCGCGTGGTGGGTCATGGCCCAATCTCCCTATTCCATCCATAGGGAAGGCCTGTGCCCCAGCAGTGGGGACATTAATAGACTGGTGATGATGATGACTCAACAAACTCTATAAATCAATCAAAAATCGTCTCCTATTCATGTATGCGTGCGAACGCCATGAAAAATAATTTAATAGAAATTATAATAATAATAAATATCTCCAACACGCACACCAATTAGCCTAGCCCCAAAGTAAGCACTGTAAGGCTTGTGTTATGGTATACGGGGTTACGGATAGAATACATATACATAATTGAATTGAATTAAATATTCAGCTTTGGGCAATCCTATTCAAAATATCGAAATTTCAGTTTATGAACTCATTCCTTTTACAATCTAGATAGGTACCCGTGACACACGGACAGGCAGACAGACGACAGAGTGAGAGCAATAGGATAAAAACCATTAAGGATTCTTCTTTTATTATTCTTATTCTTTGGTGTCGCTTTAAGAATTTGTTTAAAACGTTTGGTTCAATGTCTCACAATACCCCTTTGACATTACACAAGCATATTTATAACGTATTAATGTATGCAGGGCCACACTCCAAGTTACCATTATTACACACGTCTCTATTCGCCCCTACATGGTAACACCACGATTAGTGTCTTTATGTAACTCAGCGAAGGACTTGGAAAACTAAATCAAGGCTACACGGATGTATTTTAATTAAAAAAACGAATGTGTTATGACCACACGACTTAAGTGAAACTTCTTTAGCTCCATCTGTATATATTTATGTATATCTGTGTGTACAATATATACATGTATGTACATATACATATATTTCATTTACGAGCTTTAAAAGAAAGAGAGAAAGAAAATGTGCGCGCGCACTGTTTTCTCTTGCTTATATTTCGCACTCAACTCCCGTTCGCCTCGCCTGAACACACTACGTTCCTAATTATCCTTAAAAAACAACACTGTTCAAATTATGTGGAGGGTGGTAGTCAGTCTCCGGCAAACTCCGAATTTTTATGACATGTTGTGCACTTAATTGCAAATCGTTTGACAAAATACGAGAATATATTTAACCCCCGTTTTTTAAAAATAATTAAAATTATATTTTTATTTATTTTTAAGCATTTAACTGCTAGACGTTTAAATCTATAATATTGTGGGTTACATACAATGCGAAGAGATGGCGCTGCCTTGCAGCTTAAGGCTAGGAAAATTTCAACGCGGCGAATAGGGCCGTGGTAGCATAATGGTCGGTGCATTCGCCCGGATTGCGAAGGGTGCGGGTTTGAGTCCCGTCCGCTGCCTGGTCCGCGTGGATTTTTTTCTAGTAAACTTTTCAATAGATTTAAATAATTATAATTTAAAATTACATATATAGTTATTGATTGGCAATTGGCAAGTTTATTTATGTATTGTTTGTTATCAAAGCATCAAATATATTCTATTCAATAAGTAGCTAAAGCAGTGATAATGATTCCGTTCATCTCTCATTATATTATTAGGTAAATTGTGGGAAAAATAAATCAAAAATTAGTATAACAATTTCACTACGAATTCACGAATATCGGGCATGACTGGACTGTTGAAGTGATTATAATAATAATATTTTTTTTTATTCAGTATAAATTTTTACATATAACTTAGATCTAAGAAAAAATACAAAATATACAGCCTGAACTATACTAGGAATGTCCTGTGTTGAGATGACTGAGTTGACGTTAATATACTGCTACAGAGTAAAAATATGACTTTAATTTTTATTTTGACGTGACAACGTCTTAAATTAGGTTGCGGCTGGGAGTCACTTATGAAAAAGTGTAACGCTCGGTAACGTTACGATGAGTTTAAGTTTACATGTACAATGTTTTAGTAAACAAAATATATTTCTATAGTTAAAATTTGTGCAATTCTTATTTTCATTCAATTCCTTGTTCCTATTGTGCAATTTAATTATATTCATATCAATAAATATTCTACCGAGAAAAAGACGTTGTCACGTAAAATCTTCGCCCGTAAAACCGACTTTACAGGCAACCATTTTTTTAAACATGTAACTGCTTTATGTTTAAATCTAAAGAAAATACAACTAGAAAAAAATCCACGCGGACCAGGCAGCAGGCGGGACTCGAACCCGCACACTTCGCTATCCGGGCGAATGCACTGACCAATAATGCTACCGCGGCCCCTGATGGCAGCGTCGAAATTCTTCTAGCCATTCTTAATCTGCAAGGCAGTGCCATCTCTTCGCATTGTAGGTAAAAATATGACGTTACTTATGACAGGGTAGCCAGCATCCTTATGAAATTGTTCAATTTTTAAACACGACTTAAACACGAGATACATAAAGAATTAAAAAAAAGGTAAATTTAAAAAATCAAAAAACCCGACTGCTTAATTATACTTCAAATTAAAACTGAAAAGAAAAAAAACAAGTCCAGTAGTCTATAATTCTGGTAATAAGAAAAAAGCTACTTTAACAGTCGGGACCCATTAGATATTCAAGAATACATAATATTTTTCAATAATGGGTCCCGACTGTTAAAGTAGCTTTGTTCCTTATTACCAGAATTATAGACTACTGGACTTGTTTTTTTTCTTTTCAGTTTTAATTTGAAGTATAATTAAGCAGTCGGGTTTTTTGATTTTTTAAATTTACCTTTTTTATTTCACACTTTTTAGTTACCTAGTTAGATCTTAAGACGGTAAATACCGTAGTCTTGTTACTTCAGTAAGGGAATTAATATCGCAGGAATTATTAAGTAACTTGCGGTGGTCTAAAAGATTGATTTATTAAGACATATAGAGACTTTACCAGCGGTCAAGGCTACAGATGGGCCTTTTTCTGCCCTTTTTCACAAAAATGTGTGAAGTTAAATCAAGTCGTTACATAAATATTTAATGTATGTAAATTTTATAGAAAACTAGCCCTTATTCAAAAAGTCATCTTTTGTTTATGTTCTTTCTAGTAGTTTAGCAGTAAATATAAAATTCATTTACTTTTATTCGTCGACTATTTAAAATTGGCAGTGGCTGCATTGTCATGTCAACGCCGGACGTCTAAGATTGTGATATACACAAATGCAGTGTCATATCCTAGTCTCATAATTTGATATACCTACATAATTCACAGAAACCCAATATGTAGATGCCAGAAGTTAACTTCAAATGTTGTTAATCACCCTATATACAATACCAATCAATGACGTTTATGTCGCAGGTTGAAGAGAGTAGTAATTCCCGTCTGTTGTTTTGGATAATGGTGGCAACTGCCTTAGATCGCTAAATTAAATAATTATGCAATCACCAAAGCAAAGTTTATAATATTTGAAAACTAAAGACGCATAATAAAATTTTGATAACGTTAGGTAGAGCGCCATAGCAATCTCATTTATTATCAATTTATTTTGTAGTTTTCTTTTAAAGCGTTCACATATTATAACAGGTCAAAGACTTTGTGATCGACCCTTTTTTATTGTTGGTAGTGTAAAGCTCAAATGAAGAGTACTTCCACATATCAAGCGTGCTGCTACCAGCCTAGTAGGTATTGCAAATAGTGCAATCATGGCAATTAATTTCCATTTTTTTTTGTGTAATAAAAATACCGATATTAACACTGTTAAGCACAAATGCTAAGTAACTTTTACAAAATATAATATAATATAATCAGATAACCCTATTACTTACTTTATTTTTAAATCTTTTTTATCAATTAAATAATATTATCCTAACTATATATACTAATATTATAAAGAGGCAAGATTTGTATGTTTGTAACAAATAATCTGTCAAACTACTAAACCGGTTTCAAATATTAATTCAACATATAAGGTAGCTACATTATTTATTATAACATTTTTCTTTATTTAAATACATTTTGTCCGAGTGACATAGGCTATATTTTATCCCGATAAATAAATTTCGCCCGTACAATGCCCGGGTGGATCACTAGTAAGTATAATATAATATTATAGATGCGAAAGTGAGTTTGTTTGTTGGGCTTCCGTGCCCTAATAGCTAAACCGAATATTATGAATTCCCATATAGAAGTAGATGGGAACTTGGTTCTTAGCTACAACATCGCAATACTTATAGGCGTAGGGTGATGAAAGGGGTGATTTACCTATAAAAATCTACATTATTTACTTTGAATTTTGCAGAATTATTACAAAACCAATATTATAATATATATATATATAAAATACAATAATCATAAATACCTATTATGATAATATATTTTTCATCATTTAATAAGAAGGAACTGTATCACAGTTTTATTGTTAGTACATCGTATAGGATCAGATACTGCGAATACCCCATTTTTTTTTCTTTTACATAGTACACCGCGCTATCACTTTGTCATCGTTGTAACTTTTTAAATATTTGTCGAAATGATATAGTGTAAGAAGCAAAGTTTATCGTCTTTAAATATCAAAAGCGATAAAAGTATTTGTTTTGATAAAAAAAGATTTGTTAATACAAAATGTGCATTTTGGAAATAGATATCAAATAATATTTTAGTTTTGATTCACTATTTTAGCGGTAATGACTTACACATTAAAAATAGATATATGGTGTCACGGACTTTTTTTTAGAACTATTTCAGAGATACATTTTCACTCTATATTACATTCATGTAACTTTTATTGTTATTGCAGTGCAGGCCAAAATGGCTCGCAGATGGGATATTTTTTTCCGTCTTATGTGACACTTATTGTTATATATTGCCCAATTCACTCGATAACTACATAAATTATTATATATATGTAATTATCATATATGAGCTATATTACTGTTAAGTTTAATCAAAATCCATTCAGTATTTTTCAAGGTGAAAGAGTTACAAAGATCCATACAAAGGTAAGATTGAAATTAAAAGCGTAAGTGGTTAATATACAACTTTAAAGCGTTGTAGATCCTAAACAATCATATAAAATGAAAAATGGTGTTAGGAACCTAAATATGATTTTTGATTATCTAGACAGTGATACCCCACTCGACATATTTTGTCAACTTATTTTTTTTACTTCGTCACAATATGGCGTCTAATTTTCCCCATATTGAATTTTGATTACTATCATATCTTTAGTAGCACTCCCATGATTGAGACGAATCGATTGATGTATAAATCATTAAAATCGGTCCAGGCGTTTGGTCTCTAGTGTGCCACAAAGGAACAAACATACATATATAGACTGTTAAACACATAACCCTGTCTGCGCGTCGCGCTTCGCGCTCTTGCATTGCGCAGCCGGGTAATTAAACACATAACCCTGTCTGCGCGTCGCGCTTCGCGCTCTTGCATTGCGCAGCCGGGTAAAAACATCTGTTCATGTTATTACATAAAGGCTTTCAAATGATAAATGTTTCGTCGCTGCCGGAAACCGACTACCACTTTAGATCTGTCTCTATTACAAGTTATTAAATGACTTTTTTCTTCATCTGAAAACGTAATTTGGCAATCCTTGAAATTGTTAACTTTATGAGCTGGTTGATTTACTTACCAATGATAAGAATTATCTCCAATTACTATTACTTACTTTTGCAACGAAATTAACGAAATCGCAACAATTATCTTAGTTAGGAAACCTTTTTTCTATCAAATCTAAATCTACTAATTTCGCATTAAAACTTGCTATTGTCCACTAATTCCGCTGACCCCTGCTGTCATTTGCATGCAATGCAATGCCTAGATAATTTCCAACGACATAGAATTAGCTACAGAATTTCTCGTTGAGTTTTTGTCGTATTTCGATTCGATTGTGAACTAAGGTACTAAGAAATTGCTATAATAAAACTCATAACGCGTTAAATTGTAACGCAAAAGCGCTTAATGACAGCACGAGGAATAACGAAACGCAAATAGCAAAAACAAAAACCGTCAGAGGCAGGGTAAAAACACAAGGTGCCAATACTTTTTTTTCCAATGCGCTTACAACACAACTGTTTCAGATAAACTGAGCGTTTTGAATTGATTAACAAATCAAATTAAAAAAAAACGAGTGTGCTTATGACCACACGACTGAAGTAGTGTATATATTCTGTGACTGAAGTGAAACTTTCTTAGCTCCATCTGTATATATATACATACACAGTCAGGTCATTAGTATTGTCACACAGTAAAAACTTTTCTTTTAGAATGCTGGCCACAAAAAAGTTTATAGAATTCGAATTTCGAATTGTTCATGAAAATAAAAATGTATACTTTTTAGAATTTTACTTATTTTTAAATATGGAGTGGACGCTTAAAGAAGACCGTGTTGCAGTTATTGCGTTGCATCGTTGCGGTTACGCAGTCTTGTGTGCTCTTCGCTCTATGAGCTGGCGCCGAATCTTGTTGGAATACCCAGTGCCTGTTATTGAACATGGTATGAGAAACAGGTTCCACAAGGTTCGATTCGATTGTGAACTAAGGTTTACACACATACGTATGTATATACAGGGTGTGACAAAAGTCCGAAATAAAACTTTAGGGTTTGGTTGTGTTCCTTGTTTAGAATTACCTACGAAAGTTTGACGCCTTTCAGATCACTTTTATTTTCTAATTAAATTAATAAAAATATTGTTTTACACCTGCCTATGACAACCCTATAAATGCGTACGATTACTACTACCTAAACAGACCCCCCTCTCTCTCCCAGGCGCTCCTGCGCCCCGCTCAGATACCTACAAATTTTTTTTCGGAATACATACCTACAAATTTTATTTCGGAATTCTGTAACACCTGTATATATATATGTGTAAATATATATATTTCATTTACTAGCTATAAGAGAAAGAAAATGTTCGCGCGCATTGCTTTCTCTTGCTTATATCCCCCACTCAACTCCCGTTCGCCTCGCCCGAACACACTTTTCGCAACGCGTAACGCATTCGCCAGCTTACCCCCCAAGTCAAGCGTGCTTATAGAAGTTTCATTTCAATATCCAGTTGCGTTTCTCCTAGTAAAAACTTATCAAATATTTTATGTGAATCAAAAAGAAAAATCTGCCTAAATAAATAGTTCGGAACGCACGCACCCAAGAATTACCTTGCGTCCGTCTGTCCATTCGTCCGAACCGCAAGAATTTTAAGAAATATAATTATCATAAAGTACCTAGCCGCCTATAACGGCAGTAGGCAGTACTTATTAAAAATCAAATTGAATTAAATTCAAGAATCTTCTTCTTCTCGTGACGAGGTTCCATTTATAGTTATAGAGATACTGCCCAGTAGGAAGGCGGTGTTAACAGCTTTGACCATTGTGCCTTCAAATCATGCTCGAAGTAGGAAAACCACGTGCCAGCACGTGAGAAATGGTTTGTATTGTGCACAGAACTTATTATATGGTATTGTGTTTGTTATGCACACGCATTGCTTTGATATGTCGCACGCAGTCCCCCACCAGCTCCGGCCATGGTATATCTACAGCAACTGACTTAAACGGGATTTTCACTAGGTACCCAATTCTAAGGGCCCAATCGAAAGAGATGGCGTAGCCCCTAGACAGAGTAAGAAATTATTACACCGCGCTGATTGCCCTAGATCGAGTCCCTTACTCCCTAACTCACATTACACCACCCTTAGTCAGGGTGACGGTCCCTTAAAATAGGATATTGTATATCCCGCATTTTAAGCCTTGGTGCCTATTTTTGAATAGTTTGTATATATAGTCGCGTTTCTCTGAGTCAGTTGAGCGCTTGTTTAGACCGATATTTTTGATTCGCTCTAAACGTATGATATTGAAAACATAGAAAATCAAAGGATAGCAGTTTAATTTATTTTCTGCTATATATGTATATATATACAGTCAAAATCGAATATAACGACATCGTTTACAACGACGTGTCGGTTATTACAGCCAATTGGCAAGGTCTCGACCGAAACCCTATATATAAACAAACCGCCTATAACAACACCAGATATAGCGAAATTTCGCTTAAAACGACTTAAAGCCAAGGAATATTGATAAAGTTCATATCAATATTCATCAGCTATAACGACTAACCGTTTTACTTGTTCCAGCAAAACAAAATATACTGTAGGCACTTAAATATTTGGAATTTACTCCTAAAGAATCGATTTGCATATATAAGAGGTCCGGTATGAGAAAAATGTGAGGAGTAAAATCTCTCGAAGAATGACCTCGTTACGTTTTTGGTGCGCATCCTATGTCGCGCAACTTTGGCAAACAAAGATGACGGATTGACATTAATAAAAATTTTAAAATCTGAACTGAATTTAGATATTGTTTCTGATAGAGCAATGGGGACAACAAGGTATTTTCAAGATTCGTGAACCACGTATCTACGAACATCCATGTGTCTTATTTTAATTACCATAAACCACTTGTCACTGTAATTAATAATGCAGACAATGTTGATTTAATTAATATTTATAAAAATGATAATAGTCTGATAATAATAATTACATAATTTATCAACATTCCTAATAATATATTTATGCACATCTGAAATTGACTATTGTAAAAAGTTTAATGTAAAATATTTCGTCGATTAGTTATAATAAATGTATATGAAATGAATAAATATATATTTATATATGTATATTATTTTCATTAATTTGTTAATTTACCCTTTCATACAGTATCAATCTTTTTTAAGTTAAATAAACTCTTTTTGCGTCTGGTTAGACTATCGAACTTAAGGAGTAAACTCCAGTCGTGCGTCGGAGCTGACACACACACTATTTTCATAGTAAACTTATTACTTCTTTTTTCGATATTTTATTTGAAAACAAACTTATACTCATTATCTATAACCATACTACATACTTACATTATTACAATAATATGACTACTTTTGTATATTGCTTATAACAACAATCGAACATAACCTCCGAACTTATATGGTCCCTTCAATGTCGTTATATCCGTTTTCGACTGTATATATATAAATACAAGCTGACCCAGCGAAATTCGTACCGCCATAAAAAAATAGGGGTTGGTGGTAGAAGGGTGAAAATTCAGGGTTGTATGTTTTTTATACGATATATCATAAAAAAAATAAAAAAAATCTAAAATTAAAAAAAAAATTAGGGGTGGATTACCCTTAACATTTAGGGGGATGAAAAATAGATGTTGTCCGATTCTCAGACCTAACCAATATGCACACAAAATTTCATGAGAATCGGGAAAGCCGTTTCGGAAGAGTTTAACCACAAACACCGCGACACGAGAATTTTATATATTAGAAGATACATACAGATGGAGCTAAAGAAGATTCACTTCAGTCGTATGGTCATAAGCACACTCGTTATTTTTACTAATTCGATCTACTTTAAAAAAAATCTTTTCCCATCATTAAACAATCTAAAAGTAAATGCCGCCCGCAGATTTTTTGTTGACACTTTAACCAACCAACGGTGCCGCGGTGTACTAAACTCACTGTCCATTTGTTTCAACAAAACGACAACATATAATGGAACTAATTGACTATTAAATCAGTTTTCGCAAAACATGGACCTTGAACACGGGCTGAAGTCGAGACAACGCACCGTTTAACAATTATTTTGTCTAACTGCCGCCGATTTCAAATCGATTGCCCAATCGCAATCTGAATTTACATCTCCAACACGGTTGTTGATGCGTAAAGGGAATGCTCTAATTAGTTAATGCCAAAGAAAAGGTTTTGGTAATCTTAAATGCTAATTGAGTTATAAGTCGAATTTGTTTCTTAGGTTTTCACGCACATCACTCATTAAATAAACTAGTTTTTACGGGTTAATGCACAAAACTTTATTTATTTATTGACGTTTCGTAGCCTTTACAGGCTTCGTCGTCAGAATAAAACTTTTATTTAATTTGTCGAGCTACCTTCGAAAGACTTTTATTGAGCGTTTAGCAAAACGAAACGTCAATAAATAAATAAAGTTTCGTGCATTAACCCGTAAAAACTAGTTTTATATAAGTCGAATTTCTTCATCATCATCATCATCATCATCAGTCTATTAATGTGCGTGAAAACCTAAGAAACAAATAAATATCCCCACTACTGGGGCACAGGCCTTCTCTATGGATGGAATAGTGAGATTGGGCCATGACCCACCACGCGGACCCAGTGCGGATTGGTGGGTGCTAACGACTGCAGATGCAGCCGGGACCAACTTCTTAACGTGCCTTCTGAAGCACGGAGGGGCTCGAGATAGTAAATGTTTGGTCACCCATCCAATGACCGACCACTGCGAAAGTTGCTTAACTTCAACGATCGCAGCCGAACGCGCAAACCGCCATCGAGCTCCTCAACTTGAATTTAGGTAAAGGTTAGTAACACTTATGAAAATTTTACTAGAAAAAAGCCACGCGGACCAGGCAGCAGACCGGACTCGAACCCTCACCCTCCGCTTTCTTAGGCTGCAAGTTACCTGCAATGCAAAAAGATGGCGTTGCCTTGCAGCCTAAGAAATATTAGAAAGAATTCGACACAGCCATTCGGACCGCTGTAGCATAATGGTCAGTGCATCCGCCCGGATAGCGGAGGGTGCTCGAGTCCTGTCTTCTGCCTGAGGGTCATTCGCCTAAAGGAAATGCTTTGGAAAACGCTAACGCTTACGATTTCATTTTGTTGTTTCTAGCCGCCTGAGGTTTTCAAATGCCTCGCGCTCTTTTTTTTTCTATTAAATTGGTAATAACAATATTAAAAAAAAATAGCGTGAGGTATTTGAAAACCTTCGGCGGTCAGAAATAACAAAATAAAATGGAAAGCGTTAGCGTTTTCCAAATCATTTCCGTTAGGCGGATGGTCCCCTGGTCTGTGTGGTTTTTTTTAGTAAAATTTTCTTTAGATTTAAACATCCAGTAGTTAAATGCTTAAAAGTAAAAATACAACTAATAAGTTTACTTAAATATAGATATACATAGGTGATAGGTTTCGGGGTATCTGTACCTGTCCCATTCTTAATAAATTCTGAATAAAGATAGGCGATCGTGGGTAAGATAATGAATACTTCATGTCCATCTCTAAAAACTAAACACGAGCGTAGGGTTTAAGCACAGTATCTCTTATCTATTAGACAAGTCCGTCCGTCTGTCTGTGGTGCTGTTTCAGCGGCCAAACCGTAAGAGATAGATAAAGAGAATATTTAAGTTATAAGTTAAGAATAGTCTGATAAGACTACAAACCGGATTTGAGTAACGTAGCACTTCCGGTTTTCGAGAAATCAGGTTTTGGTGAACATTTGGTTCACTGGTTTGCTAGTTTAATATAAGCTGTTTAAGGGACTCGGAGTGTGATGCTCTGTAGCAGCGATACTATAGATACGTATTTTTTATCGCTCAATTAAAAGTATGTAAATTAGAGGAGCTCAATGGCGCCAGTGGTAAGCGAGTTCGGCTGCGGTCGTTGAAGTTGAGTACCTTTCGCAGTGGACCATCCAATGGGATGGGTGACCAAAAATTTACTATCTCGAGTTCCTCCTTGCTTCGGAAGGCACGTTAAGCCGTTGGTCCCGGCTGCATCTGCAGTCGTTAGCACCTACCAACCCACTCTGGGCCCGCGTGGTGGGTCATGGCCCAATCTCCCTAATCCATCCATAGGGAAGGCCTGAGCCCCACCAGTGGGGCATTAATAGGCTGATGATGATGCAAATTAAGTCACACCCTACTCCCTACGTCACATGGTCTGTTTTTCCGCATTTTCGAACACTAATACACAACTTTAATCTACCTAAATCTAAACCGAAACGAAACCAGTAAGTTACAAATACAACCATTAGGAGTACATATTTTCAAAGAAACTTTGTTTTGTTTTGATCGTCATCATGATTCTTGTTCACGGTACTTATTCCCGTTATGAGGCTGCAACTTAAGTTCGTTATTTCGGCAAGAAAGTGAAATGATATTGTAATTAGTGTGTGGCAGAGCATGGCGGTTCGCTATTGTCTTACTTGTCCATTGTTAGGCTTGCTTGTAGACACTCTTGTTAGTCCTTCATGAGCGTCTGACTGCAAAGTAGCAAAAACTAGGTTTAGAAAATCTTTCTACTAAATACAATGACTTATAATGGCCTGCGAAGACGTAGGACTTTTGTCCGCAGCTAACAACTGAATTTAGTAACTCACACGACGAATTAGAAGTACCGCATAAAGCGTATATAAAGCCCTCCGTACAACCGTGGACACCGAGAGGTCAGAGTGGACAAAATTACGAGTGTGTCCTCGAAAAAAATAGCAGTTACAGGTACGTAACTCTAGCGCTGAACAAAACGCGGAGGGGATAGCTGCGTATGGGTACGACTGGAGAGCCAATCGGCGCAACGCACGCTCACCCGCGCACCTCGTTTCCCCCCAACACATCTTAATTTTTACTTCTGCGTAATAACAGGTCAGCGATAGAGTTTCATGTTATAATGTGACTAAATGCAGCAACGCAAACAGCGTACTTTAGCCTACGTTGCGCGCCAGAACCTCTCTACGTTCGTCCAGTAGCCTTAGCACGAACCAATATCGAATTCTAATAGTGTTGAGGACAGCGCGTTTTGTTTGCTAATGTATTGGGATCTGACAAAATTCGTGAGACACCTGGTGTTCAATTTTGGAACTAATACCGGGGTGCATCGCTCATCAAAACACATAAGTTATCATTAGTGTCATTAGTACTTTTGAGAAATTAAACAAAAAATGACGGAAGAATTAGGAATATTTAACCCTCGCAAGATTTCTAAAAAAAGAATAAAGTGTTGTGTGTATGGATGTGGAAGCAGTTTTCAAAAAAACCGTGAATTAACGTTTCATAAGTTTCCTAAAAAAAATGCGCGTTGTGTTTACATCAAAAATTATTTTGGTCAAATGGAAAAAGTGGACCAATTCACAGCATGGAAGAACGCTTTGAAGATTGACTGTAAAATAAATCCTCACATGAAAGTGTGTTCATTGCATTTTCTGAAAGACGACTATATATTACCAGGTGAGTCAAATTCGTTTTTTGAGGTTAAGCATGTGTGAAGTAGCATTTTACAAGATCTCATTATTATTCCACTAAGAAAAGAATGGGACGGCAACAACATTAAAATGAAAGAGTTTCCTTGGTTTAGTTACCACAATTCAATAAATGTTTGTGTATACCACAATTCAATAAATGTTTCGCAGCTACCAGTCGTTCACCCTCTCGAAAATTGCGATTACTGGGCGTTGAACCGGACCATTCACAAATATCATTAATTGTTAAGACTATCATTATCTACCACTAATATTGATATTTAACTATTTTACGGTATTTCATCACGGTTTGACTAGGCAAATGCACCCCCGTCGGCGCCATATTGAATAGGCCACGCCTCCATGTCAGATCCCATAAGTAAAACATGTACAATTAAAACATAATTACAAAAGTCTATTTATTTCCCCTAGGTTAAGAATCGATATTATATTAAAGATAAGTAGAAATAAGCTAAAATTGATTAAATGACTTTGGTAATTTATTATTGAAATGTTGTAGATTTAGGTATAAGTTATGATCAGAGCATTATTGTAAAACTGAGCGAGAAACAGGCAAAAAACGAGATCTTTATATAGTTCGTAAGTGTCCCCTGAGGAAAGGTAAGGGACAGAATAGGAAAGAGAGGGCAATAGATTTGTGACAAAAAATGAGCCATATGCATAAGTTTGACAAAGAAGAAAAAAGTCAATTGTCTTATTGGAAAATCGGTTAAATTAGGCAATTTAATTGGGATTAATATTCAGATGAACTATATAAGGCGTCGGTTTTTGATGGTCAGGGTCAGTGAACCATCGACGGATGTACCCAGCCAACGCCCAGCCCAACAAGGAAAATATGAAGAAAGGAATAAACCATTGAAAACGTCGAAGAGTATTGTTGATACAGTCCACCACAATGGTCCAATAATTAGGACTAAGTGCGGAAACCGCCCTGAAGAACTAACTAACAGTCCGCCACAAATAGTTTGCGAGTGCGAAATGTCAATGTCAAATTTTGTATGGAAACTTGAACAGCAGCCCCACAACGGACGTAACAAGATCGGTACCCTTAACACGAACCAATATCGAATTCGAATACTTTGAGAGTCCGAAATGTCATTGTCTAATGTGTACTAATTTTTAGTTCTCGTTACGTACTTTGTGGCGCTACTGTTCAAGTTTCCATACTAAATTTGACATTGACATTTCGGCTAAGAGTACTGTACCCCTAGCACTAACTATTATCGAATTCGAATAGTTTGCATGTCCGAAATGTCATTGTCAAATGTGTACTAATTTTTAGTTCTTGTTCCATCCATTGTGGTGCTGCTGTTCAAGTTTCCATACAAAATTTGACAATTCGATAATGGTTCGTGCTAGGGTTACAGTACACATTTGACAATGGCATTTCGGACTCGCAAACTATTCTAATTCAATATTAGTTCGTGCTAAGGGTACTGTTCAACTTGGAAAACTGCTAGATCGAAACGCACAAGAATATATAACCACTAATTATAACCTACCCACATAAATGCACATACATAATATTAGACACGCACGGCCCGCAGTTTCGGCCAAAACGTTATAACGAAAGTGAAACGAACACCATGATTTACAACAGATAACAATAATAACCACCTTTGGATACACTCTCGCTGTCTCGGCGCGTACTAAATGTAGTGCGGTGACCAAATGATTTTATTGTTGACCGTAGGAATTTGGACTATCTACTCTAGATATTACGAAATTTATACGTAACCGTATTACAGATGCGGGACGACCTCTGTTACAAAATGTTTAGACTAAAGTACCCAGTTACATTATTTTTCGCTAAATAATATAAATTAGCTATATAAAGAGGAGCGCGATGATGCAGGTGGTTAGCCCGTTCGGCTGCGATGGTTGTAGTTAAGCAACTTTCGCAGTGGTCAGTCATTGGATGGGTGACCAAAAACATCTATCTCGAGTTCCTCCGCGCTTCGGAAAGCACGTTAAGCCGTTGGTCCCGACTGCATCTGCAGTCGTTAGCACCCGCCAATCCGCACTGGGCCCGTGTGGTGGGTCATGGCCCAATCTCCCTATTCCATTCATAGGGAAGGCCTGTGCCTCAACAGTGGGGACATTAATAGGCTGATGATGATGATGATGAAATGTATATATTGAACTTATTTTATTAATGTGAAGGCCAAATAATCCGTTATTAAACCGGTTAAATTAGACAGAGAAATAATATTGACGGTACATAATTTACATCAAGCTGGCAGTGCGTAAAATTGATCAAAACGTTATTAAAAATAAAAGGTATATCAAAATTCTCCATCTATTCAGTATTTGGAAAAAAAGTTACACGGAATCAAAGGTCAAAAAAGTGGGATTTTCGCGATTTTCATCAAAATTGTAACTTTTATCGTAATATTATAAAAATTGTAGATATTTACATAAAATTATATATAAAAAGGTATCAATCTTTTTTTTCATATGACCTTCCTGAGTTATAACGTTTAATAAAGTTGTAAGCGTCATAATATGCATAAGACCGCCACGTATATACATCTCCTAAGATTAAAATTGATCCCCAGAGGGTCAAAACGGTTAATAAACGGGCATCTATCCGAGATTATATTTTTTATTATTTTAAAGCATGTAACTGCTTGATGTTTAAATCTAAAGAAAATATAACTAGAAAAAAATCCCCACGGACCAGGCAGCAGACGGGACTCGAACCCGCACCCTTCGCAATCCGGGCGAATGCACTGACCGATTATGCTACCGCGGCCCTCACAGACCGCGTCAAAATTCTTCTAGCCATTCTTAAGCTGCAAGGCAGCGCCATCTCTTTGCATTATAGGTAACCCACAATGTCAAATGAATACTTTTACAAGTATTAAACATTTGAAAGAAAAAATAGCAATCATAGTTATAATTTTTATTATTTTAAAGCATGTAACTGCTTGATGTTTAAATCTAAAGAAAATATAACTAGAAAATATTCCACGCGGACTAGGCAGCAGACGGGACTCGAACCCGCACCCTTCGCAATCCGGGCAAATGCACTGACCAATTATGCTACCCCGGCCCTCACGTCAAACCTAATACCTGCCCCCCCTAGCATGAGCACTGTGATATGATATATAGCACGTTTTTATCACACTCAATTGTCAAATACCTATGTATTTTCACAGTTAGTATTCACAGTTATAATGTAGTACTAAGGCTACAGGGACTGAGCCATCTTTCTAGAAAAAAAAAACGACGGGTTGCACTCCGGGAGTGCCGGCAGAAGTGAAAACTAGAATATTAACGTTGTGCATTTTTGATATTTTAGAATGGTTAGGGAATAATTTTGCACGAATTGCTTTAATTATCAGTATAAAAGTACTATCATTTCGTCCTAGTCCTATCACATTCTCGCTCCGACCGCGGACCGTGCGCCAAGTCGCACCGCCGCCTCCTTGCTCCGTGCGCCCCGCCGCACAGCTGCCTGCTCCGAGTCGACTCGACGCGCCTGCGCTCATACGTGAGATCCAAGATTGGACCAGTGGATACCTAGCGGTGTTAACGAAACTGGTCGGCGTAGCCCCGGTACGTCTCGAGCTCTCCTGAGCTCGGAAACCGGAAGACCCGATCCCATTTGCACTTGGGCCTTCCCAAGGGTGACGGTTGTTCCCATATTCGCTAGGAATATCGGAACACATCTCTTACAGCTTCAACCGACCCCCTGCCGCGGGCAGGGGAGTCCATCGGTGTCGCATAGGGTGTTAGGACCTGTGGCTTCACGCCACAGTCAGGGCACACCTACACACACATCACACAACAACCTACACAGACCTACACACAAACACATCACAATGGACATTACACAACAGGTACTGTCCCTCTTCTCCGCCCTCGGCCTCACCCTGGATGAGGCCGCCATCAGGGAGCTCGTCGCGAGAGCGCGCCCCATGCGCGACTCGCCCGCCAGCCCCTCCCCCGAACCCCCCCGCCCCGACACCCCCTGCCTCCCCGGGCCCTCGAGCGCGGGCAAGCGCCCCGCCTCGAGCCCGGTCTCGACGTGTGACTCCGACTCAACCATTGTGTCGGCGTCCGATGACTCCGTGTTCACCACTGTGGTGAGCAAGAAGAAGCGGCGCTCCAAGCGCCGCGCAGACACCGCGTCTCCAACGGCGCCCTCTGTCCCTCTCAGCCCTCTCACCCCTCTCACGGTCGCCCAACCGACCACCCAAACCCACCCAACACAGACACACAACACCACAAAACCACACACTAGGTGCACCGCCGCACCTATCAAGGCAAAGCCGCCACCGCCCGTCTTTCTGCGCGATAAGGCGCAATGGGCAAAGGTCGCGGACCTTTGCAAAGCTCAGAATATACATTACACACAGGCGTCGAACACTGGTCACGCCATTAAAATCACCACACCCACAATCGACACATTTAGGAGCCTCACAAGGCTACTAACCACACACTCAATCCCTTACCACACATACGCCCTCCCCGAGGAGCGCAAAGTCCGCGCGGTACTCAGAGGAGTCCCCTTCGAGCTCTCCAACGAGCTCATTCTGAACGACCTAACCGACCAAGGCTTCCCAGCCGAGGCAGTGCACAAGTTGCACAGCCGGACTGGGAAACAATACCCGTTGGCCCTTATCATTTTGACCTCGGTCCCGGCAGCTAGGGATATTTTCAAAGGTCCCATAAGAGTCTGTGGCCTCGACAATATCAAAGTCGAGGCCCCACACCGGCGAGGCACCCCTGGGCAATGCCACAGGTGCCAATTATATGGCCACGCAGCAGCCAACTGCTCGGCGGCCCCGAGGTGCGTCAAGTGCCTCGTACCCCACCTCACCAAGGAGTGCACCCGCACTCGTGACGCACCCGGGGCACCCGCATGCGTGCTCTGTGGCCAAGAAGGCCACCCGGCCAATTACAGGGGTTGCCCGCGGGCCCCACGCCCCAGGCCCAACACTCACACTCACACACACACAAAGCCAACCACGGCGACAAAAATACACCCACCACCACCTAATAACACCACCACAAACTTCCCGGGGCTACCCAAGGCGGCCGCCCCTCGCAGCCCGGCGCCCCCGACAGCCTGGGGACCAGCCAGGGCCCGCCCAAAACCACACCCACCACAACACACCACACCAACAACACAAGCTAAGCCAGCCCAAGACGTCTCTCTGGCCGAGGACATGGCGCTTATTCGCTCCTCGCTCAAGAGGGTGAATATCGCCGAGATCCACACTCTCGCCGCGAAGCTCCGGCTAGCAAAGACACCCCTTGAAAAGGCTATAGCTATAGCCGAACACCCCGAACTCGTTGCCGCGTTCGATTAATTTTTCAATCATTACAACACTGGAAAATAACCAGACTCCGAACATAAACAAAAACACTATACACAAAACACGCGGTGATAACTCAAACAAACACCACTGTTGTTTAAATTATGACCGCGCAAAACACTTACATAACAATCACTCAACAAAACCCCGGGCGTACCAAGCCGAAAGGCGCTTCGCTTGTGTCATTTAATACGCGCAGCTTAAAGTCCAACCTTAACGAAATTAAATTATTTTTGCAAGATAGGGAACCCGACTTTCTGCTCCTTCAGGAGACTTGGCTCAAACCAACTCAAACGCGCCAGACGGTGCCAACGCGCGCGGCGGCACCGCAATTTACTATAGACGCAATTTACACTGCACACCTATACCCACTCCCGCGCTCACAAACATGGAAGCCACCATCTGTAGGCTGGCGATGACAGGACACCAGTCCTTAATCATCGCCTCAGTCTACATTAGATCAGGTACACACCCTCACCGCGCAGACTTCGAAACACTCACTTCACTAGGTACATCAGTCATAATGTTCGGTGACTTTAACTCCAAACACACCGACTGGACATGCGAGACCACCACCACCTCTGGCCGCAGATTACTACACATCACCGAGGAGCTTGGCTATGATGTCATATGTCCCTACGCGCCCACCCACTACCCAGACAATGTACAAAACCGACCCGACGTCCTGGACTTCGCGATCCTTAAAAACGTGTCGCTTCGCCTCAGCTCGATCGAAACACTCGACGACCTGGGGTCAGATCACAGACCGGTGTCTCTAGTTCTAGGTCCCCAAGACCCACTAGACGCCCCCGCGCCCCCTAAGAGGCTATTCACCAACTGGGACGGATACCGCTCCGCTCTCGAGACCGCTTTAGACTCCCCCGAGTCCCCGTTCCCTAACTCACCGGACAGTCTCGACAGCACCGACAAGATTGACGAAACTATAGAGTCTTTAACTTTACTGGTGACCGAGAAGGCGAAGGAGAACTCGCGGGAGGTTGAGCTGCCAAAGCCCAAGCTCCCGCTGGCCATCCGGAACCTAATCCAAGCCAAAAACGCCGCTCTCCGGAGAGCCAAATTATACCCCACCCCCGAGTATAGGGCTACAGCTAATCGCCTTCAGCGACAAGTTAGGTCCCAATTAGCCGCTCTGAGACACTCCCGTTGGGAGGAACTCATGGCGGACATTACCCCATCCCATCTTGCGTACTATAGAATCGCGAAAGCGCTCCGTAGCGACGTCACCACTCACACCCCCCCGCTCACTCGCCCCGACGGCACCGTCGCCTTCGAAGACGACGAAAAATCTGAGTGTTTTGCAGACAGCATAGCGGCGCAATGCACGCCTAGTACGCAGGAAACTAACCCGCAACATATTCGCGGAGTGGAGGAGGAGGTCCGCCGGCGGGCCGCCCTTCCACTCATTGACAACCCCCTAGACCCCGTCACGACAGACGAACTCAGACAGACCATTAGAAACTTTAAGCAACGCAAGGCCCCGGGCGCCGACGGCATCTCTAACAAGGCGCTCAAGCACTTTCCCATCCAAATGCTAACCTTGCTCGCAATTCTCTTTAACGCATGTTTTGATCTGTGCTACTTCCCAGCCGCCTGGAAAGAAGCAATAGTGATAGGCATCCCCAAACCCGGAAAACCCGCGCACCTCCCCAGTAGCCATCGCCCTATTAGCCTCCTCAAGGCAATGGCGAAACTTTTCGAAAAAACCATACTGACCAGACTAAGAGAGCACCTCCTATCACCATCCGATCCAATTATCATTGACCACCAATTCGGCTTCAGAGCCAAACACTCCTGCCCCCAACAGATCCATCGCATAGTGGAGCACGCCCTAAGCGGCTTCCAACTTAATAAATATAAAACTATTGCAGTCTTCTTCGACGTCGCCAAAGCCTTCGACAAGGTTTGGCACGACGGATTAATCTTTAAATTATATCAATTAAAATTACCTGACCGCCTAGTTAGGTTAGTAGCCTCTTTTCTATCAAACCGCACCTTCCGCTATAGATACGAAGGTTCACTATCAACGCCCCGCCCACTACGAGCCGGTGTACCGCAGGGGTCCGCTCTCTCCCCCCTGCTATACACAGCGTACACCAATGACATCCCTCAGACCAAGGGTGTCGAGCTCGCTCTCTTCGCGGACGACACGGCCCTCTACTCTAGGGGAGCCAGTACCAATCAAATCATAGCCAAGCTCCAACCGGCAATCACAACACTTGGGAATTGGTTCCGCGATTGGAGAATCGACGTAAATCCGGACAAAAGTTCGGCCATTTGCTTCGATCCCAAGCGCCGCACCAAAACCATACAACACGGTGCGCGGTCTCTGCGAATGCAAGGCATAGCAATACCGTGGCACCGCACAGTCAAATACCTAGGGATCACACTAGACAAAAAACTCACCTTCCGTGCACACATCACACGCGTAGTCGCGAACGCGCGCTTTTATATGAGCCGCCTCCACCCGATGCTCGGTAAATACAGCAAAATGTCACTTCGTAACAAGCGAACGCTTTACAAAGTTTGCATACGCCCGGTCCTCACTTACGCGTCACCAGTGTTCGCACACGCGGACGAAGCGATTTTGAACAAACTTCAAGTGCTTCAAAATCGCTTCTGCCGCATAGCCACAGGGGCCCCGTGGTACGTCCGCAACGCGGACCTCCACAGGGACCTACAACTCGACACAATTCAAACACACCTCACAGAGTGCTCGGAACGGTTCTTCAAAGCTGCAGAAGAGCACTCTAACACACTCATTAGATCGGCGTCGGGATACGCTCCACACACTCCATCTCGATTCAGGCCCCGCAGGCCCAAACACGCACTCACAGCCACACACAATAAACTCACGCGCGATCTCGCGGCCCTCTTGGCCGCTGAGGATCCAACACCCGCGGTGAGTCCCCCCCGCCCCCCCGACACAGAGAGGTTCGATTCCTCTCAGTCCCCTCCCGTTTCAAGTGCACATCTGAGTGCACTTGTCCTCTAAGCGCATTTTGCGTTATTTTAAACTATGCGCTAGTTTAAACTAACGCAGCGCCGCATCATCCCTCTCTCGGGGGGTGATCGCTTCAGATGAAGCTTGTAAGGCCCTTCTGGCCATAAGCATGAATAAAGGGTGTTTTTTAGTCAGTAGGAGTCTGACATAACCTTACAGCCGGCTGTAGGGTATCCATGAGGATTTCTCACCCTCTCCCCCGCCTGGGAGGAAACAAAAAAAAAAAAAAGTCCTAGTCCTAGTCCTAGATAGAGACTTATTATTATAATACGATAAAATAAAATATTACTATGTTCCGTCCAATATATTGAAAGTCAACAACCTTTCCAATTTTATTGTGTGTCATGATGCGATCAGCCCACGTGTTTAACCTGACGCGAGTTTAACATTTTTTACCCATACAAAAAAAGTGTACAACGCCGCTAAAGAAGTTTTCACTTCAAAAATTGCTTTAAAAAATCTAGTTATTTAACAAATCAAATTAACCAATTTCACTAAGCATCTGTTCCTAATGATATCGTTAACAACATTGTAATTTTCTGAGTAATTCTGACGGACTTGTAGCGTTGCTCGGTGGGCGTATACCGCTCTCGGATTTCATCGGCCGCGATCTTTGATAACGCCACATTGAAACGAATAACCAGTATTTATACCAGAATAATATAATACTAAATAATCTTGTTGCCTAGCTTTTACAAATAAAAAATCTCTATGGACAAAGACGAGAAGCTCGATGGCGCAGGTGTTTAACGCGTTCTGCCTTCGATCGTGAAAGTTAAGCAACTTACGCAATTGACAGTTATTAGATGGGTGAACTTATTACCGTTAAGCCGTTAGTCCCCGCTGTATCTGTAGTCGTTAGCACCCACAAATTGGTACTAGTACCGGCACTCATACAGTTTATGATCTATGATCAGCAGTGCTATTCTGTAAAACCCCCACGCGTGGATCTTTACAGAATAGTGCGGCTGGAATGAGACTTATCACTACATTTTTTTTTTGCCTTCATACTTCTAATCACACACACACGCGTACATACACACAGAAATACACACCTGTACAAGCTACGGACACATGCTATGTCAAGATACCCTGTAAAAAGTATTTAAAATCCAAGATACTAGGCAGTTAAGTATTTAGATAAGAGATACCTTTAATCTTGTTGATCGCACTGTAAGTCTAGGGTGACCGGGATCTTGGAAGCGTTTAGTTCACGCTCACTAGTTTGCCACTAAGCGACGAGAACTATCAAAGATAATACTCGCTCGGCGATGCACGCTAGGCGGTAGGGCGCGCACTTTTTTTTTGCTGGGTACTGTCACCGCGAGTGAGTAATCGCTCGTCGTACTCGCATACGCGCTGACTGCCCTGTGATAAAGCTATCTGAAACTACAGACTCACATTCCGCTGATCGTCAATCGTTTCTATTTTCAAGCTTTATTCGTTCATTGTCAGCGGTGTTACACTAACAATAGCCTAAACTCATCACGGCTACTACAAACACCTTTGTAATATAGGTATTTCTGATAGCCCTCTGTGCAGAGCCTGCCTGGAGGCGGATGAGACGAGCGCCCATATCCTACTGGAGTGCAGGGGCGTTGCAAGACAAAGGACTTCTCTAATGGGAAGTCCGAAGACAATAGTAGAGGCCTGCAGCAGCATTCGGGGACTGCTGAGCTTTCTGGAGGAGCTGGGATGGCAGGACTGATGCCAATCCCCACGCAAAATAGGCACTAGGTGTCGAGTTGCGGAAACAGTCCGCCGTACTACTAAGACTAAGACTAGCCTGAACTCACACTCATTTATTCAGTCTAGGCTGTTACAAGCTCTTGTGAAAGTCAAACGTTACGCCATCGGTTCGTAAATCTACGGCGGGAGACCTGTACCGAGAGGAACCGGCAAGAAACTCAGCAAGGGCTATTTTTTTCTCCCTGTTTTGTTTCATACAGTGTCGTCAATTGAAAGATGACATCAAAAACTAAAAACATGTGTTATTGTCATATTTCATCACATTAATATTATTAATTAACAATAAGTTAAGTATAACCAACAATTTTCAACCAAATTAGCAAAGTAAAACGACTTAGTCTATTATATTAAGCCCAAGGTGCCTTATCATTTATAAAATCTTTATCTGTATAGTAACCTTTCTTAAGGAGACAAGTTTTTATACGCATTTTAAACTTATTAAAAAGTAAATTTATTAAGAAAGACGAAACGACGAAACTAAAGACGAAACCAATTCTCCTACTCGTAGAAAAAAAAATTGCGAAGTGTACAAGTAGACTATCAAAAGATAACGAAATAATAACTTGTTCCGGTCTAAGATATTTCGAGCGCCGGCAATGCGGATTAATTTCCCTTTCAAGCAAAGGTCACGTTCGGAAACCACAATATACTTAGCCGATGATGGCGAAAGCACACCAGGCCCTGTCGATGTTACTCCAAGGTGCTACAATGGGCCCGTTTATTCAGACACGCTGCATTATACCGCCCGTTGACAGACGAAATCACTATTATCACGAGACCTTGCTTAATAATGTGCCGGTTTAGTAAATAGTCGACAAAAAAGTTGCTTGAGTTTTCACTTTGATAAATAATTAAATGTACCTTACCTTAATACTTACTGTTGCGTCATACAAAAGCAATACCTAAGACAAGTCTCATTTGACATCATTCGCCCAAGAAACAGAGATCGCGGTTATATGTGCTTAATCGTAATGCAAAAATTTTGCCGCGCTCTATTTTTTTACAGATGTTAGGATAGGTCATAGGAAGCTTAAGTTTGAAAATCTGGGAATGTTATAATAGGGTGGTCATAACTGGCCGCCATATTGGAAAACGCGTGTATAGCTATATCTCCGAAGTTATCGACTTTACGGAAAAAATGTAGAGTGCCTTTTTGTTTATTACTAAATTCCATTCAACTTTGCTGTCTAAAACTTTTTATTGTAACTCTTACTGTGTTTTAATTATTCTTGTTTATTTGAACATGTTTGTAGTTTTTCCTTTATTATAAAACCTTAAAATGCCATCAATTGATAAAAAGCGTCTTATAAAAGTTATTCGCATTTAAATTCCCTACACCTTTTTTTTATTTAATAAATATTTTTAAAGTTAGGAGTCGTTCATGTGTCGCAAAAACGGGCATTGAATTGAAGTTACGGAAGTATACGAAAAATTCACTTACTTGCATCCAAATTGAAGCTACCCATTGATTCAATTCAATTCAATGCCCGTTTTTGCGAAACATCACCGCCTCATAACTTTAAAAATATTTATTAAATAATAAAATGTTGTAGGGAATATAATGGCGAATATTTTTTTAAGACGTTTTTCTATCAATTAATGGCATTTAAGGTTTTATAAAGAAAAAAGTAAAAACGCGTTTAAATAAACAACAACAATTGAAAAACGGTAAGAGTTACAATAAAATGTTTTAGACAAAAAATAGTAATGAAATTTTGTAATAAACAAAAAAGCACTCGACAATTTTTCCTTAAAGTCAATAATTCCGGAGATATAGCGATAAACGCGTTTTCCAATATGACGACCAATTGTGACCACCCTACATTCCCCGATTTTTAAACTTAAGCTTCCTATGACCTACACTAACTATGGTGCGGCAATTTGTTGTTTGGTTTTACTGTATTGCTTGGGCTACATGGACATACAACATATTCGACGTCATGGACGTACAAAAGTATAGTAGGAGTCTGTGCGGAAAGAGAATGGGATTTAGATTGGAGGGCGCTTTAGTGCTTTTCTACCGTATTTGTAAGGTTTTACCCCTTTTAGACATGATTAAATACAAAAAACCGCAACAAACAAATCCGTATCAATACAAAACTTTGACGTTTTACAGATTACTGGGTTTGATTGCCAAATAAAAATCTTCATGTTAGTTCCGTTTTTCTTCCTTTCAGTTTGTATTAGCACTTATTTTTTAAATACTGTCAGTTTAGGGTTTTCTATTAAATAGTATAAAGTTCAGTTTGTAATCTTTTAATATGTTAGCGTGTTATTACAATGTTACTATTGTTAGGTCGATATTTTTTTTTTATAGCTAGGTAGGCAAATGACTCTACCCCACCTAATGTTAAGTGGTTATAAAGTCCAAACGCGAAGATAGCTGGTACAGCAGTTGTAAACTGCTACACCAACCATCCTCACCTTGCCGGCCTGCAAAAATGCTTCTACACACCTCTCTTAAAGGACCCCAGATTATAGGAAGGAGGAAACACGTACACGGATAAAGAATTCCACTTACGAATAGTACGACAAAGAAATGAGTCACCAAATTTCTTTGTTCGTGTAGGAATAGTGGCCACAGTAAGTCGGTGACAACGTAGGCCAGCGCGCGTGGTCCTCTGAAGAAAAGGTGATGGAGAGATAAGCGAGAATAGCTCCTCAGAACACTCGCCGTGGTCTAGTCGGTAGAATGCGCTTAATAATGCGAAAAATGTGATAAGATACCTACCTACGCAATGTGCACAACCGACTACGCGCACTGGCTCCGGCTCATGCATTTCGCTGTTTTTGCCGGCTCGTTTCGATATGGTTTTTTTTTACGGAAGGCATGCACACACACACACACACACGCTACACCAAACACACACGTACACATAAATTAATTTGAATCTTTGTTGGTTTAATTTCTTTTATATTATTGTTAATTTGTAATTTCTACCCTACGTAATCATTTTAATTTTTAAATTGAATACAAAGTGAGTTTCTGTAATTGGCTAAAGTACCGTTTAAAATTTTATATTAGATTATATTGTGTAAAACGCTGTTGAAACTTGTTGATGATAAATAAATAAAAATAAAATAAAATAATGATGCCACATCACGGCGTAATTGTAGAGATATTTTAGATTTATTATTAAAAGAAAACAGCACAATACATACCGAGTGGCCCATAGCCATAGAGCGCCCAATACCCGAGTGCTTGCGCTTGCGCAAGTTCCGTCCCAGAAACCGTCATTTCCTTATTAGTTTTGTGTAGCCGTCTCCTCTGATTGTGCCGTACTTTCCAACGCACGTGTCAATAAACTTTTATTGTTAAAGGAACTCAAAAAAATTCTGACCCTCCTAAATATTTCTTAAAGTAATTATTACATTACCTACCTTCGAAAGACACTTAAAAAATAAAATAAAATAAAAATTATTTATTTCGGACAACAGCAGCCCATATCAATGATACAAATGCAAACAATAAATTAACATTAAATTAATTTACAAAAAAAAACATCATCAATAATAAATAAATAAACATAACAAGTCGATATTTTCACATTAATAATATTTAAATAAAGAAAAGAAATAAGTAAGTATAATATATTAAGCGTATTTATCAAAATAATTAAGTACGAAAATCGACCACACTTATAGAGAGCCTATTAAGCCCTCACTGCTGGGGCACAGGCCTTCCATATGGATGAGATGTGGAAACTGAGCCGTGACCCACCACGCGGGTCCAGTGCGGATTGGTGGGTACTAACGACTGCAGATGCAGCCGGGACCAACGGCTTAACGTGCCTTCAGAAGCGCGGAGGAGTTTGAGATAGTAACCATTGCGCAAGTAGCTAATATTATAAATGTGAAAGTTTCTATTTTTGTCTGTTTGTCTGTTACTCAATCAATAAAAAACTACTACGCATATAGTTTAACATATTTTTCCCCTCAGAAAGTATCAGGTTCCTATGGAATTCTCAAAAAACTAAAGATAACACCGATGAAATCACTGGCGGCCGCTAGTTCTACAATAATGTCTTTGTACTAAGATTTCTCTCTACTGTTAAGTAGTTAAGTGTCTTGCCCCTCTTGGGAGACCCACTAAATCGACATGTCAATGACGTTAATGTTAAATGTTAATGACGTCATTTGTGCTGGTCTAATTCATCTGACACACAACATACAAACATGTAGGTAGGTGCCTTCTTAAAGACCTACTCATTAACTTCACAATTTCTTATAACGCTATGCCTTTGATTGCTTAGACTTTGTATTATCTCTCGTCTAGCCTTCTCTGTATGAATTTCATCATCATCATCATCACAACCTAGTAATGTCCTCACTGCTGGGGCACAGGCCTATGTGGCCACAATTCCAACGCGTACAAAGAAATTTGGTGACTCATTTCTTTGTCGCACTATCCGTAAATGGAATGCTCTACCCGCTCACGTGTTCCCTCATTCTTACAATCTGGGATCCTTGAAAGGGCTTGAAGAAGCAACATGCAGGCCGGCAGGGTGAGGATGGCTGGTGTGGCAGGTAGAACTGCTGTACCAGCTTTCTCCACGTCTGGACTTCACCGTCACTTAACATCAGGTGGGGTGGAGTAATTAGGCGGACCTATCTATAAAAAAAATGGATGGAATATTGAGATTGAGCCGGGACCCATCACGCGGGCCTATTGCGGATTGGTGGGTACTAGCAACTGGAAGTGCAGCCAATATCAACGGCTTAAGTTGCCTTCCGAAGCACGGAGGAGCCCGAGAAAATAAATTTTTGGTCACCCATCCAATGACCGACCAATGCGAAAGTAGCTTAACTTCCACGATCGTAGGCCGAACGCGCTAACCACCCGCGCCATCGAATGAATTAAGTTATTTTATATTTTTCCTAAACATCTTAGGGCCGCATTTAATCTAAATAAATTAAATTAATGTTATTATAAAATAATAACAAAGTGTCTAAATTTGTCGTCGTTGTCGTAGTCGTTGATGTGATTCACTGCGATAGCAAAAATATATGAACAACACGACACTTTTATAAGCATTTAATTCAATTGACATCTTTGTTTCTTAGGTTTTCACGCACATCACTCATTAAATAAAACAAGTTTAAACAGGTTAAATGCACTGATTTACATCCGGTTTCTGAAACGCATGTCAAATATGGAATTAGTTGACAGACTGTCATAATTAACTATTTGTTGAGCAACTGTGGGTTTCTGAAAAGATATTTACCGAAAAATTAGCGAATCTACTGTTAAGGCAGGATTTATTTATTAGTCTGGCCACCCTAGCTAAAACCAGTCACTTTCATTCGATCATTCATGTTTTGTTTCTGTCTAACGCAGAGCTTTGTCTCTATCTTTTGACAACTTATAAGTGACTTTTATTTAGAAGTCAGAAAAATAAAAGCGATTGTGTGTGTGTACCGAAAACATTGAAATTTATTTTCATTTGTAAAGTTTTTACATAATATGTCACGAAAAAACTATACGGAGCGAGAAAAGAGGGAGCTTTTAACAATAGTGGATAAGTAAGTACCTAATAGGTACAAATCAGTTGTTCAAATCAAGCTTTCTAATCTATACAAAGAAACCGATCTGCTTTTGGCATTTAAAATTTTTAAATATATTGATAATATATATTTCAATGTAGGTACAAAGCAATAATAGAAAATAAGTCTACCAATATACGGTGGAAAAAAAACGTGACTTGGAAAAAAATTGAAGAATTTAGAAATAAAAATTAAAGAATTGGAATTTACTTCTAAAGCAAATAAAAAGTAAAATAATTATAGTGTAAATCTGATATAAACTACAATATAAAGATGTTTGTTTGTTTGTTTGAACGCGTTAACATCAGGAACTGCTGAACTGAATTGAAATATTCTTTTTACGTTGGGTTAGCCATAATTCTAGAAAGGCTTTAGTGTACAATAATTGTTCGTTTTAAGTTCCAGGTGTGTCAGTTTTCCCATTAGTTGATGGAAAACAGATTTTGAAATCCTGTAGCGATCCTTAAATTCTTCATCATTGTAATGAATTACAGGATTTATTCGTTTCCGGAACTGGCGAGTTGGTGCCAGATCTTCCTCGTCACTAGATAGGGATATATCGTCAACAGATAAATCTGACAACATTTTTTACTACCACTACAACAATCCTCTGACCAAAATATCAGTAAAATTTCTTTTGACAGTTTGTTAATTGATCAATTTTCACCAATTACTTATTAAAACACAACAAAACGTTAACATGCAGTTAACATACAAAAAAGCTTTCCGGAAACCAAAAACTACCGCAATCGGCCATTAATTCGAGATTTGACATTTGCAACAACAAATCATTGACAAACTGTCACTTGGCTCGTTGAGAAACCCAAAGTGCATTTAAATAGAGATTAACAACTTGTTACGTAATTTTTTCGATGACATGCGTTTCAGAAACCGGGTGTTAATTTATTAATTGATGATTCGTATCCTTCGCAGGAATGCGTCGTCGGAATAATGATATTTTTTTATTTACTTATTTTATTTAATTGACATCCCTGAGAACGGTTATGTCTACAAACCTTTGCTACCTACTATGGAAAAACCCATAAAATGAGAAATAGGATTGGACTGGCCATCAAGCATTATAAATAGCCGTATACAGGGTGTAAAAAAATCCTTTGACGAAGTCGAAGGCCACGTATTTTCTACATCATGACGATCATTTTTTTCTTCTGGGCTATACCTGATAAATTTATGGTTATGGAGATATTGAAGGTCAAAGTCACAATTTTTTTTTCAAGATTTTTACACATACTTTATTTAGAAACTTTTTTATCGACGCACTTACATACACACAGGCACATTCTTTGCGCAGCACTGTGTACTGAAAAAAAAAGTTTTTTTTTTACTAAAAAATACAAATGTTTCCCACGTATAATATTTAGTAATATTACTTGGGTGTACAAAATGCATAATTTTACTCTTTGTCATAGGTTTTTTACACCCTGTATTTATGGTTAATAATTTGACGTAAAAGAAGACTTTGCCCTGACTTTGATGACAAACACAATACACTCAAGTTGATGTTGATGACCTACGATTGACTGACCCCTTTCAGCACTCATTATACTACTCAAAACTACCCAACAAGTTTCACTAAGCTACGGGCTACAATCATATGTCGAAGCTTGAACTTACAAAGACATAATTTGGGTCAGCAGGGACTGAAATTACTGCTTATCTGATGGACCTGCCCTAAAGAATACTTGCGTTAATAAATTAGATTGTTATAGAAGCGAAACTTTTTAGATTTACTACGAAGGCGAGCTAGAAATTTAAAGAATACAGGCTAAGGCTTTTGTATTACTACTCATCTATACATAGTATAATAAAATGGTAGGAAAGTCAAAACATTGAATATTTTTTGAAGTTATACTTCTTTAGGCGCGTTATGAAAAAATGATGAGAGTGAAATTTTAAGATGCGCGCGCATCACTGTAACACAAAAAATTAACAGCTGTTACTTTTGTGTTTACCGCACATTTAGAAAATCTACCAACAAAATAGAAATAGAATCTCTAAAATAGAAATAGAATCTCTATTTTATGGGTGCTAACGACTGCATTGTGAAGGCCTATCAAAAGTATTATTAATTAATTTATCGTAATTAATTATTTGCATGCAATTAAAAACTAATTTTAAACGAAACCAAAGAAGGATAACTTCTCACGCGCCTACATAAGTACACGCACCCATTTTTTTAAAAAGAATACTTGGGGTGTGATCTACAATCGATACCATCAATCGATTAATAAAATTAGTTTGTCAATAATGGGACTGGTACGTGATTCTCTGAACTTACGACCATATTTGGTAGTGTTCTCCCCTTTTAAATAATTGTAGAGCATGATACACTGTTGTGGTTTTGGATTCAGAGGATTATTCTGTGATTGGGCAAATATTTGTGTTGTGTAGTAAATTCCGTATGTAAAAAATGTAAAAAAAACTGTTTACTGTTTAACGCATGATAAGGACATCTTTAATTACAGTTATATTATATCGTAATACTTAAGCATATGTGTAAGTCTGTATGTATTAATATAGCTGTATTGATGGTCCATAAATAAATAAATAGATACCGAAGCCACACAAAATATAGTTTTTAGAACTTTTGTCTGTTTGTCTGTATGTATGTCCGGGATAAACTCGAAAAGTACTGCATGGATTTACTTCAAATTTGGCACAAATATTATTTAGAAGTCGGATCAACATAAAGGTTACATAATATCACGCTATCACCTACGGGGAACGCAGTGAATCTTTATTTCTAACTAACTACACGCGTACGAAGTCGCGGGCGACCGCTTAGTTATTAATAAAAACAAATAGGCAATATCTTAATCATTTTTTCAAATGTCCTCATTCATTATTACCTCGTTAAAAAAGAGCTCTCAATTCCGACGATATGTTTTTTTTTTATGTATAAATAAATAATAAATAAATAAATAAATATTTCCAACACTCACACCAATTAGCCTAGCCCCAAAGTAAGCACTGTAAGGCTTGTGTTATAGGATACTAGGGTAACGGATAGAATACATATACTGTACATATATAAGTATATTTAAATAGAAATACATATTAAACATCCATGACTGGAGTACAAATGCTCGTATTCATCACACAAACATCTGCCCCCACCGGGATTCGAACCCGGGACCTCTCGAGTCGGCGACACCATGGAACCCGGCGTACAAACCACTCGGCCACGAAGGTCGTCAAATGTAATGTATGTACGCAGATTACTTTGATTCGATTGACGTGATTATTTTTTGACCGATGCGTCATAGTTTGACGACCTCCATGGTCGAGTGGTTTGTACGCCGGGTTCCATGGTGTCGCCGACTCGAGAGGTCCCGGGTTCGAATCCCGGTTGGGGCAGATATTTGTGTGATGAATACGAGCATTTGTACTCCAGTCATGGATGTTTAATATGTATTTCTATTTAAATATACTTATATATGTACAGTATATGTATTCTATCCGTTACCCTAGTATCCCATAACACAAGCCTTACAGTGCTTACTTTGGGGCTAGGCTAATTGGTGTGAGTTATGGAAATATTTATTTATTATTTATTTATTTATAGTTGTCATTTGGTGCCATAACAATTTAATTTAATTTGGTTCAACAGTTTTTATTTTATGTGCCTATTTGTATCTTGAACGACGTAATTTTCACGATACTTTGTTACGATTAAGGAAACTTGATATGAAATATCATAATCGCAGAGAAGACGGCGCGTTCGAGAAGAAATGCTTTACACACAACCCCGTGCATCTCGCCGAGAGTTTGCAGTCGCGGTCCAGCGGGCACTTTACGCTTTCACCAACCATTCCTCTCCGGCCGCCACGCGACGCGAAGAGTGCACACGAACCGATGTTTGTGTGTCGTTAGTTATTTTTTTCTTAGATTTAGAAGATCAACTGATCGGCGGCGTGGAGATCCTTGGGGAAGGCCTATAGGGTTTCTTACCTTTATGCAGCACAACGAGCTGACAGTCCACCTAACGGTAAGTGTTCACTGGCTCATGGATTCTTGCAGCACCAAAGATAGATCTCTAGACTCATGCGTTCCCTACGCTGCAGGAATAGGTTTACCCGCCATTTGAAGACCTTCATATCATAGCTAAGAAGAAAAACCGCTGAGGGAAGTTCCTTCCAGATCTTTCTGGTAGTTACGCATGATAAAGGAACGCAATGAGCGTCCTTTTTTATTACGCAGGCAAAACCTCTATTTTTTTTCGATGACGGGGAGAAAAACTCATTATATCCACGACAATGACCAACGCCGCATTAGTTTGCTGTCAACAAACTCTCACGACGCAGGTAATTGCGTGGTGCATTCGGCAAAGCCTATCGCAAGTCTTACTGGTTAGAAACTGATAATCAGACCCGTCTTTCCCAGTGGGCACTTTGGGCAAGTGTCCAGAGCCCCGCGATCGATAGTGGCCCACCTCAGATCACAAATACAAAGTCCCTAGTTCCTGTTAGATCACTAAACGGGGGTAATAGGGGCCCCATTATCGTAATATGCCCAAGGCCTCCAATAGGTCAAAGATGGCACTGCTGATAAGCCATTAAGCAATCCGCGCGGCTAATGAGCGCTTACGGCATACTGTCCGCTAAAAAATCCTGCGAATACCCTCTACGCTGCTAAGTGCGGAACCGCGACGTCTCCGTTGAGAGACCACCGCGTCTCCGCACCCACGCAATGAGCGTCTTACGGCTGATATGATAACTTTGAATTTAGTTCATGGAACATTTACCTTTCTCCCTTACGTCAACCCTCAGCAATCATGTTCTGAAACAAAAACAAAAGACAATTGTTACTATTGATTGTAAAATTGGAGAATATGTCTTATCCTTTAAACGAAAACGGACTCGTCTGCTTGTATTCGAATTAGCTTAGATTCAAAGAAGCTTTGCTTCTTGCCAAATTCACTACGCATTGTTTCTGAATAACCTTTTGGATTGCAAATTGTGGCATCTAATAAGAAATGACGCTATGATAGCTCCCTACCTTTCATAGCGTCATTTCTTATTAGATGCGGATTCAGAAAGCCCTGGAACTCTTTCCAGGGCTTTCCGCTGGGTAGGGGATTGGGTTCAGGCCGGCAAGGAGACGATGGCTGGAGCGGCACACCTTATGTGGCAGCTGAATCCCACTTACACTTAACATCAGCTGAGATGGGGTAATGGGGGAATCTCTAAATTGTCCGGTTTTTTTAAATTACATATTTTGAATATAAATAAAAAATGTACATATTGTTTTAAATACCATACCATTGTTACTGAGTAGTAGTACCATTTTGTGACTAAAAAGTCCGGACTTTTTTTGCAATGTCAGGATTATTGAAATTCGTAAATGGTAATCCTAGTGCGCTTCGTACAAAAAAATTATACGCCGCTATTTATCTATCTTTAATTTACTTATTTATCTCATGCAGCCTCATTCAGAGACGAAAATTAACTTCAATGTTTGTTTAAAGTTGTTACTGTCACTTTTTTGTCATAAAGATAAAAAACGCATGATTTATCCAGCGCTAAATCTAATTAACATTTTAAAGCGAAGCTGATAGTGTTATTGGCATATTTAATCTGGTAAAACCCGCATTTGTAACCAGGTTTTACATTAATGATAATGTTCGTGATATACTCAACTTTTGCATTAAACCACAAATCATTGGTAATTTTTACGTCATACGTGAAGTAAGCAAATACATCAATTTACTGTAGTCATCATGTTTGTGTAACGCAACAGAAAAGTTTGCGGTCATCAAGAGTAGCAGATTAATGTATATGTATATTATTAGAAAAATCTCTTTCCGCGTCTGTCTGTTTATCTTACTAGTATTATAAATGTAATAATTAATCAGGTTGTTATTATTTAATCGTAATTAACGCACACTAATCAGGAATGTTACTTTCTTCGTGAGGCGATTACGTTACGATTCCGATTGGTGTGCGTTGCAGTAGGGGGTTTCTTACAAAGAACAATGAACAGCTCGAGTTGTTAAGGCGCTGTCCGACGACTTGTGTTGTCGCGGGCGAGGATGCGCCGTGCATCTGGATCTCATGTGGAAATGGGCGTTCCCCAGGGTTCAATTTTGGGTCCCTTCCTGTTTCTCGTATATATAAATGATTTGCCATTTTTTGTGGTAAAAATGTGTGAGATAGTATTATTTGCTGTTGACACATCTTTATTATTTAACTTTGACAACAGAAAAGAAAAAAAGTAAAAACTCAAAAAGTTGTATATAGGTACATATTTATAGATAGTTGAGATAGCTTTCTATTCATGTCTCCGTTATTAAGGAGAATATGGAAGAAAGTGTAATGTGCCGTTTTTACTTTTTCACGTTAAGCGTCAATAAATAAATCTGGCAGGTATTACCCGATTATCCCGGCCAACGAATAAGGATGCATTTAGTGATGGCATAATGAATCTGTACTTATTGAGTCGATCCTTTGTGAACTGGACAGTTATTTACTTTCTGATAATATTTATGGTTTGTGTACATGACACAAACAATCAACATTGTTCAAATCTTACAAGGTAGTGTTTTTATGAGGAACTCGATGGCGCAAGTGGTTAGCGCGTTCGGCTGCGATAGTTGAAGTTAAGCAAATTTCGCAGTGGTCGGTTATTGGATGGGTGACAAAAATTTACTATCTCGAGCTCCTCCATGTTTCGGAAGGCACTTTAAGCCGTTGGTCTCGGCTGCATCTGCAGTCGTTAGCACCTACCAATCCGCACTGGGCCCACGTGGTGGGTCATGGTACAAACTCGTTATTCAATCCATATGGAAGGCCTTTAATAGGCTGATGATGATGATAATTTTGACCCTTTAAACCCAAGGAACAACCTTTGAAATTATCGCTCAACCTTAAAAGGTTCAAATATCACATACAGAGCGCGATAACCATGCCGTAATCAACTTAATTGTTTAATTAATCTTAAGGTTTACTTGTATTATTAAGTGGATCCTTAAACTTCATAAACTACTGTCATAGCCGCCATTTTATTCATCCATTAACGTAATCAAACAAGTTATTGAAATAAATACTGCCTTTGCGTTATTTGATGACAATATAATATCAATTTCCTGTCATAATCATAAAGGAAGATTTTTGATAATGATAAGTACATTTTACTCCTATTAAAAGAGTTATTCGTATGACTTGCGTTTGTGTATCGCGTGATGTATACCGTATGTCAACATTTAAAGCGATTGCCTATCGTTCACCCCGAAAGACTAGCTTAAAATGACCCCTCATAATTATAACACGATAGGCCGATAAAGATCACAGCAAAACGGTCGGGAAAAAGCTTTTCATTTCAACCTTAACGCTACGTTTAATTTTGTATCTAATGGTCTAGGTAGTAAGTATCGAAATGAAACACAAATGTAGTGACAGTTCCGGCCATCGGGGTGAATGACCTGTGTTTAATTAGACAACTAGGTCGATGGCTGTGTAATAATTGATAAAATTTACATTCATGAAAAATGTATGTCCATGGTATGCAATTATCGGTCACAGCCACACAATAAATTCTAAAAGAAAAACTCGCATCGAATGCTATAAATAACAGTTTCATAATTCAATTCGGTGTGTAATCAGAGACGTCAATATGTTTAAACTAGTGGCCCGCCCTCGCTTCGCTTCGGTGTAGAGCTGAAGTGTAGACTACAGTTTTTGTTCTCAGGCTTGTATTATACACAGTGACATTCATCTATGATTCTTCTTATACCTGCATGCAAAGTATCAGCCCGATCGGTTTAAAATTGACAAAGTTTCATACAAACTTTCATTCCCTATTGTATCCCCTTGGGGGTAGAATTGATCAAAATCCTTTCTTAGCGGATGCCTACGTTATAACATCTACCTGCATGCCAAATTTCAGCCCGATCCGTCCAGTGGTTTGGGCTGTGCGTTGATAGATCACTATGTCAATCAGTCAGTCACCTTTGAGTTTTATATATAAAGATAGAAGATATTTAAACTTGAGCGGTTGAGCGTGTCCGTACTCATATACATTTGAAGCGAGTAAAAAATGTAAATTAACACGCCCCATCCTACCTACCTCCTAAACAATCATCATCATCAGCCTATTAATGTCCCCACTGCCGAGGCACAAGCCTTCCCTATGAATGGAATAGGGATATTGGGCCATGGCCCATGACCCACCACGCGGGCCCAGTGCGGATTGGCGGGTGCTAACGACTGCAGATGCTGCCGGGACCAACGGCTCAACGTGCCTTCCGAAGCACGGAGGAACTCGAGATAGAAGATTTTTAGTCACCCATCGAATGACCGTCCACTGCGAAAGTTGCTTTTCAACGATCGCAGAAGATATAAGATATCGTATTAGTAATTAATTTTAACTACACACATCAAAAGTGTCTAGGGATCAAGCATTTTTATGCGGATTTCTTGAGATTGAGATGTGGCTTTGTAATAAATTTATGATTTTATAAATTTATATGGATCCTTTTTGGTGCATTTCATAATTTGAATCAGGAACTGTGAATCAAATTCGAGTAAAAGATGAAAATCAGCTGTCAATATTTTCCCTATAAAAACATACAACGCATTGAAGACATTATTAGTGCTACTGTTTCCCTACTACTGATTAAAACCAACGTTATTATGGAGCGGCGACGTCATTTAAGCAGGGAAGAAATGCTCAGAGCCGTGGGAATGATAGAAGCTGGTTCCCGGCAACGTACTGTGGCTTTAGCTCTGAATACAAGTCAGAGTGTTATCAGTCGACTTTGGACACGATACCGAAGCACTGGTACCGTGGCTGAGCGCCATGGAGGACGGTATCGCTGCACCACACGGAGACAAGACCGATACATTCAAATCTTAACTCGAAGAGCTCCAACAATAACCGCCATGATGTTAGCCGTGAGGCTTCATCACTCTTCAGGGAACTTAATTAGCGACCAAACAGTCAGAAACCGCTTGCATGAAGTGAACCTTCATTCCCGAAGACCGCTACGGGTACCACCTATAGCAATGCACAATCGTAGGATTCGATATCAATGTGCTCTTGAACACAGAAATAGGGCAGAAGAACAATGGCGTTTCGTGTGCTTTTCTGATGAGTCTCGTTTTGGTATGAGACCGGATACAAGACGTATACGACACTGGAGAACCCCTGGACGCCAACAGCGATTAAAATCCTGCCAGGAAGTCCATCCTTATAGTGGTGGAACCATCATGGTATGGGCGGGTATTTGGATCGGCGGAAGAACTGAGTTGATTTGAATCAGAGGCAACCTCAACGCTCAAATTTATGCTGAGACGATTGTATCAGACGTCATCGTTCCTCTACAAGTGCAAATCGGTCCCTTATTTCAGTTAATGCATGATAATGCACGACCGCACACCGCAAGAGTTGTAAGACAGACTCTCGCCGCAGCTAACATCAATGTCCTGCCCTGGCCTGCTCAGTCGCCAGACTTGAACCCGATTGAGCATGCATGGGATATGCTACAGAGAAGAGCTCTGCCGAATATGGAGGGTATCCAGTCGCAAGAAGACCTTTTTTTGTTGTTGCAACGAACATGGGCGGCCATTCCACAGCGTGATTTGGATGAACTCATTTTGAGTATGCCAAACCGATGTTCTTGTGTTGTTAGTGTTCGCGGTAGAAATACGGATTATTAATTGTTTAAGTTACCCAATAAAATTTTAGAAAAAACTGTTATTTCAGTCTTTTTTTCGAACTTTTGTGTTAGTGGTTCAAATGTCAAAAATCCCTTTATTAGGAAAATGGCAAATTTCTTTATTAATGCAAAGGTGACTTGGTTTATCGTTACTGTGACAAACGAAAACACTTTATTTGATGAATCCTTAAAGAAAATTTTAATTAATATCAATCAGGAGAAAAGTTATTGCAAAAATATATGTTGATCCCTAGACACTTTTGATGTGTGTACATAGTTTATCGAATCTACTTCAGACATTTAGGTTGTTAAAGTTGTGTCAGTTGTTGTTGTTTGCTGTTGTGTGTCATTGTGTCTTTTCTTTCCGTAAACTAGATGCGGTAGAACGATCAGTACAAAAAAATTTATATTTTGCAAATATTATACCTTAACTTATAATAAGAAAGATTAATCTACTTGCAACTTGTATTGGCAAATGTGTAAGCCATTTCTAAAATAATAAATTAGGCGCTTGAAAATTATGATTTTTTGCAAGCTCGAGCTCCTATGAACAATATTATATTTTATTAGAAGACATAACGTATCTTGCCTGTTCAATCTTTCATCGTCAGTAAATACACGGGTAATCTTAGGTTGTTAAACAATAAAACATGCGATGTAGCGTACAGATTTTAAGTAATAAAAGTAATCAGTTTAATTGGTACTTTAAAATAATGGGGTGTAAAATCTTAAATTCAAGATATATTTCAGGTAGAAGCAAAGTTTGTAAAGAATAGGGATATCAAAAAGTATTGGACACGTATTTTTTCTTTTTTCACATAATATAAGCATTGCAGAGATATATTGATTTGAAAAGTCGCATGACGTTACATTGGAGTACACTTATAAGGGAAAATTCACTCAAAAGTGACGTCACCAGCCCCTACTCCCAAACTTTGACGCGCTATAACTTTGTCATTTTTTGGTTGATTGCCCAAAGAAAAAATTCGTGTCCATTATTTTTTGATCCCCCATCCCATTTTTTGTACCCCATCATCACCCCTATTCAAGATATATTTCACGTAGAAGCAAAGTTTGTAAAGAATTCAATAACTAACACAATATTTAATACCTACTCTCAAGGTGGACCAGCCCAGTAGCAATTTTTCATACAAAAACTTCTACGCAAGTTTATTTGTATATGTGGTTTTGCTCAAGTTGCCCGCTGCCTATACTAACTGTGACCTACGAATAAAATTACACCCATTATGAGCGGACGCGAGCTGAGAGTCAATAGAGAAATAGGTATTAGAAAAATCTATTAATCAAATCAAAATCATTTATTCAGTTTAGGCTGTTACAAGCACTCATGAATGTCTAAAAGCTACGCCATCGGTTCCTAAATCTACGGCGGGAGACCTTGTACTGAGAAGAACCGACAAGAAACTCGGCAAGGGCTGTTTTTTTCTCCCTGTTTTTTGGATTTAAGAAAAATGACTTCAGTGATGATTCATGAAGCCACCACCTTTCATTACATAATGATTAAATATACATTAATTGTTTACCTGCATTTTGATTGCTGTGTCATACAGTATAAATACAAATAGTGTTATTTATATAAAGTGTGACTAAATATTAACTTCAATATTAAGGAACTTACGGTACACTCATCTCCGCTGGTGGCACCCGTTCACGAGCATGACGCATGAACCAGCCATCACTTCACTCAACCATATTTTAGGGAACGTAACGACCCGCCTTACACGACACCGCCGAAAAGACTATTAAGAGATCATGACTACCCATAACTACCCATACTAACTACAACATATTTACCTAAATTAAGGTCATTTACCTGTAGGACACCGCAAACAATTACAAAAATAAAGCAATGGAGAAATCACGACCACGCCGTTTTGTCAATCAAATATTGCTGTCACGCATTGGCAAATACCGTGCGAAAGGGACAACAGCAGTTAACACTGAAAATCTTATATATAAAATTCTCGTGTCACAATGTTAGTTACCATATTCCTACGAAACGGCCTGACCGATTTTTATGAAATTTTATATGCATATTCCGTGGGTCTGAGAATCGGCTACTATCTATTTTTCATATCCTTAAGTGATAATGGTGGTCCACCTGTAACGTAGTGTTCTGAAACCTGCTTTTGCGCCTTCGCGCCAAAATTAAAACTATTGGGTATTGTAACGTAGTGTTCTCATATGTGTTAGGAGGAATGTTATTTTGGACAATATTTCTTTTTTTATAATGTGGTATTAAAAAATACATACAACCCTAAATTTTCTCTTCTACCACCTGCCCCTATTTTTAAGGCGGTACGAAGTTTGCTGGGTCAGCTAGTTGCTTATAAAAATTGCAAAATTCGAGGTTTGGCTCTCGACGATTACCTCCTCTAAAATTGGATATATACAAAATAAATTTAAAAAAAATAATAATTAGTACTTATACTATGCCTCTATGATTTGGTTTTTTTTGTGTAAATGCTTATAAATCTCTACACTAGACGTCTTTAGTGGTGTGAAAATTTGTTAATTTTTGGCCTTTTTTCGAGATCTTCTAGTTTCTTTGAAACACAGGATTTGGATGTGAGCATAGAATGAGTAAAATTATATTTTATGAATGAAAAGTCAGTACTTTAGTGATAAAAATGAAACAGGAATCAGTCGAGAACGTTTGTATGGAAAAACATTGCCCGCCTACCCTCATAAATAAATAAAATAAAACGGAAAAAAAAAATACAAAGTTACCCCGGTCCGACTTGCAGATCCCTAGTCCGTTCTATCGTACGGATAACACCATTTCATTTTATTTTTTACTAGAACAATGGAAATGAAAATTTCAACTGTCAACCTTCATGAGATGTAAGCAAGCTGGTGACAGACGAACAGCGAGGGCTTAGTAATAGTAATACGACTTTTGTCGGTTTTGTACCCACAGTCTGTAACAATAACTTCATACAGTGCAACCTTAAAATAACGTACCTCAGTATCACGACTTCCTCGATTTAACAAATTCTTCTTAATCCCCTTGAATTGTTCATAAGTGTAAATGTAAAATATACCTTTATATTGGGAGCATTTTTCGCGAATAACCTCTTTATAACGAATTTTGCATTATCAAAAAAGCTGTAAATATGTCTAATTAACGAATTTTGTCAATCCAAAACCTTTATATAACGTTCCCAACAGTATATAACCCTTAATTCCATTAAATGTGATTCATGTAACACAAATAACAATTTTTTCACCTTTTTATAACAAATTTTATACCATCCTAACCTCAATACAACAAAACCTAGTTTGACGAACAAATATTTCCTTGTTCCCTTCCGATATGTTATATCGAGGTTGCACTGTAATTGGAGCTTATCTGCACCACAGGACCTATTCAATCTCCTCTTAAAAACA
Source organism: Chilo suppressalis (assembly GCA_902850365.2). Lineage (NCBI taxonomy): Eukaryota > Metazoa > Arthropoda > Insecta > Lepidoptera > Crambidae > Chilo > Chilo suppressalis. The sequence goes on from OU963907.1 coordinate 3,286,120, forward strand.
AGGTATCTTTTTAATTGGACCTTACCTACATGACAGAAGCGAGCTCCTATCAAGAACATATTATTTAGGTATGGGATCCCAAAAAAAACCGTTAGATATAGAGTTTTGTTACATTGTTATTTTATTATATTAAGTTTTCATTTAAACTGCAAACTCTTTAAACGCAAAAGTACCAGGGCACCATAAAAAGCAAAGTTGGTTTCATAATATTTCTAGTCGCAAACGGTGGGCGATTGCAACACCTAAAAGCAATTAGGCTAAACCGTCGTTTGCAAGGGTCAACCTTATTGTGTTACATTTACAGTTCAAATTTGTCGTACTTCGAGCTAAGATATACGTTGAACTAAATGAACTTTAGGAAATGGAACTGGTTGTGCTGCGACCCGATTTGCGTCAACAAGACGCGAGTCGCGCGCGTATAGTTATTTCGTAGTGCATTCGATGCGCACGATGTTGTTAAGGTTTATTCATGGCTGTCTTGTCGAATAGGGTATTTGACAGTTTTAAAAGTAAAGTGCTAATTGTAAGCATCTGTATTTAGAATGAATATTGGCAGGAGTATTTACTATTTTTACAGAAAAAATATTCATAATTTTAACTAAAAACCCACGATAAAGATAATAGTTTTTCATCCCACCACCTCGGAAAGTGTAATTTTGCGCTTCGAAATCTGGCTGGAAAATTCTATTTTATTCGCTTGAGCGGCAAAGTAGATTTGAATTTAGAACATCACATATAATGAGTACTCAATATAAATTAAATGTAAATCTCAATGTAAATTCAAAACGTCATTAAACCTATTTAATGTAACCTCTATGGTGCCAAATTTATGATTAGAACTTTTTAAATTGTGAAAAAATTTAAATTTGGAACCTTCTTGGTTTCTTTGTTTTATTTGCGTGCTTCGCGCCATTCTAGTTTTTCACGTTTTATTGCTTAATATAATTAACATAACCTAAAAACTGTACAAAAAAATCAACTAAAATGAGTGACATTAGCGACGATGAAGTTTATCTAACGCCAACTGAGTTAACTGAAACAGTTAATAATGCGCAAATGAGCCTTCTCCCTCAGCAATCACGAGAGAAGTATTTGAAACAGTACGATATATTTAACATGTGGCGACTAGCTAAAGGAGCAAAAACTTTCTCCGAAAACGTTTTGCTGGCATATTTTATAGAATTATCTGAGACCAAGAAAGCAAGCACGCTATGGAGTACGTATTCAATGCTAAAATTAACAATTAAGATGAAGAAAGACGTTCATATCGACACCTATCATAAATTAGTGGCATTTTTAAAAAGAGCCTCATCTGGTTATAAACCAAAAAAATCGAAGGTTTTCACAGCATCTGAAATTGCAAAGTTTATTAATGAAGCACCTGATTCCGTATATTTAGCGGCAAAAGTAAGTCAATACGTGTAATTTTTTGTTGTTGATAAAATTGTACATAGTACTTACAATATTTTTAATTTGATTAATTTATTTACGATTATAAATACTTCTTTTGTTACAGGTTGTTCTTATTATTGGTATAACCGGAGCATGTCGAACAAATGAACTTACACTACTTAATGTCAATAACGTATCAAAATATTCTCATAATTCTGATGAATTGCTATTAATTAATGTACTAAATACCAAGACAAAAAAAGACCGCAACTTCGTTATTCGCAAGGAATATGTAAACATTGTTCAGAAATATCAAGCTTTACGTCCTTCTAACACCCCAATTGAACGATTTTTTCTACAATATCGCAACGGAAAGTGTATCCGATAACCTATGGGTCAGAATAAAATTGGCAGTATTCCACGAGAAATAGCAACTTTTCTCGGACTTTTAGAACCCCCGTTATACACCGGTCACTGTTTTAGAAGAACCTCAGCCACACTTTTGGCCGAATCAGGGGCTGATCTTCTATCGCTTAAGCGCCATGGAGGCTGGAAGTCTAATTCGGTTGTAGAGGGATACATAGAGGATTCAATCCAAAGTAAATCAAAAATTTGTAATAGTATCGTGGAGGCCATAACGCTGAAAGAACCTCTGTCAGATTCTTGGTCTCGCCCTTCTACATCTAAAATGAGCCCCCATAAGATTGGAAACAATAGCCCTCTCTCGCCAACATTTACGCCAATAGAATCCAATGAATCGGCACAACTATTTAAAATTACTGATACGAGTAGTTTACCACAAAACAGCGCACAATTCACAAACACCAACATAACATTACCTAACAAAAATATTAAACTTAACATAAGTAACTGTAGCAACGTTACATTTAATATTTCTTAATTATTTTCTACTACTTATTATTTTCTTCAATTTATAGATTATCTTAATGTGTTTTAATTGAAATAAAAATATTTTGTCATTATAAATTGTTTTCTTTTTCATTTTGTCATTTCCTCGCTGAGGTGGGATGAAAAGTTACGTATTGCACTCGAGTGGAAAGATTTTTCACACCTTGTGCTCGTTTGTTTCCCTCGCTGACGCTCAGGATTCTAATTTAGAATCACTCGCTGCGCTCGTGATTCAACTTTAGAATCCTTCGCTTGCTCGGTCATCCAAATCGAGCACGCGGTTAAAAAGGAACTTTCCACTCTTGTATAATAAATAACTATTCTTGTCTATTGTCACGTGAGCCAAAACGATTGGGATTGGTGGAGCCTAAAATGACGTCACACGCAAGTAAACTTCCGGTTAAAGTGACATTTGATTGTATGGTTTGACGTTTTAATGACAGTCGTGTGACGTCACACACCAGTGAGATGCTATATTGTCCAGAGATACGTTTTTCGCGGCAACTTGAAAATAGAGTTTTTGATTTGGTTTTTTTACCGAAATACACAACATAATAATGAATATCCATGGACTCTATAAACATTAGTAAATAACGTGAGATCACTTGTCAAATATCCCATTGTGACTCTTTAATTTCTTTCTATGTTAAAAGGGCGCTACCAAAATAAAACTCTTGCCGTTGCCTATCTTGATCCAACCGTCTACTCCGCGGAGCCCCGGAACCTTACTGACCAATAGAAACACAAAATACAAAATGAGTTTATTTCAGTAACTTAGCCTACTACAATGTATGAGTACGGTACATCCTTTTAAGCAATAAAATCGCTTGTGTTAGGATGCACCGCTCTTCCATAGCTTGGTTACAATAAGCCAATTGACAATCCGCCATAGATGTATTTATAATAATGGATTACAATAATACTAGCAAACCTGTGAACCAAATGTTCACAAAAAAAAAAGTATTTAATTAATTGAGAACTTCGGAGATTTTGTGTGGTTTCGTTTGAAATAGAAATCACGTGATTTCTCGAAAACCGGAAGTGCTACGTTACTCACATCCGGTTTGTAGTCTTATCAGACTATTCTTAACTTATAACTTAAACATTCTCTATATCTATCTCTTACGGTTTGGCCGCTGAAACAGCACCACGGACGGACGGACGGACGGACGGACGGACGGACGGACGGACTTGTCTAATAGATAAGAGATATAGTTTAAGTATTTTTTTTTTTCAAAATGATATCAAAACAATAAACAACAAAGATTACATACTCCGTTTTTTTTTCTTTTTTTTTGAGGGTAAAAACACCATCAAAGGGTATTTTTACTTCTCCAGGTGAGCGCTCCAATCGGAACGGAAAATCCACTATGCCTTACCTCTCTTCGTCGTCTAAAAAGACAAAGAGTTATTCGAGTTGATTAATCCAAGGGATTTTTCCAACGCAAGCGGAGACAGCCATTAATGACTCCGTGTAACTCGCAATACAAAAATGCATACCTACATCTGTTTCCACCAACAAAGTGTCAAGCGAAAATGACAAAGAAGACAAAAAGAGTAAAAATGAGCTAGTTCGCTCGCAACTCTTTCTTGGCGGAAAAGCAATCCTAATTTTCCCTTCATGGTCAACTGAGCCCACATACCTCTTAGATCGCGGGTTTAGTCAACCATTTTTTTGTATATGTACCGACCGCTCAGCTAGACATCCCTAGTCTATCCTCTTTGGCGGTGGAAAACGGGCTATTCATGTATAAACTTTAATTATGCAAGAACCATCATGTTGTTTGTTTTTTCTTTCACGTATTATTATAATAGGTACTATTTTTCGTCAGAATTCTATTGCTTTGTAAAATTAACCTCTGATATTGGCCCACAATCTTTTATTAGATCCGTCTCGTCCTACTAATCCTGAAATATTTAATTATTATTGAATACTTTCTTCGTTTTTTAAGTTTTGACTGTTTTAGAAAGCCCGTATTTTACACCAGACTGTTGTACAGTAAACATAAACGAGAATATATTGGAAAATAAAAAAGGTATGTGTAAGTTCCGTTTGTGCAATAAAGAAATTGGATTGTTAATACATTGTACTAATAGTTCTCAAGCTAAGCAGCGCTTGAACTTAATAAAGATACTTAAAGGCTGGCAGCTACCTTGGTCGACGGATTAGCCTTGATATCCAACGTGGAAATGTTGCCAGCCTATTGCGGGCACCATTCCTGACAGCGGCGCTGGGGGTGATAATTTTTTTATTTTATAAACTGTATATTATTTAAGCACTTAGTTATTCCTGGTTGATGAGTTTTTATTGTTTTTAGACTTTAAGTAGTTTTAAGCGTTTGTAATTTGAAATATTTCTGTGTGAATATAAATAAAATAATAAATAACTAACTGGGAATAAATGATTAAGTTTACTACAGTTTTGCTATACCAGAAATGCAAATGCTAGTTGTGGCGTTACTATAAGAATGCATTTACTTTTGTATATAATATAAAAGGACTCTACTCACAGACCTCAATTTAAGTAGACATTGCGTGTGTTTCAAATTGTATGAAACCGAGTATCACATTTTGATAACAATTTAAGCGGTGGAAAAGCTTGCGTTTTATCGGGCCCGTCCACCTGTTTCAATACACGCAGCACAATTAGACATTAAAAATAATGCGATTGAAGTCCGGTATCGAGAACGGCTAAGCGAAGATATAGGAAGAGCTTTGTTTTGCCTTTTGGCATATCTTTTTCCATGCGAAGTATATACAATTATGTAATTTTTTGAACTTTGTCTGCGTGGAATTTATTTCACAAGAACCCCCTTTTTACATTTTTAGGGGGTGATTTTAGAAAATCTTTTCTTAGCGCTCGCCTATATCACATTTGTGCAGCTATATAAGTGCCAGATTTGACGACTGGTGTCGCCGACTCGAGAGGTCCCGGGTTCGAATCCCGGTGGGGGCAGATGTTTGTGTGATGAATACAAGCATTTGTAATCCAGTCATGGATGTTTAATATGTATTTCTATGTAAATATTCTTCTTTATGTACAATATATGTATTCTATCCGTTACCCTAGTATCCCATAACACAAGCCTTTCAGTGCTAACTTTGGGGCTAGGCTAATGGTGTATGTAAAAAAAAATAGTTAGCGCAATCTGTTTATTGGTTTGAGCTGTGTGTCCGTAAAGGTTGCCTTTTATATATCTAGAGCAGTGATTCCCAAAGTGGTCTATATCGACCCCTAGGGGTCTATGAAAGAAAGAAAGAAGAAAGAAATTATTTGACAACCTGCTGGGTCTACGTCAGCGAAAAAAAATCAATATCAGGTAAGTAGGGGGTCTACCCAACACGGAAAAACATGGCAAGGGGTCTACGACACAAAAAAGTTTGGGGAACTCTGATCTAGAGGTACAATGTCTGTGACTCCATTACATGACTATATATGTCTCAGCTATAATAATGTCGATCTTTAGAGTTGTTTCTGACTGGCGACGTAACATATGCGCCGGCGCCACAGCATTTCGCAACATCAACTCACTCGATGAATCATAATCAAATGAAACTTTTGAGATCTGTATTTTTGATAAACAATATCGTTTATTTCATTTAAGTCATTCTTAACTTGTTTATTTATAAGTTTCTAATGTTTTGTATAACATTCAATTGATAGAAACAAGGTTACAACTTCTATTGTGCTGTTTATATTCTAAGAGCGAAAGAAACAGAATAAATAAATAAATATTGCCAACACTCACACCAATAGGTTTGTGTTATGGGATACTAGGGTAACGGATAGAAAACAAATACAGTTCATATATTAGTATATTTAAATAGAAATACATATTGAGCATCCATGACTGGAGTACAAATGCTCGTATTCATCACACAAACGGGCAGATGTTTGGATTTCCACCGGGATTCGAACCTCTCGAATCGGCGACACCATGAAACCCGGCGTAAAAACCACTCGGCCACGGAGGTCGTCAATGTGTGAATGTGCCAATATTTTTGCGCAGATACCGTAAGTCTAATTAAGGGCCAACTTTTAATTAAATATATTAGGTACATCTATACGATGGACAGGCAACCTTGCAAAGATACTGAGTCTAAGGGCATGCAGAAAATAATATTTTTACTAGAAACATATTAAATCCTGCTAATATGTATTATAAATATGAATGTTTGTCTTTATGTGTTTGTGTTTGTTACTCAATTTCGCAAAAACTACTAAACGGATTTGGTTGAATTTTGGTACGCGTATAGTTTATGACCTGGATTGAGACGTTAGATACTTTTTATCCTAGAAAAAATTTAGGTTCCTGAGGTATTTTCAAAAAAGTAAAGTTAACGCAAAGTCGCTGGTGGCCGCTAGAATCTGCGATAAATAATTATTCACTCTCACACCAATTAGCCTAGCCCCAAAGTAAGCACTATAAGGCTTGTGTTATAGGATACTAATAACGGATAGAATACATATACTGTACATATATAAGTGTGTGTTTGTTTGTGAATGTTACGTTATTATGTATTTGGTGTTATAATCTCTTATCTATTAGACAAGTCCGTCTGTCTGTGGTGCTGTTTCAGCGGCCAAACCGTAAGAGATAGATAAAGAGAATATTTAAGTTATAAGTTAAGAATAGTCTGATAAGACTACAAACCGGATTTGAGTAACGTAGCACTTCCGGTTTTCGAGAAATCAGGTTTTGGTGAACATTTGGTTCACTGGTTTGCTAGTAAAGTATTAATCTATCTATCTATCTATATAAGTATATTTTTTTAGAAATACATATTAAACATACTGGATAACATGACTGGAGAACAAATGCTCGTATTTATCACACAAACATCAGCCCCCACCGGGATTTGAACCCGGGACCTCTCGAGTCGGCGACACCATGAAACCTGGCGTACAAACCACTCGGCCACGGAGGTTGTCAAATTTATTAAAATATATAAATAATAATTTATATTACGGTATACTGGGTACTTATATGTATTATTGGTATAAGCTCGATCATACGACTGTGATATTGATCATGTCGAGCGAGAGCTGCGCTCGTGATAAGGTCGGCACAGCAGAGGTGTGGCCCAGGCGGCCCTGGCTTCATATCCGGGTATGTTTAATGCACTCCAAATATATAGGTATGTCAGTATTAGTACACGCATTTCCTTACTACAAATCAAAATCAAAAATCATTTAATCCAGTCTAGGCTGATACAAGCACTTGTGAAGGTCAAGAAGCTACGCCATCGCGATCGGTTCAAAACTACAGCGGGAGACCTTGTACTGAGAAGAACCGGCAAGAAACTCAGCAAGGGCTGGTTTTTTTTCTCCCTGTATTATTATATAATACTAGCCGTGCCCCGCGGTTTCACCCGCGTTTACAATCATCAACAAATATATTTCGAAAAAGATTATTACAGTTATGTTGATAAAAAACTCTATGGCCCATAACTCATTAATAGGTACCAACTCTTAACATCTTACACACGTGATAACTTTTAAACGAAATATCCGATTGAGATGAAATAAAAAGTATTTTACTTCTACATAAGTACTCTTGATAACATAATGCTTAATTTCGATAAAGATTAATATAACGATACATATTTAACGTAGTTTTTTTTTTCTTCAGACGATTTAATAATTATTTTGAACACAAAATCAGTTATTGTGATTAAACCATGATAGCTAGATATATGTTCTCGCGGACTTTTTTGTAGGTCTTAATGGGATCTACAAACCCGTAGTACATCATTTTGTTCTATAGTCAATAGCTTTTGAAGCGCACGCAAAAATATGTTTTCGATTTTACACCTTGTGTTACAAAATAGCAATTTTATTACGGATCCCTAATTTTGAAAATAAAGCCTATAGCCTTCCTCGATAAATGGACTACCCAACACTGAAAGAATCATTCAAATCGGACCAGTAGTTCCAGAGATTAGCGCGTTCAAACAAACAAACAAACAAACTCTGCAGGTTTAATAATAAAATATTAGTATAGATATTATTATACAGAGTCGTCAAGTTGAAAAATGACTTCAGAGATACTTCTGGTATATAAAAAAAGGTATATAAATACAGTAAATTTTATACCTAACTTTATATTTTGCATATAGGAAGCTAATATATAATATACAATGTGGTGTAATTTTTGGATCTGTATATAATTGTTTAATTTGTATGGTTGCGAATTCAAAGCTCGAAATAGGAACCCCAGAACCTCTCGCAGCGGGATCTATCCTAGGATCTATCCTATCTTATGAAGATTTCACACAAATTACAATTCTATATGGCTGATATTTAATAAAGTATAATGAAAACAAGATAAATTAAAAACTGAGGAGCCCGATGGCGCGGGTGGTTAGCGCGTTCGGCTGCGATCGTTCAAGTTAAGTAACTTTCGCAGTGGTCGCTCATTGGATGGGTGACCAAAAATTTCTATCTCGAGTTCCTCTGTGTTTCTGAAAGCACGTTTAGCCGTTGGTCCCGGCTGCATCTGTCCCCGTTAGCACCCACCAATCCGCACTGCGCACGCGTGGTGGCCCAATCTCCCTATTCCATACATAGGGAAGGCCTGTGCCCTAGCAGTGGGGATATTAATAGGGACTGATGATGATGATGAGATCATCATTGCTACTTTCGGATGCTCGCGCCTTTGTCTGCGTTGACTTTAGTTTTTTGTATTATCCTTCGGGAACCTAACCTCTTTTCGGGACAAAAATATCATCATCATCATCATCAGCCTATTAATGTAATTAATGTAATAAAGTATACTATATCTCAATCCAGGTAGGTAATAAACTATATGTGCCATAATTTAATTCTCAACCGTTCAGCCGCTTTGAATGATTTAGTAACATACTACAAACTTCCACATTTATAACATCGAGATAGTAAATTTTTGGTCACCCATCCAATGACTGACCAATGCGAGAGTTGCTTAACTTCAACGATCGCAGCCGAACGCGTTTACCACTTGCGCCATCGAGTTCCTCATCATATATTTGCTTTTATTACTTTACATCACATTATTATGTCATTCATTTTGCCTCAATTAAAATACTACATTTTATGTTTGTACCTATAACATATCTTTTTGACTTAAGAGAACCTTTCGAAGGCAAGCCAAAAAGAAATAGTGAAAAGTTTTAGGAAAAGTTTTAAAAAAATCGGAAGTCTCGCTGGTAGGTATTTTGTATTTGATTCTCAACATTTCTCATTTTCCTCATTACGAAATCGCTAATCTACCAATAAATGCTATGTATGTCACTTTCGGCGTCAGTCTGTATAACCGCTATCCCTACCTAAACAAACCACACATTTCCACCATTAGTTAGATAATATTACACAGAAGAGATTACCAAAAACAAAAACAAAAAACAATAAAGACGCAACGCTACTAAACGTACTCCGAATTGCCGCTATTTATTTATTTTATTTATTTATTTAATTCTTAATGAGGGGTGATGACGGGGTACAGTAAACGAAATTCTATTTAGTCCGTCAGTTAGATGATCAAAAAATAATGGACACGTATATTTTATTTGGGCAATCAACCAAAAAATGACAAAGTTATAGCGCGTCAAAGTTTGGGAGTAGGGGCTCGTGACGTCACTTTTGAGTGAATTTTCACTTATAAGTGTACTCAAACGTGATTACATGCGACTTTTTAAATCAATATATCTCTGCAATGTTTATATTATGTGAAAATAGAAAAACTACGTTTCCAATACTTTTTGATAATCTACCTGATAAACGAAGAAAAAAAAATAGTCATCATCCCTAAAGGCGGACTTAATGCCATAGGCATTCTCTACCAGTCAACCATAGGGTGTTGTGGAGAAGATTAGTGGTAGCCCGCACATGTGAGCTGGTAATCACATTTAAAGCAATAAACATGAATATTATAATAATATATGTTAATTAAATTACACAATAATTTTATACATATATATATTTATACTAGCTGTCCCAGCGAACTTCGTACCGCCTAAAAAAAATAATGGTTGGTTGTAGAAGGGTGAAAATTTAGGGTTGTATGTATTTGTGTATGATGTAACATAAAAAAAATATTTAAAATTGAAAAGAAAAAATTTAGGGGTGGATTACCCTTAACATTTAGGGGGATGAAAAATAGATTTTGTCCGATTCTCAGCCTACCCAATATGCACACAAAATTTCATGAGATTCGGGAAAGCCGTTTCGGAGGAGTTTAACCACAAACACCGCGACACGAGAATTTTATATATCTTTATACATATAATTCTTCTGTGAGTGTGTATGTCACTGAACTTCTCTTAAACGACTGGACCGATTTTGATGAAATTTTTGAAGTTATACTTCTTTAGGCGCGTTATGAAAAAATGATGAGAGTGAAATTTTAAGATGCGCGCGCATCACTGTAACACAAAATATTAATAGCATGAAGTTGGTCGCTTTAGCGACCAACTTCATGCTGTTACTTTTGTGTTTACCGCACATTAAGAAAATCTACCAACAAAATAGAATCTCTATTTAGTGGGTGCTAACGACTGCATTGTGAAGGCCTATCAAAAGTATTTATTAATCTGGAACAACGGAACCAAAGCGCGATTCAGGAGACTACAGCGCCATCTCTTGACCATTGGTGTAGTAGAACCAAAAACCACATCTTTATTTTTTGTAATAAAGTAACAGTTATAGTTATTCATATTTATAATATCAAAAGTATGTATTAATCTGGAACAACGGAACCAAAGCGCGATTCAGGAGACTACAGCGCCACCTCTTGACCATTGGTGTAGTAGAACCAAAAACCACATCTTTATTTTTTGTAATAAAGTAACAGTTATAGGTATTCATATTTATAATATTTATCCACATGTTTCTAGTTTGTATATTCGGAATACGTGTTTGAGTTTCATACAAGTGCAAATCACATATGTTCTAATAAATTATAATCACTAGCGATTTTAATTGATAATTTTGATTATTTATTTATTTTTTCAAATTAAAACTGAACTTTATTGACTGTGTCCTTTTCCAGACTTTTTATTAATTTATTGTATTTAATTATTTGCATGCAATTAAAAACTAATTTTAAACGATGCCAAAGAAGGATAACTTCTCACGCGCCTACATAAGTACACGCACCCATTTTTTTGTGTGTGTTCAAGACGATCTGAGAATGGTTTAGATTCACGAAGACGTGTAGACAGGACAACGTCTGTCGGGTCCGCTAGTTAGATATAAATAAACATACACATACGTAAACATATAATAAAATAACACTCCATAAAATAAATATATAATAATGACGACTAACTACTAAACGAAATTGTCTGTTCCAGTAAAAAGCTTCGCTATAAATATCAAAACCTATAAACGCTCATAATCATAGTTAAAAATTAATACATAACATCGTAAGATAATAAATGTCATATCATAATATTATAGTAGATATTATCTGCTGTTGAAACGAGGTAATACGGTAAGGCCTTGAACTTTTTTCTGAAGTTAAAGATGTATTCGTTCCATCAACACAACTCGTTTCTTTTCGCAATTTTGAAGTGCCGGTGCGGTCGGGCGATACGCTACGGGTACACCACTTCATGTTTTGTCATTGTTACTCTCGATTTCATCACATAATTAAGACTTTTTTTATGTACCATCATGACAAGAAAAAATTTGGTACGCCTTGTTCGTCAGAGTGGCGGGTGTATGATTTCCAAATAAGAAGATCAAAAATTAACTTCAAACTTAATTATACGAAATGAGTATTTTGTTTACCTTTTTTTCCAAACTAAAAGTTTTACTAGAAAAAACAATCCACGCGGACCAGGCAGCGGACGGGACTCGAACCCGCACCCTTCGCAATCCAGGCGAATGCACTGACCAATTATGCTACCATGGCCCTGATGGTCGCGTCGAAATTTTCCTAGCCTTAAGCTGCAAGGCAGCGCTATTTCTTCGCATTGTAGGTAACCCACAATGTCAAATGAATACTTTTTCAAGTATTAAACATTTGAAAGAAGAAATAGCAATTATAGTTATGGTTTTTATTTTTTTGTAAAACATAAATGTACGTTTTAATGCGGTTCCTCTATTTAGCAGAATCTTATTGCTTCGAAATTCATTAGGCATAATCTTCTCACGTACGAACGTATATTTGTAAAGTATTTTATTTTTCTATAATCAATAATTGTTTGGCCGAATGCCTGTGTCGAAACATAATATAAATAACACTATTTGTATTTATACTGTATGACACAGCAATCAAAATGCAGGTAAACAATTAATGTATATTTAATAATTATGTAATGAAAAGTGACTTCATGAATCACCTCTGAAGTCATTTTTCAATTTGACGACTCTGTAAATAATAAAACAGGGAGAAAAAAACAGCCCTTGCTGAGTTTCTTGGCGGTTTTTCTCAGTACAAGGTCTCCCGTCGTAGATTTACGAACCGATGGCGTAGCTTCTAGACATTCATGAGTGCTTGTAACAGCCTAAACTGAATAAATGATTTTGATTATGATTATGATTATGATTATAATATATGAATGCTTATACCTATTTATCTAAGCTATAACAATTTAAGTTTAATCGCATATGGACTGGGCTTGGGTTTACCCAATTATTCACCCTTTTATAAAAAAATGGGTGCGTGTACTTATGTAGGCGCGTGAGAAGTTATCCTTCTTGGCAACGATGGCATCGTTTAAAATTAGTTTTTAATTGCATGCAAATAATTAATTACAATAAATTAATAAAAAGTCTGGAAAAGGACACAGTCAATAAAGTTCAGTTTTAATTTGAAAAAATAAATAAATAATCAAAATATTCAATTAAAATCGCTACTGAATATAATTTATTAGAACATATGTGATTTGCACTTGTATGAAACTCAAACACGTATTCCGAATATACAAACTAGAAACATGTGGATAAATATTAAAAATATGAATACCTATAACTGTTACTTTATTACAAAAACTAAAGATGTGGTTTTTGGTTCTACTACACCAATGGTCAAGAGATGGCGCTGTAGTCTCCTGAATCGCGCTTTGGTTCCGTTGTTCCAGATTAATAAATACTTTTGATATTATAAATATGAATACCTAAAACTGTTACTTTATTACAAAAAATAAAGATGTGGTTTTTGGTTCTACTACACCAAAGGTCAAGAGATGGCGCTGTAGTCTCCTGAATCGCGCTTTGGTTCAGTTGTTCCAGATTAATAAATACTTTTGATAGGCCTTCACAATGCAGTTCTTAGCACCCACTAAATAGAGATTCTATTTCTATTTTGTTGGTAGATTTTCTTAATGTGCGGTAAACACAAAAGTAACGCATGAAGTTGGTCGCTTTAGCATGCTGTTAAAATTTTGTGTTACAGTTATGCGCGCATATCTTAAAATTTCACTCTCATCATTTTTTCATAACGCGCCTAAAGAAGTATAACTTCAATAATAAACGTGTATAGACGTGAACAGTATGAAAGATGAAAAAAAAAATATAGTGACAAATAATGATATGCCGCCTACATCTTGTTCTTGTTCATAAGCCCGGGTCCATCCATTGTCGGGTACAGGCCCTTTCATGGTTGGTAAAATCAATTTACAAACAAACTTACTTCTATAAATTAGGTAGGTATAATTTTTTTTTCAGACAGATGCTACAAGTTCCCCTTATACACACTAGAAAGACAATGGGAACTTTATTTTTATGCGAGTCAGAATATATGTTAGGTCAAAATGCTAAAAAGGTCGATTATTTTTTTTAGTTTTGTAAATTAGACATTCCTGCATAATCAAATTGTATGTAGGTACAATAAAGTTATTATTCTACTTACGACATCTACTTGCCGAAAAATTTACATTTCTTATGATATTTCAATTCAAAATACATATTTCATAGCCTTAATGTTAATTTTTTTCAGTATCTTATTACTTTCACACTACATAATACATTATGTGCTGAACAATAAAGTGTCTAGAACATATAGAACATACTAAAGTTTAATACTAAATCCTTTTTTTTATGATGCCGCAATTGCATATGGTCATTAGCCCGTATCGGGGAGCATGAAAGACATTACTCGAATTCGGGCACCCGAAGCAATATTTAATTTGTAATACGGGTTGGAAGACGGTACCGAATAATTGTTTTGTTCTGCCCAATCTTAATTTCGTTTCATTATTTATATTTGTTTCTTAGGTTTTCACGCACATCACTCATTAAATAAAACTAGTTTTTACGGATTAATGCACGAAACTTTATTTATTTATTGACGTTTCGTAGCCTTTACAGGCTTCGTCGTCAGAATGTAAATGAAACGTCAATAAATAAATAAAGTTTTCGTGCATTAACCCGTAAAAACTAGTTTTATTCATTATTCATGTTACTAAATTATATGACCCAATTTTTTAAATTAAATGTAATAAATACTGATATATAGTAACGCCGCACACCGTTAGTATCTAATGTGTACATAATGAGTTTCTGTAGTTGGCCTTAAGATTGTTTTTATATTTTGTTGTATTAAATCCACAAAGAAAAACACTGTAGAAACTTTGGCTCAGCTTTCCATTATATGTAATTGAGTTGCAAGCTGAAATTTTTGTCACCCAAAGTATTAACTATTAAAAACACGTACACGGAATCTTTTTAGGCGGAAACGAATAGAACTCGAGAAAAAAAATATTGAAAATTAATATTTTTGTAGGTTATGAGTCAATTTTGATCAGTGCTGCCATTTTTTTATGCAAATATAACATGATTCTCGTTGTCTATGGTAAATATAAGTTTATTATGTTGGTACTATTGTCAAAATGTGACAATTTACCGCCATTAATGAGATCTGTCAGTCAGTGTTTGTGTTCGTCGCAGTTGAGAGCTTTTTCGTACTCCTGTTGATATTAACATCGTCTGACTACCATGGCATCCTCAAAGCCTTCGGCCTCGAGTTCTGCTGTCCCGTCGCCTGAAGAGTCGAGTGTAGTGCGAGTTTTGGACTCTAATGAGCCACTTGTGTGGTGATACTTCACACTAGGTTAGGTTAGGTTAGTGTTGTGACCTTAACGCGCGAGCCGAGCGAGCGAAGCGAGCGTGCCGCGGCAGCGGCCGGCGAAGCGCCAGAAAGAAAAATTCGTTAATAGAGACTTTTTCTACAAAAAAATCAAATATCACCTCTAGGCCCTGGAAGTACAGTTTTACCTTTAAAACCCCTCTATTTTTTTATAATTATCATTTCTGTAAAAAAAAACGACCCTTCCCTCTGAGGGGTCTTCCCTAATACCTATCCCCCTGAAATTCCACTACATATAACAGATTTAATGAATTTTTAGGTTAGGTAAAAAAAACTGCATTTCCGCCAAAAATCTTTTATGGCGGGGGGGTCGGGGGGAGCCCCCCCTCCCCCTCCCCTACAAATTAGCCCGAAATTCAATTACATATAATGGAATTAAGTACCATTACTTAATTTGACCAACATTTTCTTGCAAGAAAACCGCGTGTAGCGTGCGTGGAGAGAAAACATGATTCATCTATGCATATTTATAATTCTATAGCTTTCTCCCTCTAGTATTCGCCGCTGGCCGCCGCACCGCCCGCGCCGCCGTCTAAGCCCCTATTGTAACGCTACTTCAATGAAAATCGTGATAAACTACAGACTAAAGTATAATTTTACTCCTGAGGTTTCTTCTATCCCAGCTTTTGATGCAAGTGAAAGTTAAAACGTACGACATCCATTCTTAAACCTAAGGCGGGAGAAATTAGACCGAAAAGAACCGGCAAGAAACTTAATAAGGACAACTTATTACAATTTTTTTATTAAATTTCTATGCAACAAAGAAGTTTTTATTGAAAATATTACAAAACAGGTCTCTTCGTCCACTGCTGGGTAACTTTTTCACACTAAAACAATTTTAACTCATACTAGATTCTCTAATACTAGACTAGATAAATTTAGCAATACTTATACCGGCGAAGTAAGTACCTTTGGAGTCGGTTAAACAGAGGCAGGCCATAACGGGGATAACACTCATATTAGAACACTTTTATATTATCTGCCGATACATAACCGCACTTTTAAATTAACTTTAATAAAATTTTATTGACGTTTCGCAGCCTTTTCAGGTCTGAATCGCCAGAATAATGATTTTTTATTTACTTTGTCGAGCTACCTTCGAAAGACTTTTATTGAGCGTTCGGATATTTCATTGGAAGATTTTTAAAACTTTATTGTCTATGTATGAATTTATTAGTTAATTTAGTTAATAAAGTACTTTATTTAAAATTCTTTTTTGTAATTTTGAGTTTATATATTTGACCCTAACTACCGTAAACTACCACCGGTTCCAAAATAGGGGGACCTTTCTGAGAAGAACCGGCGAAACAAACTCAGAGAGGCTTTCTATCTCCTTCTGTTGGTCTTGCAGTGTGTGCTCGGGGTTGGAATTTTATCTCTTGTATAATGGGTTGCCAAGCCGGTGGTACACACCAACCATCTTCCCTATTGAAATTTGGATATTTATTAATCTCAATAGCCTCGCGCATCATTCTAGGAATGAATCGTTGTTCAATTGTAAGGATCTGTGGTTTATCAAATCTAATGTAATGGTTTGGTCCCCCTAATGCATGTTCACACACTGCAAGACTTATTTTCGCGCCTATGTTTCATATCTGCGATATGTTCTTTAACCCGAGTCCCTATACTAAATAAAGTTCGTGCATTAACCCGTTAAAACTAGTTTTATTTAATGAGTGATGTGCATGAAAACCTAAGAAACAAATATTTAATAAAAAGTGTCGAGCGATAGCACCATCTGTAGGAAACAGCATTCATGGAGGCTTGTTAGAAATCATCACGCTTCTGGCTCTGTAGTAGAAACAGCTAGTTACAAACCATTTCCCACTAACAAACAACATTCGAATACTTTATCCATCGTATTGATAACCGCACTACTTATTTAAATTATCTTTACTTTAAAGTAACAATTCCGGTAATAGCTATAATGTTAGCGACCATGAAAGTTTTAAACAATATTATCTTTTTTCACCAAAACATAAAAAAAGACTTAATCCAAACCACCAAGAATAGTAAAAACGATCCGTCTAATTCAATCATAATTTTCATTGAATCGTTGCGGATAAAACGGACTGACAAATCTATTGAGCGGCTCAACAAGAGAGCACCTATTTTGAGCAGCGCGCACCGCGAGCGGCGCGGGAGCAAGGTCAGCGAATTATGTCCGAAACTACAATACCCGCTTGTTGTAAGGTCACCGACAGTAAACGGTGCAGATAAATCTACGAGGATATCATAATTTAGTCTGAGAGAAACACAGAGTGACTTATTACAAAACGTGGATTAAATCTAGACTTGGTCTAAAGCTGTATAAGGCTGTGTCTGTCTTCTCTTAGCAAACAAAGGTGACAGCATAATTAATAGACCGGGTTTAAATTTAGTAAACGTAGCTAACCTAACCTAACCTAACCTAACATGTAACACGGAATATGTGGAATTCCACTGTCATACGCATGCATACTTGTGGAAATATAGACGTTGCTTATGAGGAATTAAATAAATAAATTAATACAAATACAAGTGCTTTATTTCCATATCGTATCGTATTAAATTATATGTAACATGTAACTAATAAATATGAATAGGAAATAGGAATAGGCACAGCGCAGCTGGTTTTTAGCCTACCCATCGTAAAGTTTTTTGTGTTTAGTTATATAAATTCAATTATTAATAGCCAATTAAATGTTTAATATATTAATAACAATATAAATTTATTTAGTTAGCTAAACTGTGGTCACTTATTAGCCAAAATCGGAGCTTCTCAGTTCCTCTTACGAAAATAAATCTGTAATAAATCATTGTGTGTGGAGTTCTCCTGTCCACGTGCATGGGAGAAAATACTCGTCACGTTTAAAAAGAATTTTAGCTTTTTTGCACTCCTCCATAGAAACTTTATTTATACAAAAATTTTACATTCCTCCATTAAAATATATTTAAAAGGCGTTAGGAACGTTTTTCATTGATGATATAAAGAAAATCTGTTATTCATGGTGGCACAAGGTAGGTTCTACATTATCGTAATGATTAAGTTACTTACTCGACATAATTACGAAAGTAATTTTAACAAAATATTGTTAACTAGCGACCCGCCCTCGCTTCGCTTCGGTGTAGAGCTGAAGTGTAGACTATAGTTTTTGTTTTCAGGCTTGTATTATACACAATGACATTCATCTATGATTCTTCTTATACCTGCATGCATAGTCTCAGCCCGATCGGTTTAAAATTGACAAAGTTTCATACAAACTTTCATTCCCTATTTTATCCCCTTGGGGGTAGAATTGATGAAAATCCTTTCTTAGCAGATACCTACGTCATAACATCTACCTGCATGCCAAATTTCAGCCCGATCCGTCCAGTGGTTTGGGCTGTGCGTTGATAGATCACTATGTCAGTCGTCCACCTTTGAGTTTTATATATATAGATTAGATACCTACTCGTATAACTCAAATATTATTTCATTTGGTTTATTATTTTTGTGGAAGAATCAGAAATCAATATTTATCATAATTAAAATTGGATGTATAGTACATCTCTTTTGCATTGTCCAAATTGTTTTTTTTTCCTACCACTCGTTATTGGACATATTTTTTAACTGCGGATAAAAACGAGCGAAAAACTCCACAACATTAAAAGTATGATGTCAAAACATTTACAAATCATTATGTTGTTACAACGTTAATACAGTCATGATTTATTTAATATAGAAAACCTGTTGGAATGGTTGGAACAGTTCAAACCGAAACATTTTTGTGTGTAATCTAATCAGACACTTTGTAATAAGCTTTTTTTTAATAAGTGCTTTTTTATAATATATTTGAATTTATTTATGGTTAACTTTTGGTTATTCCTTGGGACTTTATTGTATAAGCGAACACAAAGACCTTTAAAAGAATTCTTAATTTTGTGCAGCCTAGTAGCAGGTAAAGTTAGTTTATGTTAGTCTCTTGTATTAAGTGTGTGACCATCACTGTTTTCAAGAAACAAATTAATATTTTTTCTTACAAGTAATAAATTTTCGTATATGAATTGTGATGCGACCGTCATTATGCCAAATTTTTAAACTTATCTCTAGAGGATTCTTTAACTTTAAGATTATAAATTGATCGAATAGCTCCTTCTTATTATTTTTATTTTTCTTCTTATTTTTAAAGAAACAGTAAACTAGGTTAGACTACAACAAACGGTGGCTTTCGACGAAATTACACGAAAACGTAAATACTTAACGATAATTTCGGTCGTAAACTACAAACGCACGCGACAATCAGATGAAAGAGAAAACAACATTATCATTATACTGTAAACGTTATCAATGTATCGTGCCAGTAATGCCATTTTCACTGTCATTTCGCTAAACTGATGCATTTTCCAACGTCCCTCGTTAAATGAATGGAAAAGAGATAGTTGCGGCTGTAGGCTGCTAATAGGCTCTCGTTTGAAATTGGTTCAGAGAGTCAGAACAGATTGGTGGTTTATGAACTAATGCGGTTCTAGTGATTTACCTTAATCTATCCTCCTGACACCCAAGCATTTACTAAAATCTTTTGCCACTAAATTCGAATGTAGGTACTTAACAAAGTTTTTGTTGCAAAGGCCGAGACTTTTCCTGTTGAATAAAACACACGAACTGCTGTTTCAGCTATCTTCGCGTCTGGACTTCACCTTCACTTAACATCAGGTGAGGTGGAGTCATTTGTCGGACCAATCTATAAAAAAAAATAGACATGTTTTTTCAGAAGCTTCACATCAAAAAATGATTTTTAATATTGTTTGATAAAGACATGAGCATAACAAATCATTATTATCAATTACAAATAATCACATTTATTTCAAGTGCCTAAAATATTAATAACAAACGCTCGGGAATTGATGCTACCTGAAAGTCGGTTGTCCGTTGTCGAAATAAGAAGTTCAAAAATACTCGGCCTTTACAGTACGGTTTATTTAGCACTTTGTAAAGTACGACAGGTGTCAGGAGGCTATGATCTTGATTGTGCAATTTATGGACTTTGCGAGATCTCCGAAATAGTCAAGTTAAAGTTATTTTATTCAAAATCTTACTTCTCTTACGGTACTCCAAATATTAATTTGGCAAAAGATCGTCATCATCGTCATCGTTATCAGACTTTTAATGTCCCCTCGGCCGGGGCACCGACCTTCCCTATGGATGGAATAAGGAGATTGGGCCATTACCCACCACGCGGGTCTAGTGCGGATTGGTGGGTGCTAACGACGGCAGATGCAGCCGGGAGCAACTGCTAACGTGCTTTTTGAATCACGGAGGAGCTCGAGATAGTAAATTTTTGGTCACCCATCCAATGACCGACCACTGCGAAAGTTGCTTAAGTTCAACGATCTTTCGATACAACGATTCTTCTGTCAATAGTATACAGAGTAACAATTGCTACTCGCTGAAGCAGTAGGTATATATAGTAACAAATAATGGAAATAACTTTATCTCATTTATTCTGTGCAAATAATAACAAAGGCCCGTGGCTGTCTGTCTTACCTGGTTGCGGTCAAACAAGCCTCCAATTTATGTTCTTGTCGTAATAACCTTGTGATGTCACGTCCTCTTTTTCCGCTCTGAGCCTCCCTTTAAGGAGATTTGGTCCATGACCTACCACTGTGTCTTCCGAGCTTATTATGATCTCGTACATACCAATTATTATAGAGGTACGTTGTATTCATACTATCACGGTCACACATAAATGGCCTGCGCAGACGAGACACTTTTGTCCGCGGACTTTTTTGTCCGCCAAAATATACTCCCAAACACATTAATCGGCCCTAGGCTTGCCAGATGGCCGGGAAGTCCGGGACTGTCCCGGAATTTTGAAGTCTTATCCCGTGTCCAGTAATAAGACCATATTGGCCCGGATTCCGATAATGTGCTAGTTTTGTAAGAAAATAAACTAATAATTCGTTATTAGTTTATTTGACACCGCTGGCCTGCTTGATGTTTTAATCCTGGGGGGTGATGGGGGGGTTTGATTTGATGCTTTATTTTTTCAGGTTAGGGGGGGGGGGGGGGGGCAAATGACCCGGAATTTGATTGATAAGCCAGCACCTGGCAACCCCAATCGGCTCACCTAGCATTATAAGTTTTGGTCTATTCTGTTTTGAAGCTGATTTATTAATCATCTTTTTCGTGTGTTTTAAAAGAAATATTATTGCTCAACCTATATCAATAATATTTTTGCTACAAGCCGTTGAAAGTTATAACACTAAGTTGGCCGATATATCTGGAAGCGTAGATCGCTTATGACTGTCCCCCGAACATATGAGGACACCGAGAGACCAGACAGGACAGA
The DNA here is from genome assembly GCA_902850365.2 of Chilo suppressalis. Lineage (NCBI taxonomy): Eukaryota > Metazoa > Arthropoda > Insecta > Lepidoptera > Crambidae > Chilo > Chilo suppressalis. The sequence continues at coordinate 3,307,805 of OU963907.1, forward strand.
AGTACACGGGAGTCCCCGAAAAAAAAGAACTCATACTTGATTCTTAGGTTTTCACGCACATCACTCATTAAATAAAACTAGTTTTTACGGGTTAATGCACGAAAACTTTATTTATTTATTGACGTTTCGTAGTCTTTACAGGCATTATTCTGACGACGTAGCCTGTAAAGACTACGAAACGTCAATAAATAAATAAAGTTTTCGTGCATTAATCCGTAAAAACTAGTTTTATTTAAAAAGAACTCAATTGACAAAACGCAGATAGCGAAATTAAGTTCCCATTATTTTCCTTTAAAAAGTCTTTTCAGTTTCTTTAAGTTCATGTTAATTACAAACACATTGTAATCTGAGAATATTTTCTTCCATAGCGTGCGCTTCTCTAAATTTCTGGGCAACAAATATTCGTTGAGTACGAGACAAGTCCAGCGGGCGGCCAATGTTTTCACGATTAAGGCACTGACCTCCGCGGAAAGAAGTGCCTCGTCTGCGCAGGCCAATAATGTACCTAATCAGTTGTATTGGTAGCGACATGATTTTATGTAAATATCTACCTACTTCTGTTTATATTATGCTGATGAGTTTCTTACACCCATTCTTTTTTTATCAGCTAAAAGTCGTCGGAGGATCTCGATGGCGCAGGTGGCTAGCGCGATCGTTGAAGTTAAGCAACTTTCGCAATGATATGTCATTGGATGGGTGACCGAAAATCTTCTATCTCGAGTTCTTCCGTGCTTCGGAAGGCACGTTAAGCCGTTGGTCCCGGCTGCATCTGCAGTCGTTAGCACCCGCCAATCCGCGCTGGGTGGGTCATGGCCCAATCGCCCTATTCCATCCATAGGGATGGCCATCAGTGGGGACATTAATAGGCTGATGATGAAAATTCGTCCTAAATAGGAGGTATGGAAAAATATTTACATTTTATCAAGAAAAAATAAATAATTATGAAATTTCATTATAATTATTTGCCCCACCGGGATTCAGGCCTAGGGCGTAGTAATCAACAACTTGGAAATCAATGTACGGGGCGTACAGGGGCGTATTTTACGATTTGCGTCCCATATGCGTTGTTGAAGGTGAAATAAAGGAAGCAACATGGAAAATCAAAGAAGGTGCAATGTGCCAAATAAATGAGGTCCAATGGGCAATTGTTGCTTTTGGGTCGAATCTTGAAACCTAGACCAATTTTGGTCATAGTACCTATGGTTAAAATCAGTTCCTAAATATACCTAAACCTATACTGCCTTATTCTAAAACGCGGACTACTAAATCTTAGTTTAAACCTAATGCTGTATCTATCTTCTTTAAGCAAACATAAGTAACAGCATTAATTTTAGACCAGGTTTAACTTAAATTAACGTTTTGTAATAAGGCAGATAATCTTTATCAATGAGCATATAATATCAGCTATTATTGTTTAAGTATTCAAAGTTATGTGTTTTTCCACGTGTTGACAAAGTCATTTGACTAATGGAATTAAAAAAAACTGGTCTATATCGATCTTGAACTAATCAAAAAGAGATATTTCTATTATCTCCCACATAATTTTCTCACTTTTCCATTGAAATAACAAATTCACTTCGCCGATTTCTATATCCGTGAATACTTTTGCCGATCGATGGCAAAAGCGAAACGAAAACTTACCGCGAGTTAACAAATCAATTACCTACCTGCCAGTTGACAATAATGGCGAAACATTCACAGAATTGACGATTTGCATAATACATCACAATAGTTCATAATACCTCTACTATAAATGAAAAAAAATATAACTAAATTGCGTTTTTGACAAAAGCTTTCTTCACTAGAGAACCAACGAGATAGAATGACCTCTACTCTGTGTCGTAAACCTGAAGGTACTTATTTCAGAAGTTGGTATTATAATGCCTCCGTAGTTTCCTAACATGGATGAAGCCATCGCCTTGCTAAATCACGATTCAAAATGGCGATCTTAAATAACTTCATTAGAAATTAAATCGATAAGACAGACTCGACACACTAACGCGCGCGAATGTCAAGGTTCCCTGACTACCTATTACTTTCGCTAATAGATTTGTTTATACACAAAACAAAAACATTAGTTACCTAAATGGTTCCGTGAAAAAGTGTGATGGTCAATCACACAATGGAGTCGTAATAAAAAAGATTAATTGACTGCATTCAAATGACGGAAATTAGTTTTATTACCGATGACGAATTGACTAAGTGCAAGCTGCGAAGTGGTATTTATTTATTATTATTTTACATTTTTAGGGGTATGCAGTTCCTAATGATACTGTAGTCACTGCGACCTAAAAGATCTATTGTGATTAGCCACCAAATTAAAGTATCTCTTTGAGCCCGACAGCTCCCAAGAAGTTCAAAACTTTTCTAGCTTTTATAGGTTTGATTCCCCTCTGAGCGTATTATATGTCGTCCCAAATGAATGCTACGTTTGTGGCTGGGCCCACATTCTAAGTCGTATCTATAATATAAAGCTTGTTTATGTATAGCAACTTTTGTTGGATTTTGAAAAAAAAATATGTGTCATATTTGAGTTTTAATGGAAAACATTCTAGATCATCTAGATCGTAACAAATCGAGATCAATAGTCTATGCCTACCCTTTTTTGAAATAGGCATAGCCTTATAAGCATGTCCACCAATCACAAACAATGGATGCAAATTGAGACAGCAACCTTGCTCTGACTGCGTATATAAATAACCCCACCTAATTTCCATCTTCTTTTAATTGTCCCCACGTGCTAAACTTAAGACGCAAAATAGATTAATCATCGTCTTTACTATACTAACACTAATACCCACGCGATTGCTCCATTAATGGCTAACTGCACGTTGAGGTGTCAACTCGTGTTTTAGTCGCACAAAAACTTCACTCAGCCATTTGTAAAGAAGCCTTAATTTCCCAACAATTAACACAGGCAAGCATCGATTATTAACAAGTCCTTTAGCGACAAAACGTCCACTCGCTACCATCCAATCGAGAGATATCCTTCTTTAATCAGTATAAAATACGGTTGAATTCCGTTTGCGATTAAAAAGTGAAATGAGACGTTTCATGTTGTTCTGCTAAGTGTTAGGAATAAAAACGTGCAGTTCCCATGCCAGAGTAGCGTTGTGCAAATTGTTAGTAGTGAGTCGGTTGGAGCAATTTAGATCTGTTGACAATGGCCACAATGGTGACCACTCCTTAAAGATATATGTATTTATAGCCATGCTCTCACATTCATCTCAATATTTGCAGGACCTGGAGGCCTTCGCACTTTTCTTAATTATGTTTCTGGTTTGTTTTTAATTATAATAATATTCGTCTTCGGAATATAGATTGAGGTGTAGATTTTCTAAGTCTACTGAAAGAAAGCTTCAATTTGATAGTTTATGGTTTAAATTAAGTATAAACTTAAATTGACGAAATTAATTTTCGTTTGTATTTCGTTATCGAAAGTTCGTTTCGGAGAAAGATAGTAGACCCCCTGCCCCTCTACCATGTATCTTTTTGACATTATTTCAAAATTTCTATCTCATTTTTAGAGTGAATGTTTAATATGTATTTCTATATAAATATACTTATTTACGAGTATGTACTCTATCCGTTACCCTAGCATCCCATAACACAAACCTTACACCGGCAAAAGTGTATAGGCTACTTGGTGTGAGTGTTGGATATATTTATTTATTTATTTACACTACCCAATTTTAAGGGCCCAATTGAAAGGGTATCGGCACACATATACATATAGTTTATTAACTGTAATGAGATATAGGTTACGTTCCTAAGTCAATTTGACAACAAAAAAATTTGAAAGATTCTGATTCCTATACGCCCCCAAAATCAGAGAGCAGTTGCCATGCCTTCTGTTACTGATTTGAGAACTCTACTTCACTCTTTTTCCCATCATTCCCAGTCCAGACAAGGGGAGTCCAGTAATTCTCGAATAGTCGAACTACTTTATTTTTTATAGCTTTGAACATGCTTTACACAGAATCAAGAGAAAAATAAAATTAAAACAATATCCGCATTACAAACAACTCTTTCATGATCACGTGTTAAGTGTTCATTGAAAACAACGTGTGGGATGTACCGAACCTATGTGACAGTCAATATTGCGTCTCAAGTGTTTTTGAATAAGTGCGTTAGTTGCCTGAGCGTCTGTCGTAAGTACAACCGGTCAAAGAGCTGACCTACTGCACCGGAAACCTACTGGGTGATTCACGTCAGGACCGCCCGAGATAACTGTACCGGTGTACAGACTCCTTTTAACAAGAATAATGGGCTAATGAACAGCGGATACTGTATTGCAATAATAAATGACTGCAAGACCTAGCCATTTGTTTATTAATTCTTTAATGCCTTTATAATGCGATTCAACGGTCTAAGAATAGGACCGACTTCGCGCCATATTGTGACGTCATAGCTGTCAATTCAATCCAAATAGGTAGAGTGAGCAGAAAAAAAAATTTATTTAATAAAACTTATTTACTAAGATTAATTGAGAGAAACATCAGATTTTTTTAATAAAATTGATTTACTAAGATTGAGAAAAAAAAAACAAATTTTAATAATATTTATTTATTAAGACTGTGTGAGAAAAAACATTAATCAGAATCTACCTCTTCAATTCCGCTTATCTCTGCATTACCGCCGGAGTAGTTATGAATAATCATGCACTATTACTAGGTCACATACGAACATGCATCCTTTATGTAAACGAAAGTGACATTAATGTGACATTTGGTTGAAGATTTAGGTTATCAACCATTCATGGCTAAAGCTCTATATTTGTTATTGATCGTTTACAAATGTTTGGTTTCTATTCTAGAATTAGCCGAGTGCTAAAAAAGGGTTCCAAGATTTTTTTGCAAACCGTACTTTTGAGGCGACATTTGACAGATGGAGGTAATGGACTTTCCTATTCTTATTTGAATATGACTATACATTGCGCTATATATGGCGGACTTAATGCCAGCATGGCATTCTGTACTAGTCAACTGGAAAGAACGTGCAGAGTCAATAAAACGGCAGACAATCATAGAAAAGAGCAAACATCAAACAAAATTTTAACAGTCATGAGGAATTTATGAAGAGAGTTCCCTAACTCTTTCTTTCCCTAACCGGATTTTCCGCTCGAATTGGAGAGCCCGTTTGGGGAAGTTACCTTCATCTATCATCTATATATATATAAAAAACTCAAAGGGGACTGACTGACTGACATAGTGATCTATCAACGCACAGCCCAAACCACTGGACGGATCGGGCTGAAATTTGGCATGCAGGTAGATGTTATGACGTAGGCATCCGCTAAGAGAGAATTTTGATTAATTCTACCCCCAAGAGGATAAAATAGGTAATGAAACTTTGTATGAAACTTTGTCAATTTTAAACCGATCGGGCTGAAACTTTGCATGCAGGTATAAGAAGAATCATAGATGAATGTCATTGTGTATAATACAAGTCTGAAATAAAAACTGTAGTCTACACTTCAGCTCTACACCGAAGCGAAGCGAGGGCGGGCCACTAGTCTTACATAAGATCACAGTAAAATGACGCTACTTTTATTGGTGTTGTTTTTCTGTCGGTGAGTCAGGTTCCAGCCCCTAGCATGAGCATCGCTACATGATATGTCACGCGTTTTTATCAGGCTCAATAATTGTCAAATTACTATACAGTTTGACAGTTAGACGCGATAAAAAACGTGATATTATGTAAATTGTGCTGGTCACGCTATGGGGACTGGTTTCCATGGGGTATAGTCAGGGTAGGCAATGGCGGCTATGGTGGCTGCTGCTTACCATCAGCTTGGCCATACGTTTGTTTGTCACCCTTTTGAAGTAAAAAAACGGGGTTGAACTTAAAAAATGCAGCCGATTTGGATTAAATCGATACATTAAATGGAGACCGCATCTAGGCAAACGTAGTGTAGGACGTCCTCAGGCACGGTGGAGTGCAATTGGAGAGCCCTATGTCCAGCAGTGGACTAAGATAGGCTGTTGATGATGATGATACATTAAATGCAGACGATCGACGAACGATAGACATTTAGGAAATAATAATAACATAACAATTTATATTTACAGAATTACAATATATAGAAATACAAAAAAAACGCCTTAAAACCTACCTAATGTATAAAATTTTAATACAAATTTAAATATTATTGTTCCCAAGGTAAATAAGTAGAGCACTTTTGTTATGCAAATGAGACAGTGAAGGCTTACTGGTAGTCTGTCACTACTATTTTTACCCGAACAACAACACAGCATGAGCTACGCGATGCCGCGATATAATATATATCTGGTTTCATCACGAGTAGACTCCCCCTGTGGGGAGATGCCATCCGCCTGGAATACCTCTAGAGGCACTCGCCAATTCTTGAGGTCCCCTTAGGATCTCGCCGTCCTCAAACCCGGTGAAGCTGTAAAGGTCATCTGCGACCTACAGCATACACACTCAAAAAAAATGAGGAACAAAACAAACAAATCAAAATCGTTTATTCAGCACAGTACACGGATACAGAAAAAAAGTCAAATTTATAATTTTACAGAATTACAAAAAGAGACAGGCAGCTTACAATAAATAAATACAACTTGACATTTACTATACTGGCGTCGATTCCGGCACGCGATTACCGGGATAATCGACCACAGCGCCGCCAACATTACATTTACTTTAAAATGTTGTCTGGAAACGATCAGTAATGATTCTGTAAAATTTACACGCGCGAATCCGACGCGGACCAGCTCGATTCCCATATAGATTCGCGTGAAAATTTTACGAAATAGCCCCGCAGTTTTATAGAATAAAATCTATTCTCTAGACTCCAAAAATTAAAATTGTTTAATAAAGTTACCTAAGATCTGATTGAGCTTCCACTGACCAAATTTAAATTTCAGATGAAGACTACTCTTATGAAAAAGGGCTATCTTAAAGTTGATGATTATCTAAATGATCGTAATGCATGGACATAGTGTTTCTAGTAATTTGTAATTTAATGGGTATTAGACATTTTTTCATTACAATGTAACAAAACAGTAATATGGCATCCAATGCCGCTTCCTATATCTTAAAAATTAAAAGTTATTGTAACTATTTATCTATATTCTAAATGATGTAATGAAAGGTGACTTCAGAAGTGTCTCTGAAATCATTTTTCAACTCGACGGCTCTGTATATAAAACTAGTTTTTTACGGGTTAATGCACGAAACTTTATTTATTTAGACGTTTCGTAGCCTTAACAGGCTACGTCGTCAGAATCAAATTTTATTTAATTTTGTCGAGCTACCTTCGAAAGACTTTTTATTGAACGTTCGGTTATTTCATTGTTCGATTTTAAAATTTTTATTGTCTATGAATTTATTACTTAATTTAGTTAATAAAGTACTTTATATAAAATTCTTTTTGTAATTTTGAGTTTATTTATTTGACCCTAACTACCGTAAACTACCACCGGTTCCAAAATTGGGAGACCTTCCTGAGAAGAACCGGCGAAACAAACTCAAGAGAGGCTTTGTATCTCATTCTTATGTTAAATTATGCAAACAAAAAGAACTAATAGTATCTGTTGGTCTTGCAGTGTGTGCTCGGAGTTGGGATTTTATCTCCTGTATAATGGGTTCCCAAGCTGGTGGTATATACTAACCATCTTCCCTATTGAAATTTGGATATTTTTTAATCTCAATAGCCTCGCGTATCATTCTAGGAACGAAACGTTGCTCAGTTGCAAGGATCTGTGGTTTATCAAATCTAATGTAATGGTTTGGTCCCCCTAATGCATGTTCTCTGGCTCTGTATATAATAATACAAGAAGAAAATCAGTCCTTGCCGAGTTTCTTGCCGGTTCTTCTCAGTACAAGGTCTCCCTTAGTTTTGTGATACAATGGCGTAGCTTCTTGGCCTTCACAAGTGCTTGTAACAGCCTAGACTGAGTAAATGATTTTTGAGTTTGAGTTTATTATATGATTACTCAAACTCATATAATAATAGTATTTCGTGTTGCACCTTCACGGGTGATGGGCACTGTTTTTGCCCATCCGTCGATTACCCATCGCCGATTTCGTACAAGGAGTCAACGGTCGGCTGCCCACCGAACGATGGAATGGTCAAAAAAAATACTTGTTCATTTCTATTGACCTAATTTATTTCATCTCGTTCGATGCACGCGAGCGGTCCCGTCATTGGATATTATATTTTATTATCACACGTGGAATTCTTGACCTAAATATTTATAAGTTTACTCAGAATGACTTCTTCATATTGTTACGTACAGAATGCTGAGAAGACATTCAAGCCTCAAGTTTATCATAATAACAATAATATAGAAAATATTTTCCTGGAATGGGCTACGTGGAAATTTTTCTTGTAAAAATTCAAATTCTCAAGTTTTTTACTGCTTCTTACCATTGTATAAACCTGATGAATGAATGTCTCAATACGTCTCAGTAAGAAGATGTGACACATTGGGTGTATTCGGTAATATATACCAGTATACTGGCCAGTGCTAATGACGTCATGAATCGACGCTGTACTGGTGAATTGTTCCGAAATATACTGGACAGTGCACTGACGTCATAAATCGACGAAATATTAAAAATAGTGGGAATAAAGAAGATTTTTTATTCACCTCATCAATTAAAAAAGGAATTCTTTTTGCACGGATGCCATTATTGTTCTTTAAATAAAAAAGAAATAAAATTCGAAAGCATCGCACGCACGCTCGGTCATACGTCATTCATTTTCCCGGTAAAAATATGGTAGCATACCAGTACAATATGGCGTCGGATTCGAGACGTCATTACCACTGGCCAGTATACTGATGTGTATATCGAAATACACCCATTATCTCCCTGCGTTCGACTATATAGCGAGATACCGCCGGCGTACTTGTCAAATGCGGCAACGAATACTACACCAAAGACGGCGTACCCGAGCTTTCACCTAGCCAGTGTCGACAGTTGTGTATGAGATGTACGCAACCGAATGTTTTATCAAAATTTAGTGTAAATCGAAGTAAAATGCCAGTTTTACTTAGTGAAATAATACAGCAATAAATAGCAATTACGTTTGGATAACATATCATCAATATGTATCGTATAATTTCGAAATTTCAACATAAAACAACATGAAGCATAAACATCACACAAGTGTTGCCGCGTGTAAAAGAATCCATCAAATCGAGCGAAGGGAGACCAATCATTTAGCTAATATAAACGTCTAAATGTGGTAACTTTTTCCTAGTTTTTTATTGATTTACGCGTGGTATTACCATTGTATTCCTAATCTTTTTTTCTTATATGAATTGCTAGTGTGTGTCCTTAGATATTTTTTTGTTATTTTTAGTACTAGATACTAGTTTCTTTGACATACAAATTATCGAAAAAAGGAAGCAGCATAAGAAGAAAAAAAATATTTAAAAAAAAAAAATAAGGAGGAATCAGTCTAGAACGTTTGTATGGAAATGCCCGCCTCCTCTCCTTGTGGATATTTTCAACTCTTTTTTGAAGTTGCGATATAAACTCAGAAGACAAATAAATAAATAATATTTCTAACACTCACACCAATTAGCCTAGCCCCAAAGTATACACTGTAAGGCTTGTGTTATGGGATACTAGGGTAACTGTCAGAATACATATACTGTACATATATATAAGTATATTTATTTAGAAGTACATATTAAACATCCATGAGTATAAATGGAGTACAAATGCTCGTATTCATCACACAAACATCTGCGCCCACCGGGTTCGAACCCGGGACCTCTCGAGTCGGCGACACCATGAAACCCGGCGTACAAGCCACTCGGCTACGGAGGTCGTCGAAAAGAGCAAAAACTATAGTCTAAAACCTAAATCAAAGCTATACAAGGCCGCATCACTAGTATTTTTTATTAAAACTATAATAACCGTTTTACGATGTATGTTAAATCCATCTATCATTCAATGAACCATTGTGGCAAAAGTCCTGCTATTGTTTCGACATGGTTTAATAATAGACTTTAAAACTACATACTTCTTGCAGTTATCTCTCATAACGAATCAATTTGCATGAAAGAGTTTTCCCACAGTAACATTTTGGAGACTGATTTTTTTAAGTATTTTTTTTTATAAATTTGTCCTCAAGGTAAAACATCTATTTATATAACACTCAAAGGTGACTGACTGACATAGTGATCTGTAGATAGAGCACAGCCCAAATCACTGGACGGATCGGGCTGAAATTTGGCATGCAGGTAGATGTTATGACGTAGGCATCCGCTAAGAAAGGATTTTGATCAATTCTACCCCCAAGGGGATAAAATACCGAAGCGAAGCGAGGGCGGGCCACTAGTAACCTATAAATGCTGTTGCTATTAATAAAAATAAAATAATTACTCCTACTATTCAAGTTAATTTTAAGTTGAATGATTCATAATAAATTCCCCGCCCAATATGAGTATAAGTACAAATAAAAAAAAATGGATTTATACTTTAAATAAGTACAGAATACTTAGTTATGTTTATCAGCGGAGGAAAAAAATTAATAAAAAAATAAAAGAATTTTAGAAAATAGGGTCTATTTTTAGGGAGATAATTTTCGTTCCATTATTATTCCGTGTGTCATATTTCGTGAGATACTGTACGATATTTTTGGGAAAATTGGTCCGATATATCGATGTTTTTTTCGCGATATATCGAAGCCGATATTGATATTTTTTAAAAGATCGATGTATCGATATATCGATATTTTTTTCACATTTCGACATCCCTAGTCGTTTACCCGAATTACATTGGCAATCAAATTCGGGCTTTAGGCCAAGTGTAATTAAGTCATTACTATCACTAGGAAACGTAAATATGCTGCGCTTAGGACGTCAGTTATTATTTTCTATATTTACTTTCATTGAAAACATTATTAAAACTAAAAATTAAAAACATTATTTGGATGACTATTGAATACAATAATTATGACTCACACGTTAAAACAAATGGTTAGTAGTCCTGAGTTTTTGGTCATAGAAACTGGGGCGTGTGATGAGTTCAAATATTTGGTACCGAGTCATCCTATTATACGTAAGTATTGAACAACCATTGGGGTCGTGTCAAAAAGTTTTGAAAACCTATCGATCAAAATCTTCTTAAAGCAAAGATGTCACGCGGTAATCTCTCTCAGAAATCACGCCGTGGCCGCATTTTGTAATGTTACTATGTCACATACTTTTACAGACAAACTCGACAACAAAGCAGTACTAAGCATACTACTAAGAAACAAATCTATGCATAATTATTAAGACACTTTCAACCGGGTTACAAAGCGCCAGTAGTATTAAACATTTTCATCATCATCATCCTCTTAATGTCCCCACTGCTAGGGCACAGGCCTTCCCTATGGATGGAATAGGGAGATTGGGCCATGATGCACCACGCGGGCCCAGTGCGGGTTGGCAGGTGCTAACGACTGCAGGTGCAGCCGGGACCAACGGCTTAACATGCCTTCCGAAGCACGGAGGAGCTCGAGATATAATTTTTTGGTCACCCATCCAATGACCGACCGACCATCCGACAACTGCGAAAGTTGCTTAACTACAACGATCGCAGCCGAACGCTCTAACCACCTGTGCCATCGACCTCCTCATTAAACATTTTAATTAATAAAAATACCTTCCTTTCGTAAATTCATCCATATAAAAATTCGACACCCTACTGATCCCCTTTACAATTTATTTAGATAAGTATTCGCGCCAATTTCATATCTATTAACTCAAGGAATAAATTTTTTTTACTAACTTTCATCCCCTATTTTCAATCCTTCGGGAATGAATTTTGTAAAAAAATATTTTCTTAGTGCACCCCTAGACCTCATAAGAAACCTACTTGCCAAATTTGGAATCTCTAGACCCAGCCAGCATTTTGGGCTGTACGCTGATACATTTATGTCAGTCAGTCAGTCTGACTGAATGTATTTTAATTTATATGTATTGAACAGTTTATTTCAATGGCGTTCAACTGTTACAAAATTATCAGAAAAATAGTTACTTTCTTCCAACTTACAATTTTCTTTTCTTAAATGTAAAAATCTTGAAGTTACATGCTAAAATAGTAATAAGTTTAATAAAAATGCTTTTAAGATGCCAATTCAATATTCATAAATATTTTATCACACTGCATATTTTATTACCGTTTCAAGGACCCGTTATTTACTAATAGGGAATTTGACAGTATTAAAAATAAAGTGCCAATTGTTAGCATCTGTGTTTAGAATGAATATTGGCAGGGGTTTTTACTATTTTTACAAAAAAAAATATTCATAATTTTACTAAAAACCCACGAAAAAGATAATAGTTTTCTTATCTATTGTCACGTGACCCAAAACGCTTGGGATTGGCGGAGCCTAAAATGACGTCACAAGCAAGTAAACTTCCAGTTAAAGTGACATTTATCGTTTGACGTTTTAATAAACATTAGTAAGACGCCATATTGTCCAGAGAAACGTTTTCTCGGCAACTTGAAAATGGAGTTTTTGATTTGTTTTTTTTACTGAAATACACAACAGAATGATGAATACCCGCTTTTTACGGACTCCATAAACATTAGTCAATAACATGAGATCGTTTTCTAAAACTTGTCAAATACCCTATTGTAAAAATACTAAAACAAACTCTGATATCCATAATTTCCTGACCTATGTATATTTAATACTTATCCAGTTTCATCGCTCATCGAAAGGGCGTTATCAATATTATGATGTTCGGTACCAGCTCGCACCGGCACGGCACTCTATGTGTATATCTATGTACTAACAGCAACATATCAAAACCTACATTTACAACTAATATTACCCCATATTCCGTTGTGTTAAGAGTCGTATTCGTAACGCACGTTTTATGCCGCAGCATGCCGAGCTTATTAAACTGGGGTCACTTCACAGATTTGACCGAGACACAAATTATATCATCAGGAATAGAATTTCTATTGTCGCATTACAGTGTACTCTAATTCAAAGCATGGTAACTTTTTTCCACTTGTTTATTTTGATAGTAGTATGCATGTAGATACTTACACTTTTCAATATAGCTTTTGATTGCAATTTTATTTAGGAAAATAATTTTGTCAACTATCTGTGATTACACGTTTATTTATTATTTTATTGCTTGTATAAGAAATAATTACGATATGGAAATAATATTGGTTCTATAAAGCTTTAATTATTAAATACTAGTGGCCCGCCCTCGCTTCGCTTCGGGGTAGAATTGATCAAAATCCTTTCTTAGCGAATACCTACGTCATGACATCTACCTGCATGCCAAATTTCAGCCCGATCCATCCAGTGGTGTGGGCTGTGCGTTGATAGATCACTATGTCAGTCAGTCAGTCACCTTTGAGTTTTATATATATAGATTGTCTATGAATTGGGTTGGTATATTGGAAATATGCAAAAAATATAACCCTAGTTATACCAGATACCTACAGACAGAGGACAGAGAACTAGTCCATACCAGATACCTACTACTTCTGTAGATAAAAAGTTTACATAGAAAATTAAGATATCGGCAAGGTACATACCTACAAATATCATTGTCACATCAGAACAATATAAAAACACACAAGTTATTTATTAGTAAATCAAAAGTAAAAATTAGTCCCTGCCTTTCCTAGCATTATCTACAAAGACTCCAATTCTCACCTAAAGTTTACTCTCACATCTGTGTTAATTTTTATGACGCAAAGTATTTACAGATTTGTAAAGTCAATAATAAGTTAACATATTTCACACTCGCAAGTGCACAGTCGCAAGTCGCAGTATGCGTCACATACTGTGAACACTTGAAATCACTTAAAAACTTGCACATAAATAACAGTGTATGCTATGCTGTTAAATTTAACAGCATAGCATGCATAAGTTTCTGTAAAATTTAGCATAAGTTTCTGTAAAATTTTACGCATAATGATGAATATGTATCGGATCCGCGCGTGAAAATTTTACAGAATAGTACTACAGGTAGTTTAAACTTGGAGAGAAGGAAAAACGGAATTCATTAGTCCCTCCTTTTTCAGAGTGTAAATCAACTTGCGGGAAGTTTCGGAAACCGAAATGTATATAATTTTATTTATTTATTATGTATTCAGCATATTAATAAACTGAATATTTTTATTTATTAAAACACTTTATAGCGTGATTTAATTAACATTTTTCATTAAAGATGTTAAATGAAAGCCGCTTAGATTAGTTTAAGTTATCACTTCTGTCGTGCGTCCAGAGAGGCAACGCATTTTTCCTTATATTTGTTTATTTTTCAAGAAGACAATTTTAGAAAATTGTGTTAACTGCGTTCTGAATACTTTAAACAAATATAAACTATACGGGGACTTGGAGGATTATTCTGTACCCGTGAAAAAGCTCATCAAGCTCTTGAAAAAAAACGACGGGTTGCACTCCGGGAGTGCCGGCAGAAGTGAATACTTGAATATTAACGTTGTGCATTTTTTACATTTTGGAATGGTTAGGGAATAATTTTGCACGAATGGCTTTAATTATCAGTATAAAAGTACTATCATGTATGTTTTAGAATACAATATTTATTTATTGCGCCATCATACACAAACATGACAATTTATATTGCATTAAAAAAGTTTATCTGTCAGAAAAATCAACTTACATGAATCACGTTTAAGCGCACTTAGCGACATCCATTGTAAAGAAATCAACTTACATGAATCACATTTAAGCGCACCTAGCGACATCTATTGTAAATAAAATGCATTTTCTTCGCAATAAAGCTGCCACGTGGACGTCCTAGACAAAGACTTATTATTATAATACGGTTAAATAAAATAGTCCTATGTTTCGTCCAATATATTGAAAGTCAACAAACTTTCCAATTTTATTGTGTGTCATGATGCGATCAGCCCACGTGTTTAACCTGACGCGAGTTTAACATTTTCTACCCATACAAAAAAAAAGTGTATAACGCTGCTAAAGAAGATTTCACTTCAAAAAACACTGGTTTTGCAAAGTTTTTGTTTCACGATACGATCTCATAGATAAAAAAAATATCTGTTTTGTTGCATCTCTACCCTGCGAGTGTTGTGTACAACAACATGCTTGGTCGCTCGGGCTAGCTCACACGTTGCACTGGCGGTTTGTGCATTCAATTCACGACGTTCATACCGCACAACCTTGGCTGCGTACAAGCAAGACTGTCTAAAAACCTTAACATAAGCCCTGTGAAGCAAACACTGTTCACTATAAAGCAGGTAACCAGGGTCAAATTCGTTGCTTACCTACATAAAGAATTTAATCATTTGAAGAGGATTCATTTACAATATCTGTTTCTGATTCTGTTTCTAACAGTTACATAAATATATATTATAAATTTCTCAGAATTTCACGGGTTAGGGGACGCCCACTGCTGAGTTCCCCCCCCCCCCCCCAAAGGCTCTCCACATCGAAAGGTCCTGTTCCACGTGCATTCAACGGCTTTGATCTTCACCAGATTGGTGGGGCACTGCCCCCAGAGCTTCGTCCGGTGCGTGGTCGCCATTCGAAATTTCCGCCCCAACAGCCATCGATTCCCTCGCTACGTGACCCACCCATTGGCACTTCAGCTGAGCAATCTTTCGAGCGATGTCGATTACTTTAGTTCTCCTGTGAATTTCCTCATTTCTGATTCTTTCACGAAGGGGTATACCAAGCATCGCTCTCTCCATTGCCCGCTGTGCGACCTTGAGCATTTTTATGAGACCTATATCAAAAATATAGGTGACACACACATAAATTTAATTATAATCATCATCATCATCAGCCTCTTAATGACCCCACTGGTGGGGCACAGGGAGATTGGGCCATGACCTGCGCGGGCCCATTGTGTATTTGTGGGTGCTAACGACTGCAGATGCAGCCGGGACCAACGGCTTAACGTGCCTTCCAAAGCACTGAGGAGCTCAAGATCGTACATTTTTGGTCACCCATACAATGACCGACCACTGCGAAAGTTGCTTAACTTTAACGATCGAAGCCGAACGCGCTAACCACTTGCGCTATCAAGCTCCTCCTGATAATAATATGTTCTTTGAACCAGCGAAATGTTTTATGAATTGAGTTGGGCATGTAAATACGTAATATTTTGTTATTTATTTTACTTCAGCAAAGTTCATTTCTCAGCAGAAAGGCGTTGCCGCATTTTGTAAAAAATTTTCTTCCAATAAAGTTGTAAGAAGCTATAGAAATTAAAAACTAAAACACATTTTTTACAACCTCTCTTCGATAGGAAATCTTTGCTACTGAAAAAGACATCAACGTCATCAAACTGTAAGTGTCGCCGCACACGGGCCACACGCCACAGCCACAAACGCCGCCACGAGTAGCTAGAAGCGGCTACTAAAGTGGCTGAAGCGCGCGACAGCGGCCGACTAAGGTAAGGGAGAGAGGGGGAATCGTGCGAGTGACGTGTGGCGGCGTTTTGTATCTGCGCATTAAGTGGCCGGTGCGAGCCACACGAAGCGAGCAACGACGATTTGTAGCGTGCGGTGGCCACCGGCGTACCGTTTGTGGCGAGTCCATATAAAATGTATGAAAACTACAAGAAATATGCCGGTGGCGGCGTTATGTGGTTGTGGTCGGTGGCCCGTGTGCGGCGACACTAAAGATCTTAAAGATCGCAGGAATGTTTAAAAAGGAGACTGGAATAAAATGGCATATATTGAATAGAGATGTAGCTGCTCCTAAAAACATAAGCCATTTTTATTTCCCTGCCGTTTGTAATCTTTATATATATAATTCTTCTGTGAGTGTGTATGTCACTGAACTTCTCTTAAACGACTGGACCGATTTTGATGAAATTTTATGTGTGTGTTCAAGGGGATCTGAGAATGGTTTAGATTCACAATTTTTTTTTAGGACAACACCCTTTTTTTTAGGGCGGTACGAAGTTCGCTGGGTCAGCTAGTAAACTTATAAATCTTTATACGTATTAACTCTATTGAGTGACGCCCACTAAACCGTTCCGTCACTGATCAACAGACCAAGACCAAATGACCAAGTGTATAATCATAATAAAATAACCATTAAATTAATCTAAACTAGGTTTATATACTTCAATATCAAAAGATATGGGTTAATTTAATTAGCTGTATACTTTCACTTATTAGCACCTATTTAATAATGTTTATCTGAAATGAAAAATAATAATACATGTTGTGTTGTTCTATATTAATTACCATTAGCAACTTATACGATAGTTTCAAATATTTATTTAATATCGTGTCGTTGTATCTTTTGACTTGAGTTATAAAATATCCATTTTTATATCACCAATACTTTGGTATGCTCAATTAAGTACTTATACTTTTTGTAGCTGTTAATACAACTTGATAAGCAAAAAGCAATTACTACATAATAATAAATCAATACCCATATATTTACTTGTAAATCTTGCAATTAAACTTTGTACAGTGCAAAATGTGATGAGTTGAGAACCTTTTCAGTTGACTAACTTATGATAATCAACTTATTGTAAGTAATTATAAATCAATAAATGAATCGATGGTGCAAGTGGTTAGCGCGTTCGGCTGCTATCGTTGAAGTTAAGCAACTTTCGCAATGGTCGGTCATTGGATGGGTGACCAAAAATTTACTATCACGAGCTTCTCCGTGCTTCGGAAGGCACGCCGTTGGTCCCGGCTGCATCTGCAGTCATTAGCACCTACCAATCTGCACTGGGCCCGTATGGTGGGTCAAAAACACTTATTTTCTCTAATATTTTTTAATTTATTTTTTCTATACTAATATTATGAAGAGGAAAGATTTGATCGTTTGTTTGTTTGTATTGAATAGCCACCGAAACTACTGGATCGATTTGAGCAATTCTTTTACATTTAAAATCGTACTTTATTTATCGCTGATGAATATAGACTATAGAGTATTTTCAAAAAAGTTACAGTACCGTATGAAACCTTATATATATACACTTTGAGATTCACGTATGAAAAACCTACCAAAAAAAAACCTGAAATCGCTTACGCTTCGGAAGTTGTTGACAATAATACTCAAACTCAAAAATCATTTATTCAGTCTAGGCTGTTACAAGCACTTGTGAAGGTCAAGAAGCTACGCCATCGGTTCGCAAAACTATGGCGGGAGACACTTGACACTTCGGTTTCTTTGTTTATTAATTCTGACTGATGACCTCCGCGGCCGAGTGGTTTGTACGCCGGGTTTCATGGTGTCGCCGACTCGAGGGTTCCTGGGTTCCAATCCCGGTGGGGGCAGATGTTTGTGTGATGAATACGAGCATTTGTACTCCAGTTATGGATGTTTAATATGTATTTTCTATATAAATAACTAATATTTGTACAGTATACGCATTCTATCCGTCACCCTAGTATCCCATAACACAAGCCTTATAGTGCTTACTCTGAGGCTAGGCTAATTGGTGTGAGTGTTGGAAATATTTCTTATTTATTTATTTATTCATAAGTAGGCACCTTTATTATTAAGTTATGTGGAAAATAATTTTATAGCTATTGCCTCAGATTATAGAACATTCTGTTAACAAAAGTAGGTACGTCACAATACCGAGAGCGAATAATAATATATTACCTGAGATTAAATCAGTGATTTCATCTAAGTATATTGTTCATATTTCTTACATCAATCGTATTCCAAAATGAAGAAAACCATTTCCATTCATATACTTACTTACCTGCGCTTAAGCTAAATTATATATTTATCGTATACATATTCAAAATGTTCTGTTGGGTTAGGTTAGGAAAATAAATTATTTCTTTCATTTAGAATTACCGATATTCACTGCATACAAGAAACACTTATTTTGTTTACAAAAAAAAAAACTATCATTATTTATTTATTTATTCTTTATTACCAAAAACAGTAAATGGCGGACTTAATGCCATAGGCATTCTCTACCAGTCAACCAGTATGGGTGTATGAGAGGGATGTTTTTCTGATTCTGATATTATAATCTCATACTCAAAAACTATTTCACTTTATGTATTGTATTTACCTATAATATTTTATGTTTAACCTACTTAGAGGAGCTCGATGGCGCAGTTGGCTAGCGCGTTCGGCTGCGATCGTTGAAGTTAAGCAACTTTCGCAGTGGTCGGTCATTGGATGGGTGACCAAAAATTTACTATCTCGAGCTCCTCCGTGCTTCGGAAGACACGTTAAGCCGTTGGTCTAACGACTGCAAATGCACCCACCAATACGCACTGGGCCCGCGTGGTGGGTCATGGCCCAATCTCCCTATTCCATCCATAGGGAAGGCCTGTGCCACAGCAGTGGGGACATTAATAGGCTGATGATGATGAACCTACTTAAGTTAAATTTAAAAAAATATTATGTATCTTATACGATATTTATTATTAGTGATACATAATTTATTTTATTGTTACGACTAGCGGCTGCCCTCGACTTCGTCCTCGTTAACATTAGTATTTTGGGAATCCCACAGGAACTCAATATCTGAATATCTCAATCCATGTCACAAACTATATGCGTACCAAATTTAACCCAAATCCGTTTAGTAGTTTTAGCGTAATTGAGTCATACATACACACTATCACATTTATTATTTCTATATTAGTAGGGCTGATTTCTTACAACATTTAGTAAAATAGCTCCAAAAATGTTGACTCAGTAAACTGGTAAGAAACAGCGATACGTTTTGATGTCGATAAATGTGTGTAATGTTTGCTTTTCCTATAAAACTCATTATATTCTCTCTGCGCTTGAGTTGAGTTTACGTTCGCGAAATGTGATCGTAGGAATTCACTCAAGCTCACGGTGAATGCGTGCACTGCACTTTCGAATAATAATAAAATATATATAGAAAATTCTGTTTAATATACAATAAAAACTTCAGAAAATGTGAAACAATGGAGTATACCTTTTTATTATTAATTTCATAAAGAAGTAAGATTTGTCCGTTTGTTTGCATTTAAAAGGCTTCGAAACTACTGGGCCGATGTGTAGAACCCTTTCACGTTTATAGAATCCTACGTTATCCTTGATGAACATTTTCAGAGAAATCAGGGATCCGTATCAAAATAAAAGAACTTATAACACTGCGTCACTAGCTACGTTTAATAATAATCATCATCATCAGCTTATTAATGTCCCCACTACACTGGGGCACAGGCCTTCCCTATGGATGGGATAGGGAGATTGGGCCATGACCAACCACGCGGGCCCAGTGCGGATTGGTGGGTGCTAACGACTGCAGATGCAGCCGGGACCAACGGCTTAACGTGTCTTCCGAAGCACGGAGGAGCTCGAGATAGTAATTTTTGGTTACCCATCCAATGACCGACCACTGCGAAAGTTGCTTAAGTTCAACGATCGCAGCCAAACGCGCTCTTATTCTTTACCTGAACTTCCAAAGAAGAGTAGACTACCTCTCGAGAGGTTAGAGAAGACATAACGGAAATATAGATAACAAGGTGATTGCTTTTCTTTGAAAAAATATTCTCAACTAACATTGAATGCGTCTGTTGAACAATAGTGTTGAAACCTTGTAGCATCCCCACAACACTGGGCTGATACAGATCAAGACACTCAACAATACACAACAGAAAAATATATAGCTACGCCATATAGGCTCGTATTTTTTTTATAAAAGATTAAAGTGCGCTTGACCACAAATCCAGACTCAAATAATGCCCAAAGAGAAAATCTCTTGCCTTGAAGATTGCTATATTATATGTCAGCCATGTTAAAACATTAATAAAAATGTAAATAAAACATTCTGGCTGCGTTGTAAGAATTATTATTTTATTTGAAACTAGCGGCCCGCCCTCGCTTCGCTTCGGTGTAGAGCTGAAGTGTAGACTACAGTTTTTGTTCTCAGGCTTCTATTAAACACAATGACATTCATCTATGATTCTTCTTATACCTTCATGCAAAGTCTCAGCCCGATCGGTTTAAAATTGACAAAGTTTCATACAAACTTTCATTCCCTATTTTATCCCCTTGGGGGTAGAATTGATCAAAATCCTTTCTTAGCGGATGCCTGCGTCATAACATCTACCTGCATGCCAAATTTCAGCCCGATCCGTCCAGTGGTTTGGGCTGTGCGTTGATAGATCACTATGTCAGTCAGTCACCTTTGAGTTTAATATATATAGAGTCTGACGACGCAGCCTGAAAAGGATGCGAAACGTCAATAAATAAATAAATCAGTGCATCTATACCGTTGAAACTTGTTTTATTTAATGAGTGGTGTGCGTGAAAACCTAAGAAACAAATATGAACAAATGCAGTTCCTCACAGTGTAACGAAAAAATCTGTTACCAAACAATCATGTAATGACATATGTTACACTAGAGCAGTGATTCCCAAAGTGGTCTATATCCAGCCCTAGGGGTCTACGTCAGCGAAAAAAAAATTTGGAGGTTCATGAAATGAAAATGGGGGTCTACAATAATGGATCTCAACATACACTGATAGCACTTATTTACTAACATTATGCTATCTTTTATTAAAAAGACATATACATTATTTACAAATGTACCTATGAAATAATAAAAAATATTATATATATGTTTATAAAATTTGTAAGTTGTAAGATATTCGCTTTGTGGTCGCAATACATTTTGAAGTTGTATAAACCTGCATATAATGATGAACCAGTATCATCTTGTTACACTAACTGACACCCTTGACTTCCCTCCAGACAAAAATGTACAAAAAATCAATATTAGGTAAGTAGGGGTCTACCCAAAACTAAAAACATGCAAAGGGTCTACGACACAAAAAAGTATGGGAACCTCTGCACTAGAGTCATGAAAACGGGTCAGTCGCATAAAATGTCTTTCATTCGCTAAGAAGATTCAGGTTACGCTAAAGATGAAAAACTTTCCGGAAAAATAATCTCTTGATTTTTATTATGAACCAAACATTTAATAAGATCATTCCGGAAACGAAATTCATTAAGAAATGTATATTTATTTATTTTATAGCTACATGACTGCGTCTGTTATTTAGGTGAAAGTGAAAACCGCGTCGGTATTAACCTTGATATCAAAGTGGAGCAGTGAAAACTCACGAGCACGTTCACAGGTTCGACTCCCGAACACAGGCTCACGTAATTTCTAACTCTAACAAAACAATAAAAACAATTTTATTTGCAATTCTATATGTAGACAATATATTAATTGCAATTCGAAAAATATTCATAAAAAGATCTTATTTTTTAACTATTAATTATTTATTTTTAGAAATATCTACTTACTAATTTTACTTAAATTATTGCAATTCAATTTATTTAATTTTATCGTAAAATTTATTTAATTTTAAAGGACACAGGCTAAGCAGCTGCTGAATGATCTTAAACAATGTGGAACCTCCCGTAATGAAGTTTGATTAGATTAGAATTTATAAAGTACTAGTGGCCCGCCCTCGCTTCGCTTCGGTGTAGAGTTGAAGTGTAGACTACAGTTTTTGTTCTCAGGCTTGTATTATACACAATGACATTCATCTATGATTCTCCTTATACCTGCATGCAAAGTCTCAGCCCGATCGGTTTAAAATTGACAAAGTTTCATACAAACTTTCATTCCCTATTTTATCCCCTTGGGGGTAGAATTGATCAAAATCCTTTCTTAGCGGATGCCTGCGTCATAACATCTACCTGCATGCCAAATTTCAGCCCGATCCGTCCAGTGGTTTGGGCTGTGCGTTGATAGATCACTATGTCAGTCAGTCACCTTTAGTTTTATATATATAGATTATGGTAGTCACTCATCTTGATCAAGCCAAACTGACCGTGTGGGGGGGCATATTTAAAAGGACATGCCACAGGGCAGAAGGATTTATTATAATTGACTACTTAATCAAGTCACTAGATCAGGCAGCATGATAGTGGTTAGCCACCATTAAGAATTGTAGGCAGCACCCAGTGCTTGCTTGCTTAAGTAGGTAGGTAACGCGCCACTTTAGACATAAAACAGTGCTATAGGCAAGGCAATATTTTTACAAGTTTTCAGTGGAAACTCTAATCGTGCAGATCTAAATATGTGAAGCAAAAAAAAAACATTTGTATGAATTTGACATTTTTGGACAGGTAATTCGATCTGCGTAAGTCTCGTTGATGGTACACTAATACAATACAATACAATACAAAACGCTTTATTGTACACCACAGAAAACATTACATTAAGTACATAACCAATTAAAACTAGTGTATCAATGGGCGGCCTTATCGCTAACAGCGATCTCTTCCAGGCAACCTTTGGATGGAGACGACTAGAAGAAAGTTGGAGAGAGGGCTACTAATTATATAGACCACCATAAATACTGTCTCTTTGCGTGTTAAAAAACAATAACAAGCTCTCTTCCGTCCCAGAACAGAGTCCGAAAATACGGAAACACGGCTCAATTCGCGACAGACGTCTCGATTATTTAAATCGACGCTGTTCGGACCGATCGATCCATTCGTTGCGCCTGCGCAAGGCTTACCCAATGAGTGGCGTGGAATCGCTCCGACACGCTTCGTGTTTGTGATAATGTGTCAAGTCTATGATCGACTCGATTCTGGTTACTAAATTTAATTAATGTCTTTACTTTCCATTTGTAACAAACCTATTTTTTTTATATAGATAGGTCCGACAAATGACTCCACCCCACCTGATGTTAAGTGAAGGTGAAGTCCAGACGAAGACAGCTGATACAGCAGTTCTACCTGCTACACCAGCCATCCTCGCCCTGCCGGCCTGCATGTTGCTTCTTCACGCCTCTTTTAAAGGATCCCAGGTTGTAAGAGGGAGGGAACACGTGAGCAGGCAGAGCATTCCATTTACGGATAGTACGACAAAGAAATGAGTCACCAACTTTCTTTGTACGCGTTGGAATTGTGGCCACAGTTAGACGGTGACAACGTAAGCCAGTGCACGTGGTCCTCTGAAGGAAAGGGGAAGGTGGAATAAGAGAGAATAACCTATTATTAAGTCTGACTTTTATATCTGGAAAAGTCGGTACGCCTCCTAGCGCGAAAAGCGTGTTTCAAGATGGGTGTAATGAGCAAGGCCCCTAAATCCGATGATAATCCTGCACCGGTCACCCGGCGCGCATTCTGCAGAGCGCGCCCCTTGGTAATTTTCCAATTACAGAGCATAATGCGATTCAGTAGCGCACAATGTCGAATTATGCTGATGCGTTAATTGGAACGTGAATTAGTTTTCAAATGCACCAGCAGAGTGCGCTAAGTTCAGTGTTGAAAAAAGAAGTCAAGTGTTTGTACCTTCATTCATAATTATATTTATTTTTTGAACACAGATTGAATTAATTTTGGTTAAATATTATTTAAAAAAAATACAATGAAACGAAAGCTTTAAAAATATTAAAAAATAAATAATATTATTAACAATATATAAATAAAACGTTTCCATCAATGCCAACTTAAAGAAAAACACTTATTAATTTGATTGTGCGAAGCTTGCTGTAGTTGAAACATTCAACGTTAAACATTATGCCGCATAATGCGCTCTAGTGCTGTCATTGGAAAACTAACTTTGAAAACGATGTTGCCGCACCTGATATACTGGCCACTCTGTAGTACCCATCTCCCCCTTCCCCCCGTATTAGTTGTTGATTTATGAAAAAATAAATAGTCTATGTATTTCTCATAGTTTTATTTAAAATTAGAATATAAAGTATGTCCGGGGCTAAACGATGATTCCCTTGGATTCCTACACAATACTTCGCGTACACCCCTTGTGATATCTTTTATAGGAGTACATCCCATTTGTTGCGTGAGTTCAACTAGTGCTTTATATACTGCTGGATTGTGCTGTACTGCTCGTTGGTCCAGAACAAAATTGCAAAAGTAATCTTATCCCCCTGGTTTTGTTTCACTAAATAGTTGATTACCCTGACCACTTTTAAAAATGTTGTAGATTTTATGGATTTTTTTTTATGTTAACACAATAGCTTTATATTACAATTGTTTATGTTCTCACGTCCTGCTACAGTGCAGAGGCGTGACCAGACAACGGATGAAATGAGGGGACACCAAGAGACTGCTGTGCTTCTTGGGGGAGTTGGGATGGCATGACTAAAGCCATCCTCTCACGCAAAATAGGCACCTGGTGGCGAGTTGCGGAAAACACCCACCGTACAGAAGAAGAAGTCCTCGGCGGACATTTTTTTCACAATACGCGGAAGTCCTCCGCGGACAAAATTCCGTCGTTTACGCAGGCCATACGGTCCCCGTGAGGTGTGAAAAATTTGTGATTTCTTACAGTAGGTAATGATTTAGTGTTATAATAAGACTAACGATTTAAACTAACTAACCATACATCGTATTGAAAATGTTTATTGAATTATTCAAAGTTGAACACGTTCTTTATGTAAAATTCCTTGTATAATTTGTTACCGGGTACCTAATAACAGAATTGTACTGATAAGCAATAAGTTTTCCGTGCCGACTACGTAACGTATTGCATCTTTACAACACAGAGAGAGATTCAAAACGAATATAATTGATTCAACGCAACGCGATCACCGACAGTGGTACATTAAAGCTTTTTCTGATAACCTACTAATAAACATAATGGTTAGTGCATTCGCCCGGATAACAGAGGGAACGGGTTCAAGTCCCATCAGCTGCCTGGTCCGCGTGATTTTTTTCTAGAATATTGAGTGAAATATAAGATTTAAGTTGGTTTTGGGCCAAATAATTAGTTGTGTGATATAAATACACATGCTTTCGTTCCGATAATTGTCGCTACCACAGGCCACAGCAAAGGCCGCTACCAGGTGTATCAAACTACGGCGTTTATGCAAATCATTAGCCAAAACCGGTTCTATTAGATAATGTTGCCAATGATAATAGAATGCTCATTTCAAGATTTGCCTTCATGTTTATGTCACTAATTTCATCACATAATGTAATTTACATCTTTTCTACGTATGTACAGGGTAATCAACATACATTTTCAGTACACTATTTGATCCTGGATAAATGCACAAGACCAGTCTTTTTTTTCAAAAAAACAGTTTGTTGGTTGTCCTCTTTTAACAAGAACAAATTACTAACTTTAATAAACTTTAAAGATATAATTAAGCACTCGTATAAAATATTTTTTGTAAATACGACACTGCTAACCGCGTCAGAGACTGAGGCCCGTATTATAGAAAGACTAGCAAACCAGTGAACCAAATGTTCACCAAAACCTGATTTCTCGAAAACCGGAAGTGCTACGTTACTCAAATCCGGTTTGTAGTCTTATCAGACTATTCTTAACTTATAACTTAAATATTCTCTTTATCTATCTCTTACGGTTTGGCCGCTGAAACAGCACCACAGACAGACGGACGGACTTGTCTAATAGATAAGAGATTCTCATTGATTAATCTAGTCTTGAGCATAGTTAAAAGGGATGTTGCTATATATAGCACATAGCGACATCCCTTTCTAACTGTACTCGAGTAAAGATCAACACTTAGTTGTCCTTCTGTAATACGGGCCTGACTGTCTGACCAGCAATATTCTGTAAGATGCAAACTCCCTCACGATTTCATTTATTAGGATTTTTGACAAATGTTAATGTATCTAAGACTGGCTGCTTCTACAAACATAGCATCATTTTGCCGTGTAATGGCGTAATGCATATCAAACTAATGTCTAAAATGGCAGCTACCGAAACCGGCAGTGAGATTTTATATTACATAATCGCCCAAGGATAGTATGCAATACAGCATAATTGAACCAAAATTATGTAGTAACCACAATAAAAACATTCAATATCAACAAAGGCGATTAAAATTACCTATTTTATTTTAAACTCCAATAATACTCGTATTACTTAGCACTAGGGGCCATTATAAAAAGATAAACTTCAAACCATCATTTAAACAGTATAAAGGTAATAAAAAGTAGTTTAGTAATAGTTAGGGATGTCGAAAGTTGAAAAAAATATCGATATATCGATACATCGATATTTTGAAAAATATCAATCTATCGCGCAAGGCTTCGATATATCGCGAAAAAAACATCGATATATCGATATATCGGTCCAATTTTCCCAAAAATATCGTACAGTAGCTCACGAAATATGACACGCCGAATAATAATAGAACGAAAATTATCTCCCTAAAAATAGACCCTATTTTCGAATGATGACATAGACAATACTAAATACAGCACAGATCATAGATATGTTGAATATCATTAATCTGAGATCCAGTTACGATTTTTCCAGATACGAATTTAGTTAGATCGTGATATGCCGCTAATAATTAAAAAAATATCGTTTTTGATACGAATTTCGATATTGGTTATTTTGTATCGATGTATCGATATATCGAATCAAAATATATCGGCAAAAAATATCGATATATCGAACAAAAAATATGGATATATCGATACATCGATATATTTTCAACAAGCCTAGTAATAGTTGTGAACTCCTGCAATGGCTCTAATGGCGCACGTAGCGACTCTTGCGCATGTCCGATAGCTTCCATTATGTTAACTAATAAAACTTACGACAATCGCTCCGCAGGTTCGAGCTGCATGAAATTACTTTAACATAATAAACTAACGTCATTGACACACATAAGAAGAACGTGGAATGAATGTTAAACAAGATTTTTAACAATTTAACTGTTAAATCTACTTAATTTCTACTAAGTACTAAACACTGATTTATTTTTACTTTAAGCATTGAAGTACTAGGTTTAAATCTAATGAAAAATAAATCTGGTACGATTTTCTAAAGAACTACATTCTGGTTTAGTATCCCATTAGTTAGTAATGTTTAGAAAAATGTAAAAGTGGAATCCTAAATCCTAAAGGGACTCCTTTTAGTAATATATTTTAGTTATTCTATTATATTTTTTAAGGTTTTTAGTTTAACGAGATTAAGTTTTGAGACATTAAGTAGTTTTAAGCTTTTGTAATTTTAAATATTTCTATGTAAATATAAGTTAGTATATATTAATTACTTTACCTCTAATGGTGCTAGTCTTTCCATAATTATATTTCGTAAAGCAAGGGCGGATCCAGCTTTGGCGCCAGGGGGGGGGGTCATATAGCCAGCTTTGGCACCAGGGGGGGGTCATATAGCCAGCTTTGGCGCCAGGGGGGGTCATATAGCCAGCTTTGGCGCCAGGGGGGGTCATATAGTCGTGGTATATTAAATATTGAATTTAGTTACTGTTTCATGACTTAATTTATATAAAAAAATTCGTTGCTGACTCAAGCGAGGAAAAATTAAATATGCTTTTTTTATTTAAGATTTTTTTTCATCAACCAGACACGCTCACTTTGACACATTATTACCTAAATTAAGACGGGATTAGATCGATTGGATTCTCTCGATCACAATCTCTCAAATTCAAACCGATAGTATTTTTTTTCTAACAGTAGCTTCTGCCCGCAGCTTCGCACGCGTTAGATTTGTTATGGAGTGAATGAAATGAATGAATATCAATCTCGATAAACCATTAACCTCGCGACCTTGGTAAACTTTGAACCCACATTTTACCGTATAGGGGGTGAGTTTTAAAAAATCCTCTCTAAGCGGACGCCTACATCATAATTTAGCACAAATATAGATTTGTGCTAAAGGACATTGTTCAGCGTCCATACATAGTTAGCCTAAGAACCAACAATCATGAAATATTATTTTCTAGGTTCAAAATCGTAAGTAAATGACAGTAAAAACAAAGATTATTGACGGACACTTCTGAGGAACTGAAATTATTAGGAATACTATTTTTTTTTTTGGGTTATGTTTAATATTCAATGAAACATAGGTCAACCTATGAATTCAGTATGAACTCAGTATGAAGTGAACTAATATTATAACTAATTCATTTTATTCAGTGCGATTTTAAAGAATAACTATTAGGAAAAACTTGGTTAGGTAGGAATCATGAATAAAATAAAAACTGTAGTTTTGCTTCTTATTTATTGACTATTTTTTCCATAAATGTATCACATTGTTTATTGTATTTATTTGTATATCACATGTATATTGTGTAAATATGCAGCGTGAATGTGTATTAGGGTGTTCTTGAATAATTTGGCAGTATGATCCTCTCAGGATGTTGTGGCACAGGTTCACTAGCACTTGGTAATAAGGGCTCTGCTCTTTGGTAACATCGATGGCAAATTAGATAGCTGAAATAGTTAAATTAAAGAAAAAACCATCGCAAATAAACACACACAACAGGTAATCCGAAACGAGAATGCACTTTCCGGTATATTAATCGAATGCCACAGATTACTATGAAACTGCCTGCACCACAACCACAGAGTAACAAGTTTTATGCCGACCCTTCACTTGACAAAAGTTTGTCCTTGTCATGCTTAATAAAGAATGAAAAGGACAGACTGATATCATGTTTTAAAATAGCAAATACGAATAGCCAAGTGAAGTGCCGACATTAGGAAGAAAGAGTGTTTTGTTTACAGCGCTGCCATAGATTAAACACATAAAATGGTATTTATTGTCTCAGATTATTTTTTAACTTTTTAATTTAGCTTACTTAACTGGAAGTGTCCGTCACAATCTAATTATACTGATAATTATCGCAAAAAATATACTAAGAATTATCATAAATGCCAAATTGGTGTTGGTTCTTAGGCCAATTTTAACATTGTCCTTTTAACTACTATTGGTGTATTCACATCATCATCATCATCAGCCTCACTGCTGGTGCACGGGCCTTTCCTATGGATGAAATAGGGAGATTGGGCCATGACCCACCACGCGGGCCCAGCGCAGATTGGTGAGTGCTAACGACTGCAGATGAAGCCGGGACCAACAGCTAAACGTGCCTTCTGAAGCACGGAGGAACTCGAGATAGTACATTTTTGGTCACCCATCTAATTACAACCGACCACTGCGAAAGTTGCTTAACTTCAACGATCGCAGCCGAACGCGCTAACCACAAGTTTGCGCCATTGAGCTCCTCAATTTTTACTCAATACGTTCACTGATTTGAGCTGTGAGTTGTGAGGTCAGTCAGAAACAGTTGCCATTTATATATACAGACTACCCAATGTAAATGTAGCTAATAAACTTCCGTAAGATACCCTGAAGGTAACCCTCATTTATAATAATAGAAAAATAATTAGGCAAACATATTTCCGTGAAAATAAGTACATTGCTCCAGACAAAAGAAGATTGACAGACAAATCTTTAAAATGTTACAAGAAAAGACTTCTCTTTGGTTCAATGATTCTCACCTAGCATTCAATGTAGTTTCAGGAAAAACAGATTATATCTAAAGAGAATTTTCCTATAATAAATTCCACGAGGACCAGGCATCAGACGGGACTCGAACCCGCACCCTCCCCTATCCGTGCGTTACTGTTAGGTAATTTAAAAAAAAAATGGTTGCCTGTAAAGTCGGTTTTACGGGCGAAGATTTTACGTGACAACGTCTTTTTCTCGGTAGAATATTTATTGATATGAATATAATTAAATTGCACAATAGGAACAAGGAATTGAATGAAAATAAGAATTGCACAAATTTTAACTATAGAAATATATTTTGTTTACTAAAACATTGTACATGTAAACTTAAACTTAACACGAGAGACTCATCGTAACGTTACCGAGCGTTACACTTTTTCATAAGTGACTCCCAGCCGCAACCTAATTTAAGACGTTGTCACGTCAAAAGAAATTTGACTTCAGATGTGTGCTCTGTGCACACTTTTTTATTGTATTGCACAATCATTAAGTGCAGCTCTGGTGACCGCTAAAATTACAAAATCTGATTAATTTTGTAAGCAAAAAGTAGGTATTTCATCGGGTGATGAGCTTCGATGGTTTTGTATTGATCTTTATAATTAGAAATACGACCCAGACAGGTTTTCAACAGGAAAACGTTGAACCTTGCAAACATGTTTAAATGATTTTGTTTTTGTTTTATAAGCAACAAGTACATTGTTATTGTTTAGGGTTCGGTTTCCAAAGAGTGAAAACGATCTATTATTTAACCACTCTGTCCGTCTGTCAGCCAGCTTATATCTCATAGCACATGTTGATAGTTTAACATAATATTTACGCAGGTACGTACACCTATTAAGTATTTCTTTCACCGCTTAAACAACACAATTACAGCACTTATAATTTTCGTGTACTTTTCTGCACACCAATCATTTAATGAAACATTTTTAAATTTGTTTAAGTAAAGTGCGATTTATTAGATTTTAACTTTATTCTTCAGTCAGCTTACAGAACAAAAGGTAGATGGAACGAAACGAACACGTAGGTGCCCCCCACGACAACGGCTAACTAGAGCCGAGGTCCGAGTCTCAGAGACGCCCTCTAGTTGAGAAGACCCCCTCAGGTCCGAGTGGTCTGGAGGCTCCACACGGAGAGGAGACTCCCCCCGGTCTGGAATACCTCCAGAGGCACTCGTCAATTCTCGGCTTGAGGTCCCCTTAGGATCTCGCCGTCCCCAAACCCGGTGACGCTGTAAAGGTCATCTGCGACCAACAGCATACATACTCAAAAAAAAAAGACACGCAGGTGCGGCCACCAAAGTAAATACGAAGTCAAAAGCGAGTATAAGTCGCGGCACGGAACTCTAGCGCTGACCGTAATTGCGCAGAAGTAAAAATAAAGATGTGTTGGGGGGAAACGAGGTGCGCGGGTGGGCGTGCGTTGCGCCGATTGGCTCTCCAGTCGTACCCATGCGGAGCTATCCCCCCAGCGTTTTGTTCAGCGCTAGAGTTACGTGCCGCGACCTGGGGGCCAATCGCCTAACGGAAATGCTTTGGAAAACGCTAACGCTTACGATTTTATTTTGTTATTTCTAGCCGCCTGAGGTATTCAAATGCCTCGCGCTCTTTCTTTTTCTTTTGCATTGGTAATAACAATATTAAAAAAAATGAGCGTGAGGTATTCGAAAACCTCAGGCGGCTAGAAATAACAATATAAAATCGTAAGCGTTAGCGTTTCCCAAAGCATTTCCGTTAGGCGATTGACCCCCTGTACTTTTGACTCCTTATTTGCTACTAGCGGCCCGCCCTCGCTTCGCTTCGGCGTAGAGCTGAAGTGTAGACTACAGTTTTTGTTCTCAGGCTTGTATTATATATACACAATGACATTCATCGATGATTCTTCTTATACCTGCATGCAAAGTCTCATCCCGATCGGTTTAAAATTGACAAAGTTTCATACAAACTTTCATTCCCTATTTTATCCCCTTGGGGGTAGAATTGATCAAAATCCTTTCTTAGCGGATGCCTACGTCATAACATCTACCTGCATGCCAAATTTCAGCCCGATCCGTCCAGTGGTTTGGGCTGTGCGTTGATAGATTACTATGTCAGTCAGTCATCTTTAAGTTTTATATATATAGATGGTGGCCGCACTTGCGAGTTCGTTGCATTCCATCTGCCTTTTGTTCTGTAATCTGAGATTCTTCACGTATCAGATCCTTTACTTTCTTAGATAGTAACAATTAAATGAAATTCTAAATTCAAAGCTTCCATAAGCAGAGCTTAGGAAGGCAGCGTTTCATCTTGTACAATAGTATGCAAATCCGACACCTTATTCATATTTTTTGTCAACTTGAATGCAAACGTATTGAAAATTTTCCTAGATGTTTAAAAAATCTTAAGAAAATATTTCTTTAAAAAATCAAGTTTTAAAGGAGTTCGAACCAGCATCTTCAACTATATCTTTAGACTTAAACATCTAGCAAACAATTACTGCTTAATATAAAAGTATGTATAACAATTTTCCTGTATTCAAGAGCGCAATGTTGATAGACATTTTGAAGCAACATAAACACATTAGTCGTCTACTTTTATGTTCACACGAAAACTTCAATATCATATTAATATTGTATTTTCTTATTGATCATGTCGCGGACTGAATAACACAAAAAGTTCGGCTTTCGATTACAAAATCGTTCCGATTCGATGCGAATCGTAAACGTAACGATTTGCATTACAATCATCACGAATACAAGTACCAGTATATAATAAATATGAAGCAACCACCCATTTACTAGTATTGTATAACAATTAATATATTTTTTTTCATAATTTTTTTTATTCGATTTTTTACAATATGTCTTTTTAATTATGTTATTTTTAATCAAATTTCAACATGTTTAATAATATACTGTCCGTGCTCGAGGCTGCTATTTGATACAGCCAGGGGCACGGGCAGAAGTCTGAAAGAGGAAGCATAGAAGGATAGTAAAAATAAAAGTAGGTATACAAGAAAATAGGGAGGTAAAAAACAAAGTAAAGAAAAGTTGAATCACATTAGTGGCGTTAAAGACTACTCGTTTGCTTCGAGTTGGCCGTCGATAGCCAATCACAGGCACATCAACTGGTACCATCGTCCAATAAGGTCGAATATATTACGTACGTACTTGTAAACTGCCATATTGAAAAAAGGAAAGCATGGATCAGATCTTCTGCTCTAATTGGAGCGCCCGTTTGGTAGGGTAACCCGTCCCTTAGAGCGGCGGCGGAGCAAATCGTAAGTGGTCTGGTGGAGGCTTAGATATTAGGCCTCCACCAAACCACTTACGATTTGCTTTTTTCATCTCTAACGGCATTTACACTACCCAATTTTAAGGGACTAAGGGTGGTGTAACATGAGTATTTATAATATTGCTACTCTAGCTAGGGGCCAGCCACGCCCACCCTTTCGATAGGGCCTTTATAATTGGGTAGTCCAAATGCCGTTTAAGCCCTACCTGCCCTGTCCTGCCTTAAATCCGGCTCTACACCCACCCAATCATAGCTTATATTCTAATCAATCCTGCTTGTCTTCTTCTTACACACTACCGTTATGTTTGCTTACGATCACAATTTAGTTATGTTATTTTTGTGAGCGAACGAACAAAATAGCTAATATTTTAGAGATTTAGTAATTTCCTACTGTTGGCACGGATCTTACACCTCTTTTATAGGAATACACTATGTCAAAGGTTAAAATTCTTTATTTAATAAAATAAGTTCTACACGATTCCCTCTGATCGATGTTTGCCAATATTCTTATGGATTTGTTTTGCATTATAAATAATTTGACTACGTCAGATGCGCTTTCCCACAAAATTACACCATTATGATAGTACTGAATGAGCTTAAGCATAGTAAGCAGTAAGAGTGGTTCTAAAATCGGTCACACGTTTTATAAGTTGAAGTGCATAAACAAAAGATAACATCTTTTTTACCATTCTTTGTATGTCGCACTTCCAGTTTAAATGTACGTCTAACTCTACACCTAAAAAAGTAGCGGTATTGACAACATCGATTTTTGTGTCTCTATAACTGTATGATATTTATCTAGTGGCACTTTTTGGAAGGTTCCAAATTGAATGAATTTAATTTTACTAAGGTTGAGTTGTAAATTTTGCGATAGGGATGATGACTAATTTTTTTTTCTTCGTTTATCAGGTAGATTATCAAAAAGTATTGGACACGTATTTTTTCTTTACTACATAATATAAACATTGCAGAGATATATTGATGTAAGTCGCATGAGGTCACGTTTTGGTACAATTTTCACTTAAAAGTGACGTCACGAGCCCCTACTCCCAAACTTTGACGCGCTATAACTTTGTCATTTTTTGGTTGATTGCCCAAAAAAAGAATACGTGTCCATTATTTTTTGATCATCTAACTGACGGACTAAATAGAATTTCGTTTACTGTACCCCGTCATCACCCCTATTCTAGCCAATTAGTAATTTTATTAAGTAAAGAGTCTAGTTTAGATTGTAATTCTGATGCACTCGAGCAAGATATTGAGATAGAGATATCATCAGGGAATAGCACACACATTTCTTCCAGTATATTTGGTAGATATTATTAATATAAGCAAGAAAAAAATTATATCCCAAAACACTACTGCGGAATTGAACCCGTTACATGAATAACACCAGATTTAGTATGTGTAATTCTCCCTGTCTCCAAATCAGTATTTACAAATTTCCACGTATTGGTAACGATTTTCAAGATAAGATTTGAACCACTCATGAGCTATAAGTACCTCCTTGATGTTTTATAACCCTTTTCATCTTCCACAATTACAAAACTTTTTTTTATACACCCTTATGAAACTAGGTACATTTAAACTGGGACAGTTGATTAAAAGTAAAACTGGATTAAATTATATTGCGAGCACTTTCATAATTATAATAATTATAATTTAACATTTCTACGCAGGAATAAGAGCGAACTTCCGTACTGTCAGCGTTTCGACTGCCTAAGAGTTTCTCAGCAAAAATCCGGTCATGCCGCAGTGGCCACATCATATCTACACTTTTAATTAAATTTTCACAGTCATTGTAGAAATATTATTTTAAGCAATAAATTTTCAGCCCTTCAACTTTCCTACTTTTGCCGAATTAGATTCGCTAATTAAGTAATTAACAAGACAATAAGTTATCAAGGCTGTTATTTTTTTTTTCGCTTATATAGTTGTATCCGATCTCAGCAATCAATTGGTCACCCTTCTTTCTCTACAACTGAGAGGACACGTTTTATTTCTGTAATATTGCACAGCGATTGCGATAAACGTTGTACAAAGAGAATCCAATCCAAAGCCATAAATAAAACTACCAAGTGTCGGCTACTTCAAGGTTGCACTTTGACAAGTCCGTGATCATAATTTCGTCGCTTTCGTTACCTAGTTATAAAACTGCTGTATTTCTTAGGGTTTAAGACTATCTATCTAATAATATTAAGTCACAGTTATGTAAGGTGCTCTATGAGATGGAAAATTATAGTCTGTTTTCTAGATTAATTAGTATTGACACAGATTATGTGATACTACGTATTGATAAGGAAAATGATGGTAGAAGTGAACTAGTGTCCATGTAATGTGGTCTCGTAGAACCCTAACATTAAAGCACACAAACCCTGTTCATCCTATGACGTCTCAACCCATTTCCTTACTCATCCCAAACTAGTATTCCTAACTCAACCTTTTACATTTTTTTCTTATATATTTTCTTAATGCAATTTCTTTTTTTATTTCTTTTTTATATGCAATTACTTTTCTTACTCATACTGAGGAAAATATTACTAAAATAGTATGGATAGCAAAATAATGTTTAATATACAGTGACAATTGATGACTGTTGAAGAAACAAAAGAGTCATTGCTATGGATTGGAACAAGTTTGGTCTCTGCGACCTTGTCATTGGCTGAAAAGCCTATTAATATCTCCTGTGTTGAAGCACAGAGACGGAAAAGCTAGCATGTATTTTGTGTAATAAAAAAATACGTTTCACAGCTGACTCTTACCGCCTTGTGCCATCACGTATCGTATCGTATCACTAGGTTTACGGTGCGATCTCGCAACTGGAATTTAAGATCACAGCTCATTAGACGCATTTGACGCTAGACCAACACCACCTAAACTCCGTATCGTCACCTGTACCCTTAGCAAGAACCAATATCGAATTCGAATCTTTTGCAACTCCGAAATGTCATTGTCAAATGTGTACTGATTTTTAGTTCTCGTTACTTTCTTTATGGCGCTGCTGTTCAGATTTCCGTATACAAATTTGACAATGACATTTCGAACTCGCAAACTATTCGAATTCGATATTGGTTCGTGCTAGGGGTACTGATCGCCTCGCCAGCGGCCCGCACACGACAGGCGTGCGAGCAACGGCTGGTCACCGAGTTGTCCACCCGCCACGCTGCCCCCGCGCAGACATCTTACCAGCAAAGCGATCCGGTGACGGTACAGAATTTATGTAGTGAGCGTAGAATTCCATACAAAGAATATCAACCACATGAGTTGAGGCTGTGCTTGGGTGCCGGGTATCTGGAGGAGAGGCAGGAGAGGCAGACGCACACTGGCGCATCTTCTGCCACCCAGATAAAGGGGATAGCCCGCACAGGGGCAAGGGGGGGACTGGGTCACGTAGGGTCCCTGGGATGGTCAGCACTTCGAGTGCGGAACAGCGTTCAACGGTCCTTTTCAGGACCAGGGTAGGAGCATCACCCCACAGTGAGTCTGATCATTGCGATTGGCGGTAGATGCTCAAAAGACCCTTTTTAGGGCCAAGGGGGGCGGGAGAGGACGGAGAGAACTACGCTCTCCCTCCCACTCCTGTGAGAGCCACGGGTCTGCCCTGGGGGGGGGGGAGACCGGCCCGCATTGAACAAGCTCTCTTGATGCTGGTGCCCTTGATATTCCGGGGCACCTTCATCGGGGTGGGTCCGTTCGTGGACAATCACCTTGCGGGTGCGCGGACAGTCCGCAACGGTTGCCGCGACCACAGCCGCACTCCCGGCATGCATTGGGGGGACTGCGGTCCTCAGAATGTACGCCGGGTGACCGGTGCAGGAGTATTGTCTGGTTTTTAGTGGCCCTGTTCAGGCGTTAGGCGTTAGGTAGGGCCCTGCTCATTTCACCCGGCCTAAGGGCTGGCTGAAATGAGCAGAGAGGAGTCCCACATACCTTCTTCTCGCTCCCCCGGTGGTTGAAAGATGCGTAAAGCATTTCCCAGATAAAAAAAAATGGTGCCGGGTATCTGTGTTCTGTGATCTATCTAATGAGCTGTGACCTTTAGTCTCGTTAGGCACGTTGCCGTCGGTTAGTCCGCGTCGGTGGCTGCGCGTGCGCATGGTGCTAGCGAGTGAGCCGTTTCATGCTCTGCGGACGATGATGTTCCGCAGAACGCGTCCGAACACCGTTACACTAATTAGAACATTCCACCTATCTTTATGTTCGCGGTTCGGTTCGCAGCATCCTAGTCATACATACATCAAAGAACTTCGGGTGTCCCAGATGGATCTGCAGGTTTGCGTGGTGTGGGGCGCCGTCCCCGTACGAAGGGATAGGATAATATAGGAAAATTAATATTCTAGGACATCAGACCTTGAGAAGAGATGTGATACATGACGCCAAATCTTTATTCAATATGAAAGATTTAAATAACTTTCCTGAATGGTTCAACATTTGTTTAATGTCATTTTTAATTGCACACGCACCGATTCCGGGACTCCAAACTGACCGATCCTCGTGAGTGTTTTGTAAATACCAATAATGCTTTTTTATGGCGTGGCATGGCAGAGCAAAGTAGGTGCAACAAATTGGGATTTAAAAATGTATACAAACATCGAACAAGCAACCCTTCTAGTACTTACTTTGGGGTTAGTCAGATAAAAAAATAAAACCTTTTAGCTTAAAAAAACATGCGTCAACCATACATACTTTAATTAAAAACGAATACGACTTTGCATTAATCTAACATGATGGATTGCAGTTCGTAAATATTGTAATTTTATTATAGTAATTTTATTTAATTTTTATAGTAAACTAGTAGCCCGCCCTCGCTTCGCTTTCGGGGTAGAATTAATCAAAATCCTTTCTTAGCGGATGCCTACGTCATAACATCTACCTGCATGCCAAATTTCAGCCCGATCCGTCCAGTGGTTTGGACTGTGCGTTGATAGATCACTATGTCAGTCAGACAGTCACCTTTGAGTTTTATATATATAGATATTTAATTTAACACAGACCCTAATTTTAAGAAAGCAGGTATAGAAGAAAATTTGTCTTTTTTTTCTTAGTGTGTGTTTGTTGAGTTGATTTGCACAAAACGCCGCATTCAACAATGAAGGGTCACCAGTTCGTGTCCCGCTGCGTGTCGAATGTTGGTTGATGAAACTGCCACTGTCAAACTGTCACGCTCGACAATTTATTACTGAATTCGTTTTTTTTTTGTTGTTGTCGCTGTCTAGTAGTCAGCCGATTAAGGGATATCGCAATAGTATTACTGTTGTTAACTGCAGTACAGACCACATTAAGCCTACCTCA
This sequence comes from Chilo suppressalis, assembly GCA_902850365.2. NCBI lineage: Eukaryota > Metazoa > Arthropoda > Insecta > Lepidoptera > Crambidae > Chilo > Chilo suppressalis. Next base: position 3,346,558 of record OU963907.1, read on the forward strand.
ACTATGGTTATATTATGTAGTTATTTTTTCCAATATAATACATACGTAATTTCAACTGAATATTTTATTGCGATCCAAGATGTCAAAGTATTATAAAGTTTTTCTTTCTAGGACAATTCCACTCGATCTAGGAGGCCTACTTTGCCGTCCTCAAACTAAAACGCGGCTAAATGACAAAACGAACTTTTGAGATACGTCCAAAAACGGAGCGTAAACTTTAAATTATTGCTATTTTGTAACCATTCATCACATGACGGATTTTTAGACTTAAGCTATGAAAGATACGAATACTTGTTAAAGACAGATTGACAGAGAATTAAAAACTGTATAAGATGCAATTTAAGACTGAAAAATCGACCACATGTCACTTTAGTTTGAGGACGGCAGTACTGTAATTCAAGGAAAAACGAAATTTCGATCGATACTTCGCAGGTTTCAGACTATGTTTCTTACGTTTTTTATTAATTTTCTAATTACAATATTTATATTCGTTCGTTCGTCGCCAAAAAGTAGATGGAGTTTTTGATTCTCTAAGCTTCCTCAACGAAAAATTTTTTTTAAACTAAAATTGACGCCTATAATTTTAAGATTTACAAATTTTGTCTAAGGTTACTTTACGATAAAACTTACCGTTTTAAAAAAAATAACGAAAAATCCATTTATTTTGACCTCGAGTATTTCTTTTCCATGTACGGGAACGATGGGGAATTTTGATATGTCATGTTTAATTATGTTTTGAATAACTGTTTCTCACTTTCAGCTTGATGGGAATTTGTGCACCTTCACTCTTATTTTTCTGTCTCATTTGACCGGACCGTTCTTTGTTTTTATTTTTTATCTCCCACCATATTTTTCTTTTTCACGAAATTTGGTGAAAACTAAATTTCTTATATTTTAAAACACACTCACTTTTTCCATTCAATTCCCTTCCCAGCCCGTTCGAAAAGAAGTTTTACTTCAAAAAAAACCTTTAAGATATGATTTTCAGTTCGAACGCTTAAAAATTACGTTTGAGAAAATCACTCAGAGACATTAAGTACATGAAAGACGATGACGAAAACCGGATCTGCACAGAGCTATTGAGCTCCTCTTTTCAATAACTTTAGAACGAACCAATATCGAATTCGTATCGTTTGCGAGTCCGAAATGTCAATGTCAAATGTGTACTGATTTTTAGTTCTCGTTACGTACTTTGTGCCGCTGCTGTTCAAGTTTCCATACAAAATTTGACATTGACATTTCGGTTTGCAAACTATTCGAATTCGATAATGGTTCGTGCTAGGGGTACTGTTGTGGAACATCTATCGTACAATAGCAGTCTCCCGCAGCGGCAGCCGGTCTGTGCACTCTATAAGTAAATATAACAACTATTCCAGTTCTAATAACTGTAAATCTTTCTTTATTATACCTAGACATAGCGAGCGATTAAACATTTTATCTGTGTAGAACACAGTTAATTTTATAGTTTACCTGCATTACGTCTAAACATATCAGTTCCGATAATTTGACAATCCAGCGTGATCCAGGGTGATAAAAACGAGCTATATATCATGCTACGGTGCTCATGCTTGTGGGGCAGATTATTAGTACGAGTATATATAAAAATAAAATGAGCTATCTGTAAGATTCCGAACAATAGACAAATGCGGATATTAATTAGAATTTCTCTACAAGAACTATCTTTAAGAAACTCGGAAAGCTTCTCCATCGATCAAGAAATTATGGTATGTGACCTTGTACCTTGGTATGTGACCTATGGTATGTGACCTTTGACGACCTCCGTGGCCGAGTGGATTGTACGCCGGGTTTCATGGTGTCGCCGACTCGAGAGGTCCCGGGTTCGAATCCCGGTGGGGGCAGATGTTTGTGTGATGAATACGTGCATTTGTACTCCAGTCATGGATATTTAATATGTATTTTTAAATAAATATACTTACATATGTACAGTATATGTATTCTATCCGTTACCCTAGTATCCCATAACACAAGCCTTATAGTGCTTACTTTGGGGCTAGGCTAATTGGTGTGTGTGTTGGAAATATTTATTTATTATTTATTGTACCGAAATCAACCCCTAAGAGAGCAAGAGCCTTTTAGGATTTCGTACCCACCCTACTACGGAACCCTCCTTCCTAAACCTGTGCTGATAATCCGTCTGATAATTAAAAAAAAGAGGAGCTCGATGCCGCGGGTGGTAAGCGCGTTCGGCTGCAATCGTTGAAGTTAAGCAACTTTCGCAATGGTTGATCATTGGATAGGTGACCAAAAATCTTCTATCTCGAGTTCCTCCGTGCTTCGGAAGGCAAGTTAAGCCGTTGGTCCCGGCTGCATCTGCAATCGTTAGCACCCGCCAATCCGCACTGGGCCCGCGTGGTGGGTCATGGCCCAATCTCCCTATTCCATGCATAGGGAAGGCTTGTGCTCCAGCAGTGAGGATATTAATAGGCTGATGATGGTGATGATGATGAATTAAAATAAAATAAATTTAAAACTGCGAGAGATACGCTCCTAATCTATATGCTATGACGATGATTTATATGAAATGATTTATATGCTGCGATAATACGGAAGCGAAGAACTCCACAGTATATGAATCCTACTTGTAGCTTTTTAGTTCCGGCTAGAATAGATCCTGAGACCAGTGATGTGAAGTACTAATTTAACAAATACCTGGTATTTTCTTAATATAAGTATTTATTATTTCCGCGTGATGAAACAGCCTCTTCAATTACGCCGTGACGTGGTGTCACTAAGCGCATTCTATCGTCTGACCGCTCATGTGTTCCCTCTCTCTGACAACTTGTGATCATTTAAAAGGGGCGTTAAGAAGCAACATAAGCAGGCCGCAGGGTGAGGATGGCTGGTGTGGCAGGTAGAACTGCTGTACCAGCTATCTTCACGTCTGGATTTCACCGTCATTAACATCAGGTCAGGTGGAGTCATTTGTCGAACCTATCTATAAAAAAAAGACTCCGTACGTAGTATACAAGCCATTATAATGAATCAGATTATTCCAATTACATTGACCTACTTCTTAAATTGTTCATTCTAACCAAAGTTCATGGGTTTCATTAGGTTCTAAAGGTGTACTTATGTTGTTCCGGTAAATGCCAACACAAACACCCATACGTCGACCGGTTTGCTATAATCAAACTCAATTTTCATGGAAAATTAGAATCTGGATATTATAAACTAAAGCTCGAGGGACAGAAAGTCAAAAAATTAATATTCTACGGATTCAAAAATATTACTTCCTTCTTAACTTAAAAAAACTAAATTTTTAGGATGGCATTATCTACTATCAGTATTAAATATACAAATCGGTTTAATGCAAAAAAATAAGCTATCTCTAAAACCTATTCAAATACTTAGCTAGGTATTATTCTTCTGTCACAATTTTTTTAAAAATAATATTTGAACATCTGGTTCTCAAAATTAATACAATTCTTAATGCAAGCAAGTACCTATTTATAACTGAAATACATAAAATCACAATATAACAGCAGAACTTTGCAATAGCAGCATACTTCATTGACATACAGGACACCGGTTTCAACATAGTACCTATAGCTGACCCAGCAATCAACAAAACTCGTATATCAACAATTTTAGTAATTTCCCTATAGTCACAAAAGAGCGCCAACAAAAAGAGGTGGACGCGCTTTAAAAAAGAAAACAATATAAAAAAAACAACAACAAAAGCACGTGTTTACCTACGGGCTGCTGCTTAGGTCCGGCTCACTCCACAAACACACCTCACTTGCACAATCCACAAAAAGTTGGTCACAATTATTGAGAGTACTTCGAGATACTTTGGAAGAACTCGATATTTAACGAGCCACAGTCGCGGTGCGGCTCACGCGTGCGGAGTGACAGGCGCGCGCTAGGCAACTGGCTGGCGATTGTCCGGTGCCGGCCATCGGTTCTCGGACTGAGATAATGATTGCATACAACCACCGCGTCGTGTTAGAAAACGTATAGATCGCATGGATGCTGTGTTTGCCAATAAATTATAGGCAGCCTTGATACGGCAGAATGCGCGCGGGCAACCGGCCGCCCCGCGCGTATACTTACGACGCATCCATGAGTGCAATTCACGAGACCTCACTCACGTCACGTCAGTTGTTAACAACGACAGAAAAAAAGGTAAATTTAAAAAATCAATAAACCCGACTGCTTAATTATACTTCAAATAAAAACTAAAAAGAAAAAAACAAGTCCAGTAGTCTATAATTCTGTAAATAAGGAACAAAGCTACTTTAACAGTCGGGACCCATTAGATATTCAAGAATACATAATATTTTTCAACAGTGGGTCCCGACTGTTAAAGTAGCTTTGTTCCTTATTTACAGAATTATAGACTACTGGACTTGTTTTTTTTCTTTTTAGTTTTTATTTGAAGTATAATTAAGCAGTCGGGTTTTTGATTTTTTAAATTTACCTTTTTTATTTCACACTTTTTAGTTAGTTAGTATTTTAAGACGGTATATACCGTAGTCTTGTTACTTCAGTAAGGGAATTAATATCGCGGGAATTATTAAGTACCTTGCGTCGGTCTAAAAGATTTATTTATTAAGACATATAAAGACTTTACCAGCGGGGTCAAGGCTACAGATAGGCCTCAATTTTCGCAAAAATGTGTGAAGTTAAATCAAGTCGTTACATCATATATCATATCTCTAATGTATGTAAATTTTATAGTAAACTAGCACTTACTCAAAAAGTCATCTTTTGTTTATGTTTTTTTAATAGTTTAGCAGTAAATATAAAATTCATTTACTTTTATTCGTCGACTATTTAAAATTGGCAGTGGCTGCATTGTCATGTCAATGCCGGACGTCTAAGATTGTGATATACACAAATTCAGTGTCAGTCCCTAGTCTCATAATTTGATATACCTACATAATTCACAGAAACCCAATATGTAGATGCCAGAAGTTAACTTCAAATGTTTTTAATCAACCTATATACAATACCAATCAATGACGTTTATGTCGCAGGTTGAAGAAAGCAGTAATTACCATCTGTTGATTTGGACAATGGTGGCAACTGCTTAGATCACTAAATTAAATAATTATGCAATCACCAAAGCAAAGCTTATAATATTTGATTAAACTAAAGGCCCATAATAAAATTTTCATAACGATAGGTAGAGCACCATAGCAATCTCATTTATTATCAATTTATAGTTCTCTTTGTAGTTTTCTTTTAAAGCGTTCACATTTAACAGGTCAAAGACTTTGTGTTCGACCCTTTTTTATTGGTAGTGTAAAGCTCGAATGAAGAGTACTCCCCCCAGTAGTGCAATCATGGCAATTATTTTCCAAATATTTTTTTTTGTTTAAAAAAATACCGAATAACGTATCACTGTTAAGCACAAATGCTAAGTAACTTTTACAAATATAATCAAATAAACTATTTATTTTATATTTATTTTTAAATCTTTTTCATCAATTAAATACTTATCTTATCCTAACTATCTATACTAATATTATAAAGAGGCAAGATTTGTATGTTTGTAACAAATAATCTGTCAAACTACTGAACCGGTTTCAAATATTAATTCATCATAAGGTAGCTACATTATTTATTATTACATTTTTCTTTATTTAAATACATTTTGTCCGAGTGATAAAGGCTATATTTCATCCCGATAAATAAATTTCGCCCGTACAATGCCCGGGTGATCACTAGTAAGTATAATATAATATTATAGATGTGAAAGTGAGTTTGTTTGTTGCGCTTCCGTGCCCTAATAGCTAAATCGAATATAATGAATTCCCATATAGAAGTAGATGGGAACTTGGTTCTTAGCTACAACATCGCAATACTTATAGGCGTAGGGTGATGAAAGCGGTGATTTACCTATAAAAATCTACATTATTTACTTTGAATTTTGCAGAATTATTACAAAACCAATATTATCGCGAGCTGATTAATAAATACAGGGATTCCAATAAGTATGTACTTACTAGCGAAAAATGGGTTATTTGTCATTATATTAAGTAAACCTTTTTTGTGACATTAAGTAATATCGTTAAAAAAAATTAAAATCAGTAAAATTCTGAATTTTTCATTAAAACTCAATAATCGTAAATACCTATTATGATAATATATTTTTCATCATTTAATAAGAAGGAACTGTATCACAGTTTTATTGTTGGTACTTCGTATAGGCATTTCGTATGTTCAGATCTGCGAATACCCCATTTTTTTCTTTTACATAGTACACCGCGCTATCACTTTGTCATCGTTGTAACTTTTTAAATAATTGTCGAAATGACATAGTGTAAAAAGCAAAGTTTATTGTCTTTAAATATCAAAAGCGGTAAAAGTATTTGTTTTGATAAAAAATGATTTGTTAATACAAAATGTGCATTTTGGAAATAGATATCAAATAATATTTTAGTTTTAATTCACTATTTTAGCGGTAATGACTTACACATTAAAAATAGATATATGGTGTCACGGACTTTTTTTTAGAACTATTTAAGAGATACATTTTCACTCTACATTACATTCATGTAACTTTTATTGTTTTTGCAGTGCAGTTGTTGTTAGTTGCCAAAATGGCTCGCAGATGGGAGATTTTTTTCCGTCTTATGTGACACTTATTGTTTTATATTGGCCAATTCACTCAATAACTACATAAATTGTTATATATATGAAATTATCATATATGAGCTATATTACTGTTCAGTTTCATTAAAATCCATTCAGTATTTTTTAGGTGAAAGAGTAACAAAGATCCATACAAACGTAAGATTGAAATTAAAAGCGTAAGTGGTTAATATACAACTTTAAAGCGTTGTAGATCCTAAACAATCATATAAAATAAAAAATGGTGTTAGGAACCTAAATATGATTTTTGATTATCTAGACAGTGATACCCCATTTGACATATTTTGTCAACTTATATTTTTTACTTCGTCACAATATGGCGCCTAATTTTGTCCATATTGAATTTTGATTACTATCATATATTTAGTAGCACTCCCATGATTGAGACGAATCGATTGATGTATGAATCATCAAAATCGATCCAGGCGTTTGGTCTCTAGTGTGCCACAAAGGAACAAACATACATATATAGACTGTTAAACACATAACCCTGTCTGCGCGTCGCGCTTCGCGCTCTTGCATTGCGCAGCCGGGTAAAAAATAGAACGACTCTTATTTACTTTTGTATTATCAAGAAGGTCATTAAATTATAAATTGCCTACTTACTATTAAATGGGTTGGTTATTATACCGTGTTAGTTACTTTTTTGTTTACTCTCTGTATATCCTCTACTTCACACAAATATCACAGTGCAATAACAATCTTTTGGCTTACCCGCCTCTTGAAGACCGCATCATAGCTATAAATGCTGAGGTGAAGCATCTTCCTCTCAGCATGATAGGTTACTAAACACCTTGAGCCTCTTCAATTACGCCGTGACGTGGCGTCACTAAGCGCGTTCTATCGTCTGTACCACGGCGAGTGTTCTGAGGAGTTATTCTCTCTTATCCCACCTTCCCCTTTTCTTCAGAGGACCACACGCGCTGGCCTACGTTGTCACCGTCTAACTGTGGCCACAATACCAACGCGTACAAAGAAATTTGGTGGCTTATTTCTTTGTCGCACTATCCGTAAATGGAGTGCTCTACCCGCTCACGTGCTCCCTCCCTCTTACAACCTGGGATCTTTTAAAAGAGGCGTGAAGAAGCAACATGTAGGCCGGCAGGGTGAGGATGGCTGGTGTGGCAGGTAGAACTGCTGTATCAGCTATCTTCTCGTCTGGACTTCACCTTCACTTAACATCAGGTGGGGTGGAGTCATTTGTCGGACCTATCTATAAAATAAAAAAATCCCTTATAGCTATGTAAATCACGGATTTCGTTTCAGATCTTGCTGGTACGCATGAGTAAAGAACGCCCGTGACACATGGTGCTAGAACACCAAGCGTCCAGATAATGGGTGACGAAACCTCTCCCTACGGTATATGTGGTGCGGTGAAGGAACTTGGCCACTGGCACCAGATTGAATATTTCCTCAGAATACTCCATTGTATAAATAGTACACAAAGATCCGTACACCATATGCGGCCGGAACTGAGCTTTGTAAAGCAGTAACCAGTATTAAGGCTTAAAGCACTTTCTCGCTCTACAGAACTCCCCAAGCTTCTTGCAAGCTCGTTTGGTTTTCTCTCCAAATGATCTCGGAACTGTTCTTCATTTTAAATATGAATTCCTAGAATTCCGATCTTTTATAGTTCTTGAGGGGGGGGGGTGTCCTGGAAATACGGTGCCGCCATGATTTCGGAATTTTTCGCGGTGATAATACACACTTCTGTTTTTGCTGAAAAGGTACGTCTTTATCTTAGACACAAGTTTTTGTCTCCACACTTTTCTTCTTTTATAGCGGATGAGTGAAAAAAGTGTAAACTTTAATATGCAAAATAAATAGCGTAGGCGACGAGACACATTTTTCTGGCGCATCATACAGAGTTTCTCAACAATATACGCGACATAACGTATTTAGCACAGGAACAAATAGTCCTAACACGAAAACAGGAATTTTGGAGACGTAGTAGATTAAATACAATTGGTAAATAAATACAATGCTACTTGCATTTATTTACCAAACTGATAAATCAGATTGTTTTTCAAAGCAATGCATTTTTTTCAGAAATTCCGAAAGAAACATGTGTAGCGCAAAAATTACAAAAGATCACAAAATTAGACCAATAAAATTTTCATGTAAAATTTTGCCAAGCTGAGACCGTATGACTCATACTTTCTAAAAATTATCAGATCTTATTAGAGCCAAGCTTCTAACTCTACACTCTCTGACTCTACAAGGCCTAACTTCCAATACTCCAAACAAAGTGGCTTTGATCCATGTTTTGACTAAGATGTATACTTTGATTCAGTGATTAGGCATGCATGTTGTACGAGTACTTTGCGATTCAAATAAGAATAGGAAAGCCAATGACCTCCATCTGTCAAACGTCACTTGAAAAGCACGGTTTGCAAAAAAATCTTGGAACACTTTTTTTAGCACTGAGCTAATCTTAGAATAAACACCAAACATTTGTAAACAAAGGAAGGAAATAAATCATATGAAACGTATAGAAAACGGGTACTGGAAAAGGGAAATACAAGAACTTTATTTTTATTATAAATACAGGTAATAAAAAGTCAGTTTTTATTTTAAATAAAGTTGTCGTTTTATTTTTATTTTATTATTATTTGGGAAACAAACAATATTTTATTACATTTATATTAATTAAATATAGAAAAAACATACATCAACAAAGTTTCCACTAACAACTAGTACCTACAGCTGTTATGAGCAGCTGTGTTTTTATAAAGAAAATCAAATAAAGTTAAATAAAATAGAAAACTACAACAATCGATATTTTATTTTATAGCCAAAAGCATCAGTGATGATGATGACGATGATGATGACTACACCGACGGTAGTGCAGAGATGAGCGGAATTAAAGGGCTAGATTCTGATTTTTTTTTCTCACTCAGTCTTAATAAATAAATATTATTAAAAATCTGATATTTTTCTCACTTAATCTTGGTAAATAAGTTTTATTAAAGAAAATCTTTTTTGCTCACTCTACCTAACTTGTTTAAATTGACAGCTATGACGTCACATTATGGCGCCCAGTCGGTCCTATTCTTAGTTGAATCGCATACATACTTACTTACCTATTAGACTGAGAGCCAGTGATCCGCAGACTTACAGTATAGTAGCAAACTTCATATTAATGCTAGTTATACTAATTCATCTGCCGTAGATCAAATGGTGGTTCACTATTCCCATAAAGGGTTCCTTTAGGAGTGCTGAGAAGTCGAAAAGCATGAAAATCGATCTTCAAAAACGTGATCTCAGCCTGTCTGCCGTTATGATATCTTAAAATATATATTTTTTTATATAGAAAAACTTAACGTCAGACACTTTTTCCGGTTCTTACTATATTTTATATAATATCATAATTTCCAAAATTACATAAAATATGTTATTTATATTATTATTATAAACATATATTTACAAAAACAGACCTATAGGTCGGTTCTGATGGTTTGATGCCAGCACTGCTGAGATGTCGCAATAGCACGACTCGACTCGCAGTAGAGTTCAGAATATGACGATGGTCCTGCCTACTAGTATCAGCTCATAATGAATAATGCCCTTCCAATCTCACCATACACACAGCATCACCTTATAGCGAGTTAACCCGGGTTTCGCCAGTCTGTAAAGCCTGACCGGCCTTTGACTACGACCTTTTTCGCACGTTTTTGTCGTACCTGATCCAATTTTAATCACAAGTTATCAGCTTTTTCAAAAATGGGTCGGTTTCATTACGTCGTAATAAAGAATCACAAATGAGTACATGGTTCATTAGGTTTCTTTCAGTGAGCTCGTGAGGCACCCAAATATCGAGCTTTTTTGTGTAACCAGCTTTTTTCAAATCCCAGTTCTTCAGCTACGTCGTAAGTACTAATATGCCGATCTTGCTCCACTTTTTCAAAAGTGGCATCCATTTTATCCGTAACAGGGCGACAGCCAGAAAAACAAATGAAACTCACACATTTTTATAATCTGAATTTAAAATTATCTTTTTTCATTACAAATTCATACATACTATAATGCGAAGTCTTTTTCCACAGCCTATTGAAAGAAAAACGTTTTGTAGGTCGGTACTTGCCTCGAGCAAAGATCAAAGTTGCGTTAATTTTACGGGGAACCCAGCCGCGTAGCGAAACAACATCATCTTTGAGCGTCGACAGTAATGATGCAATCCAACAAGAATCGATTCAAGACGTTTTTATGATCCAATTGATTAGTTCCAAATAATATAGAAATAATTGCAGCTGCGGCACAGTCAAACTCGGAAGAACAAATGCCGTATTAAGTACCATGAAGTCTATCTCTAAGTGCACTGTTGTTTAAAGCATTACAATACCTACTATTAATTTTATTTTTATTTATTACATTGACCTATTAGATTTTTTATTACCAAAACTTCAACTTGTTTGATTGATTTTTCCCTCGAATTTAGAGTACATCTCGGTCAGGAAGAAAATCTTACAAACTGTAATTTAGATCAAATTATAAAATACATATACATATTTACTTTTTACTCGCTTGTACTTTAGTCATCTCTGCCCCCCCTAGCATGACTAACAAAACGCGATACGATAAAGCGATTTATCGACACTCAACTGTCAAACTCCATTGTAGTTTGACAGTAAATGTCGATAAATCGCTTTATGATATCGCGTTCTGTAGTGCAATTCTGTAAAACCCATAAATTCATCTCACTGTGTGAAACGGATCCGCTTTTGAATCTCTTTATGTTTCGCTTCATGGAATTTTCGCATTCTGTAACCAATTGTACAAGCAAGTGAAGCGAGATGTCATTTATATCCTAAGTGATTTGTAGTGTTACCATTTTAAAAGTTTTTGGTAAATCGAGATATATCGACTTAGTTATTATGCGTGAAAAAAAGCACGTAAATTTATTCTTTAGATATATTTGTAGATATGAGGCACAAGTTTAAAGTTTTAATGAATGTAAACTTAAAATAGTCTTATTTTGAAAGTTTGGTAACATGGACGAATGAGGGCTTACTCTATGCGCATCTCTGTAATCGAGTGAGAATCGACACTAGCGCTACTAAGTGAGAGTGGCGGTTTAGTAAACTATCACAGGTGAGACCGTAACATACCTAAATGTCTTTAACGTTTCAATGGCATTCTGTAACGAATTTCAGCGCTTGTTTACACCTCACATTAAAAACCGCACTCGAAAGTAACTGTCAAAATAAAAGTAACTCATTAGCTGCGGTAATAGAAGTGATTGTACGAAGTGAGTATTTTTGTAGACTATTATCATCATAAAACAAGAGTAATTATTAAATTATTTATAATTACGTTGCTTTTGTTTATTTAAGTAATAATTCTTTAAAATTATGTCTATCTAGTATTTCAGATGACTCACTCTATTACTTGCTTTTTACTATAGAAAGCCCATGTATGATGTAGATTTGGCCAGAAGCCGCCTACAAGCCCAATTTCTGTGTAACCTTGAGTAAGCCACCTTTTTAAGATTTTATGTCATCCAGACATAGCAAAATGCATCACAATGCCAAGTGATAAAGAATTGGTAAGTAAACTTTGATTCACTACAATTAAACAAATACTTGGGCAAATAGGTGTACAAAAGATATAATAAAGTAGACCCCCCGGTATAAATATTACATATAATTCAAGTAGAACAGTGTTTCTTAGTTTTTGCAATCCTTTACTTTAATTATTTTAGAATATTTTATGTGGGTAATAAAATTTCTATTTGTAGTTTATTTAAATTATCTAATACTTAAGTAGTAAATGCTAACTGCTATTCAGGACCACTTTTTATTTAATTAATTTTTAATGCCTTTACATTACATATGGCGGTCTTAATGCCAGCATAGCATTCTCTACCAGTCAACCGGAAGGAATGAGAGTCAATAAACGACATTTAACTTTGGTTTAGACCAATTTACCTTTAAAAAAACTACTAGGTATATTTTTTTGGAGTTATTTTAATAAACTTTACTTTTGTTACAGATTTTTGGAGAAATTTAAAATGCCTGCAGCTGTTGGTAGTATAGACTGTACCTTTATCACCATAATAAGACCAAAAGAACCTTTAGTAAAAAGCATAAGGCAACGGTGTTGTGTAAACATTAAATGTAGTTAATGTTAATTGAATAAATATATTTTGATTTAAAAAATAGTCACTCATATTTTTAATCCTTCACCACAGTAAACTACAAAAGTAATGATTTTATTGAACTATTTCATCATCAGCCTATTCCTGCCCCCACTGTTGAGGCAGATGGAATAGGGAGACTGGCCGTGACCGACCTAGTAGTAGGACCTAGTGCGGACTGATCAGTGCTAAGGACTGCAGATGCAGCTGGGACCAATAGATTGATGTGTCATCTGAAACACGGAGAAGATCGAGATAATAAGTTTTTGGTCACCCATACAATTACCAAAAGTTGCCTAACTTTCATGATTGCAGGACGAATACTCTAAGCACCTGCGTCTCCGGGCTCCTCTTTATTTAGATTGAACGTTTTAAATGTTCTACATAAAAACTAACTATTTAAGAATTAGTTTGTGTAGTTCCTATATTTAATATACATACCTACTTAATTCTGAATGATATATAATATAGACCGGCGAGTTGCGTAAACCCCCATTGCAATGAAAATGAAGATAAATTAATAAAAGGGTGATTATTTATAGTAAAACTCATTAAAATAAAAATGTAACATTTTTATTCATAAATTATGACAGATGCCTTTGAAACTGTACATTACATTGTTACATTTTTGTCAGAGATGCTCGTCAGCCTATTTGCCAATTTTTATGTTTTTTTTTTTGTATATAAATAAAGAGAAAATTGAATATTAATCGATGCTTTTCTGAACAAGTATCTGAGTGGTGTTATATAAAGCAGTAGTAGTGGATCACTAAATAGCTGTGATTATTACTTCCATCTGTCAAAAGCAGTTGGCGAATAGGCCTACTGTGGTCTGTCTGGTGTGGTCTGCAGGTTGTAGATGTAGCTGGCGCAGTGACCACTTCTCATGAATATAATGTAAGCAGTCTAGCACCGCAACAATAGGCCGTGTGTCATTAGACAAATTTTAACAGAGATCTTTGTTGAGATGGAGGCGAAGCCTGCAAATGACTTGTTGTGCGTGTTGCTGAAATAAAAAAAATATATATAAGTTGTTGAATAACAACAATAAATGTCACAATTATGATTGGGCCTGGGTCAGAATAAACTTATTAATGATACCTACTCTTTTTTTCTTTTAACACAAACTTTATGATTTTTATAAAAGTAAAGTATTGAGATAAGAAAATAATCAATATTATTACATTCTATTAATACGTACTTGGAGCACTATATTCGGAAATATTCACAACTACAAAATAACAATATGTACGAATCAAATTTTCTCTTATTCTCTTTTTACAATGACACTTATAAATAAATCCGAAAATATATAAAAAGAACATAAATAAAAAAAAATTAAAAGAACTTATTTTCTAATGTGCCAGTGCCTGCGAGCGAAATGTCCATAGACACTGGCTGTATTGCGACATGGACCAACGTTTGTGCGGTGGAAATAAAATAATCAAATTTTATGCCAGTCAATTTAATGGTGGCTTTTCAAACAAGTGGTTAACATAGTCTTACAAAAATAAAAACTACTGTAATTTACGTATACTTACAACATTTCGAAGAAATTAGTGCCCTTTTCCTTCTTGTAAGATTAATGGGCGGTCTTGAGATCTATAATGTTTTCTACTCTACATGGTAAAATTATTTTAAAAAAGTATTTTAGATAATACACGAACAATTTTTAACCTAGAATAAAGCCCGTCACAGACGTAGCTATAATATATATTAATATGAATCATAGCAAGACATATTACAACATATTTTCAATATAAATTTTCGAGTGACCGCACACGCAGCTATAATATATATTAAATAAAAATAGTTTAAACGGGATAATGCACGAACTTTATTTATTTATTGACGTTTCGTAGCCTTTCCAGGCTTCGTCGTCAGAATAAAACTTTTGTTGTCAAACAAACTAGTTTTATTTAATGAGTGATGTGCGTGAAAACCTAAGAAACAAATATATAATATATATTTCTATGACGTTACCAAAATATGTCGACAGATATATTTCGGTATATTACAGTACCGCAGACCGATTGAGGGCAAAATATATATTATAGTATAGCTCCCGTCTGTGGTAGTTTGCTATAATATAATATATATTTCGATATATTAATATATATTATAGCTCCGTCTGTGACGGGCTTAAACCAAGAATAAAAACACAGACCACAGATATTATACTACTCTTTGGGCCACAGATTACAAGATTTTATACAGTAGAGATTATCACATAACGCAAAGGCAATGCGCCGTTCGGCCAAGTTATCAAACTTTAAAAATAAGACAATTTTAAGTTTAAATTCAGTAAAACTTTAGACCTAGGCGTCGTATCTACAAATTTATCTAGAGAATCAATTTAAGTGCATAGAGCAACACGGCCGAAGCGGCCAGGAGGGAAGTAGGCATTCACAGCTTTTCCCTCTGCCGATTTTCCCCCGCAACAGGCCCAGCTCACGAACAAAACTAGTTGCGCTCGGATATTTCTCTAAACTGAATCAAGTCACGTGAGTGTATGTTAGGAGATCAAAAATGCCAAAATGTTCTGTATTTTTTTTTTAAACATGTATGGAACATAAAACTAATAATAGGATGGTGTTATATTTCACATATAAGTAGAATTATTAACATAGTGGTGTCGATTCTGGCATGATTCTCAACTTCAATTTGACAACATTGTATCCTTGTCATTCTCTATAGAGAATGAAGAGGAGAGACTGATGTTAAAATTAGTTTTAAGTTTAGAAAATCATGCCAGAATCGACACTATTATTTCTATTTAACCACTTTTAAAAACACAATATAAATATTATTTTGTTAAAATTCAATCGTCGGACTTGTTTCACAGAACAAAAAACCTGTCAGTACATGTTTTGGATCCGTCGAATCGACTTCATTGATACCTGGCGAAAAAACGAGGGTGTATTGTCTATTTTTTATGCGTGTGTCGTAAGTACAGTTTAATTTTTTTGCGAATGTATATTAAACTGCCTTTGTGTGCATACTCCTCCCTCGCAAAAAGTAGCAGAATGATTTTAATAGTATTATGGATTATGTCCCTACTTCTTTCCGTGTTGCTCTATGAACTAAGTCGATGTATCACGATCATAGACACATGATATACCTATGATCTCGACTTACCGAAATTTCTTAAAATGGTAACACTACAACTCACTTGCGATAAGAATGTCATCTCGCTTCACATGGTGGTAATATTTTTTACAGAATGCGAAAATTCCGTAAATCGATCCGTTCTGTGATGTGAATGCATATCCGCCGCATTCAGTGAGAGCCATAGATACAAAACTATGTCATAGATGAATGATCGGTCTCACTTCAAGCGATATCTATGATTATAACTATGTCTATGATTGCAGCAATTGCTGATTCTGTTTTTCATAAAATGGATTACTTTAATTATTCATTGGTGTCGATTCTGGCATGATTCTCTAAACTTAAGCTAAATTTATCATCAGAGTATCCTTTTCATTTTGTATAGATAATGACAAGGATACACTATTGTCAAATTAAGGTTTAGGTTTAAAGAATCAGCCAAGAATCGATTCTAGTATCTATCTATTAAACTTTTAACAGAATGGCACTCCGCGCACTTGGGGCATCGTTCGAAACCTACGGCTATGAGTGGAACTTTTTACCAACGTTTAATGGTGACATAAAATCAACGATATTAAATACCCTAGATACAACATCACGAACAAAATCGTGGCTGAAACCTGTCCAAAAGGTAAATTGGACGATACGCGGAGCTCCGTAAGATGATCGCGTAGTCAAAAACAATGTAAGGCATTATTTAAACATTCAAAGTTACATTTAATGCAAAGGTCTTAATTAAAACGCATGCGTCAATGAGTTATGACAGTTCAAAATGCAAGCTCGTAAAATTTTACCATTTATTGCTATACGCGTAAGAATAAATACCTTATTTCTTTGACTCTACGCACTAAAGATGCGCTATTAGCAACGTAGCAGGTACGGACCGCGAGGAAAAGAGACAACTATATTACCGATCATGCATTTGAATATCACGTTTTTTTCTATTAAATCAATTTATAGTAAGTATTATAACATAATTATTTGCTTCAAATGCGTTAAATTTACAAACATTTATTAGATACCTGTAAAAAAGGACACTTTACGTACTATAAGTATTTTTTATGCATTTTTTCACGGAGCTTTGCGGCATCTTGATTTTCAACGTAGTGCTTGAGTCGTGTTCAAGCACTTCTTGATTGGGACACATTTTGAGCGCACGTGTTGCATCTAGGGTATTTAATATCGTTGCATGTCAATTTTGACATTTGTTGCACCTAGAGCGTAGTTTGGAACGCACCCCGGTAAACAAATGCAAATACCCACTTAGGTTTTTGCGTGATTTTATCAAAAGCGGTAAGTATTTTTCCATGAAGAAATCTCATCTAATATTCCCAAAAGTTCAATGTGGAAATTACATTTGTTTTAAGAAAATCGACTTCCAAACGTATGTTTAGTTTGTTTTTGGCTCATTTGAAAAACTGTAGAAGAGAGGCGAGATGAAGTAAGTTAAATAAAATGTGGTTTTGATTACTGAAGTTTTAATTTATATTAAAATCATTTCTGTTTTTGCAGTGGTGTCACAATCGTCGCATCCCTCTGTAGAGCAACTTAATGTTTTGATCGAGTTCCTGGCAGCTAATAGAGATTTAGCTTAAGATTTCTCTAAGAACCTCAGTGCCAAATAAAGCTATCATGGCTAGCTCCAACAAATGAAGCATCGACATGCAAAACATTGAGATCGGCATGAACAATCTGTAACAAAATATTTACAAAATTTAATTCCAGTCTTTTAATTTATCTTTACATAAATTTATATATTTATATATTCATGAAACATGACAAGTTTTAAGAAAGTAACAAATAGATGAAAATCAGTTAAAGGTGTACTTACTACTTGAACATTTCTTGCATGCTTACCTTTACGACAATAATACCCTTCTTCATTTTCTTTGGGTCGTATCATGGTGACAAAGATACCATCTATGCAAACAACAACTCCAGGTATTTGAAATTTCTCAAAAAAACTGTAACAAAGGTAAAGAATAGCTCATTTAATATTTGCTTTACTAAAGAAACTGCCAATAAAAGTATTTTTTTATGATTTCATTACCTAAAATACTTTAAGACACGGGCTCATAGATATTTTAGAATTCTGATATTGTTCCAGGATTGTAAAAGTTATAAGAAACACTGGTCTACTTGATTTATAATATAATATTTAACTTATTGGTTATTCTAGTTAATCAGAGTTTACTTACTGTTCCTTTAACACTTGGTGTTGAGATGCATTTCGCAGAAATGTTATATATTTTTACGATGTCTGGATGACTTAAAATTGAGGCAATTTCATTTATACTTCTTGACATTAATATTAAGCACAAGGCAATAGAGTGAGATCTGAAAAAATAGGTGGACATGAGTTTTTGAATTATTAAATAAACAATGAGACCTACATTAAAAATACTTACTTTAAAAGATCTTCTATAAACAAAAATCGTAATTTATTAGCAAAGTTTGGTTGATTGATTGCCATAGCTACACACTAAGTCACTTTGACATAACAATTCGAGTGCGGATCCGAAAGTGAGTGGTGTAAAATTCGTTACAGAATGCCATTAAACTTCAAATCCTTGAGCATATTGTCAAGCTATATCCTGCGTTAGTTCATTTCACCGCCACTCTCGCCCAGTAGCGCTAGCGTTGATTCTCACTTGACTACAGAATGCCAATGATAAAATCCGAAACGGATCCGCGCTCGAAAGTGAAATGTGTCTTTACAGAATGCCACTCCTGTTACTCATGCTAGGGGGGCAGAGGTCCGGGCGGGCTTGTGATATACTTAGTCCTTATCGCGTTGCAAAACAGACATAATATTATGGCATTATAAAGGCATGTCGAACCGGGGGTAAAACAACGGTAAGAGACATTACAATTAAAGCTCATTCAATTTGTGCATTTCAAATATTTTTAATACCTTCCCTATCCCAGTTTAGTATGGAAAACACAATTGTTCGTGCGTGATAAACTACCTATATCATAATGGTGAATCATCATGCACTCGGATTTCATTTACGTCCACAATAATTCTCTTTAATCGACAATGATTGAAGAATGGTTAGCGCGAAATCATTATGCACGTTTTTTCCGATATAAAGTGCATCTGGCACGCACAATGATTGTCCCACAGATATTTGCATGATTAATTGAAATCGTTTTGCCGCCTTATTCCAAAACGCGGATAAAAGTTAGTATTAGTTATTAGTTAGTTTAAACCTAATGTTTTATCCGTCTTCATTTTAGCAAACAAAAGTAACAGCATCAGTTTTAAACCAGGTTTAACTTTAGTCAATGTCTTGTAATAAGGCGGTACAAGTTTATCTGGTGAGGGATTAGGTTGGTGAATTCGTCCCAAAAATCCCACTTGATAACTCTGAAGTTAGCCATTTGACTGCGCATTATTTATTTATTTTTGGAATGCATTTGCTTACTACGCGTCCAAACCAAAAACTGCTTACTTCCGATTGGTCACGACAATCGAACGAGCTCTTAGTCAATGACTATACAGTGGTTACAACTTCATATTGTCAGCAATTTTTATCATCAGTCTATTAATGTCCCCACTGCTGGGGCACAGGCCTTCCCTATGGATGGAATAGGGAGATTGGGCCATGACACCACACGGGCCCAGTGCGGATCGGTGGGTGCTAACGACTGCAGATGCAGCCGGGACCAACGACTCAACGTGCCTTCCGAAGCATGGAGGAGCTCGAGATAGTAAATTTTTGGTCACCCATCCAAAGACCGACCACTGCGAAAGTGGCTTAACTTCAACGATCGCAGCCGTATCGCTAACCAATTAAGCCATCAAGCTCCACCCAGCAACTTTATTGCGTAGTAATAAGATTCAATACGAGTTTTCTCTAAGGCACTGTCACCCAGTTCAAGAAGACTGCTCCTTCTGGTCAAGAACATATTTTACCATCTAACTACTTGTTTGCAAGATTGTCTGGCAACAGGAATGAATCGAAATCGGTTAGGTTTTTTTTATCTCTCTCACTTTAACTCTCCTTTTAAGTTACCAAAACAGGTATGACGCTTTTCTTTTCAGCTGTCAAATTAACCCTGTCCCCGCAGCATGAGCATCACACTTTACATTATAATATAATTTACATTAAATGTAATATTATTACATTTTTTATCGCGTCTAACTGTCAAACTCTTTAGTTATTTGACAAGTGAACGCGATAAAATCACGTCATATATCATATCACGGTGCTCATGTTAGGGGGACTGGATATTCTTTAGGAAGCTGGAGGAGGAGCTCGATGGCGCAGGTGGCTAGCGCGTTCGGCTGCGATCGTTAAATTTAAGCAACTTTCGCATGATCAGTCATTGGATAAACCAAAAATTTTCTATCTCGAGCTCCTCCGTGCTTCAGAAGACACGTTAAGCCGTTGGTCCCGGCTGCATCCGCAGTCATTAGAACCCGCCGATCCGCACTGGGCCCAGGTGGTGGGTCACGTCCCCATCTCCCTATTCCATCCATAGGGAAAGCCTGTGCCCCAGCAGTGGGGACATTGATAGGCTGATGATGATTATTTAGGAATAATGGGATTGTAAAAATAAAATAACAAAAGTGCAAATTTCTTACAATATCATTTATTCACTCTTCAATTCATAGTTCGTACAAAAGTACGTCAAACACCTACAATAAATAAAGGTGCGAGGTGCTACACAATCGCACCATTAATCAAATTATACATCTCGTGTTGACAATAAGCTACATTAAATAAGATTAGTTACGAAATACGTGTCAAATAAATAAAAACAAACGTGGTAACTTAGTTACTCTAACGTGCAATTAAAAAAAAATATTCACTCCAATAATAATTTAAATTAAAATACACTGCCGAGCAAAGAGAAGTCGTAAAAATCTGTATAAATGAAGACTAATTAAAACACGTTACAGATCTCTTGAAGGCACTCCCGCGCCAGAAATACTACAACAGTTCAGTACCCTTAGTACGAGTTTGGCTATTATCTATCGACCCTTAGTACGAAAACTATCATAGTTTTCGTGAGGTCAAACTCAAACATCACGAAAACTATCATAGTTTTCGTAATTGTAAATTATGTTTCTATTTCTGATTTCTCATTTTGGTGAAAAGTAACCAAATATACTTAAAATTTAAGAAGACGCAAATGATTAATGCTAGAATTTAAACACTGTTTATTTGTATTGAAACGAAAACCATAAAATCAGTACCCTTAGTACGAGTGCGAGCTCACGAAAACTATCATAGTTTTCGTAATTGTAAACTCTTACTACGGGTACAGTACCGGTACCACAAATAAATATCGAATGCAACTATTGAATTCGATCGCGATTCGCGTCAAAGTGTCAAGTTTTGTTTGGGAATTTGAACAACGCCACAGCGGACGTAAGGAGAATTAAAAACTGTTACATAGTGTAGCTCCCGGGGCGTTAAAAACATGTGAAAACCTTAAACTTAAGCTACAGCGAATCAAATTTCAGGAGGGGGTCTGAATTTATAACCTCAAATATTTGGAGATTTGGTAAATGTGCAATTATAGTATAAAAAACACAATTCCATTCCAACCATAAAACTTTATTCACTGTTGCAAAAATCCGAGGTCCAAACCCCAAGCGCTCCACTGACTGACATACAAAACTTCTTGACATTTGACACGGATCGAGATCGAATTCGATATTGGTTCGTGTTAAGTGTACAGGACTTATGTGACTTCAAAGCCAGAAGCGGCGTAAGGCGTGGGCGACGTGGGCCACCGCCTACGGAGTCGCGGTACAAGAGGCCTCGCGCCTGGAATTTTTTTATGCATTGCTTAAAAGCGAATTTGTTTTTTTTTTATTATTTTATAAAATCCGTCTTCAGGTCGCCACAGAACGGGGCCTCGCGAAATCTGTCTTGCCCCCATCAAATTTAGGTCTTGCCCCGCCACTGTTCAAAGCTCAAAATTGAATGAATGCATTGTCACTAAGTAGTATTGTAATATGTTCAGAATAAAATCTTGAATTTTCTGGTATGATAGGCTTCAAACACGGCAAAGTTCTCATGTTGTCATGATTTAATAAAGCGTATTTAAAATACTCTGTAGATAAATTCGCACCAAATAATTTACTCTCAAGATCTCAAGTGTCATGCCGGCACTTCACTTGGCTATTCGTATTTGCTATTTGTAATCTTGACAATAGTCTGTCCTTATCACGCTTTGTAAGGAGTGAAAAGGACACACTGACTTCGGCATCGCAACGGCGCCAAATTGTGGTGGAAATTTTGATGAAAATCACTGTAGTTACTTTACGGGCAAATATTTCAGGCAAGGGAGACCTTTTAAGGTATATAAAAGTGATTGTTGAAATGGATTATCGGTACACTCTGTATACTGAGTCCAGCTTCAACAAAGGCTAATTTTATGATGTCCCTTAAAATTAAAATTAAGATAAATATGACACTAACATTATATAGGCCAGAACTACGCATCACTGAATAATTTCATTGTAAAGTACATTTGTAAAAAATCCATTATACATAACACAATATTATCCAAAAGAGAGTATACAAAAATATTTATGACGACAAATGTCCTAATATTGTCATAATTACGAATATATAAAGCGCTCAAAGATAAAACGTAGGCTATGAAATTTTAATCGCCTCACAACGGTGCCAGTTATGACACAGATACACGACGACACTGACACTCGACACAAATGTTGACACTAGTGTCGACTGCGTCCACAATTATGAAAGCAATTTTGTGTTGACATTAGTATAAACTTCTAGTGTCCTGGTTCAAGTGCATTGGATGTCTGTCGCACTTCCTGTGGAGACAGCTGAGACACGGACACTGAACGACACCGCCACTACATCAGCAGTGGAGACCGAGACAGTCGATGTATACACTGAGCGTCTAGTGCCTGGTATCGTCGTGTATCTGAGCCACAAGATCAATTTGTAAATGTCATAATACTAATTACGTTAATCAACACTTAGCCATTTCTATACGCTATTCGATATACATGAAAAGTTGTACAAAAACAATATCAATATATATAAAAGTACGGGTATCAAAATTTTGTCCTTTGCGAACATTGTATAAGTAAGGCACGCACATCACTTGGTATGTGTGATTGTGGTGTAAGTAGTGTAAAATTTTATATTTAATTTAGGCACACTTAATGATAAGGCAGTAAGGTTTACAAAGGTCATACTGGCGTTTGGCATAATTCTTGTGTATACTTACTTACCCAATACAATTTTTATATAGACGGAGGACACAACAATATGAAAATAAAATGCATTTTTTTTCATTTAATTTTTCTTTTTTTCTACGTGCTCATTTACTCTACTTTATATTATTAATTTAGTAAAAACTTCAAAAATATATAAAATTGTGTTAAAAACAAAACTCATATAAACACATTATAAAAAAGCAATACATAATGAAAATAAATAATAAAATAAATTAAAATTTAAAATTCTAAAGTTAATGAAATCAAATTTCAGATTTTTTTAATATTTCAAGAGAGAGAAATTATCTTTGACAATATTCTAATGCTTATAATCTCTGCTACTCAAAGATCTCAATTAAGTTCTACATATGATAATATTATTAAAATAAGACAATGCATCACTATGATGAGCATTTAATTTAATCGGCGTCTCTGTGTGCGGCCTTTAATACGTTATAACTCTTTCGGTACTTTAAATCTTACATGCATATTTAAATACACATCGCAATTTAAGCCTTTTTAGACTTGACTAACTATAAATGAATGTCGAAGTACCTACATATTTATTGATGAAGGTATCAGCAACGAATAAATAGTAATGGCAGAACTACACTTGTCTGTCGTGTTGTGTTGTGTAAATGGAGGTTAGAGAGAACGATCGCTACGTGCTAAAGCATTAGCCCGCATGTCCCTGAAAATTTGTAGAATTTATAGTTCATTTTTCAGCCACCAGCCGCGCTGCCGTCGGTAAGTAGTATCTGTGAAGTTAGCTGTTTATGAGTACAAGTAGATGAAGTTATTTGGTTCTTAGGTTTTCACGCACATCACTCATTAAATAAAACTAGTTTTTACGGGTTTATGCACGAAACTTTATTTATTTATGGACGTTTCGTAGCCTAATTTTCTTCGCGGCTTTGGTCATTTCAAATTCGCCTGCTTTTATTGAGACAACTTGGCGATCACAGCTCCTCAGTTATTTTGTCCATATTTCTGGGACACTATTTTCTACAGGGACCGTTCTCCTTATCTCTAACCTCCATGGTTGTGACGCATCGGAGAGCTATCGGTTTCATACATTTAGGTCGGTTCGAGTGCAATACTTTCGAGTGCGAATACTGACCTATTAGTACTTAGTTCAGCGTTGAATAACGTACAATATAGAGGTGTTTGAGCATTTTTTTGTTTACTAGGTATGTGTCTAATTTTAAAGTAAGGTGTTAATGACAGCAATATTTATGAAGCAGTGAATAGAATAATATAGATGGTATTAGGACAAGTTTTTGTCTGCATGTCTTAAGTACTAATAGGTCAGTAGTCCTTTAAGCGTGTGTTGTGTGTCGCGATGTGTCGACACACACATAGCGACACACAAGTATAGTTCTAACCATACTAAATGTATAAAACCGATCGCATCACAACACAACACGACACAGAATGTTTCTGCTTTGATTTAACTTATTTTTTTCATTGCATTCAAATATAACCGTAACTGAAAAGTGTACGTAAATTCATTTACTTTTGTGTAAATATTAAACACTGGATATATAAATTCATAATTATGAAAGAAAATTATAATATTAGTCAGGTTTGCATTTAAACTGACGAATGTTGAAGTTTTTTTTTTTTAATAGCCTATACATATTTGTACTACGAGGACAAAACGAGGAATGTCATAGGTATAATAAGTAAAATTTGGGCCTCATTCTGGCGAGATTCTCTAGTCATGCTCTATGAAGAATGAAAAGGAGATTGCTGTTAATTTACTTTAACGAATCATGACAGATTCAAACCGAACATCAATCTAAACAAATGAATATAAACTAGGGAAAAAAGACATTTACTGATCACAAATAGATTTTTTTCCAGATCTATTATTACCATGGCGGTGTGAGAATTTTATTCTTAAAATTTAATGTCACTAGTCATTCCCCCATGTGATGTGGAAAAGTAGTGATTTTTAAATTCGATTAACTTCTTCCTATCACGAATGTACACTAGAAGATCGCACTGAGATTCTGTATTTTTTTAAAAAATAAGATTATTTTACTGGGAAATCGAAACAGACAATATTTCATTAAATGAACGTCAGTTTAAAACTTTTTTATCTATAAAATTCTTAACTAAAACCTTAATTTACAAGTGCCTCTGCTCTTAATGTTATCTTAACATTGAATACATTTTTTTTCGTATTTTTACTAATTTTATTATCAACCGAATCACTCGAACTTTGTAACAGTAAAAATTATCTGTAGTCGATGTAATAAAAAAAAGTCACTTGTCCGAAGAGCATGAGAACTAGTTTAAATATTAGTAATTTAGAACTTTAAACGATTGTACGTAACGTTTTTACTTAGTTTCAGACCAAAAAATGGAGTGAACTACGTAAGCGTTTTGTCGTTGTCGCCTCGACCTTCTACCTGTAAAATAAAGATAGTTCGAGTGTTATTAAATTAGTATGATATGTGCGGAAATATTAAAGATACTAGCTACTATTAATACGAAATATTACTTTGGGGAAGTAATCTTCATATTTTGCCCTACGCAATCAACAAAAACATATCAACATTCAACAAAATAGTGTATACAAAACTTTGTTTCACTACACGTAACTTTGTTTAACTACATGTAATTGTATGCATCAATAATGTTTTTGCTTCCAAGCCCGATGGATAACACGTATACAAATCCCGCGCGGGCCGAGGGGCAGGATATTGTTTCATCGGCCATTGCTTTTGACACCGCGCTAGCGTGGGCTCCGTGTCAAGCCTATGCTCTGGGTACAACTTTTTCACTCTGACGTTTTGATAATTTTGACGATTTTGACATAAAATGTTCGAAACTTTTGTCAAATTTGACATTTGTTTCACATGGATTAGTAGTTTTTGAACGTAGCCCTGTGTACTTTGTGTACGACTGCAACGTGAGCAGTAGACGGCGTGAGTAGAGAAAAATGTTTCAGAAACAAAGTTTAGTGTTTGTGCTGAATGTTTTAAAAGAAATTGCTGGAGACCCTACTCTATATGAACAATACAGTGTGCTTACTTTGGGGCTAAACTAATTGGTGTGAATGTTGGAAATATTTATTTATTATTGAAGTTACACTTCTTTAGGCGCGTTATGAAAAAATGATGAGAGTGAAATTTTAAGATGCGCGCGCATCACTGTAACACAAAAAATTAACAGCATGAAGTTGGTCGCTTTAGTTTACTTTTGTGTTTACCGCACATTAAGAAAATCTACCAACAAAATAGAAATAGAATCTCTATTTTGTGGGTGCTAACGACTGCATTGTGAAGGCCTATCAAAGAATTTATTAATCTGGAACAACGGAACCAAAGCGCGATTCAGGAGACTACAGCGCCATCTCTTGACCATTGGTGTAGTAGAACCAAAAACCACATCTTTATTTTTTGTAATAAAGTAACAGTTATAGGTATTCATATTTATAATATTTATCCACATGTTTCTAGTTTGTATATTCGGAATACGTGTTTGAGTTTCTATAAATAAATTATATTCAGTAGCGATTTTAATTGAATATTTTAATTATTTATTTATTTTTTCAAATTAAAACTGAACTTTATTGACTGTGTCCTTTTCCAGACTTTTTATTAATTTATTGTAATTAATTATTTGCATGTAATTAAAAACTAATTTTAAACGATGCCAAAGACGGATAACTTCTCACGCGCCTACATAAGTACACGCACCCATTTTTTTTATTTATAAGTCGCTCAAATTGGCTCCCAACGTGGGTTTTTAAATTACTGGCTTTAATGAGCCCGCGTTGCTTCATGGGTAGTAAAATTTAACCATAGTTAATTGTTAATATTGGACATATCGATTTATTTATTATGTTACCTACGAGTAGAATGTGAGCACGGCCGCGTGGTTGCCGCGCACCAGCAGCAGGCGGTCGGCCGCGGTGGCGATGGCATGCAGCCACGCGGTATATAGTGCGGGAGGAACGACCCCGCGGCGGCGCGGCAGGGGCAGCGTCACGCATACGAGCCGCGCGGTATATAGTGCGTCTACATGTTACCTACGAGTAGAATGTGAGCACGGCCGCGTGGTTGCCGCGCACCAGCAGCAGGCGGTCGGCCGCGGTGGCGATGGCATGCAGCCACGCGGTATATAGTGCGGGAGGAACGACCCCGCGGCGGCGCGGCAGGGGCAGCGTCACGCATACGAGCCGCGCGGTATATAGTGCGTCTACATGTTACCTACGAGTAGAATGTGAGCACGGCCGCGTGGTTGCCGCGCACCAGCAGCAGGCGGTCGGCCGCGGTGGCGATGGCATGCAGCCACGCGGTATATAGTGCGGGAGGAACGACCCCGCGGCGGCGCGGCAGGGGCAGCGTCACGCATACGAGCCGCGCGGTCGACGACTGCGCCATGATGAGCTCGCGCAGGCGCAGGTGCCGGTATGTGCGGTCGCGGGCCGCTAGCAGGTCCGCTTCGGTTATACCGTCTGGTGACAAATTACAAATAACATCATCATCATTAGCCTATTAATATCCCCTCTGCTGGGGCACAGGCCTTCAATATGGATGGAATAGGGAGATTGGGCCTAACCTAACCTAACCTAACCCACCACACGGGCCCAGTGCAGATTGGTGGATGCTAACGACTGCAGACGCAGAGCGACCAACGGCTTAACGTGTCACCCATCCAATGACCGACCACTGCGAATGTTGCTTAACTTCAACGATCGCAGCTGAACGCGGTTAGCGCGTTCGGCTGCGATCGTTGAAGCCATCCTGCGCCATCTAGCTCCTCAATCGATACAAATAACGGTTGAACACTATTCTTGTGATAGCTACTTTTCTCTCTTCTTTTATATATACAGCTACACTCCACAAACAAAATTATTTCAAAAAATATTTTTCAAACAAAACGTTCTAGCATCAAATGACATTTACGAATGTCGTTATTAGACGAATAATTTATTAACCTAAAGACAATTTTACTAGAAAAAGATATTTTAGATGTCATATTCAGTAAAAAAAAAAACATTTTTTTTTATATTAATTTGTATAATAGGTATCTAAGTTAAGGCTGTTAATTATTTGTGTTCATGAATATATTTTATTTGCCAAATTCAATTAGACAATTTTTCAATTTATAATTTTGGTGAGGCGATAAAATTTTAGTGTTAATATTTTGTATTATTTATGACACTGAAATTGTCTTCTTCCACCATAATTATAAATCATAAGGCTTTTAAAAATAAATTACAATATTTTGTAATGATTTTTTAGAACACAAGCCTTACAATGCTTACTTTGGGGCTAGGCTAATTGGTGTGAATGTTGGAAATATTTATTTATTTTAAGTAAATGTATAATAACGTGCATACCACCGTCTTCCTTATCGTCGTTGGTCCTGAAGGGCGCGATCAGCTTGTCAAAGTAAGCGAGCGTTGAGTCCCGCGGTTTCTTCGTGATATCGGGAACCATCTTCAACGCGGAGTAGTCGATACGGAACTTCGATAGAAGGGAGGCCATACTGAAAGGGAAGAAAAAAAATGGTTATATTTTTTATCGTTTTAAGCATTTAACTGATAGATGTTGAAATGGTTTTACTTTAATATAACCAATAAATGAAATATTCTTATATTTTCCATTTCACTACCAAATATGGCGCCTTACAGGCCGGTGACGTCACGCGGCTCTAGTTAACACGCCGAACAATCTTAGGTGTTTTCGGTCACGTGACAATAGTTAAAAAAATACTTTTCTTATTCATGATTTTAAGTAATTATCAACTACTTTTTTTGAAAGAATATTGAAATCCCTCTGAATATTCTAGTTAAATACAAATGCCAAGAACTGTTACTTTATTTTTTATTCTGTCAAAAATAGCCTATTCTTGACATAGGCTATATTTTATTGTTTACTCGAGCGCGGCAGAATAACATATGGGGAGCAACCTTGCACATAGTTAAGTACTCCCACTATACCGGAGCTATCTATGTAGGGTCGAAAGTGTAGGGCAGCAAAAACAAAATTTCAACGAAAGGTCATGACGCCCAAATCGTTAGTCTTTTGAATGAAAGCTACTAGAGGGTTCAAGTAACGTTTCTTAGAACGGAATAAATATTGATCTGCCGCGGTTTGCATGATATGGGGGTGACCGTACGAAAGGGAAGAATATAGGAAAAAATAACCGACCGCGTCAGACATTGAGAAGGGATATTACGTGAACCCTCCAGTACCTCCTATTCAAAAGACTTACGATTTGGACCCGACCAAAAGTCATGGCCGTTGGTTGAAGCTTTGTTTTTGCTGCCCTAGACGTTCGGCCTACATAGATAGCTCAGGTATAGTGGGGGTACTTAACGACGTGCAACGTTGCTCCCCATATATGTTATTCTGCCGCGCTCGAGTAAATCCAAAAATCCCCGCTTGGGCTCCCCTTCCATAAAGAAAATCATCATCGAGCAGTTGCATGCTTGAAAAAAAAAATTGTTACTATATTTTATTGTGTCAAAATTAATTTCTCCCGTACTAAGCCGGGGCGCTAGTAAAATATAAGTTAGTTCAGTAGAGTTGGATGACCGAAATCTTATTATGCCGAGCTCCTCCTTCGCAAGGCACGTTAAGCCGTTGGTCCCGGCTGCATCTGCTGTCGATAGACCCACCAATAGTACCCGTGTGATAGGTCACGGCCCAGGATCCCTACTCCATCCGTAGGGAAGGCCTATGCCCCAGCAGTGGGGACATTAATAGGCTGATAGTGTGATGATGACGTTGAGTAGAAGTTTGTACTGACTTTCTTTCCTCCAGTTCGAGTTCAGTGTTCTTGTTGGCGAGTGTGAACACTCTCAGGGGACATGAAGACCACGCGCGACGTGTCGACAGAATGTACGGCAGTAGAAGCGTTAGACCTTAATGAAAAAGAAAATCCATATAAATATCTTTTAGTTAGGCCAACTTGCAGTAAATATGCCCAATAAAATGAAATGAAAAGTCATTTATTCAGTCTAGGCTGTTACAAGCACTTGTGAAGGTCAAGAAGCTACGCCATCGGTTCGCAAAACTACGGATCTCGATTTAACTAAAGATAAATTTATAGGCCACCTTGCAGGAGCTTTGCTAAATCTGAAATAAACTAAAACTAGATTCATTCCATACAATGATGTCAATTGTCATTTTGGCAATTTTCTATGGATTACATCTAGTTTTAGTTGAAGCTATATTTAGCAAATTTATTGCAAGTGGGCCTTGGCCCATACAATGATGTCAAACATTAACATTGATGTTTTGACGATTTTCTATGGATTAAATCTAGTAACAATTAAATTGAGATTTAGTATAGCTATTTCCTAAAACTCGTTTCAACTAAAACCTGATTTAACCCATAGAAAAATATCAAAACGTCATTATCAATTTGACCTTATTGTATGGGTATATTTTTTTATTTTTATTAGCATTTAACTGATATGTGTTTAAATCTAATGAAAAGTTTATTAGAAAAAAATCCACGCGAACCAGGCAGTGGTCGGGACTCGAACCAGAACCCTTCGTTAACCGGGAAAATGCACTGACCATAATGCTACTGCCCTGATGGCCGTACGAATTTCCTCTAGCCTTTCTTATGCTACAAGGCAGCGCCATTTATCCGCATTGTAGGTAACCGTTGTATTATTGTATGGGCTTACTCTAGTTTTAGTAAAATAGAGATTTCAGTTCAATCGAATAAAGACATCTGCTTCAAAAATGAATTGCAAGATTTCACCGAACAAACATACATACATACATTGCAAGTTTAATAAAAGCTTTTAAAAATAAAAACCGACTTCATAAAAGCAAAACCACTAAAAATAAAGAAAAAATACTGTTTTCCCGGTGTGACTACTGCTGACATCTATCGCAATCATACGAACTAACTGCAATCACATTAATATGAAGTCAGCAGCGAAAGAATCCGCCGTCTCTAGTGTGTTCGAGACAACTTTCTTTATAAAAACGATTGCACACCAAATTGTAACGTACCTATTTTGATTCACCTAAGAAATATTCGTCTCATAATCGTTAACGTAAAATATTATTTGGTATCATCTTATTCAATATAAATTCGCCGCTTAAGGAGTAAATGGAAACTCAGATCTATAAGACGTGCACGACACCGACTTCAAATAAGGAGCTGGCGAACAAAACGGTATAATTACATAAAATTAAATTTTACAGGAGCTGTATAAACCTGAATGACATACCTCCAGTGAGCATTTGGCATGGATTTTAATTTACAAATTTAGTAATATTAACACTATTTTAGGCGATTTTAATTTAAAAATTGTTTGCGATTCAAATTCAACGGGCCCGAAACCTACAGACTGTAAAAAAAAGTAGTTTGAGCAGATGCGTAATTATACCGTTTTTTTTCGCCAGCTCCCCAAATATTAGTTTAAATAAACGAAATACATATAATGTTTGTTACCTCCGTCATCATACAGCCACCAGACATCGACGGTGCCGGACTGGCGTTTGGTGAACTGCTCTACAGACGTGAAGGAGGAGGTGCGTCTGGTTCTGCCAGTGGCGAGTGCTCGACGAACCGCACCGCTTAAACTCTTCCTGTCATTGAACATACAACCTCTTTTTTTTAAATATCACTCAGCTTGATTACTTACACTTATATTTTACTAGAGGTACCCCGCGACTTCGTCTGCGTTAACTTAGTTTTTTGAAAATCCCTCTGGAACCTAACATTTTTCGGGATAAAAGTAGCCTATGTGTTAATCTAGGGTGTCAGCTAAGTCCATACCAAATTTTATTAAAATCGCTCCAGCCGTTTAGACGTGAAGAAGTAACAAACATACACACTCACATACTCACACACTCACAAACTTTCGCCTTTATAATATTAGTGTGATTATATATTTACATTTATTTATTTATTTCAAGTAACAAAGACTCAAATTATACATAATACATTAATTAACTATTTATTATTATTGATTTATGACTCAAGTGATTTACGCCCCGTCTCTCCCACTTCCTTCTAGTTCTCTCCATCCAAAGGTTGTCCGGAAGAGATCGCTCTCAGCGATAAGGCCGCCCAATGTTACACTAGTTTATATTGGTTATGTACTAAAAGTAATGTTATCTGTGGTGTACAATGTTTTGTATTGTACTTAGTAGCGTCCGCCCGCGACTTCGTACTCGTGGAGTTAGTTACAAATAAAGGTTCACTGCTCGTTCCCCGTAGGTGATAGCGTGATAATATGTAGCCTATATGTTGACCCCGACTTCTTTATAACATTCGTGACAAATTTTCAGTAAATCCATGCAGTACTTTTTGTGTTTATCCCGGACATACATACAGACAAACAGACAAAAATGGTAAAAGCTATATTTTTGGTTACGGTATCGATTGTAGATCACACCCCATGTATTCTTTTAAAAAAAATATTCAATGTATAGTTTTGACTTTCCTACCATTTTATTATATGTATAGATTGTTTCAGGCAGCTCAACATACTATACCTTAACCTTTCCTTTGTTTTTCCCTATTCTTTTTCCTTAATCCTAGGTCCTTGTACTTGCACTAAGCCCTTACACAGCATAAGCATAATAACATAACTATAAACAAGCCCTCACCGAACAAACCTCGACAAGAAATTTTAGACAGAATCACCAGATTTTGGACAAATCCTGATGGAGCCATCACTGAAGAAATCTAATCTTTAAAAAAGAACACAAATAGTTCAAGATCAAATAATAAGCTACGTCGTGCAAGTATGGAAGAAGCATTTGACTTACTTTTGTTTGTTGTCGCTTTCGTTGGTGTCCGGCGACGGGGCTTCGGCGGCGGGGTCGGGCGACACCAGGCGCGGCCCGCCCAGCGACACGTCTGACACGCTGCTGCCTGTACAATACCCGTGAAGCCTTACTACCTTTGTTTTGAAGTGAAAACTTCTTTAGCAGCGTTGTAACCTTTTTTGTATGAGTAAAAAATGTTAAACTCGCGTCAGGTTAAACACGTGGGCTGATCGCATCATGACACACAATAAAATTGGAAAGGTTGTTGACTTTCAATATATTGGACGAAACATAGTAATATTTTAGTTTATCGCATTATAATAATAAGTCTATCTAAGACGTCCACGTGGCAGCTTTATTGCGAAGAAAATGCATTTTTTTACAATAGACGTCGCTAGGTGTTCTTAAGTGTGATTCATGTAAGTTGATTTCTTTACAATAGATGTCGCTAAGTGCGCTGAAACGTGATTCATGTAAGTTGATTTTTCTGAGAGATAAACTTTTTTAATGTAATATAAATTGCCATGTTTGTGTACGAAAGCGCAATAAATAAATATTGTATTCTACCCCATACATGATAGTACTTTTATACTGATAATTAAAGCAATTCGTGCAAAATTATTCCCTAACCATACCACAATATCAAAAATGCACAACGTTAATATTCAAGTTTTCACTCTTCTGCCGGCACTCCCGGAGTACAACCCGTCGTTTTTTTTTGTTAAAGATAGGTCTCCAACAAATGACTCCACCCCACCTCATGTTAAGTGAATCCGAAGTCCAGACACGAAGATAGCTGATACAGCAGTTCTACCTGTCACACCATCCATCCTCACCTTGCCGGCCTGCATGTTGTTTCCTCACCCCTCTTTTAAAGGATCCCAAGTTGTAAGAGGGAGGGAACACGTGAGCGGGCAGAGCATTCCATTTACGGATAGTGCGACAAAGAAATGAGTTAATGTTAAACCTTATAGGTTTAACCGTAAACGATTTTTCTGCAGTATAAAGTACACGAACAATTCATTAAGATGAGGATGGCTGCTGTGGCGGGTAAAACTGCTGCTCTAGCTATTTTCGCGTCTGGAGTCCACCGTCACTTAACATCAAGACAGGTGGAGTCATTATGTCCGGCTCAGTATGGCACAACCAACACAACGCTTTCGTCAATGCACAAATCGGGACTCGTGACGCTGACAAGCCGGATGCATGAGTTGTGGGATGACCGATACTGCGACCCCGCGGTCCCGGCTAACGGACATTCGAATTATTTTCCGCGTAGGCCATAGGAGACACCTAATGTGTGACGATTATAATATTGTGGCGAAATAAAATCATACATTACTTTTCTTCAAAGTTTTTTATATGATTTACAGGATATTCAGCCTCGGATCCTATTGGTTCCTCCCTAGAAAAAATATGTCAAATTTTATCAAATTTGACATTTTTTTTACAAACAAATATTTAATCCTGGCCCCTTTTACTACATACGCGCAGCCCACCACATGGTGTCCCCCATTAACGTGTTAAATATTAATAAAAAAGATGAATGGTTCACTAACGAAGATAGAACAGGGTCTTCGTACTATACGTGTGAATAGTGTTAAAAGTTCATGTTCACCATGTTCTCATTAAGGAGCTCGATGGTTTGCGCATTCGGCCTGCAATCGTGAAATTTAAGCAATTTTCATTATGGTCGGTTGTTTGATGGGTGACCAAAACTTATTATCTCGAGCTCCTCCGTGCTTCAGAAGGCACGTTAAGCCGTTGGTCTCGGCTGAATCTGCAGTCGTTAGCACCCAAAAACTGAACCCGCGTGGTGGGTCACGGCTCAATCTCCCTATGCAATCCATAGGGAAGGCCTATGCCCCAGCAGTGGGGTTATTAACAAGCCGATGATGATGATGATCTCGTTAGTTCCTAATTATGCTCTTTTATAAGTTGATCGTGTGCCCAATAGCTTTGACGCCTGCCGTACATACTTTAAACCAATCACTTACTATCATACTTGACGCTTAAGCCAACGATATTAAATACACAAGATACACCAACACGAAGAAAACCGTGGCCGAAACCTGTCCAAAAGGCACATTGGACGATCCACGGAGCTCCGTAAGATGATCGCGTAGTCAAAAACAATATAATTCATTAATTAAACATTGAAGTCACCTTAAATGCATACTGTATAGTCTTAATTGAAAAGCATGCGTCAAAAAGTTATGACAGTTCGAAATGCAAGTTCGTAAAATTTTTCGACTTGTTGCTATATGCGGAAGAACATACACTTTATTTCTTTGACCCTACGCGCAATTCTGAATGCGATGTTAGCAATGTAGCAGGTACGGACCGCGAGGAAAAGAGACGGCTATATTACCGAACATGAATTTAAATATCAAAATATTTTCTATTAAATCATTTTATATGTAGTAAGTATAAGAACAAAATTTGCTTCGAATGCGTTAAATTAACAAACATTGATTATATACCTGTCGAAAAAACAACACTTTACGTACTATAAGATTTTTTTTCGCATTTTTTCACGGAGCACTGCTGCAACTTGACTTTTCAACGGACCGCGCGTGACTGTGAACCAAGAAGTGCTTGGGTGGTGTTCAAGCATTTCTTGATTGGGACACATTTTGACCGCACGCCGTGTATGGTACGGTGGTATTTAATATCGTTGGTTTACGCTCAATCCAACCATCAATCAACGATTCAAACCCAAACTTTGAAAATCATCCTATAGGGTCAAGTGGGGAAGAGTGTTAGGCCGTATACAGAAAGAAAGCCGCAAGCCGATCGGCGCCGATCAGCGCCGAACGGCGCTTATCGGCGCCTATTGGCGCTGATCCTTTTTCTATGAACAGGCGCCGATCGGCGCATATCGGCGCGCTGGTTCGAATAATAAATAATTTGTATTTGAATTATTATCCTTAGATTAAATCAATCTAAGTTATAATCTTTTTATTAATCTAATAACTTTATCTTTTATTAACTAAGCGCTAAAATTATTTATTTCGTACTTACCGAATGGTGACAACAAGTCTTTCTTCTGGAAGGATTGGTTGTTTATGCCAATTGCACCATTTTTTCATCAAACGGTTTTTCACTAAATCCAAAATGTAATAAAATGTTTCTTGAATCATTCTTGTATATGTATAAAATCTTTGTTCATCAAATTTCCTTTTTTTTTACAAATAAATGATGGTATTCTCCGAAACGTTTCCTTTCTCTATTTATAGGATGTATAGCTTTTTTTCGCATTTTTAAATACACATTTTCTAACAAAACAAGATCATCGTCCGATGAGTCCGACATTTTGCTTGATCTGCTTTAATCGGCTTCCTTTATGTAGGAAGGATCGGCGCCGATAAGCGCCGATTGGCTTTCGGCTTTCTTTCTGTATACGGCCTAACAAAAGGTAACTTAAGGAAATATCTCTGCCCTATTATACCGCAATCTTAAGCAGCAGCCGTCATCAGACATCAAATGGCCGAGAATTTTAAAGAGACATTCTTTTTGTTACACAGAGCCCCTGTTACACTGTCCCCCACTAGACCCTACATTGCATAAATCACTGAACGTCAGCTTAATATTCCTATTTATCTTATTTATATTTTCAGCGCATTGAAAATGAATGTTAAAGCCACATGAACCACGGAAATGATATCACACATGACGGAAATAATTGTACTAAGGATACCATAAAATCATCAATCATCCATCACATTAAAAATATTACAGTTAAAAAGCGATATTTGGATGATTATTAAAATTTAAAACTACACTGTAAATATGGGAAACAAAAACATAAATGTAACCAAATGAAACTTTTCATGTGATTTAATCAAAGATGTGCTATTTCATGATATTAGCAGTGTAATGAATTAGTTTATTTGCAGTGACGATACTAATAATAAAAATTAAATACACAACAACACATTATGAAATCCTTAAAAGCTTAAAATAAGCAAATTAGTAACAACATAGCCAGAGATAACGTATATAATAAAATAAGGATTAACTTAAAAACGAAAAAGATTTAGACACTTTTTTATGCTTATGTTAAGGCGAATTATGTATGACATTTGCTTAAACTTTGTCAACACATCTGACTATATTTTTGAATTGAAACTTCTTTACGCACGCTTTACTTATGGGGTAAGCTGGCGAATGCATTACGTGTTACGAAAAGTGTGTTCGGACGAGGCGAACGGGAGTTGAGTGGGGATATAAGCAAGAAAAAGCAGTGCGCGCGCACACTAGTAAATGAAATATATATATGTACATACATGTATATATTGTACACACACTTATATAATACATACAGATGAAGGTAAAGAAGTTTCACTTCAGTCGCGTTGTCATAAGCACACTCGTTTTTTTTGTGGTAAGGCCTTTTTTTATAATGCGTTTCAAACTTTATGACAGCTGTGAAGTTAGCATCGAGCGCAACTATGCTGCGCATAGTTTCAGTTCAGTGGCATTCCGCACGCGCCTATATCATCCTATACTACGAGGAATGCAAAAATAGCAACAATATGCATTCAGTCCGACCAAATTTCACCAATAAGCTCGATAATGTATTGGAAAGGGGTAGATGTAGCACTTTTCTTTCGTTTGGATAATTGGCCGACAATGTTTGGGCGCTAAATTCTAGGTATAATAAAAAAAACTTTAAAGCTTATCAATGTAACTAATAAAATTTGAAACAAACAGTTTCTCTTTTGAATGTTTTACAAATAAAAAAAGAAATATTACCAAAATGTAACCTGAAAGCAATATAAAATCGTGAACAACTTTAAAAAAAGGCTGAATAAAGTATGATTTACTCTCACACTTACACACATTTGACTGCGCTTTGGTTAGAATAGTACCGATCTAGCCCTATTCGATTCGATCTGATACTCTATTCAACTTCCTCTGAGGCAAAAGGTAAACAAATAAACCAATATTTCTAAAACTTTTTATAGAGAGTAAGGATGGCCGATGTAACCAGACTGATTTCACAACTTCAACGTAAATTATTCGCTTTATCATTACTCTTCAATTTAGTAGTATTATAATGCGTTCTAAATTTGAAAATAGCTACAGTTTTATACTTCGACTTTTTATTAGCTGCAGTCATGGAGCACCCCCACTTAGAGTCCGCATCACACAAATTTTGTTTGGAATCAAAATCGCCAAAGTCGGTGGGGTGCAGGGAGGTCAGCCCCGCTGTGATTGGACGCGTCAAGGTCAGATCATATACTCAGTGCAGCGAAGTGATGAGGGTAAGATCGATTTTAAAAAATATCGATATTTTCTATCGATAAACAATTTAGAATAGAGGCCTAGTACTTTGGTGCGCGAGTGTAAATCGCGTAAGCAAATGCGTAATCATACCCTCTCCACTTTCTTCCAGCGTTCTAATTACATGACGCGACTAGTAACTACATACTAAATTATATATAAGCAACACAAAAAAAAACACGCCCAGGACAAGAAGTATTAATGCAACGATATTAACTACCCTAGATACAACAACACGAACAAAATCGTGGCCGAAACCTGTCCAAAAGGTACATTGGACGATCCACGGAGGTCCGTAAGATGATCGCGTGGTCAAAAACAATATAATGCCTTATTTAAACATTGAAAGTCACCTTTAATGCATATGGCATTAAGGTCTTAATTAAAATGCATGCGTCAAGTTCGTAAAATTTTACGATTTATTGTTATGTGTGAAAGAATATAGACCTTATTTTTTTTGATTTTTCGCGCGCAATTCTGAATGCGCTGTTAGCAATATAGCAGGTACAGATCGCGAAGAAAAGAGATGGCTAAGGGCGACGTATAACCGACCATGCATTTGAATATCACAAATATTTTACATTAAATCAGTTTATAGTAAGTATTACAACAATAAAATTTGCTTTAAAGGCGTTAATTAAAAAACATTAATTAGCTACCCGTCGCAAAAACTACACTTTACGCACTATTAGTATTTTTCTGTATTTTTTCACGGAACTCTTTGGCATCTTGACTTTTCAACGGTCCGCGATTGAGTGGAGTTCAAGTACTTCTTGATGGGGACACATTTTGAGCGCTCGTGGTGTTTCTAGGGTATTTAATATCGTTAATTCTATGTCTTTATCTAGGTCATAAACTATGCGCACTTAATTTCATACAAATCCGTTTAACCGTTTTAGCGTGAAAGAGTAACAAATATGCATACAAATTTTCGCGTTTTCACAATTTTATTAGGATATGTTTGAAGTCAAATAAAAACTGTTGGTTGTATACTCATGACATCTATTATTATATACGATGAAATAAATAGTTTTTATTTATTTTTTCAATTTCCATAGCTGACAAACTTATCGATAAACTTACGCGTTGAGACATGAGCTGCGTCTGAGTCACTAGCAATACACGTGCCGGTGTGAGAGCGAGATAGCATATATGATGTAGCCCATGCGAGAAAGGGATAGTGTAAAAAGACATCAACGCGTTCACCAAAAAATAAATACAATTAACACCAATTTAATATAACAGTATTTTTGTCTTTTTGTAATGTATTTAAACTAACCAGTGAAAAGTAATACCATTTTTTTAAGACTGGAAGTTGTACTCGACTTTCCACACAATTTAATTGCACAGTACGGCATTTTTTACAGTTTTTTAACACGAAAACGCGAGAAGCAGTTCGACCAACGCTCGGTTACCGAATGAAACGATGTATCGCGACGTCTGTGGGCGTGCCTCACGCATAGGTAAAATACTACTTAAGCTTGGCGTAAGCGCTTGCCCTTGTATGCGGACTCTAGTGGGGGTGCTCCGTGGCTGCAGTAAAATGACGTTTCAAAATGTCATTCCGTAAAATAATGTTGACAGCTTAATTTCAATAGGGATGTGCTTAGGTTCACAAAAAATCTAATCGTTCCATAGGTAACTCATAATGATCATACTTAATTCTATTTATTATTCATATAAATAAAAGGCTGTACCAAAAGGCCAACTTCTCGAAAGAGACATTGAAAAAAATTATGAAGCATCTTAATTTCAAATTCGTTACTCGATCACGCAAGAGCGTACTTATTGATAGACAAGATATCATATCATGGCGCCAGCGCTACCTGCGTTTAATTAAACAATATCGTAGGGAGGGAAGATACATATATTTTCAAGACGAGACCTGGATCAACGCTGGTAAGTGGCAATTCTTAGTTTTCTATGTTTGATCCCCTTTTGTTTAGATGTCGAAACATATGATTATTTTTTGTTCTTTCAGGTCATACTACAAAAAAAAACCTGGAATGGTAGAAGTATAAAATCTTCTCGGCAGGCATTTTTAGGTCTAAATACGGGATTAAAAAATCCCACAGGAAAGGGCAAACGACTCATAATCAGTCACATAGGCGGAGAAGAAGGCTTCCTGGACGACGGACTTCTTATGTTTGAAGCAAAGAAAGGTACAGAAGATTACCATGATGAAATGAACGCAGAGTGTTTCGAGGGGTGGTTCGACGGCATTCTAACCAAACTCAAGCCGAATGCAGTAGTCGTAATGGACAACGCGCCCTATCATTCTAGGAAGATCGGAACAATCCCAAATATGTCGTGGACGAAAGCACGAATTCAAGAGTGGCTGACCACTAAAAATATTACATTTGAACCAAATATGGTGAAAGCCACTCTCATAGATATTGTGAAACAACAAAATCATACTGAGAAATATGGCGTGGACAAAATTGCTGAAAAAGGTATCAGACTTTTAAGACTGCCCCCTTATCACTGTGAATTGAACCCCATCGAGTTGGTTTGGGCTCAGGTAAAGGGGCACGTCGCAAACAATAATAAAACATATAAAATGCAAGAAGTGAAAACTTTATTCCAAGAAGGAATCAACAAAGTGACACCGACTAAGTGGAGTGACTTTGT
This sequence comes from Chilo suppressalis, assembly GCA_902850365.2. Classification (NCBI taxonomy): domain Eukaryota; kingdom Metazoa; phylum Arthropoda; class Insecta; order Lepidoptera; family Crambidae; genus Chilo; species Chilo suppressalis. The sequence continues at coordinate 3,387,329 of OU963907.1, forward strand.
GTCTCACACTACAAAAGAGGAAGACAAAATGTGCCACCTCAATCATATTATAGAAGAAGTGACAGACAGATTTGTCATTAGTGTGACCGGAAGCGATACTGATTGCGAAAATGATTGATTAATAAATAACATTGTTATGACAATTTTGTTTAATTTTGGATGTACTTCCACTGAAAAAGATCAATCCTTTACTAAAGTAATAATAATAGAATAAAAAAACATTACAACTTAATATTAAATCTCTAAAATAAAACCAAACTGATCACTCATTTATTGAATGATTCACTTACTCACTTAGCTACATCCCTATTTATTTTTCTTCAAAAAGCGGTAACCCACAAAACGTCATTTTACTGCAGCTAATAAAAAGTTCTACTTTAGGTCTTTTAAATGTAACTTTTTTAAACTATTGAAAACCCTTCTTATGATTTTTTTGACTTTTGTCTCAGGGGAGGTTGAATAGAGTACAGATTTAAGAGTTCCTGCTATGTAAATATTATTTTATAGTCCTACTTTTCTTTGACTGCGCCACGACTTGCGCTAACTTCACAGTCGACATGAAGTTTGAATCGCACTGAATTCACTGAACAATGCGTCGCAAGCAATACTCACCCACGGAGTGCGTGTTAAGACTCTCCGTAGACTTGGACTCCTTGAAGTTGTCCCCCATGGAACCTGGGGACAAGCTCCCGTTATGAAGCCATGGAATGATGTACACACGGGTTTTTAAACACACATACAAATAGTATTAGTTTCGAGAAGCCAATGAATACAATTGTTAAATACACATTTCTAAAGCTCACAACATGGTAGATATAAAATTGAATAGGTACCGAAGTAAATCAATTTGTAAAAACATACCGCATTTAAAATACAACTGGAAATAACAAGTTTTGGGTTTATTGAAAAATTTATTGTGATAATTCCATTTAATCTTGCATTTGCGTTTTCTACAAAAATATACAATTACATCATCTGATAGTGAGGAAGTTATGCAAGGTAGAACAGTCCTTTAAAAATTTGTGTAGTGTGATTTATTTCACTGTAGTGATTACGTGCAATATAATATGATTTCGGACAGTTTATAAATATCATTATACATTAGAAATAAATCAAATGAAATTTGTTGTGGTTTATTTTATGTGCTTTGTTATACTTTACTTATGTTCCAATAAAATTAACTGGACAAAGTAGAGTGTAATATGGCGCCACCTCCACGAGCGATAATCGTAGCGATATGATGGATGTGCCACGATTTTTATGTACTTTCAAAGTTCGTCTCAGCGATGCGATAATGAAATATGTACGATCAAAACGCCAATATATCTATGGGCGAACTGTTAAATATTAGATAACGCAGGCCTTTCCAATAGTGAGACGCCGCGAACACGAGAAGGTAAATCGTGGTCTAGTTGAGATTATTAGATGATAGAAACGAGGGCAAGCAGAGATGGCGCCTATTGGTAAGTTTATTGCATATAGGTATTGTAAAGGTTTCGGCAAACTTGAGTAAAACCATATTTAAACAAACTTTCGCAGTAGACTTTTGAAGTGACAACTTCTTATGGGAGGGTAAACGGCTTCATTATGTAACGCGTTACGGCACCAGTCTGTCTAGCTTCCCTTTGCCGCAATCGCTCCCCCACCCAAGGAGATAGATGCTAGAGGCCGCCCAGGTAACAGAGCCACCCATCAATCCCCACTATCACCCACCAATCCTTTGTTATCACCCAGCAACCCCCTCTATCACCCACTAATCCTCTAATATCACCCAGCAACCCGCTCTATCACCCAGCAATCCCCACTATCACCCATTAATCCTCTATTATCATCCAGCAACTCCCTCTATCAACCAGCAACCCCCTCTATCACCCAGTCATCCCCACTATCACCCACTAATCCTCTATTATCACTCAGTTACCCCCTCTTTCACCCAGTAATCCCCACTATCACCCACTAATCCTCTATTATCACCCAGAAACCCCCTTTATGACCCAGCAATCCCCACTATCACCCCCTAATCCTCTATTATCACCCAGCAACCCCCTCTATCAACCAGCAACCTCCTCTATCACCCAGCAATCTCCACTATCACCCACCAATCCCCCGAATCGCTTTTACCCTCCAATCACCCTTTAATCCTTTTTCACATTCCAATCTCCTGTGCTCATTTAGTTTAACCACTTTCTGGTGTAGATACTCCTCCTCTCTCTCACTCTAACCCGCAGCGCCGCTTAGATTAGTTTAAATTATCACTTCTGTCATGCGTCCCGAGACGCATACGCTTTTTTTAGTACGTGTTGTAAAAGAAGCATATTAGGTAGTAAGTATTAGGTATATAAATTTATGCCCAAAAGGGTATACTCACGCGTATGGTCTGCACTATGAGCGTTCAAATCGTCTAAATATGCGAGCAGATCGTCGTCCAAAGCACCGTCTGCACGTTGGCCGCCTTCTACGCGCAATAGCGCTAGACCCATGTGCATGTCCAGGGCCTTACTGCATGAAACGCAACACGATACAAGTGAAGATGACGAAAAAAAACGAACGAGCCTTACAGTAGTCGCGTATGATGTGTAACATTTGGTTTCAAATGTTACACATCAAATTATATTGGTAAAAAAAGAAATAAAACCTATACAAAAGGAATAACCTATTATCGAACATTATGTTCTAATATCAAATCAAAACCAAACGTTTGCAAACAAACAATAACAAATATTGATAATTAATTTCGGTTGATATTCTTTTTCACTTAATGAGCTTTGGCCATGAATGGTTGATATCCTAAATCGTCAAATGTCACTTTAAGTTGCGTTCAGAAACTCAATTTGAAACTTTCCTTCTTCAAACTTCTTTCTGTAAAGATAAAAGTCCTTTAAATGAAATAAAGAGAAAAAAAAACTTTCGTTTACATAAAGGATGCGTGTTCGTATGTGACCTAGTAATAGTGCATGATTATTCATAACTACTCCGGCGGTAATGCAGAGATGAGCGGAATCGAAGAGCTAGATTCTGATTAATGTTTTTTCTCACAGTCTTAATAAATAAATATTATTAAAAATTGGTGTTTCTTCTCAATCTTAGTAAATAAATGTTATTAAAAAAATCTGATGATTTTTCTCAATTAACCTTAGTATATAAGTTTTATTAAATAAAAAATTTTTTTTGCTCACTCTACCTATTTGGTTTGAATTGACAGCGATGACATCACAATATGGCGCCCAATCGGTTCTATTCATAGTTGAATCGCATTATACTGTTTTTTTATTAGGTTATATTTTTAAACAGTTGTGAGAATACTGACTGCATAAGCTCCACGTAGGCAGCCAGGTCCTCTCGGTCGCAAGTCTGCCAGTCCTCTTTGAAGCCCATCATCAGGATATTGGGTCGCAGTTTACCAAGTCCGCTAGCCTGACGACAATATTCATGTATAAGGTAAGGCTTACCGTAAGCTTGGACTGAAGTGAGCTTCTGGAGAAATATCGTCTACTTTGCAAAAACGTGCAAAACTTTAAAGTATTGCAGATTTTTTTGCAAATATTTAGGAAAGATAAAATCCAAGTGGTCTTGGGAATGAACATAGTAAAAGAACCTATTGATAGTGTTGTGGTTCTGTCAGTGCCGATTACGCACGATGCGATTGATACTGAACTATATCCAATGTAAGTGGTTCAAAAATGGGAAAGAAAACTGCCAATTTTCCCGCCAGAGGCGCAGGTGTCGCATGGCCCATAACAATAAATTTAGACAGCTGTCAATCACAAGGAAAACCGACCAATTCCGATAGACTTGTACACGATATTTTCTAACCTACGCGCTTGCACCTGGACACAAATGTCAATCTTGACATAAGTTACAAATTGAACCTTCGGGGTAAAAAGTTGCACTCAGAGCTTTAGAACGCAGCCTCGAAGTGACAGGTTGCTCGTTATGGGCCAAACGGCCAAAGCGCCATCTGTAATGAGCTTTGCGTTTTCTTCCCCATTGCATAATAGACAGCTCTGCGATGAGAATTCGTAGATTTCCTTATATCAAAATAAGTTTAAATCTAAAGAACATATTACTAGAAAAATGCAAAAATGCGAATGCACTCGCCCGGATAGCAAAGGGTGCGGGTTCGAGTCCCGTTTGCTGCCTGGGGTCCATTCGCCTAACGGAAATGCTATGGAAAACGCTAACGCTTTCGATTTCATTTTGTAATTTCTGACCGCCGAAGGTTCTCAAATACCTCGCGCTCATTTTCTTTAATCTTGTTAGTAATAACATGGCATGTAACTGCTCGATATTTAAATCTAAAAATAATAATTTTCTCTCTTTTTTTTTCTTTTGCAATGGTAACATTGCAAAAGAAAAAAAAGAGCGCGAGGCATTTGAAAACCTCAGGCGGCTAGAAATAACAAAATGAAATCGTAAGCGTTAGCGTTTTCCAAAGCATTTCCGTTAGGCGAATGGCCCCGTGGTCCGCGTGGAATTTTTTCTAGAATTATTATTTTTAGATTTAAATATCGAGCAGTTACATGCCCAAAAAATTAAAAATTTAATCACAATAAGTTGATCAATTTGATTGATGTATCTGCTAGTTTGTGAGGTATTGTTAGTTGTTTATATACCTGCATGAGAGCACTGGCCCCGTCCTTGAAGCCGGCGTTGTCCACGAGGCAGTAGAAGGCCTTTATCTTTCTTCTAGTGAACCAAGCATAGGCGCGTGACGTCAGAGCTTCGCGACCGCGGTGACTCACTTGGCCCTACCGTACAAAACATTTACATTAACTATAAATACTTTTCCAAAATCGATTTTAAAATAAAGTTCTTTAATTTAAAAACACCAAGAGTACTGAATATTATATACAGAACAGAATTTTAATTGAATCACTCTTTTGTTGCTATTTTTCTGCTAGGTTTCTCGAGCACGTTATGTAGGTATGTACATATATTAAAGACATAAGTCTCGATAACAAGTCTTTTAAGCAAAGTGTTAATTTATGTATCGATTTGCATCCCTTTTATTTCAAGCAAAAACGACAATAAACTATATCAATTAAATAATCAAAACCATAGTTTGTAACGAAGTAAATATACTAACAAGTAATTACCCACAACTTTGTCTACGTGAAAAAATTAGTTTCTCTCAAACTGAAATTCCTCTATATCAAATTTCATATAAATCGGTTGAGCAGTTAAACGTGGAGAGGTTACAGACAGACACACTTTTGCAGTTATTATAGTATGGATTATGCATAACTAAGCCTCACCTGCAATATGTGTCCGCACAACATCAAAGATAGACCTTTCGTTAGCAAATAACCAAAGTCTGTGAGAATAGGTCTTTCAGCCGGGAACCCTGTCAGCACCAATATCTGTGGCCTACAAAATGAAATAAATAATAATAGTAAAAATGCAAAATGTTATCGTAAATTTATGGATGAAAAATAATACTAAACGGAGAATTTATAATATAGCTACTGGTAGCTATCAAATTACTAGCGTTTTCTAAAGTATACAAGTACAGCAGTTTTTCTATTAATTTCATAATAACATCATTTGTCCGTTTTATAAGAGACTATAGTCATTATGGGTTAAAAACAAAATACTATCTGCCTTATTACAAAACGTTGACTAAAGTTAAACCTGGTTTATAAATGATGCTGTCACTTTTGCTTGCTAAAAAGAAGAGAGAAACAGCATCGGGTTTAAACCAAGACTAACTTTAGTCCGCGTTTTGGAATAAGGCGGTATAAGACCCAATAATAACTACTTGTTAAAAAAGAGGCAGGCGTGAAGAAGCAACATGAAGGCCGGCAAGGTGATGTGGCAGGTAGAACTGCTGTACCAGCTATCTTCATGTCTGGACTTAACATCAGGTGGGGCGGATTCATTCCTCGGACCTATCTATAAAAAACAAACTAAAATAATGACATTTTGTTACCAATAAATTATTTATTTATGTAAGAAAAGGTGACCAACTAGACATATACATAGCATTCACAGATTAAAAATACAGCACAAACCTATAGTTTTTGACGTGCTCAGATACTCTATTGAGTTGATGCACTGCCGAGAGCGCAGTCTTGTAGGTCTGCGCTTGCGTTGTTGAACCCCAGTTAACGTCTGTAATATCAAGACTAATATTGTATGGAATTTTTGAAATCTTCGCTGTGTGTGTTACATTATTAGCGCTACATAAATACTACATTTTTTAACGATAAAACCATTACACTCCTACATTTCTTTCGTTTGCTCAGTTTTCAATACAAGTACTCGCGACACAAAATAAACTTTTCAACGATGCTTAACAAATAACTATTATTTCGTCTGTTTACTGTTTATCCAATTTTTATGACTTTTGAAAGTAACGAGCAAGACACTTATGTGGATTATGATGTGGACAGAACAAAAAGACGGGACAATATCTCGGTCAACGGATAGGTCATACAAAGGAGTATGGTGGTGTAGTTAGATAGATGAATGTGTGTTTGTGTAAGAGTGTATGTGTTTGCGTGTTTGTATGAGTGTATGTGTTTGCGTGTGTGTGTGTGTGTGTGTGTCTATGTGTATGATGTCACCGGGCATACTGTAGTACTGTAGGAGAGGAGAAGGAGAGAGCAAGTAGAGGGCGAGAAGACAGGCGAAGGTGATCAACGCCGTTATCCGCGATATAACGAACATTATGTGTATGTGTCTGTCTGTCTATGTGTATGATGTCACCGGGCATACTGTAGGAGAGGAGAAGGAGACAGCAAGTAGAGGGCGAGTAGAGAGGCGAAGGTAATCAGCGCCGTAATCCACGATATCACTAACATTATGTGTATGTGTCTGCCTATCTATGTGTATGATCTCACCGGGCTTCCTGTATGAGACGAGCAGGTAGGGAGCGAGTAGAGAGGCGAAGGTGATCAGCGCCGTGATCCAAGATATCACTAACATTATGTGTATGTGTCTGCCTATCTATGTGTATGATCTCACCGGGCTTCCTGTATGAGACGAGCAGGTAGGGAGCGAGTAGAGAGGCGAAGGTGATCAGCGCCGTGATCCAAGATATCACTAACATTATGTGTATGTGTCTGCCTATCTATGTGTATGATCTCACCGGGCTTCCTGTATGAGACGAGCAGGTAGAGAGCGAGTAGAGAAGCGAAGGTGATCAGCGCCGTGATCCATGATATCACGAACATTATCGCCACACACAGCATCGAGCCCAAAAGGGATAGCCACATATTGTATAACTGAAAAACATATACATTCAGTATATTACAATGATGATATTTTAGAAACCTTGTAGCTTATCCATCTAATATATGAAATTCTCGCGTCACAATGTGCGTAATTGAACTACTCCGAAACGGCTCGACCGATTTTCGTGAAATTTTATATGCATATTCAGTAGGTCTGAGAATTGGACAACATCTATTTTTCATCCTCCTAAATATTAACGGTGCTTTTTATTTCTTTGGACAATTTTTGTTGTTTTTATTTTTTTATGATACATCATACAAAAATACATACAATCCTAAATTTTCACCCTCCCACATTCCATATTTTTATGGCGATACGAAGTTCGCTGGGTCAGCTAGTATATAAAATAAAAATAAAGTGTGCTATACTGTAGTATAATACAATGTAGTGTAATGTGTGTAATATACTATAGTCTAGTCTAACGTATAGTACCCGGAATGTAGGTCTCCACCCCACGGGCCGGGCGAGGCTGGCGTGAAAGGTAGAGAAGTTGATGAGTGCGTAGGCTGCCAGGAAGAAGTTGGAAATCAAAGGCGCGATCTGGTTCAATCCACCTGAAAACACATTATCATCAGCCTATTAATGTCCCCACTGCTGAGGCACAGGCCTTCCCTTTGGATGTAATAGGTGAGATTGGGTCATGACACACCACAAGTGTTCAGTGCAAATTGGTGGGTGCTTATAACTGCAGATGCAGTCGGGACCAACCACTAAACGTGCCTTCCGAAGCACACAGGAGCCCGAGTTAGTAAATTTTTGATCACCCATCCAATAACCGACCACTGCGAAAATTGTTTAACTCAACGATCGCAGCCGAACGCGCTAATTACTAGCGCCATCGAGCTCCTCCTTCGTTGGGAAACACATACACATGTGAAAAAACTCAGTCGCATAATATTTTTCATTAAAAAATACGTTACGAATTTTTCCACTCTACATGCTGGTAAAACATGATTGGAGTTCATCTATTAAACACTTACAGACTTATAACAAAACATTGACTAAAGTTAAAACTGGTTTAAAAGTGATACTGTCCCTTTTTCTTGTTAAGAGACGGACGCGAGCTGAGAGACATTTGAGAAATAGGTATTTGTAAATACTATTGCTGTCACGCATTGGCAAATACCAAAATATATGTGAAAGAAATTTTACACAAAGAATAATAAGTGCTTATTAAATTTCCACACTAAACGTCTTTAGTGGTGATAAAAATTTGTTTATTTTTGGCCTTTTTCGAGAGCTTCTAATTTCTTTGAAACACAAGTTATCGAAAAAAAGAAAACATAGGAGCATAGGATGAGTAAAATTATATTTTATGTATGAAAATCAATTCTTTAGTGATAAAAATCAAGGAGGAATCAGTCGAGAACGTTTGAATGGAAAAAACCTTGCACGTCTCCCCTCTTAAAAAGAAGGAATAGACAGTATTAGGTGTAAATAATGACTATCTTCAGTCCGCGTTTTGGACTAAGGCGGATAGTAAATGCCTCATGAGAATTTCAGCGTAGCTGTAGTTCGCCTAGGAAGAAGAAACTTGACTAAAAATGGATGTATATTATGTTTTTTGCCAATTTAAGAGTCTCATAGACAGAGGCGGCCTGTGGCTGCGGCTAATAGCTACTACTATTACTGAACGGATTTGGATGAAATTGGGTACACATATAGTTATGATCATATCTATATTCCCATTCAACATACACATGCAGCTTACGCAGCGGCGATCTGGAATTCAGTAAACGGACGTTCTGATAGCTAACATCGGTTAGGTTCGTTCTTTTCGTGAAATAATTAATATTAAGTAATATTTTAGGTATCTTTTATTAAAATTGTTTTTTTTTGGACCTTAGGCAGAGACCACGCACAGCTTGTCTGAAATAAATGACGATTTATTATTATCTTCAGTACGCACCCATCAGTATAAGGAATGTATGCCCCTATCCACGCGCGGGCTCATTGTTGGCGCCGTACCCCTTCGTGTCAAAATATTGATGGATTATTGTCAGTATTGTCAATAGTACACACCCATCAGTACTAAGGCGGTGGCAATAAGGAATGTGTTGTCTCGTTGTTGACGCCGTACCCATTCATGCCGAAATATCCATGGACTATTGTCAGTATTGTCGTCAGTACGCACCCATGCGGTGGCGATAAGGAATAAGCGGGCTCGTTGTTGGCGCCGTACCCCTGCATGTCGGAATATTGATGGGTTATTGTCAGTATTGCCGTCAGTACGCACCCATCAGTATGAAAGCGGTGGCGATGATGAATGTGAGCGCGTACCCGCGCACGGGCTCGTTGTTGGCGCCGTACCCCTTCGCGAAGTACTCCAGGTACGGGTAGAGCTTGTCCTGACATAATGCCTGTATACAAATAATAATAATAATATGTATTCAATACTGAATGTTTTATTGCTTTCCATAAGTTATACAAGATGTTATAAAATAATATGCACAATCATGGACCCCGACGGGCACAACAATCAATAAATTACAGAGGGAGTGTGACACCTTTTATTACATAAAAACGCTAATAAGTACCATAACTGACTATTACAATTTAGAATTTATATAATATCTATGTATAAGAAATTAAAATAGGTATTAAATTTTATTTAATCTATAAAATCACGAATAATAATAATAAAAATGAACTTTGGAAAAAAATAATATTTATTCACTTACGAGTAACAAAAGATACATAATATACAAAACTTTATTTTAACGATAATCCCCAAACTGCATAATCCTGTCTCTTGAGGACTGGAGTTGATGAATTGTCATAATTAGAATTTACTATATTACTTACTATTGTAGTATACCCTAATGCTATAATAAAAACAGATGGAAAATCTAAAAATCAGATTACGAGACATATTTGATTAATGAGTATTCTTCATCTATTGAGGAGTGCTAACGACTGCAGATGCGGCCAGGACCAACGGCTTAGCGAAATTACGAAGCACGGATGAGCTCGAGATACAATTCTGGCCACCCATCCAAAGAGTGGCCATTACAAAAGTTACCTATTTCCCACGATAGCAGATCGAACGCGCTAACCACTGACGTCATCTAGGTCTTGATTGTAGATGTAGCTGCCTTTCTCCAATTGGAGGGGATAATTCACTGGGCTCTACTTCTTTTAAAATTCCAAAGCCACACGCCCAAAAATCCACTCAGACCAAACGAGCTAACAACTAACGCTATCGAGCTCCTCAGATGGCGTTTTATGGAACTCATATAATTTTAGACTTGTGAGAATAAATTTCTTAATTATCAAAGAAGTTGCTGTAACGTCACATAAATCCTTCGCGCTTTTTGTCACGAGCGTCACACGACTATGTGTGTGATCTTCCCGACGAGCATGTAGCAACGTTACGAGCTTCACACGAGAACAATAAATACATACATATATATATATGTGTGTGTGTATGTGTGTGTGTGTGTGTGTGTATGTGTGTGTGTGTGTGTGTGTGTGTGTGTGTGTGCGTGTGTGTGCGAGTGCGTGTGCGTGTGTGTGTGTGTGTGTGTATGTTTTATTTTTAGTTAAATTAGAGGTAAATAGTATTGATAAAACACAATATATACATGTATGTACATTTAACTAAAGAACAAATAGTAAGATATTTATAACTAAAAAACCTTATGATAACTAAAATACATTATTAAAAGGAGTCCCTTTAGGAAAGGTTCCGAAGATACTGGTAGCGTTCCCCCTTTGAATGGCTAGACTAATTCTTTGTCCGAGGTAGCTGCCAGCATTCATATATATGTGTATTTATATGAATGATGCGTGCGCTGCTCCATTCCCCTATACCTTATGCACCGCCTAATGTTAGGTATTTTAATGTGTGGTCAGTGCACACAATTTTTATTGTTTTTAATAGATAGGTCCGACAAATGACTCCACCCCACCTGATTTCAAGTGACGGTGAAGTCCAGACGTGAAGATAGCTGATACAGCAGTTCTACCTGCCACACCAGCCATCCTCACCTTGCCGGCCTTCATGTTGCTTCTTCACGCCTCTTTTAAAGGATCCTATCCGGCCATATCTCTAACTTACCTCTCTCGAGGTATATGTCAACATACCTGAAACACTTTAGGCGCGGAGACGAGAGAGGCGAGTGCGGAAGAGAGAGTGGCTGCGAAACACCCGCCGTATATCAGCGGCCCGAACCCCGACACTAGGCGAATCACCTGCGGGGGAACACAATTCCAATTAAATCTATACATATAATAAAAAGGTAGGTAAGTCAAAACTGTACATTGAATATTTTAAAATAATACTTAGAATGTGATCTACAATCGATACCGAGGCCAAAAATAGAGTTTTTAGATTTTTGTCTGTTTGTCTGTATGTATGTCCAGGATAAAATCAAAAAGTACTGCATGGATTCACTTCAAATTTGGCACGAATATTATTAAGAAGTCGGGTCAACATATAGGCTGCATATTATCACCTATTCACCTACGGGGAACGAGCAGGGAGCCTTTATTTCTAACTAATTCCACGTAGTACTCCACTCCAGTAGAAACATATTAAGGCTATATGCATTATAATATAATAAGGCCTTAATATGCTTCAACTGTAGTGTAATTTAGCCATAAGTAGTGTAGTGTAATATAGTGTAATTTTAAATCTAAAGAAAAGTTTACTAGAAAAAAATCCACGCGGACCATATGCGAATGCCGCCCTCGCCCGGATAGCGAAGGGTGCGGTTTCGAGTCCCGTCTGCTGTCTGGTCCGCGTGATTTTTTTTTACTGGTAAACTTTTCTTTAGATTTAAGGGGCTGTTCAAGTATTACGTAAGCACTATAGGGGGGCAGGGGGGTCTCTGCTTTGCTTATGTTTGATGACTTGGGGGGGTGGGGGGTAGAGATGGTGATTACGTCAGCATCATCGATTAAGCCTTTTTAAGTACTGCTGGTCATGAAGCTCATGAATCAATAAAAAAATAGTATACATTAAAAGAAAAATGCATATAGGTACCAATGTTTATGTAAGGATGGGGGGGAGGCGTAAGAGCTTTACTTACTTTTGCTGACGAGGGGGAGGAGTGGGTAAATAATTGTAATAAATCTGCTTACGTAATACTTGAACGGCCCCTAAACATCTAGCAGTTAAATGCTTAAAAAATCAAAACATAATGTAGTGTAATTGTTTACTTACATCATTACTATTCTGCAGGCCATAAGCACAGGAATGTGTGGCGGCACACGCAGTAAAATTATTAGCCGCAAGATCGGCAACAGAACCAGACGCGTCCCTTAACACAGTCCATCCAGCAATTACTCCAATTAGTAAGTATGAGAGCGTAGTCAGAAGGATGGCTAGAAGAGTACCCTTGGGGATGGACTTCTGAGGATCCTGTGAGGAATAAATAATGAATCATTACATAGTATTAAGCAAAGTCGCTTCCCGCTGTTTGTCTCTATGTCCTTAGTATGCTTAGATCTTTAAAACTACGCAACGGATTTTGTTGCGGTTTTTTTAATAGATAGAGTGATTCAAGACGAAGTTTCATATGTATAATACATGCATAATGTAGTAGAGAAACACTGATAATTTTAGAGGTTTAAATGTAAGGTCGTAAATAAACATATTTTTTGCGCTTACATTGCAAACGCTGGCTGAACCCTACGAGATAGATCAAAAAAGTGTACGCAGTATTGTGCACCTTAAAAAGATTTACAATAAAGTCGACAATGGTATATGCCTATCTCTTTGGGATAATTTATTTATAAATAGAAAATTCTTAATAAAGGTCAAATCGAACGCGTTATCTTTACACACATATTAATGAAAGAGTCAAACAAATGGCCATAATTCAGGTATGATTTACTTAAGTTAAAACTATGTCTCCTTTTATTGAGCATAAGTTTAACTGTTCATTGTCAAATAATTTGCCAGAATCGCACCTAGCATCGGTCCAATTGGGGCTTTAAAGTTTGACTGCATTTTTTTTTATAAATTAGTATTTATTTAACACGCAAAAATATGAATGAACAAGAATCAAAAACGTTATTTATTGATTTATCTATTATAACAACTTAGTATCTACTTTTTCTCCTTTTGTTATATAAAGTGCAACAGACTTTAATGTTGACGTTACTAGAAAGCGGGAATCAATAATATCAAGTATTATATTTCATCTACACTCATGTGTCATGTCGAAATATTCGAATTACGAAGATAAACGCACATACATAAAGTAAAAATGAAACTGCCATCTGTATCGTTTAATAATTTTTATTTTCTAAATTAGACTATGATATTGAACTGAGTGTAAATAAAAAACAGGGCGCACTCATTCGAAATTAATTTCTCGCGCTTCCCTTCGCTTCCCGTGCACTATGCTGGGTTGGGACCGATTTGAGATAAAATTTTGTTGTTTTATTTTATTTTTATATATTAATCTTTTTGGGTCCCAAATAAATATATTTCTTTCTTTCCATACAAATTTCTGCCGGTCGTGTTTTGTTTTTAAAATATCAGAAAAGCTTTGCAAAATACATTTTTGTTACTTTATTTAATTTCAATTATTCCTATGAGTGAAGAGAAAGTAGAGTATGCATCTGCATATGATTTAGGTATTAAAACACGAGAGTCTGTTTATCGATCGATTATATGTTGACTCGAGTATAACACACCTTCTTATATGACAGTCGCATGAACTACTATTGTTAAATTGTCACGGATATTGACACTAGTAGAAAATGCCTAATGGCATTTAGTCCGCCACTTGTACACTCATTTTTGCAATAAAGTATAAATAAATAAATATACTTATATATGTACAGTATATGTATTCTATCCGTTACCTTAGCATCCCATAACACAAGCCTTATAGTGCTTACTTTGGGGCTAGGCTAATTGGTGTGTGTGTTGGTTTTTTTTTTATAATAATAAATATTACGGTTTCAGCCGAAAAGCAAAAGCATTGAGGTAATATGGTTAAAACATTACGCAATCGCCACAATTTCTATCAATACATACCTTCAAATCACCGGATATATTGGCCCCGGCAAGTATGCCCGTGGCGGCCGGGAAGAATATCGAGAACACGGAGAAGAAGTTGTGCTCAACACCCTCGAAGAAACGGTAGTCCGACCACAGGTTGTCGTAGAAGATACTCACTGAAACAATGATGCAATGAAAATTTCAAATTCAAATCCTTTATTGCATAGTCACATGGTTAATAGATGACAATTTAGTTAACTATTACATAGTACATGTGACACCCTGCAAGCGTATTTGCAATTTATTTGTACATTAACGTATTTAATAATATTTCATACAAAAATACAATTACATCAGTGACCATCAATTAAATATACTTTGAACAAGAACACTGTTTACATTTATTTTAAGCATTTAACTGCTACATTTATATTTCTATAGTTTTTTTTTATTTTTACTAGAAAAAACAAAAATAATTTGATTCTAATTATATAATAACATTAAGACATTATTGGAGTAATAATAACTGTAGTATTAAACAGTTTTTTATCATATCATCGCGAGTTTGGCTTCTTATTGGGGGTCATACATAAAGTATGTCGCACTAGTAAAATTGTCTTTAGATTTAAACATCTAGTAGTTAAATGATTAAAAAAAAAGAGATATAAGTACAATTGTTATTTCTTTTTTCAAATGTTTAATACTTATAATTTTTTTAAGCATTTAACAGCTAGATGTTTCAATCTAAAGAAAAGTTTTTACTAGAAAAAAATCCACGCGGGCCAGGCGGCGGACGGGACTCGAACCCGCACCCTTCGCAATCCGGGCGAATGCACTGACCAATTATGCTACCACGGCCCTGATGGCCGCGTCGAAATTTTCCTAGCCTTAAGCTGCAAGGCAGCGCCATCTCTTCGCATTGTAGGTAACCCACAATGTCAAAATTAATACTTTTTCAAGTATTAAACATTTGACAGAAGAAATAGCAATTACAGTTATGTTTTTTTTTCTTTTTAAGTATTTAAGTGCTAGATGTTTAAAACTAAAGAAAAGTTTTTACTAGAAAAAAAATCCACGCGGACCAGGCAGCGGACGGGACTCGAACCCGCACCCTTCGCAATCCGGGCGAATGCACTGACCAATTATGCTACCACGGCCCTGATTGTTTAATAATTGTAAAGGTATTCAATTGTCATTGTGAGTTACCTACAATGCGAAGAAATGGCGCTGCCTTGCAGCCTAAGAAATGCTAGAGAAAATTCGTCAGGGACAATAAAGGTCGCGGTATCGTAATGGTCAGTACATCCGAGCGGAGGGTGCGGGTTCGAGTCCCTTCTGCTGCCTGGTCCGCGTAGAAATTTTATTTGTAAAATTATCATTAGATTTATACACATAGCAATTAAATGTTTAAAAATCAAAATATGTATAACTACGTCATACCAGTTTCGTAATTTTTTCCCTTCCACGTCCTTGTCACAGTTGGTCACATTTGAGAGTCGTCCCTAGTAGGAGTGTTAAAATTTGTTTAATGAGGAGATAATACCCCCCATTAAACAACTGTTGCATCATCATCATTAGCCTATTAATGTCCCCACTGCTGGGGCACAGGCCTTCCCTATGGATGAAACAGGGAGATTGGGTCATGACCCACCACTGCAGATGCAGCCGTTAGAATTCGTGATAGAAGATTTTTGGTCACCCATCCAATGACCGACCACTGCGAAAGTTGCTTAACTTCAACGATCGCAGCCGAAAGCGCTTACCTCCCGCGCCATCGAGCACCTCGGGTGAAGTGACGCGTAATTTATATATATTAGGAAGATATGTACTCACTATTATATCCAACAAATCCCTGCGCGTGTTCTACGTCACTCTTCGGTCCTACAACGGAGCCGATCAGGAAGTCAACGATGGCGGCCAGGAGGATCACCAGCAACACTATCTGCGCCTTCGCCTCCCATTCCATGCCCACAATCACGATGCCGGTGAGGAGTACTATGGTAATGCAGCCGTAGATCGCTTGGTCCTAGAGTCAACATAGAAGAATTAGTTAATAAATAAATAAAATTATGCCTAAAAGTAAATAAAATCGGAGAAAAAGTAATGAAAATAAAAAAAATAACAGAATAAAGAGAAATGCCGGTAAGTGTCCAGCACTCTGAAATAGTGATTTTCAGTACAGATGGAATTATTATACGTATTTACAAAATGATGAATAATGCGTGATTCATCCAGAAATTATTAATGAAAGATAAGAAAGAAAAGTTCAGCCGTAGATCGCTTGGTCCTAGAGTCAACATAGAAGAATTAGTTGTTTCTTAGGTTTTCACGCACATCACTCATTGAATAAAACAATATCAACGGGGTTATATGCACTGAATTTATTTATTTATTGACAAAGACATTTGAATGTTTCTTTCAAATGTTTAATACTAGTAAAAGTATTCATTTGACATTGTGGGTTACCTATAATGCGAAGAAATGGCGCTGCCTTGCAGCTTAAGAATGGCTAGAAGAATTTCGACGCGGTCCGTGTTAGCATAATTGGTCAGTGCATTCGCCCGGATTGCGCAGGGTGCAGGTTCGAGTCCCGTCTGCTGCCTGGTCCGCGTGGATTTTTTTCTAGTTATATTTTCTAAAGACTTTTGACTTGAGACACTGAGGTAATTTGGACGCGAAGATTTTCCCTAGCTTCCCGAGCACTGTCCATCCGAGCTGGACACGACGAGAGGTCTCTTTCTCAAAGTTCTTTAATCTAAAGAAAATATTACTAGGAAAAATTCCACGCGGACCAGGCAGCAGACGGGTCTCGAGCCCACACCCTGATATCCGGGCGAATGCACTGACTATTATGCTACCGGGGCCCTGATGACCGTGTCGAAATTTCTCTAGCCTTAGGCTGCTAGGCAGCGCCATCTCTTCGCATTGTAGGTAACCCACAATGTAAATATATATAACTATAGAAGTATTGTATTTGCAATATTAGAGAGAGATATACAATCGACTTCTTAAGCTCATATATAATTACAGATTTCATTAGTATTAGCGCATGAACATTTTTACGAATCTTTTAACATTTATTATGCATAATTGGAAATGCTACAACATGAATTTAATGACATGCGGTTTAAATTAAAACTTCTTCTTCTAATAATAATAAAACGAAGGGTTGTACTCCGGGAGTGCCGGCAGAAGTGAAAACTTGAATATTAACGTTGTGCATTTTTAGTATTTTGGAATGGTTAGGGATTAATTTTGCACGAATTGCTTTAATTATCAGTAATACTTTATATACACGAATTTTACGTATACACAGCAGTGTGGCCAGTACACAGTCGGCCGAGCCATCAGCTGTCACCATCCATAGATGCGCATGGCTTTAACATAAACTCACAGGAACATTCGCGCAAGCGCCCGGTGCCGCCTAAACGAAACAGCAGACGCAGGCATACATTTTCGCCGCGCCGTAGAAAGAGAGGGTTATGCTTCCTCTCCTTCGCCGCGCCAGCTGTCTACTACTGACGGGGGATAGGGTTTTAAAGAGGGCACAAATTTGCCTACTTTAAAAATATCTCCATTCTTGGATCGAAAAAAAAATGTTCTGCAAAAATTTTGCCATATATCTTTATATATATAATTCTTCTGTGAGTGTGTATGTCACTGAACTTCTCTTAAACGACTGGACCGATTTTGATGAAATTTTTTGTGTGTGTTCAAGGGGATCTGAGAATGGTTTAGATTCACAATTTTGTCCGCTGGACAACCCCTATTTTTTTAGGGCGGTACGAAGTTCGCTGGGTCAGCTAGTATATATATATACTCTGCCCCAAAGCGTTACCCGCGGTTTCTTAGGGATATTTTCCCGCAGTAAAACTTAGCCTATGGGTAACTTAATCCAGGGTGTCAGCTAACTCTATACCAAATTTTATTAAAATCGGCCAGGCGGCTCCAACCGTGAAGACGTAACAAACTTAGACGTGAAGAAGTAACAAACATATACTCACAAACTTTCGCCTTTATAATATTAGTGTGATAAATTATTACATTTTTATCGTCACAATCGAACACAAAATCTAAGCCTCTTAAACAAGAAAAAAACTGGGTGCTCAAGTATACTTGTATGCTAGTACGACTTACCCAACTCTTGCTGACCATGTAGGCGGACTCCGGGATGAGTGTGATGAGGGACTCGCCGAAGCCGACTACGTACATGGCGCATGCGACGGCGTTGGCCATAGAGAATATGAGGCCGATAGAGCCCCCGAACTCCGGCCCAAGCGACCGGGATATCATGTAATACGTGCCACCTGGATGGTCATAATACAGACATTTATGAAAAAATATTTATTGTAATACTATCTAAGATATTTATAACAAAAAACCTTTAAAGATATAAAAAAAATATAATAACTAAAATACATTATTAAAAGGAGTCCCTTTAGGCAAGGTTCTGAAGATACTGGCAGCGTCCCCCCTTTGGATAGCTAGACTAATTCTTTGTACGAGGTAGCTGCCAGCTCTACGGTCTCCTGTGATGTCGAATAACCATTTTGCTATTTCCTTAAAAAGCTTTACAGCGCTAGGACTTCACGGGCTTTATGAAATAACTAGCGATTGCCCGCGACTTCGTCCGCGTAAACTTGATTTTTTTGCAAAATCCCAAATCAAGACCGTAATGAAAAGTTAAAATTCTATGTTACAATCCAGCCCCCCTAGCATTAGCACCGCGAAATGATATATAACGCGTTTTTATCGCGCTCAATTGTCAATAGAGTTTGACAGTTAGAAGCGATAAAAACGTGATATAATGTTAATTGTGACGCTCATGCTACGGGGACAGGTCGTAAATTAGGTGCGTACCAATATTTCATCCAAATCCTTTCAGTAGTTTTTGCGTGATTGAGTACCAAATATACAAACTTATACATTTATAATATAAGTAGGATAATAATTTATTAGTAAATTGCTTAAAGTCTGATAGGCGTAAATTAAATGTATTTCTGCATTGAGTCACGTGTTGTCGTATTCTATTATTATAGAAAAGAAAAATCGTGATTTCAAAGTTAGTTAATGTTTCTGAATGCAGTCGTTAGAATTTAAAACAAAATCTCTAAAACATAGATCGCGTTTTTACTATACAAAGTTCTCTAATGACCTTACAGTTTTTTAGGCTTTCTTTATTTACTTATTAGCTGACAGAACACGCTTCATTTACAAAGACTTGCATTTATGTCTGCACCAGGCAGATGACTTGAGCTTGCTTGTGACAGAGTAGGCCCTTTTTTTTATACGCAGGCAAAAAATACTATTCACAGACGACAGCGCCTTTAAGAGGCACACCGCCGAACAGACCTCACACCTGGCTCCCGCAAGCCTTACGAGCCCCAGCAGTGGCTGCCCACTGAGGACCCCGTAACCCTTACGGGCGCTTTACGGCATAATATCCGCTAAAAAACCCTGCGAATACCCTCTAAGCTGCTTAGCGCGAAGCCGCGGGATCCCCGTTTAGAGATTCATCCGCGTCGGCAGAGTAGGCCCTAAATATTGTTTCGTTCCAATAGCAATATGGATTTGTCGCTCCACCAAAGCATATTATTTCTCGCAAGCAGCACCCCTAGCACGAACCATTATCGAATTCGAATAGTTTGCAAACCGAAATGTCAATGTCAAATTTTGTATGGAAAGTTGAACAGCAGCGGCACAAAGTACGTAACGCGAACTAAAAATCAGTACACATTTGACAATGACATTTCGGATTCGCTAACGATACGAATTCGATATTGGTTCGTGCTAGGGGTACTGGGCAGATTTTAACAGCTCTACCTCTACACTGTAACAGTGTGTAAAAACGGACTCCATTAACACAACATCAGCGCAAACATTTGCCATGGCTTATTTATGAGAAGAGAGGAGCTCGATGGCGCAGGTGGTTAGCGCGTTCGGCTGGGATCGTTGTAGTTAAGCAACTTTCGCAGTGGTCGGTCATTGGATGGGTGACCAAAAATTTCTATCTCGAGTTCTTCCGTGTTTCGGAAGACACGTTAAGCCGTTGGTCCCGGTTGCATCTGCAATCGTTAGCACCCGCCAATCCGCACTGGGCCCGCGTGGTGGGTCATGGCCCAATCTCCCTATTCCATCCATAGGGAAGGCCTGTGCCCCAGCAGTGGGGACATAAAAGAGGCTGATGATGATGATTTATGAGAAAATAGCAAGATGAGCGAGTACTTACCTCCTTTAATGACTCCGTTGGTGCTGATTGCGGACATGGACAACGCCGTGATGGTGGTCACCACCGACGTGGTCAGGATCAGCAGCGCGGCCTGCGCTGCCCATCCAACCATACCGATATTATCAAACACATCATTGTCTATAGCAAGTTACAGTCACAGCCACAACCATGGTTGGTGCTGATGGTGACAAGCACAGCGCCGTGATGGTGTATTTAGCGAGTTACAGTCACAACTATGGTTGGTGGTGACGGTAAACATGGACAGCGTGCATATCACTGTCAATAGCATAACATGAGGTCATAGTCAAAGTCACCAAGTTTATGATCTCATGCATATCCATGCATTGTTTTATTGCCTTCGAAGACAAATGAGAAGGGCCATCAGATGCCCAAGCACGAATTTTGACAGCTCCGTAAACAAATCGCATCGTCAAAGTTTCCTGCCAGACGTAAAAACAAACTGGTATTTTCCATACATTTGATGATGATGATACATTACGTTACATAGCTATAAAAAATTGTGCTTGGTCCTCTGATGTTGAGTGGTCATCGTCATTGACACAGTCATGCCGCTGCTCAACCTAGCTGCTACACCAGAAGGCATGACTTAAGCAACATCGGCAGTCGTAAACACCCAATATATAAAAGTAGTCCTACGTGGTAGGTTCTGGCTAGTTCTCACTACGTAATTATGACCAGAACACTAGTAATGAGGGTTTATTCTTTAAATGCGGATTTGCATAATTGCATTAAGGCACATTTACTGGAGCTTATGATAACACCGCATAAGTGATAAGTGCTTCTGGGGGCCATACGCCTAACGGAAATGCTTTGGAAAACGCTAACGCGTACGATTTCATTTTATTATTTCTAGCCTCCTGAGTTTTTCAAATACCTCACACTCATATTTTTTAAATTATTATTACCAATTCAAAAGAAAAAAAAAGAGCGCGAGGCATTTGAAAACCCCAGACGGCTAGAAATAACGAAATAAAATCGTAAGCGTTAGCGTTTTCCAAAGCATTTCCGTTAGGCGAATGGCCCCCTGGTAGCCCAAGTGTCTAAAGGATAAGTTGTCCCCAACTTAAGAAAGAATAGGCACAGCGAATTATCCAATCCTATTAAAATATCCGTCTAAGGATGTGTCTTCATACAGAAGAATGCAGCCAAAAACACAAACAATGGTGTTCGTTAAAGCAGTAAGTAAAGGTTGTAGAACTTCTAGGCTCCAGCAATAGGGTACAGTTTAATATGACAAGAGCCAATAAAAGATTTCATCAACAATAAACATCAGCGCAGACATTTGCCATGGCTTATAAATAAGAAAATAACAAGCTAAGTGAGTACTAACCAACGCCCGCCTGTCCGACGACCCAGGACAGACGCAGGAAGAGCATAACCCCCCATATGTTGAGCAGGCACCGCATCAGCACACCCTTGATCCAGCCGAACTTGAACTGCGAGCTGGGCGGCTCCGGGGGCGCCATGTCCTTCTCCAAGGTCTGGCCTGGCTGGAGGGAAATCACGCTGATGAACGAACTCAAAACATTAGATCATATGAAACATGATACAGGCGCCTTAATCGAAGATGAACTTGATGGTCCAGAGGCTAGGAATTTTATGGAAGTTCAAAAGCTTTCGCAACGAGTTCTTAACCTAACTCATCCTATCCTGTCATAGGATGAGTTAGGTTAAGAATTCACGGAACAGATTTGTCCCGCTCGACCGATTTTCGTGAAATTTTATATGCATATTCAGTAGGTCTGAGAATCGGACAACATCTATTTTTCATCCCCCTAAATGTTAAGGGTAATCCACCCCTAATTTTTTTTTTCAATTTTAGATATTTCTTTTTTTAATTTTTTTATGATACATCATACAAAAATAAATATAACCCAAAATTTTCGCCCTTCTACCACCAACCCCTATTTTTTTTATGGCGGTACGAAGTTCGCTGGGACTGCTAGTATAATATATATATATATATTAGTATACAATAATTAGTAATTTAGCTTGACTGAAATTTAGACAAACTTCATTATGCATTAATGTGCATGAAGCACATGTTTAAAAATATATTGTAAACGTAAAAAGTTTATCAACCAGTTCACAAACTCAATGGGCCTCGATAAATGTTTCAAAGTTTTAAGTGTCAATAAAATAGTCATATTAAAGCAATCGACTTCCTTTCAGATGAATATAAATAGGCATAAAAATAAGTTTAAAAAGATTTACGGCTTAAACTATGCTCGTTACTAATTTGTATGCATGTATTTCCATGCCAAGGTCAAAGACGAAAAAAATGGTCCATCACTCATTTCAATATACATAATTACCTTGTTCTTGTACGAAAATTCCTAAATATTCGTAAAAAAAAATACAAGATAATCATGTATATCGAAAGGAGATGTTTAGGGTACTGAAGTGTTCTTCCCGAAAGGAAGAACCCGGGGAACGTAGCTGAAGATATTAAAATGAGAATACTTATTATCTTCAACTGGTTTTATTTGAATTCAGTAAAATACAATGAAATATTATCAACCGATTGAGTTTGTGCCTGAATTCAATCTCTCTAGAATATTCTATATGACACAGAATGTTCTCATATTTTAAGCTTTAAAATGTAATTTACTTTTTAATACACCTGCCAGCCGTAGGCATTACTGCAAAGAGTGTATACAAACAAGGAGGCCGTAACGCTACGGGCCTATGTAAGTGTGGTGATTACAAGGTGATGAAATATTAATTTAATATTATTATTGCATCATTACATAATATGCACCTACATAAGCTACGAGTATATTTTTATAGACCATTTTTTATATTCGTATACATTATACGAATAAAATAAATATAACGTATACGAATTTCAGACCATTTTTTCGTCACCATTAGTTAACATTGGAACAGGATAATAAGATAATAACAATACAATTTATGCGAAAGCACAACAGCATATTATTGGAATTTATTATTATATTGGGACGCTATTTTACCCGAACATATAACAAAAACCTATTAATGGACACAGCAGGATCAGAAACTGTTGTTTACCTAAACTATTAAATGATACTTAAACCAACATCTCAAATCAAAATTAAGCTAGTTTTATAACTTTTTAAAGACAAAACAGATAGAATGGTAAACTAAACATGATCTTGCTTTAAATTTAATTAAGGAACATTGGTCAAGTGGGTCTAAGAAATCTAATGCCGCAATTCCATTTAGGAGGAGCTCGATGGCGCAGGTGGTTAGCGCGTTCGGCTGCGATCGTTAAAGTTAAGCAACTTTCGCAGTGGTCGGTCATTGGATGGGTGTCCAAAAATCTTCTATCTCGAGTTCCTCCGTGCTTCGGAAAGCACGTTAAGCCGTCCCGGCTGCATCTGCAGTCGTTAGCACCAGCCAATCCGCACTGGGCCCGCGTGGTGGATCATCTCGGGGTCGATTCACTAAAAGCAGCCTACAATAGTGCTTCCAAGGCCTGTAAGAAGGCTTACATCAGAGCGGATGCCCAGCGCGTAGCACGTGTTGGTCACGAACTTATAACGCATCCTACGGGCTCCCGTAGCTATAGGCGTTTGGCCAAGGCCGTGCAAAAGAACTTCTGCCAGCCCTCGCTGCCACCTCTGAGATGCCCAGACGGAACACTAGCTCATAAGCCGCAGGAGAAAGCCGATTTACTGGCAAAACTCTTTGCGGCTAACTCCCGAATCGATGATTGCAATGCACCGCCACCATCATTACCTCATTGTGGCACAACGATGCCGGATATCAAAATCAGGCAGCGTGAGGTTCGTGCCGAGTTGCAATCACTCGACGTCCGGAAAGCAAGTGGACCCGATGGCATCCCAGTAGTACTGAAAAAATGTGCAGCGGAATTGTCTCCCGTGCTCACGCGTTTGTACCAGTGCTCGTATTCTTTGGGGCGTGTGCCGGAAACTTGGAGAGTTGCTGACGTGCAACCGGTACCCAAAAAAGGAGATCGCTCAGACCCGACTAACTACCGGCCAATAGCAGTCACCTCAGTATTATGTAAAGTCCTAGAAAAGGTCCTTAACAACCATCTGACCCGCTACCTAGAGGATCACTCCCTGATCAATGATCGTCAATATGGTTTTAGACCGAAACGATCGACGGGTGATCTTCTAGCGTACTTGACTCATATATGGGGTGAGGCTATCGACAAGCGAGGCGAGTCGTTGGCTATTAGCCTTGACATTGCCAAGGCATTCGACAGGGTCTGGCACAAGTCTTCTCTCCAAGCTTCCGGCATACGGTCTGCCGGCCCAGTTCTGTTCTTGGGTAGCTGACTTCCTGCATGAGCGTAGAATTCGTGTCCTTACGGATGGTAGCAGTTCGCGGTTCATGTCAGTGAATGCCGGCGTTCCCCAGGGCTCCGTCCTATCCCCCACTCTCTTTCTGCTGCATATTAATGACCTAATTCCTCTTGGGAATATTCATTGCTATGCAGACGATAGTACAGTACATGCGGGGTATCTCGGACAAGCAGCGGCTGGGCAGGCGGTAACTAAGGAGAAACGGGAGAATCTTGTCATTGAGCTCAATCGGGCTTTGGACCACATTTCTGTATGGGGTACCAGGAACTTGGTTGAGTTCAATGCTAAGAAAACCCAGGTCTGTGCTTTCACGGCAAAAACGTCGCCATTCCTTTTATGTCCTTCTCTTCAGGGCACACCACTGGATCTAGAGAGCAGTATCACCATGCTCGGTATGGAGATTCGCTGTGACTTAAATCCAAAGAATTACATCGAGTGTGATAAAAACAGCCTCACGCAAACTCGGAGTCCTGAACAAGGTGCGGCGTTTTTTCACGCCCGAGCAACTGTGCTTGTTGTATAAGACGCAGGTGCGGTCTTGCGTGGAATATTGCTCGCACCTCTGGGATGGCTCCGCTAAGTACTTGCTCGATGCTTTGGATAGGTTACAGCGGCGCGCAATCCGCATCATAGGCGATGAGGAGGTGACTAAACACCTCGAGCCTCTTCAAATACGCCGTGACGTGGCGTCACTAAGCGCGTTCTATCGTCTGTACCACGGCGAGTGTTCTGAGGAGTTATTCTCTCTTATTCCACCTTCCCCTTTCCTTCAGAGGACCACGCGCGCTGGCTTACGTTGTCACCGTCTAACTGTGGCTACAATTCCAACGCGTACAAAGAAATTTGGTGACTCATTTCTTTGTCGTACTATCCGTAAATGGAATTCTCTGCCCACTCACGTGTTCCCTCCCTCTTACAACCTGGGATCCTTTAAAAGAGGCGTGAAGAAGCAACTTGCAGGCCGGCAGGGTGAGGATGGCTGGTGTGGCAGTTAGAACTGCTGTATCAGCTATCTTCGCGTCTGGACTTCACCTTCACTTAACATCAGGTGGGGTGGAGTCATTTGTCGGATCTATCTATAAAAAAAATGGGTGCGTGTACTAATGTAGGCGCGTGAGAAGTTATCCTTCTTTGGCATCGTTTAAAATTAGTTTTTAATTGCATGCAAATAATTAATTACAATAAATTAATAAAAAGTCTGGAAAAGGACACAGTCAATAAAGTTCAGTTTTAATTTGAAAAAATAAATAAATACGCAAAATATTCAATTAAAATCGCTACTGAATATAATTTATTAGAACATATGTGATTTGCACTTGTATGAAACTCAAACACGTATTCCGAATATACAAACTAGAAACATGTGGATAAATATTATAAATATGAATACCTATAACTGTTACTTTATTACAAAAAATAAAGATGTGGTTTTTGGTTCTACTACACCAATGGTCAAGAGATGGCGCTGTAGTCTCCTGAATCGCGCTTTGGTTCCGTTGTTCCAGATTAATAAATAATCTCGTTCAAACCAATTTTCGGTGGAAGTTTGCATGGTAATGTACATCTTATATTTTTTTAGTTTATTCATTCCCTTATTTTAGAAGTTACAGTGGGGGGGGGGCACATTTTACTACTTTGGAAGTGTCCCTCGCGTAAACTATTCAGTTTAGAAAAAAAATATATTAGAAACATCAATATTATTTTGAGCACATATCCATAGAAATGCCACACGTATGGGTTGGATGAATTTTTTTTTTGTTTTATTTCTAA
Organism: Chilo suppressalis; assembly: GCA_902850365.2. Classification (NCBI taxonomy): domain Eukaryota; kingdom Metazoa; phylum Arthropoda; class Insecta; order Lepidoptera; family Crambidae; genus Chilo; species Chilo suppressalis. Next base: position 3,413,859 of record OU963907.1, read on the forward strand.
GTAGGGGGAATCCCTAAAATTTCTTGTTTTGTTTTTCTATTTTTGTGTGAAAATCTTAATGCGGTTCACAGAATACATCTACTTACCAAGTTTCAACAGTATAGTTTCGGAAAAAATGGCTGTGACATACGGACGGACAGACGGACAGACAGACAGACATGACGAATCTATAAGGGTTCCGTTTTTTGTCATTTGGCAAGCGAACCCTAAAAAGAAGTCATCGTTCTTTTTCCCTGCGATTTTCTCGTAGGCTTCCTTCCACTTGATCTTAACCCTCATATTAATAAACGAAGAGCAGTTATGAGTAGTTACGCAGTGTTTCTCTATTCATAGAATTACAAACCAAGGGCGGATCCAGGGGGGGGGGGGGTCATGGGGGTCATGACCCCCCCCTGGGCTGGGTACAGATGGACCAAACCCAGGGGGATTTTATTTAAGAACTTTCAATATTTAATATACCACGACTATATGACCCCCCCCCTGGCGCCAAAGCTGGCTATATGACCCCCCCCTGGCGCCAAAGCTGGCTATATGACCCCCCCCCCCCCTGGCGCCGAAGCTGGCTATATGACCCCCCCCCCCTGGCGCCAAAGCTGGATCAGCCCTTGTTACAAACGTCTTTTGAGTCGATTAAAGAAAAAATTCAAAAGGTCAGATCTTTCCTGTTTGTTAGCACGTGTGGCGGGTTTCACTCCGGAGGTTTTCAGTACCCTTAGCACGAACTATTATCGAATTCGAATAGTTTGCGAGTCGTAACGGCCGTAATGAGAACTAAAAATCAGTACACATTTGACAATGACATTTCGGACTCGCAAACATTACGAATTCGATATTGGTACAGTAACCCTAAGCACAAAAAAGTATCGAATTCAAATAGTTTGCGAGTGCGAAATGTCAATGTCAAATTTTGTATGGAAACTTGAACAGCAGCGCCACAAAGTACCTACATAACGAGAACTAAAAATCAGTACACATTTGACAATAACATTTCGGACTCGCAAACTATTCGAATTCGATAATGGTTCGTGCTAAGGGTACAGAACGTACCATTTTGGACGCTGAGCGGTGACACTTAAGTTGTAAATTAGTAGTTTAGAATTCTTTAAAGAGATTTCATAGTAATTTAAATCTCTTAAACTTTGAAGCTTTATGATTTCTACATTTATACTTATGAACAACTAGCGGCCCGCCCTCGCTTCGCTTCGGTGTAGAGCTGAGGTGTAGACTACAGTTTTAGTTCTCAGGCTTGTATTATACACAATGACTTTCATCTATGATTCTTCTTATACCTGAATGGAAAGTCTCAGCTCGATCGATTTAAAATTGACAAAGTTTTATGCAAACTTCCATTCCCTATTTTATCCCCTTGGGGGTAGAATTGATCAAAATCCTTTCTTAGCAGATGCCTACGTCATAACATCTACCTGCATGCCCTTCAGTCTTTCAGCTCGATCCGTCCAGTGGTTTGAGCTGTGCGTTGATAGATCACTATGTCAGTCAGTCACCTTTGAATTTTATATATATAGATAGCATCCATTTGGTAATCAAGTATATGGCTCCCTAGTTTTCTTGCTCTGTCAACTGGATATAGTTATATCATGAAATTATGTGTAATTCAATCAATCATTATACCGCCTCGCAGTTATACACCGCCTTTTATTCACAATAATCATCGATAGCTCGGCTTGAATGAGTACCTACATTCAATGGCTATACGCATTCAACTAAAGGTCAGAAGATCATCTTGAGTTACGACACAGAGGAAGATGAACACCTACCACTTTAAGGTCAGGTCAGGTCCCTTGGACTAGGGTTAATTATAATTGACTGTAATTAAAAACGTTTATGAAATGATCACTATGATATGGGTCAGTTGAAGATCTACATCATCTAATAACCTAGCTGTTATTAGTTGCATGTATGTATGTACTGTAAATTTTCATTTCTGCCTCAGTTAAGCCGTTTAAATAATTTGTTATAATAATAACAAATTGCCTTCATTATACGTAGTTACACATCACCCTATGCCTATTTTTTTTTACTTCATAACAAATCGCATCGCTCTAATAATGATTACATTACCTACTTCTGTACCACCTTCACTCAAATATTAAATGAAGGTTGTACAGATCGAAATTTTGTCGACCTGAGTGGCCGAGTGGTTTGTACGCCGTGTTTCATGGTGTCACCTTCGAATGGTCCCGGGTTCGAATCCCGGTGAGGGCAAATGTTTGTTGGATGTTTGATATGTCGTTCTATATAATATACATGTATAATACATGTATTCTATCCGTTACCCTAGTATCCCATAACACAAGCCTAACCGTGCTTACTTTGGGGCTAGGCTAATTGTTGTGAGTGTTGGAAATATTTATTTATTTATAATCTCTTATCTATTAGACAAGTCCGTCCGTCCGTCCGTGGTGCTGTTTCAGCGGCCAAACCGTAAGAGATAGATATAGAGAATGTTTAAGTTATAAGTTAAGAATAGTCTGATAAGACTACAAACCGGATGTGAGTAACGTAGCACTTCCGGTTTTCGAGAAATCTAGTGATTTCTATTTCAAAGGAAACCACACAAAATCTCCGAAGTTCTCAATTAATTAAATACATTTTTTTTTGGTGAACATTTGGTTCACTGGTTTGCTAGTATTATTGTAATACAATACAATACGTAATAAATATGTTATGATTATGACCCAGAGACAATTTAATGACCACATTAGTATTAAATTGTCCATTCGACGATGATAACCCTGACCGCATAGGTGGCGATAAATTGCGTAACATTATCTAAATTTTATTAATATTATCCACGCCGCACTGGAAACACGAGGATAAAACTGCAAACTTGCCCGAACTAATTTATATTTAAACGTGAAATTCGGTTTCAGAAACTCTCGTTTCCGAACAAACTGCTCTGGTCCATCCAATGCCAGATGCGTCATCAGCTGAGGGAGGTAGGATCATTGAAACGTCATTCGTGTGATTCGTATCACTCTAACATTGCTGTACTTTAGTGGTCTGCCTTCACAATAATGAATAAGACATGTTACATACAAATTTATTGTCGCTGTCAGACCAATATCTGCTATGTTCACTTTTTGGAGATATTGACATTTTCATAAATCTTAATCTTTAATAAATAATCTATACTTATAATAAATCTGTAGAGAGGTCAATTGTGTACATGAAATATATTTTCAAAATAACTATCAGGGGGTGATTAGTGATCGATACTGATGCCAAAAATGCAATCAGTAAAAATTTTGTCTGTCTGTCTGTCTGTCTGTCTGTCTGTCTGTGTGTATGTTCCTTATAGAAACAAAAACTACTCGACGGATTTTAACGAAACTTGGTACAATTATTCTTCATACTCCTGGGCAGGTTATAGTATACTTATCATCACGCTACAATCAATAGGAGCAGAGTAATGAAGGGAAATGTTGGGAAAACGGGAGAAGTTACTCCATTTTTTCAGCTTCCGTCGCGTGTGCAGCCTTAATGGTTAAAGTTACATAGAAATTATGTATGACGGAAATATTCTACATAAAATTGTTTAAAAAATATCCCGCAACAGCATATGTCTATCTTTTATGGTTGACTCACAATAACACGTGTAACTCCTGATAGCTTAGCAGTTCGGAGCATTCCGATTATATAACGTAAATATGAGAATTTTAGTTTGATTATAAATACAGGTAATAAAAATGACCGTTTTTATCTATATATGTATATAAAAATCAAAGGGGACTGACTGACATAGTGATCTATCAACGCACAGCCCAAACCACTGGACGGATCGGGCTGAAATTTGGCATGCAGGTAGATGTTATGACGTAGGCATCCTCTAAGAAAGGATTTTGATCAATTCTACCCCCAAGGGGATAAAATAGGGAATGAAAGTTTGTATGAAACTTTGTCAATTTTAAACCAATCGGGCTGAGACTTTGCCTGCAGGTATAAGAAGAATCATAGATGAATGTCATTGTGTTTAATACAAGCCTGAGAAAAAAAAATATAGCGTACACTTCAGCTCTACACCGAAGCGAAGCGAGGGCGGGCCGCTAGTAATAAATAATAATAAATAATAATAAATAAAAAAATATTTCCAACACTTGAAATCGTGTAGTCTATTTGTCCCTTTATACACAAACGGCACATCTCTTTTAAGACGGTTTTAAATTTAGATGAGACAGTCTCTTCAGGCTCTAAGGATGACATGACAGCAAATTGTTTGATATATATATTAATTTAGATATATTTTGTACTGAGCATATAATGAAAGTTAAAACTAGAAAATCCTACTAATATATTAAATGTGAAAGTTTGTTTGTTTTTTATCCAAAAATGGCTTAAAAGGATTTAGTTACAATTTTTATTTTTTAAACATGTAACTGCTTGATGTTTAAATTGTGTAGTAGTTACAAATATTTTATTTTTTTACCACAGAATGTCCGTTTACTATAACTAATTTCTAATAAAGTAAAAAAATAATAGATAAATTATAGTGAAGGACATTCGTTTGTGCATGCTGGAGCAGATATCGTCGATGTCCTTACGTTGTATTTGATGATGACTTACGCAACCCAAAAGCGCTTACAGAGGATTAGAAGTTACCATCTTTAAGGTTACGTTCCAACACTCACACCAATTAGCCTAGCCCCAAAGTAAGCATTGTAAAGCTTGTTATGGGATACTAGGGTAACGGATAGAATACATATACTGTACACATATAAGTATATTTATATAGAAATACATATTTAACATCCATGACTGGAGTACAAATGCTCGTATTCATCACACAAACATCTGCCACCACCGGGATTCGAACCCGGGACCTCTCGAGTCGGCGACACCGTGAAACCCAGCGTACAAACCATTCGGCCACGGAGGTCATCATTATTCATTATTATACTTTTATATCAATTTTCATCATAATTTACTAGAATACTAACCAAATTTCAGTAGCATTATAATGGTGAAAAATATGCTATGTGCATCAGTCAGAATATTGTCAAAAATATTAACTGCTATGGTGCTGTTATGTCTTAAAGTTATATTTTTGCACAAAGCTGATATTGGTTTGACAACGATCATAATTATGTTTGGCAGAGCGTCCGAGATGTTAAGCTTTTATGAATCACTGTAAATAGGAAAAAACGGAAAAATGATAATGTGTCATGTCCGCCGATAAACTTTAATATAACCTGAAATAACATGTATCATTAATTAACTTCTTTCGTTAACAACGTTTGAAGGTTGCTAAGTAACACTAACAGCTACTTTAAATAGCAAGAAATAATGGCTACTATATCATGACATTGTTTCAGCTCAACTATGACGATCACTAAGAAAACCTTTAAACAGTCATGATGAATGTTTTTCTCATATAGTTTGACAAACACAAGTGTTGTTTAGTACGCTACACGAGTTTAGTATAAACTTTGGACACTATTACAAAAGGGATACTGCTGAAATTCCTTTGATAGTTAAGTGAGTATATTGAGACGATGTCCCACGTGTCCAAACAAAGGTGCTTCAGACGGGCCGCTAGTATGAAACAACGTAACAGAGACCGTATCCACAAAATAGACAGCTCAGAAGGTAATCTACATAAAAAATTGCGCTCGATATCTCGGACTAGTCGGGACCACTGCGAGCGCGAGTTCCATCCGCTTGTGACACGCGTCTGTGAACTTCTTTGTGCAAAAATGGAGCAACTAAAATAAAATTTCATCCCCATCATCTTGATGCGTGGCGATCCACAACCGTGCATTTTTGTCGAAATTTTTTACCAGACTTTTAGAGAGATTTTTTTTAACTTTCCGAGCAGCTTGATCCTTTCGCTTTGCGTAGGGATGTAGCATCGCTCTGCATCTTCTATCGCATTTATCACGGAGAGTGTTCTAAGGAATTGTTCGGATTAATTCCAGCTGCTGCATTTCAGCATCGTACATAGCGACAAAAATTTCATCCCAATCATCTTGATGCGTGGCTATCCACAAACGTGCGTTTTTGTCGAATTTTTTTACCACGTACGACAAAACTGTGGAATATATTATCACCAACAGTGTTTCCGGACTATTACGACCTAAAAACCTTCAAAAAAAGAGCCTACTCCTTCCCTAAAGGCCGCCATCGCATTTGTGATACTCCTGGTGTTGCAAGTGTCCATGGGCGACGGTGATCACTTACCATCAGTTGAGCCGTCTGCTCGTATGCCACCCATAACATAAAAAATATACTCCTGTTCAGTAGACGGTTATTTAAATTTGACATAATATGTTGAATTATCGTTTTTTTTTTAAATTTGTAATATATATAACAATAGCAATCAAATTGAAATATTTTACTTATTCTTGATTTATAATTCCGTTCTTTCTGTTTCATTCTCGACAATAAATCAAATAAATACACAGGCATGCTACTACGATAGTTTTTTGTACATAAGCTAAAGTTGACAATCCTAGCGCAACCGCCGAGCGAAGGTATAGTATAAATAAATAAATATTTCCAACATTCACACCAATTAGGCTAGCTACAAGCTAAGCACTATAAGGCTTGTGTTATGGGATACTGTAACGGAGAGAATACATACACTGTACATATATAAGTATATTTATATAGAAATACATATTAAACATCCATGACTGGAGTACAAATGCTCGTATTCATCACACAAACATCTGCCCCCACCAGGATTCGAACTCGGGACCTCCTGAGTCGGCGACACCTTGAAACCCGGCGTACAAACCACTCGGCCAAGGGGGTCGTCAAATATATATATACAAAGTAAAGTACATGCACGATACATATTACCTTCTGTACTTTCTACTTTTGCCGTACCAAATTGTTCAATTGATAGATGGCCGCCTGTAATTAGCTGTATTACCTGAGAGGCTACTGCCACGTGTAGAAGTATTATATAGACTGCTATTCCACTGCGTTGTTCTTATCCTAAACAACTACCCCCTACTAAGCACATTACTCGCTAATTTTTTATACTATATAATTTACAACAATATGGTGCAATATGAATAAATTTAAGAATAATTAAAACAAAAAATATACTATAACAATGAACCTAAAACTAAAAACCTTAAAAAATAAAATATAATAACTAAAATACATTATTAAAAGGAGTCCCTTTAGGCAAGGTTCCGAAGATACTGGCAGCGTTCCCCCTTTGGATAGCTAGACTTATTCTTTGTCCGAGGTAGCTGCCAGCTCTTCGGTCTCCTGTGATGTTGACTAATCTTTTCGCTATTTCTTTAAAAAGCCTTATAGCGCTTAATTACATCTTGGGAATGTATATGAATAGATCATTCCTTCGCCGTCAACGAAACGACTAACTATTCGCCATTTTATCACTCAAGAAACCGGAATCGTTCAATAGATACATTCCGTGAAAACAAGAGATGTAGATATTTGACGACCTCCGTGGTCTGTACGCCGGGTTTCATGGTGTCACCGATTCGAGAGGTCCCAGGTTCGAATCCCGGTGGGGGCAGATGTTTGTGTGATGAATACGAGCATTTGTACTCCAGTCATGGATGTTTAATATGTATTTCTACATAAATATACTTATATATGTACTGTATATGTATTCTATCCGTTAGCCTAGTATCCCATAACACCTTAGAGTGCTTACTTTGGGGCAAGGCTAATTGGTGTGAGTGTTGGCAATATTTATTTATTTTATATTCAAGTTCTACTCGCTTCTCTTAGATCGTCGGCGGACGTAGCCTTAAAGATGGTAACTTCTAACCCTCTGTAATCGTTTCTGGGTTACGTAAATCATCATCATGTAACGTAAGAATATCGACGAAATCTGCCCCAGCATGCACAAACAAATGTCCTTCACTATTATTTTTCTAATATTTTTTTCTTTATTAGAAATTAATCACAGTAAACGGACATTCTGTGGTGAAAATATAAAATTAAAAGTTCTGTAACTACTTCACAATTTGCAGTCATGTCATCCTTAGAGCCTTAAGAGACTGTCTCATCTAAATTAAAAAGCGTCTTATAGGAGATGTGCCGTTTATGTATAAAGTGACAATTAGACCACACAATTTCAAGCGTGCGCTATCTAGCCTGTCTTGAAATCGAGTCAGCACGTTATATACTAGGTCCCTACCCTCTTTATAGTTAATAATACTTATCACTAGAATTAAAATTATATAAAGATAATATACAGTATCCCATACAATATTAATTTATTCTTATGAAACCAGGTAATATAACGATAACCAGGTACACACCTAATTACCAATAATAAAATATAGAAACAGGTAAATGGAAAGCCTTTAAACATTTCATTTGAGAAGTAATCTATTATTAAACAGATAGGTATATGTATCATAGGTGCCAACTGCCACTCATAAACCAATATGAATATGAGCGTTTATTATTTTTATTACTAACTGCATTTTATGTTCATTTAATTCATATTGTTTACGTGCTTACATAGACGTAAACAATAAATCTGTTCAGAATATATAAAATATACATCGTTTACGATTAAGTATAATAATTATAACCTCAAAATCTAATAAATTCTGCAGTAGGCCACGGTTCCTCAAATTGTCCGTATTGTAATTTACCAAATGCCTAATGACAGTTAATGAATGATTCCGAACACAACTAGCATTTTCTTATTGCTGTGCGTTCTGTGGCATTCAATGTATGGAGGACGAGCATTATCCTTTTATAATTTCATATTATCTATGGATATGCTGTAAATCAAAGTGTAAAACAAAAACCGCAGTAATAATGTAGCCTACTGTATTCGTTACTGGTAAAGCTAACTGGCAATAGGTAAATTTATAGAGTTCCTAAAATCCATAAAAGGCGACGAACTTTTATATCTATAAATATCAATCCGGGACATGATGTGTATAACGAGGTTATCTGATTATTTCATAAATAAATATTTCCAACACTCTTACCGATTAACCTAGCCTCAAAGTAAGCACTGTAAGGCTTGTTATGGGATACTAGAATAACAGATAGAAATCATATACTGTACATATGTAAGTATATTTATATATAAATACATATTAAACATCCATGCCTGGAGTACAAATGCTCGTATTCATCACACAAATATCTGCCCTCACCGGAATAAGAACCTGGGACCTCTTGAGTCGGCGACACAATGAAACCCGGCGTACAAACCACTCGGCCACGGAGGTCGATATAATTTTTAAAAGGGTTTGAATCTTAGATTAAATCAAAAAGGGAAGATACGGTACGCACATACTAGCATCAAATAAAATATGCTCCGACTCAACTACACACATCAAAAGTGTCTAGGGATCAAGCATTTTTATGCGGATTTCTTGAGATTGAGATGTGGCTTTGTAATAAATTTATGATTTTATAAATTTATATGGATCCTTTTTGGTGCATTTCATAATTTGAATCAGGAACTGTGAATCAAATTCGAGTAAAAGATGAAAATCAGCTGTCAATATTTTCCCTATAAAAACATACAACGCATTGAAGACATTATTAGTGCTACTGTTTCCCTACTACTGATTAAAACCAACGTTATTATGGAGCGGCGACGTCATTTAAGCAGGGAAGAAATGCTCAGAGCCGTGGGAATGATAGAAGCTGGTTCCCGGCAACGTACTGTGGCTTTAGCTCTGAATACAAGTCAGAGTGTTATCAGTCGACTTTGGACACGATACCGAAGCACTGGTACCGTGGCTGAGCGCCATGGAGGACGGTATCGCTGCACCACACGGAGACAAGACCGATACATTCAAATCTTAACTCGAAGAGCTCCAACAATAACCGCCATGATGTTAGCCGTGAGGCTTCATCACTCTTCAGGGAACTTAATTAGCGACCAAACAGTCAGAAACCGCTTGCATGAAGTGAACCTTCATTCCCGAAGACCGCTACGGGTACCACCTATAGCAATGCACAATCGTAGGATTCGATATCAATGGGCTCTTGAACACAGAAATTGGGCAGAAGAACAATGGCGTTTCGTGTGCTTTTCTGATGAGTCTCGTTTTGGTATGAGACCGGATACAAGACGTATACGACACTGGAGAACCCCTGGACGCCAACAGCGATTAAAATCCTGCCAGGAAGTCCATCCTTATAGTGGTGGAACCATCATGGTATGGGCGGGTATTTGGATCGGCGGAAGAACTGAGTTGATTTGGATCAGAGGCAACCTCAACGCTCAAATTTATGCTGAGACGATTGTATCAGACGTCATCGTTCCTCTACAAGTGCAAATCGGTCCCTTATTTCAGTTAATGCATGATAATGCACGACCGCACACCGCAAGAGTTGTAAGACAGACTCTCGCCGCAGCTAACATCAATGTCCTGCCCTGGCCTGCTCAGTCGCCAGACTTGAACCCGATTGAGCATGCATGGGATATGCTACAGAGAAGAGCTCTGCCGAATATGGAGGGTATCCAGTCGCAAGAAGACCTTTTTTTGTTGTTGCAACGAACATGGGCGGCCATTCCACAGCGTGATTTGGATGAACTCATTTTGAGTATGCCAAACCGATGTTCTTGTGTTGTTAGTGTTCGCGGTAGAAATACGGATTATTAATTGTTTAAGTTACCCAATAAAATTTTAGAGAAAACTGTTATTTCAGTCTTTTTTTCGAACTTTTGTGTTAGTGGTTCAAATGTCAAAAATCCCTTTATTAGGAAAATGGCAAATTTCTTTATTAATGCAAAGGTGACTTGGTTTATCGTTACTGTGACAAACGAAAACACTTTATTTGATGAATCCTTAAAGAAAATTTTAATTAATATCAATCAGGAGAAAAGTTATTGCAAAAATATATGTTGATCCCTAGACACTTTTGATGTGTGTACATAAGCAACTCTCACACACGCACACGTCTGTAAATAAACATTCCATCGAGCGAGCGAGACAAACTGTACGCTTCAACGAAGCGAGAGCGAAACGGCGAGTCCGAACGGCTGAGCTATATTGTTGTCCTTTTCTTAATAACAAAATGGCGATTAGGTACGTAAATAACATTCAAGACAAACTGTGATTTATGAGAAAAATGATTTTACAGTTTTACGAATGAGAAGTGTTGCTGAAGCATTTGTAATTTGATTTTGAACTATTTGTGATCTTTATAGAAGAATCGAAGGCATTGTTTTATCTTTATAACACAGAATTTACGCAATATTGTTATATTAAGTGTACATGCAGCGTGTTTGAATGTCCAATTGTGACTACAGCAAATTGTGATTGTGCACCACAATTTAAGCGGATCACTTTTGAGTCGCCAGTGCCGTATCTACCCTTTTTGTTTTAATCTAAGGTTTGAATTGCTAGAAATTAAAATTGATGCTTAGATATAGGCATTAGCAGCTATAGAGAAACAATTTAGTTATAGTATCGAAGGTTTGATGTTGCTTCTACATAACACAAAAACTCGTGCAAAATATCGTCCTTGTCCGTTTGTCGACGGTCAGGTGAAAATATTGGTATGTGCCTATTGTCTGCTGACGTCAATCAACTTGGGTTACTCTTTTTGCGTCAACAGTCCCGCTTCCCATGGATCGATGGTAACAACCGACCCGAATGTATAATAAATCGATAAGATAAACACAAATAGGCAGATTAGCAATCCTGTAGCAATTGTTGCTTAATTATTTTGCCTCCTTTTATGCCAAATCGTTATTAACATTGACTATCATAAAATTTTCTAGATAAAGTTCCACGCGGACCAGGCAGCGAAGGGACTCGAACCCGCACCCTTCGCTATCCGGGCGAAATGCACTGACCACTATGCTACCGCGGCCCTGACGGCCGTGTCGAATTTTCTCTAGCCTTAGGCTTCAAGCATACGTTACAGCACCATCTCTTAGCATTGTAGGTAGTCCCACAACGTCAAATGAAATACCTTTACAAGTATTGAAAGAAGAAATAGCAATTATAGTTGTTTTTATTTTTTAATCATTTAACTGCTAGATTTAAAACTATTTTTAAATTTAAATTTATTTATTTATCTAGATTTAAATTTATTCTAGTAAACTTTTCTTTAAATTTAAACATCTAGCAGTTTAATGCTTAAAAAATAAAAACATAAGTATTATAAAATTGATATTTTTCTTTATTATCTTCTTTATACTTCATCATTGGCATCATTCTCAGCAGTGGATATCGTATACCTTCAACCCACAGCTGAGTATGAAGATCTCCACACTGATCAGTGCTCCCCCTTCTCAGGGGATGATCACACCAGATGAAGCCTGTTCAGCCCCTATGGCCATAGGCCTCCCCCCAAGTGTGTTAGTTATTAAGAGTCTGATATAACCCTACAGCCGATTGTAGGGATAACGATTTGAGGATTTCACACCCGCTCCGTCTGGTAGGAAAACAAAAAAAGGAATCCGCATACAGTGACTTCTCGCTATCTTCAGTAGAATCTCTACCTGTGATGCCCTGCCCACTGAACGTCGTCCGGTGCGTGGCCAGCACACAGAATCTTTCTGTCCCAACGACCATCGGTTCTCCTCGCTATGTCTCCCGCCCACTGCCACTTCATCAGAGCAATACTTAGAGCAATGTAAGTAGCGTAGATCTCCTGCAGACTTCTTTATTTCAGGGGCTCCCATTTTAGATACTTTTTCGTACGAATTGTACTCGTTGTGCTGTATTTCTCCAGCAGTTCTTTCACATTTCAGCGAGTATATGATTGTGACCGAGAATGAAGAGTGGCTGAGATTATACAATTCCCTGGCGCATTAGCAATTCATCGTCACAACAAGGGGCTAGTTGTCTCGCACTCCGACTCAAAGTTAAAATGAGGGTTGAAGAGTTAGTCTGGACAGCAGGTGGGACGAAATTATGATATGGTGACTCTTTGTCGCACTTTTATCAATCATCATCTTCAGCCTATTAATGACCCCACGACTGGGGGACAGGCCTTCCCTATGGATGGAAAAGGGATATTTGCCGTCACCTACCACGCGGGCCCAGTGCGGATTGGCGGATGCTAACGACTGCAGATGCAGCCGGGACCAACGGCTTAACGTGCCTTCCGAAGCACGGAGGAACTCGAGATAGAAGATTTTTAGTCACCCATCCAATGACCGACCTCTGCGAAAGTTGCTTAACTTCCACGATTGCAGGCCGAACGTGCTACAACCTGCGCCATCAATCTCCTCTTTCTATCAATAGATGAAGATAAATCAGTTTCGTAGATACCTATAAGTGCACATGGATATCGATAGAAAAACTATTTTTGGCGTTTCTTCGTGCGATTTCAATCTTCAAATCGAATGTTTGCGATGTTATCTAAAAACAGACAGGCAGACGATAAAAACAACCATGATGGTTGTTGTACATAAAAAGTTGCCTGTAGTTGAGTTCATCAAATGAATAAAGCACGTATTCGCAAAACTAACGCGAATGAATTGTAGTGTTTACATTATCTGTCCGTTCGCATGATCTATCTATCATATTTTAGTTTTACAACCGTGAATTATAATATAAAACTTACTTCTGTTACTGAGGATAAATATATATTGGTTCAAATCACATCTGGATATCGTTCAGGAATATATTGTTTTAAACTTTCGTGGTCACTAACATTATAGCTATTAACGGGATTGTTACCATGTACCTTGTTTTTTATGAGTCTACGATATTTCGGCACTGTTGCAAGCGCCATGATTACGGAGTAACTGAAGTAATTGCGGTTAGATGTTATTGGCAGACATATCGGTCTACCCTCTGACGTCGTCTTTTACTGCGCTCGATACCCCTACCACTGGTCACATTCTCACTATTCACGCACCTGTTCCCGACACACAATACTCACAGTATCAGATCGCGGAACGACACTTTTTAGATTTTTGCGGTTTTTACACATACGAACCACTGGATTCCAGACACTTGACAATTTAAACCCATCCTCACGATTGAAATTCTTGTGTAATATACGAACTACCACAGCTGCAGTCAATCTTGTATACACCAGGTTTCTCCAAGGGGAATGTCTTTGGGAGACCGTAGAATCTATGACACTTTTTGTATCAAATTATGTGCAACGTTGTAAGTTTTCTAAAATTATGAAACATACAAGTAGAATAGTAATATAATAGCATAGTAGTAGTATTAATACCTATTTTACAGATGCACACAAATCCACAAAAAAAATAGCCTTCACTTGTAACTTCGTCCAATGCACAGTCTAAATGTAGGCAAAAAAAAACTTTGTACCAGACAGGCCAAGCATGATTTTGACAGATCTGTAATCGTATCGCATCGTCAAAACTTCTATGAAAATAAATCAGCGCCCCTATCGGACGTATGAATAAACTAGCTTTTTTGAAACAAATTCGTGCTTGGGTCTATGTTCGTGAGGACGCGAGAGTTCAAACATAAATTACCTATGTAGAATCTAAAAAAAATGTAATAGATATATACGATTACATAAAAGAAAAGTGAGTTGTTATCAAAGCATACTCGTACTTAGCTGTAAACCGTACCGTAAGGGGCTTTTCATTTATTACGTAAGGCGATTTAGGGGCAGAGGGGAGTTGATCATTTCTTATTTTTCCTTACAAGGGCACCTTTGTATGTACAAATAAATATTCCTAAAAATTGATCCTTTGAAATTAAACATTAGGTCAAATCAAACGTGTTGGTATTCATTTATTCCTTAAGATTGTTACGTAATAAATATGGTACATGGTGGGTGTTGGACTGTTCTTATATATAGTAAAAATAGTCTTACTTAATAAATGAATAGTCGCTAACTGGTTCCTTGCTAAAAATCGGAAACCTGAAAAGTATATTGTAGTAGAATCTTTAAGAAATACCTTCTCCGTATAGCTGCAGTAATAAAAATAGTGTGTCTACGAAGATCTCACCTTCCTGGATAGAGAAGCGTTGTGCAGCTCGTCGAGAGTAGGTCGGGGAGCAGCGTGCAACGACAGCACATTCCTATAGTTGTCCAGTCTGGGTAGAGCCTCTCTTGTGAAATGTCTGCGAAACAGAAGTATCTTAAGTTATTGTTGAATTTAAATAAGTCCCGCAGCTAAGTGCCACAACACACGAGTCATTTTTTTCTATCTATCGTGAAAATAAACGTTGAAAGAAGAAACATGAAAAAAAAATTTTTTTCTAGGGAATGTTTTTTTCACGAGTTCAGAACAATCCTCGAATTCTTTGATTTATTTTTAGTTAACAGAGCACATCAGCCGAATGTATTTTTAAAGAAATATACAGGTATCAGGTTTAAAAAAAAACTTTTTTTTATATAAAAACCGAATTCAGGATAAAATGAACGTCCCTGTTTTATTTTCAAAATGGTAAAAAAATTTTTTTTTTTCAGCAACACTATTCAGCAATAAATTCAGCAGCATCCGGCAATAAAAAAAACTCCTTCTGAACCCATTATCGGTTGGTAGGGTAAGCGAGTACATTAGATTGCAATAGAATAAGACAACACTTGGGCAAACTTTAAATTTGATTGTCGTCTCTAAATGCATCCATTGTAAGTTTTATTGTCAAAGTTCTTACTCCCACATATTTCGCTTTGAATATAATAATCACCAAGGGGATAATGGTACATTACAATCATAGCGCACCGCGCTGACCCAAATTGATAGTGTGGGAGTTGAAAATAACAAACAATACTAGAAAACAATTAGAATGATTTATTTATATCAAAAACTAGTGACCCGCCCCTGCTTTGCACGTGTAAACTTTATTAACTCTATAAAATATAGCCATTATCAATTATAAACTAGGGATCTGCACAGGCTTTACACGGGTAAACATTATTAGCGCGATTAAATATAAACCTAAGTTACTGGGGGACCGTGTAGCCTTCTATTGTTGGAAGAATTTGTGAATTCGTTTTTGTAGGTTTCCGACTGTATACAAACGTATAAATTTTACTTTTCATAATACATAAAGGCAGTGGCGGACTAAACTCGTCAGAGGCCCGGGGCGGCAAAGCTGAATGAGGCCCCTCAGCAAATTATTTCGGCTAAATAAACATACATACCTACATTAAGGTACATATTGACTAGAAACGTAGGTGCATATTGATTGACTAGAAACTACGGATTATAATTTCTGGGCGAAGAATTACATATTTCCTTTTCCAAACACTCGAAAATGCACTAACTCAATTCCTCTTATACCATTCATTTACTTTTATACCACAACAAAAAGAAAAACACTTACATTTTTAATGAAATTACTTTGAACGGATAAGATCCTTTATTTAAAATATCAGAACACACTATTATATGTATATTAACGTAATGAAATTTAATACCTATATTTTAAATGAGGCCAATGTTTATTTTTCGACGTAAATTTAATGAATGTTAATAAATGTAGTCGTACAAGAGTGAATTATATGCACTTCATTCATTCAGGGATTCCTGAGGAAGTACCCGCTACAAAGACGGGAATTCCCACAGCATATTGTACGCGTTCAGCAAAGTTAAAAGAATATCAGTAGCGCGTAATAAGTCTAGATGGCTGTAGTGTTTTGATCTTAATGAAATTAAATAAAACTAGTTTAAACGGGATAATGCACGAAACTTTATTTATTTATTGACGTTTCGTAGCCTTTCCAGGCTTCGTCGTCAGAATAAAACTTTTGTTTAATTTGTCGAGCTACCTTCGAAAGACTTTTTTCGAAAAAAACCTGGAAAGGCTACGAAACGTCAATAAATAAATAAAGTTTCGTGCATTATCCCGTTTAAACTAGTTTTATTTAATGAGTGATGTGCGTGAAAACCTAAGAAACTTAATGAAATTATTTAGGTACTAAGCACATTTTTAGTCTTGTTTAGAATTTGATCAGGGGAACGCGGAGGCATTTGGGGGTCCCCCAAGACTGGAGGCCCGGGGCGGGCCGCCCCTTCCGCCCCCCTATTAGTCCGCCACTGCATAAAGTATAACTAAGGCCACGTTGTTTTATCAATAGGTTAATTTGAATACAGTTAAATTCTACGAAAAAAATAACCATATATCAAAATTTTACCCATTTGCCAGGTATGTATTTGACTACCGATGAAGCAACGCGGGCTCAATAAAGGCAATAATTATAAACCCCACGTTGGGCGCCAATTTAAGCGAGTTAAAATAAAATAATTATAAACCTGAAACTCTTCCCATATTTGGTGTCAGTGGCAGTGAGAGGGTCGTCACTCTCCATCCCCGATCCATCCGAGTCCTCTGTGCCGTCATCTTCTGCCGTCTTCTCTTCCATCTAGAAATAAATAGAAACAATTTCATCTAATGTCTAGCGGCCTGCCCTCGCTTTGCTTCAGTGTGGAGCAGTAGTGTAGCTAACTATAGTTTTTGTTGTCAGGCTTGTATTATACACAATGACTTTCTTTATATTTTTAGTTTTCAATTAAAGTGGTACGAAAATTACATTAAAATCTTTATAATCTAGTATAATATATCTTAAATACATTCCCCGAGCTTCCTTCAAACCTCGATGTGCAAATGATTGATTAAATTATCATTATTGTGAAATGATTAAATTATCCATACGGATGAAAATGTCTGTCTACCGAATTAGATGAAATTTGGAATAAAAATAGTGCCCGGAAAAGGGCAAAAGACAGTTTCTTATTTTATCCCGGATGAATGTTGAGTTCCTTTGTGATTCTCGAAAAAACCAACTACAAAAACTTAAAGATTTTTATGTGTTTAGTTTACATTGACCCAATGATGAAGATAATATACACTCGTCATCTGATCAAATAGTTTCGATTATGACATAATGGAAATGAACTCCTATACACAGATGTATAGTGGGAATTTTTAATAACAAACTATCAATCGTGTTAGTCAAGTTCATTTTTGAACTGCATTGTTATTTTTCACGAATCTTTCTAGTCTTTTTGGATTGGATGAGTCAGTTCCAAATTCATATCTTACTCGTAGTCATAAAAAGTGAAAATTAACTAGAAAGAAAGATAAAAGTTATTCTAATTCATCTTATTTACCATTTAACGCTAATGTAAACAAATGCTTAAAATGAGCGTGTTTAGGAAAATTTACGACACCAGTTGTCGCCACTATGACATGAGATATTTCTTATGAAGTTTTTGGTGCGAATGAATCGAACGGGTATTTAAATAAATCGATAGATTATGACGACATACGTAATTTGATTATACCTTAGTCTCAATGCTACCACCTGGCGCCCATCATTCCAGAAAACCCTCATTACAAATGCCAACGAGATGGGAAGATTAAAAACGCAATTCGTGAAAGAGTAAATAAATGAAACCGAAGTAAACATATCTGTGACCACAAAACCACAGAACAAATAAATATACATCACATATGTCCGGTCTAGCCTAGCTAGCGAGACAAACTTATAAACATTTTTATACGCCCTGACAATAGATACATTCAAATACCGGTCTTCTTTCAACGTAATTAAGTCGCTTTTAGGATCAAATTGTAACCACTAAAGTCATTTACTGCAACTTCACATGCAGTTCATAACTGAAAGCCTTTGTTGATAACAAACTTTACAAGGTATACATCACATCAAGGTACCTATATATAATTCTAGCAATTAAATGCTAAAAATAAAAATATTAAAAAGCTATATATAATCGTTATCACCTATATACATTTTGATAACATTAAAACACAGGCCACACCGGCTGCGAAATTAGGTTTGCTTCGCTATGCTACTAGCAGTAAAGGTGTCAAGCAACTTTCGCAATGCCCGGTCATAGGATGGGTGACCAATTTACTATCCCGAGCTACTCCGTGCTTCGGCAATCACGTTAAGCCGTTGGTGACGACTGCACTGCATTAGTAAGCACCAATCCGCACTGAGACTGCGCCATATGCCATTTACAACCTGGTAAGAGTTGATTTGTCTGCAAGTTGGCGAATAAATAATCATTCTATTTTGTATGACTAAATAAAAAAAAACGACCTTGCTTGATATAAATCTTCATAAGGACCTTTAAATATTGCTTCTGTTATGTGGAACAGATGGTATCCATCAATATTTATACACATTTGTGCACGTTTTATCGCATTTTCCGTGATTTCCGCAAGATTTTCAAACCTAACATGCCAAACATGACTTCCTATATATGTTTGAATAATCAACCACCATGGAAGCCGGAAGTAACGGTACAGGAGGTAGGTGTGCGTTTACTTTAAAACCGTGACATTGCCGTAGGTAGGTACATTTCAATCTATGTGGATTTAATTTTGACCGAAATACATTTTATCTCGATATTTCGTACTTCTGCCAGTCCAACACAATAATGCTTTGTTTAACATATAGGTACATTTAGGTGGTCATACAATAAGTATTTAATGTGTTAAATGAATTAATAAGAGCATTGTAATAATAAACGCTTAGATTAAAACAAAAAAGTGAAGATATGGCACTCGCGGGTCAAAATGATCCGCTGAAATTGTGGTGCATGACCACAATTCGCTTTAGTCTCAATTGGACATTCAACCACGCTGCATGTGCACTCAATATAACAATATTGCATATATTCTGTGCTATAAAGATTAAACAATGCCGTCGATGCTTTTCTAAAAAACACAGATAGTTCAAGATCAAATAACAATTTTCACATACAGCTCCGCCGTTTGTAGAAAGAGGACAAAAAACGCAGTCGCCAAGGCAAGCGACGCGGACTCACCGTTTCGCTTGCGCTGCAGTGCTGCGTTGAAGCGTACACAATATAAAATGTATCTCGCTCGCTCAATTGAATGTTTATTTACAGAAGTGGGCGTGTGTGAGAGTTGCTTATGTAGTTGATTCGGATCACATTTTAGCTATTAACGGGATTGTTACCATGTACCTTGTTTTTTATGAGTCTCCGATATTTCGGCACTGTTGCAAGCGCCATGATCACGGAGTAACTGAAGTAATTGCGGGTAGATGTTATTGGCAGACATATCGGTCTACCCTCTGACGTCGTCTTTTACTGCGCTCGATACCCCTACCATTGGTCACGTTCTCACTATTCACTCGCACCTGTTCCCGACACACAATACTCACAGTATCCGATCGCGGAACGACACTTTTTTGATTTTTACGGTTTTTGCACATACGAACCACTGGATTCCAGACACTTGACAATTTAAACCCATCCTCACGATTGAAATTTTTGTGTTTGGTTATTTCAATCGCTTCCCTGACCAATCTTGGTATGTAGTGGCGTTCTGTCGAGATGATTTGTGGATTATGGAGCTCAATCCAGTGATTCGGACCCGAATCGATTAAATGTTCCGCGATAGCTGATTTCTGCGTATCATTGTTTCTGACTGCTTTTATGTGTTCTTTCATTCGGCACGCTATTGTCCGCTTCGTTTGGCCAATATATGAACTACCACAGCTGCAGTCGATCTTATATACACCAGGTTTCTCCAAAGGGAAGTTGTCTTTGGGAGATCGTAGAAACTGTGACACTTTTTGTAAAGGAGTGAAGACAGTAATCAGTGAGTACTTATTAAGTATGTTCGAGATCTTGTCTGTCACTCCTTTGATATATGGCAAAAATACTGGTTGCCTGCTTACTATGTGTGTCTGGTGCCTTAATTTGTGTTTGGGTGGAAACTGTCCCTTGTATCCATTATTCTGTAGGACCCGCCGTACATACTCCAACTCTTCGTGCAGGTGTTCCTTGTCACACAAGTCATATGCACGGTTTGTCAGTGAAGTCACTACAGAATTTAGATGTCTGGGGTGGTGATGCGAAGAGGCGTTGAGATAACGGTCTGTGTGTGTGAGTTTGCGGTGAATGGAATGACTCAGCGAACCATCATTCCGCACCCGAATCTTTACGTCAAGAAATGCCAGACTTCGGTCTTCTTCCATCTCATATGTGAAATGCATTTTGGTATGGACTCCATTTAAATTTGCCAAATGAGCCTCGACATCTTCTTTGTTTCCTCTCAATATACAAAATACGTCATCAACATACCTCTTCCATAGTGCAATTTCTGTGGGGGCGGTGGCGAAAGCTTTTTCCTCAAAATACTCCATCCATATATTGGCAACGACTGGAGCTACCGGACTGCCCATTGCGACCCCATCTATTTGGAGGTAGTACTGACCCTGATATATAAAGAAGTTCGTCGTCAAACAATGATGCAAAAACTTGGCATATTCCGTCGGGATGTTATTGTCTTGCAATTTCACCTTTACTACTTCCAAACAGTCCACCACAGGTACATTTGTGAAAAGTGATTCCACGTCGAAACTAACCATCAAGTGATTGTCTTCCACCTTGTTTTGGTGTAAGATTTCTACGAAGTGGCGGGAATCTTTTACAAACGACGATGTTCGTCCCACTATTGGCTGCAATATTTTTGCTACGTGCTTGGCCAGTTCATACGTAGGTGAGTCTATCTGACTCACGATCGGACGTAGCGGCAAAGGTCAGTGTGAACTATACCAAATACATCTCAAGTGCAGTGAAACTCTTTCTACGAGTGATTTTGATGTTTGCGATCGTGTTACCTACTTACAAGCTCAACGTACCAGGGAACTTAGTGCTATGAAACAAGATCGTAAGTTCGAGTTATTGTTAAAAAGACAAAAGTCTCATGTCCCCTACTACGAGAACTCACTACCAACTCGAACGGTCATCAATTTGTCGAGCATTGAGTTAACAGACGCTGCACAGTCAGTTCTTGAAAAAGGGATGAATTTCGCTATTACACCTAGACGCATTCCCTATGAGGAGGTCATTGGGTCGGTTGAAGAAGGTGTCATGCGTAACAAGATTCCAGCAATCGATGCGGACACGCTAAGACAAGATGTTGCTGTGGTGTTACGTAATGCGAGGCCACCAAGACCGAACATCACTTCCTCCGAATCAGCTGCGTTACAAGATCTTCGAAAGAACAATAACATAATAATACTCAAAGCTGATAAAGGGAATGCGACTGTCATAATGGACATCACTGAGTATGAAAGTAAGATTCATAGTCTACTCACTGATTCCAACACTTATATTAAGTTGAATTACAATCCAACGGCGAGGACTGATCGAAGCATCCGCTCACTTATTAAAGAATGTGCCTACGCTCTAGACGACGATACCGTCAAATATTTGCTACGTCCTAGAAACGTCCAGCCTCCAAAACTATATGGACTGCCTAAGATACACAAGCTGAATGTGCCGCTACGTCCGATCGTGAGTCAGATAGACTCACCTACGTATGAACTGGCCAAGCACGTAGCAAAAATATTGCAGCCAATAGTGGGACGAACATCGTCGTTTGTATAAGATTCCCGCCACTTCGTAGAAATCTTACACCAAAACAAGGTGGAAGACAATCACTTGATGGTTAGTTTCGACGTGGAATCACTTTTCACAAATGTACCTGTGGTGGACTGTTTGGAAGTAGTAAAGGTGAAATTGCAAGACAATAACATCCCGACGGAATATGCCAAGTTTTTGCATCATTGTTTGACGACGAACTTCTTTATATATCAGGGTCAGTACTACCTCCAAATAGATGGGGTCGCAATGGGCAGTCCGGTAGCTCCAGTCGTTGCCAATATATGGATGGAGTATTTTGAGGAAAAAGCTTTCGCCACCGTCCCCACAGAAATTGCACTATGGAAGAGGTATGTTGATGACGTATTTTGTATATTGAGAGGAAACAAAGAAGATGTCGAGGCTCATTTGGCAAATTTAAATGGAGTCCATACCAAAATGCATTTCACATATGAGATGGAAGAAGACCGAAGTCTGGCATTTCTTGACGTAAAGATTCGGGTGCGGAATGATGGTTCGCTGAGTCATTCCATTCACCGCAAACTCACACACACAGACCGTTATCTCAACGCCTCTTCGCATCACCACCCCAGACATCTAAATTCTGTAGTGACTTCACTGACAAACCGTGCATATGACTTGTGTGACAAGGAACACCTGCACGAAGAGTTGGAGTATGTACGGCGGGTCCTACAGAATAATGGATACAAGGGACAGTTTCCACCCAAACACAAATTAAGGCACCAGACACACATAGTAAGCAGGCAACCAGTATTTTTGCCATATATCAAAGGAGTGACAGACAAGATCTCGAACATACTTAATAAGTACTCACTGAATACTGTCTTCACTCCTTTACAAAAAGTGTCACAGTTTCTACGATCTCCCAAAGACAACTTCCCTTTGGAGAAACCTGGTGTATATAAGATCGACTGCAGCTGTGGTAGTTCATATATTGGCCAAACGAAGCGGACAATAGCGTGCCGAATGAAAGAACACATAAAAGCAGTCAGAAACAATGATACGCAGAAATCAGCTATCGCGGAACATTTAATCGATTCGGGTCCGAATCACTGGATTGAGCTCCATAATCCACAAATCATCTCGACAGAACGCCACTACATACCAAGATTGGTCAGGGAAGCGATTGAAATAACCAAACACAAAAATTTCAATCGTGAGGATGGGTTTAAATTGTCAAGTGTCTGGAATCCAGTGGTTCGTATGTGCAAAAACCGTAAAAATCAAAAAAGTGTCGTTCCGCGATCGGATACTGTGAGTATTGTGTGTCGGGAACAGGTGCGAGTGAATAGTGAGAACGTGACCAATGGTAGGGGTATCGAGCGCAGTAAAAGACGACGTCAGAGGGTAGACCGATATGTCTGCCAATAACATCTACCCGCAATTACTTCAGTTACTCCGTGATCATGGCGCTTGCAACAGTGCCGAAATATCGGAGACTCATAAAAAACAAGGTACATGGTAACAATCCCGTTAATAGCTATAATGTTAGTGACCATGAAAGTTTAAAACAATATATCGGATCACATTTTATTTGATGCTAGTATGAGCGTACCGTTTCTTCCCTTTTTGTTTTAATCTAAGAATAAATGTTATATATAATATCACAAAAACATTGGAATGTCTTTCTTTAATCGTGTGTTGTGTCATTAGTATTATGTACGTATTTACCTCAGAAGTTAAACAGTTAAGCATGAATGAACCGAGATATCGATGTCATTCTACATATTCTTACTTGGTTCGTGTAATTGGTGTTTTTTCACCTGGTTCAATATTAATGTATCCAAGGTGAGGGCGTTACAACCATTAAAAATTATTTAAAACATTCGTGTTATAGTGATCATGAACGATGGTAACACAAATTCATCGATCGTGATCTTTGTAAATGTATTTGATAACCTAATCTCACCTACACGAAGGACAAAGATCCATTTACAGCATTTTCTCCAGAACTTTAGACTCAGATTTGCAGTTTATAGTACTAAATAGGTATTTTATACTATGCAGAGTATATAACTACTAAAAAACCGGTCAAGTGCGAGTCGGACTCGCACACCGAGGGTTCCGTACTAACCTGAATTTTCAAAAAGATTTTTTATTATATGATGTAACTAAAAATTTACTGTTTTCGCTATTTTTCCTTTATCTGTAAAATTTCAAATTTCAAGATTCTAAGTTCACGGGATGTAGGTTCTGATTCCCGTGCGAGTTTCGAAAATTTTCGGAAATTTGCGGCATAAACGACTGTATCTTTTGATAGCTTTGGCTTAGAAGTTTGATTTTTTCACAGCTCCAAGGGACAGGAGACCAGAGTATTAGATATGAATTTCAGTTTGATACCTTCACGCGTTCCTGAGAATAACGGTCTTGACGGACGGACAACTATTGTATTTTATCCCGAAAAAATGTTGGCTTCTTTGTGATTCTCGAAAAAACTACAAAAACTTTAAAGATTTTTTTGTGTTTAGTTTTTATTGACCAAATGATAAAGATAACATAGTATATTATACTTGTCGCCTGATCAAATAGTTTCGATGATGAAAAAAAACTTCTATACACTGATGTAAAGTGAGGATTTTTTAATAACAAACTATCAATCGTGTTGATAAAGTTCAATTTTGAACTGCATTATTATTATTTTTATAACTACTCCAAGGGGTTATAAGGGCTCCGTTTTTCCATTTGAAGTACGGAACCCTAAAAATAATAAAACTGTTCAATATTAATACCACATTTCCAAATTTCCAATCCTAGAAAAGAAAAGCATTGAGATATTTTGGCGATGTTATAAGAAACTCTATATAATATAGAACTAAAACCAGGGGGCCATTAGCCTAACGGAAATGCTTTGGGAAACGCTAACGCTTTCGATTTTATTTTGTTATTTCGGACCGCCGAAGGTTTTCAAATACCTCACGCTCATTTTTTTTCAATATTGTTATTACCAATGCAGAAGAAAAAAAAAAGAGCTCGAGGCATTTGAAAGCCGCTTGAGGTTTTAGAGAAATAACAAAATAAAATCGTAAGCGTTAGCATTTTCCAAAGCATTTCCGTAATGGCCCCCAGAGCACTGGCCCGGAAAAAATAATCCATTAGAAGATTTAGCATTAGTATTAAAATTAATCAATAACATTTAGCTGTGATGATTGACTTGACATCTGTGCAGCAATTACTTATCGACCACGTTGCAATTTAAATTTATTCCAGTTCTTATCTTAATTAATCTCGTTCTGTGAAGGATACTTCGAGGCCAAGTTAGAACATTGCGCTATGTTGATAAAAAATTACGCCTTTTTTTGCGGCGGTTCAAAATCTATAATACTGTTAAACTATGGGACACGACTTCAGACAATCATGTTAAAATCGTGACTCGAAGTCTTAGTAATGTGTTTTATTTTTATTATGGTAGATCCATTTGGTTCCTACAGTTATGTTAAATCGTTCAAGGTTAAAAATAAAATCTGCAACACACTGCAAGCTACCAGCGTTCATTCAGTTCATCGGCCTTCGTTCGATTCATGAAAGTAAATAGTGTCCTTTTCCTTTTCCCACATTATGAATGAGACGGCCACATTCAACAGTCCCAGTTCGGAAACCTGAATCGACGGGTACATAACTGTTTATATTGCAATCCGTAAATAACGGTAGATTTTTACTTAATACTGGCAAAGTACAAATCGTACGAGTCAAAAAATTAAAATCACAGTAGATGTTCATGCTACAACCTATCCATCATAAATATCATTACACTACTGGCTACAAATATTCAAATCTGAAATTGACGTCCTTCGAAAGACGGATGCGCCGCGCCGTTAAGAAAGACATGTATATTTTTATTGAAGTGAAAACTTCTTTAGCGGTGTTGTACACTTTTTTTGTATGGGTAAAAAATGTTAAACTCGCGTCAGGTTAAACACGTGGGCTGATCGCATCATGACACACAATAAAATTGGAAAGGTTGTCGACTTTCAATATATTGGACGGAACATAGTAATATTTTATCGTATTATAATAATAAGTTTCAATCTAGGACGTCCACGTGGCAGCTTTATTGCGGAGAAAATGCATTTTTTTACAATAGATGACGCTAGGTGCGCTTAAATGTGATTCTTGTACGTTGATTTCTTTACAATAGATGTCGCTAAGTGCGCTTAAACGTGATTCATGTAAGGTGATCTTTCTGAGAGATAAACTTTTTTAATGTTATATAAATTGTCATGTTTCTTTACGATAGCGCAATAAATAAATATTGTATTCTACCACATACATGATAGTACTTTTATACTGATAATTAAAGAAATTCGTGCAAAATTATTCCCTAACCATTCCAAAATATCAAAAATGCACAACGTTAATATTCAACTCTTTACTTCTGCCGGCACTCCCGGAGTGCAACCCGTCGTTTTTTTTATTGTATTTATCAGCGGATTTATGAATGGGCGAACGAGTCACCTCCACCTTTCTGAAGGCCACAGCAGGTAGCTAAAATAACATTCACCCATCAGGTTTCCAACTGGGAACTGGATTCAGGTCGGCAAGACTGGCTGAAGCGACACCCTCTTTTACCGCAGCAGCTGCCGCTTCACTAATATTTGTGGTGTGATTGGGGTAACAACCTGCACTTTGTATAACAATCACATTTTTAGGGTTCCGTACCTCAAAAGGAAAAAACGGAACCCTTATAGGATCCGTCCGTCCGTCTGTCAAGTCCGTTTTTCTCAGGAACGCGTGGAAGTATCAAACTAAAATTCATATCTAATACTCTTGTCTACTGTCCCCTGGAGCTGTGAAAAATCAAACTTCTTAGCCAAAGCAATCAAAAGATACAGCCGTTTATGCCGCAAATTTTCGAAACTTGCACGGGAATCAAAACCTACAGGGTACTTCCCGTGAACTTAGAATCTGGAAAGGTACGAAGTAACGTCTTATAGTACAGATAAAGGAAAAATTGCAAAAACTTTAAGTTTTCAAACCTCTTTTCTCATGAACACGTAAAGGTATTTGGTCAATTAAACACTCACACTCACATATACCTTTTATTTATCACTGTAGAAGAACACTAGGGAGTATCAAAATATATAAACATCTTATACAAATGACCAAAGCACACCGATAGCGTGAGGTAACTGGGTACTAACGACATCTATCGGAAACTTGTGAACTAAAATTCTTATTTCTATTATTAATTAAACATTCCGCCGGCCAAGGACGACTCAAGTCCTTAAAACCTGACGACAAGATATAAACCAAAGCAAAGTAAAACAAATTTCTGGTACTAGGAGTCAGACTCATCCAGGGGCAAAGGACATATTTTTACCATAGGTCGCTTAAAAATATTGTCCTTGTACTGTAAAGTTACAACTCTTGTAACACCATCAGCACCTGGGTGTTTCTGCATAATACGTCCCAAAAGCCATTTTCCAGGGGGAAGTGTGTCATCCTTGACGAGAACGACAGTGCTGAGGGGAAGATCAGGTCGCTTTATGTTCCATTTGTAACGATGCTGTAACGTAGTTAAATATTCGTTTTGCCAGCGACGCCACAAACAGTGCACCATACGTTGGATTATGTGCCATCGATTCAACGGACTTAAGTTAACATCAATCAAAGACGGTTCAGGAACCCCAATTAAGGGCTCTCCGACAAGAAAGTGACTTGGTGTTAATGGGGGTTCGTCAAGAGTAGAATTGATAAGAGTGAGGGGACGAGAATTTACACAAGCTTCGACTTGGGCTGATAAAGTAGCGAGCTCTTCGTATGTGAGGAAGGCTTGGCCGATAACCCGTTTTAAGTGTCCTTTAATACTTTTCACTCCTGACTCCCAAATTCCACCAAAGTGTGGAGCTCGAGGAGGTATGAATCTCCATTGCGTGAAATCATTAGCGAGAAGTTCAGAAATCTCAGCCACAAGTTGAGATTGTGAATTATTGAACGCGAGATCTAGTTCACGGGACGCGCCTACAAAATTAGTTCCGTGATCACTCCAAATCTCCTTGCAGTGACCACGTCGAGCGGTGAAACGCCGAAAAGCGGCAATAAATGCAGCAGAAGTGAGGTCAGTGACAAGTTCCAAGTGAATGGCTTTTGTTACGGCACAGACAAATAGACTAATATAGACTTTACTGGTTTTCTTACATCTACCAGGATACAATTTCATTGTAAAGGGTCCACAAAAGTCTACTCCACTCGTAAGAAAGGGTCGGCTAGGTTTAATCCTGAATTTAGGTAAATCTGACATAAAAGGAGGGAGTGGATTAGCCTTCTGTTTAAAATGTCACATTTGTGGATTACAGTTTTGACAAGACTTTTAATTCGAGTGATCCAAAACCTTTGTCTTACAATATTTAAAGTAAGTTGATTGCCTCCGTGCAGAGATTTCAAATGCGCATTTACAACAATAAGTTTAGATAAGGCACAAGTGCCACTTAACAAAATCGGGTTTTTCATGTCGCCTGGAATCTCTGCATTCGCGAGTCTACCACCAACACGAATAATGCCTTTACCGTCGATAAAAGGGTCTAGTACATAAATCTTACTTGATTTGGCAACCTGTTTACCTAGCGTTAAGCGAGAGATCTCGTCGCGGAATGACATCAATTGTGATAGTTTAATACATCGATTAAAAGCATCATCAAGCTCATTAGCGCTCAAATAAGCAGGTTCAGTAAACATTTTCTTAAGCACTCTAACCTTACATAAATTATAATAACGACAACAATAAGCAATGACTCGAATCAATTTCGACAGCGAGGAGAATCGAGTTAAAATTGTAATAGCATCATTATTTTCGGTAACATTTACATTGCATAATATTTTTGGGGTGGGTTTCATTTCTAAATCGGTTTGAGAAATCTCAAATAAAGAATATTCAATTTCATGTGCCTTGTACAAAAACTGAGGTCCGTTCCACCATAGTTTTGACTGTTGTAGATCATAAGGATAACATCCACGTGATGCTAAATCAGCGGGATTATTTGCAGAACTAACATGATGCCATTGGTTACTATTTGTGAGTGTCAAAATTTCTGAAGTGCGATTTGCAACAAATGTAGTCCAAGTATTTGGTATCTTACGCAACCAAGCCAAAACTATCGTGGAGTCTGTCCAAGTGTAAATATCATTGTCAGGTATTTTTAAAACGGTTTTAACATGATTTATCATTTTGGCTACTAGTAATGCACCACAGAGTTCCAGACGTGGGAGAGATACTTGCTTTACTGGGGCAACCTTGGATTTGGCAAGAACAAGGTAAACGTTAATGTTGCCACCATTTCTCAAAACTCTAAGGTACACTACTCCAGCGTATGCAGCACAAGAGGCATCACTAAATCCATGCAGCTCCCGCTTAATGGTGTCATTAGATACACCAAGCCATCTAGGGAACTGAATGTTTTCAATGTGCGTGAAACGATCAAGGTAAGTAACCCATTCCTCTTTAAGATCAGGAGTCAACTCTTCGTCCCAATCCAAGCCGGCTAACCAGAGTTTTTGCATAAAGATTTTTAGTTTTATAATCGCAGGTGTTAGCCAACCTAGAGGGTCGAAAGATTTAGCAATTGTGGACAATACATTTCTTTTGGTAATTGTGTTATTATCGTGATTTAAATTACAACTAAGTTCAAAGTTATCAGAGTCCGAGTTCCATGTAATACCTAAAGTTTTAATTGTATCTTGAAGTTTTATATTAACCGCACTTTGTGAGTCTTTATCAACACTGGGGATTTGGGACAACACTAACTTACTATTAGAGGACCATTTGTGTAAAGGGAACCCACCACGAGCTAAAAGTTCAGTCAACCTTTGTTGTAGCATCACAGCGTCTTCCGTTGTGGAGACACCAGTAAGCAGATCATCCATATATAAGTCGCTTTTCAGGATTTCAGCTTCAGTTGGGAAATCATTCTTCTCGTCCTCAGCCAATTGGTGAAGAGTGCGTATGGCCAAAAAGGGTGCACAAGATGTTCCATAAGTAACTGTAAGTAGTCTATATTCTTTTATTGGTTGTGTTGGAGATTTTCGCCATAAAATTCTTTGATAGTCAGCGTCATCTTTACATATTAGAATCTGACGATACATCTGACGAATATCTGCGACTAAACAAATCTGGTGTTGTCTCCATCGAGTTATGAGATCTCTGACATCTTGTTGAAGAGGACAGCCAATAAGTAGTTCATCGTTTAATGATTTTCCATTTACAGGTGCAGCACTTCCGTCGAAGACTACACGCAACTTCGTGCTTAGACTCGTCGGTCTAAGAACAGCGTGATGAGGTAAATAATAAACTTCAGGTGTAACTATTTCCTTTTCAGGTATCATCATCATATGACCTTGGGATTCATACTGCTCCATAAATTTGTGATATTCTTCCTTGAATTCAGGCTTATGTGTAAAACGTTTTTCCATGTGCTGTAAGCGGCTGATTGCAAGGGGTTTTGTATTTCCAAGGTTTGTGGGTGGATTATCTTTAAATGGTAGACGGACAATGTACCGACCAACAGCATTGCGAGTATGAGTAAGTTTGAAGTGCTCTTCACATTGTATTTCTAACTCGGTCATAGGTTTTTTGTGGGGTAAACTCTCTTCAATCTCCCAAAATCGTCTTAGTAACTGATCGACCTCAATCTTGGTTTGCATAACAACTGTATTATGTTCGTTTATTGTCGATCCAGTTTGTGAAACTCTACCTGAGATTAGCCAACCTAGGCGAGAGTTGAGTGCAATAAGAGAGTTACACTTGTGTAAGCCTTCAAGCAGTATGTATGCATGCACGTCGGCACCAAGCAGAACTTCAATAGACCCTGGCTTGTGATAGTTGGGATCAGCCAGATCCAACTGCATAGATGAAGGCCAAGTATCTTGTGAGAACTCACGTGAAGGCAACAATGAAGTGAGTTTCTTTAAAACGTATGCATTTACCTGGAAGGTTGATGCATTGTGTTTTGTAGAGTGGACTGTAAGTGTGACCATAGATTTTGTAGTGACCACTGATGTATTAGAAATTCCAGAGATTTTGCCAGTAATTGGAGTGCGATCAAGATTCAATAACTGCGCAGCTGCTTCGGAGATAAAAGATCCCTGAGAACCCTGATCAACAAGAGCTCTTAATGCGTAAGTACCACTGTTCTTTGACTCTACTTTAATCACAGCAGTGGCTAAAATAACAAGATCATCTTTTGTTTCAGCTTTTAGGTTAACACTCAAGTTACAGGAAGTTTTAGATGCATTGCTAGTTGGGTCATCTTTCTCCTTATCAGTTTCGATTAATTTTTCGTCCTTAGAAGCGGTAAAATGCAGCAATGTATGATGACGACGTCCGCACTTCTTGCAGACTGTACTCTGTCTACACTTTGAAACTGTGTGACCTTTTACGAGGCAGTTAAAACAAATGTAGTTTTTTTTTACAAAATCTTGACGTTCAGGTATGGAGCGAGAGGCAAATTCTTTACAGTGGCAAATATAATGATTCTGTGTGCAATAAGTACAAATGTTGTCAATTTTAGTAGCAAAGCTTTTGATGTTAGTTACTTTAGGTGTTTGTGGAATAATTTTTCCTTTTGGTGCATACATTTCCATGGCTCGGAATTGCTTCTCAAGGAAACTCTGGAGATCCTCATATGTAGGAATACTAGTGGAATCTTCTAAAGATTGCTCCCAAAGTTTTCGAGTCTCAATATCCAACTTGGAGACAAGGATATGCACTACAATGGCATTCCATGCACAGATCTTTAAATTTGTTAAGGACGTTAGGCATTGACTTGAGGTATCAATAAGATCCTTTATACCTTTAGCCGATTCTGTGGTTAAGGTCTTTTGGGTTAAAAATCGGGTAAGTATATTATTCACGATCATTCTCTTGTTATCATACCTCTCATTTAGTTTTTTCCAGGCGTCATCATAGTTAGCTTCAGTAAGTGAATAATTCCTCAATAGTTGTTCAGCTTCTCCAGATAAACTGGTCTTTAGATAGTGATGTTTTTCAATTTTAGTCAAGCGCTCATCATTATGTATCAAAGAGCGAAATAAATCTCGAAAACTCATCCATTGACTGTAATCACCCGAAAACTGTGGTATGGATATTGGTGGGAGTCTGGGTCTCATCCTCAATATTTCTGCCTGACTATCAGATACATGAATTTCAGACTTTGAAGTTTCACCTAGATCTTGTTTAAATTCATATAACTTGTCCTTAAGCCAAGCCCTAAACTCTAAATAATATTCTTCAGTTTGTTCACAATGTTTCTCTAAGTCAACATCGCATGTTTCAGTATCTAATAATCCAGAAATAACATCATAAGTCTTTGTATAGTTAGCCCAATATTCCTGTAAAATTTCCATACGTGAATCCAAAAACCCTCTCGTTCGTTTATCCTTAGCACCTTTTTTTGCGTTTGTAAATAACTTCTCAATTTTAGTTGAATTCGTCTTTAATTGTGCAATATATTGTTTCATCTTTTTATCCGCCATGTTAAATTTTATATGTAAAAACACAAGTCCAAATTCACTGCCAGAAACTAAGTTACTAATCGTTAAGATATTCCTAAGTCCTTTTTCACAAAAAAATTATAGTAATAATATATATTAAGTGTTTTATAGCACAAATTTTTCTAAGTCTTTTTTGATGGGAAATATTATAAGTCCAATAGGCATGCGTCCGATATATCAAAACGAATCCAAAATCCGATTTCAAACACAAATCGATACCAAACGATTTCTCAACTAGAAAATCCGATTTCAGAAATCTAACCGAACCAAAACGATCGATCTAGCGATCTAATACCACCACACGTATCTAAATGTAAATCGGATTCGAAATTCGTGCCATCTTTTTTACTCCGCTATGTAGCGATTGGTTAGAAAGAGAGAAAGCGAATTTGTTCACAATTTCGAGAGTCAGTAAAATTCGCTTTGTCTCTTTCTTACCAATCGTAACAAAGCGGAGTAAATGACGCGAATTTCGGAAGTCCGATTTCGGTTTGTTGTTTACGGAAATCTATTGCCATTGAATATGTGCGATCAATTTAGTCTTACGACACAGTATTTAAAGACTATATTTGCGTGACTAGGCTGTGAGGTGATGTATTTTGGCTTATAGCTTAGTGTGCGATTGTTTACTACAAAAACTTGGTGTTTTCGTTTAGGCGCAAATTTAACCTTGATATGCAAGTGCGCGCGTGTCAGTCAGTGATTTTTGTTTGCCGGTTTTAGATAATTATTAATTACGTGTATGTTAAGACTGGATTGGAGTTAAGTAGAGTTCATAAAGATAAAAAATGGTTGCCTGTAAAGTCGGTTTTACGGGCGAAGATTTTACGTGACAACGTCTTTTTCTCGGTAGAATATTTATTGATATGAATATAATTAAATTGCACAATAGGAACAAGGAATTGAATGAAAATAAGAATAAGAATTTACTTGCACGCGTGGGTCACACATTACCTGCGCGTGGTGCACCAGCCTGGTGTGGTCGTATAGCGCGGCGTGGTAGGTGAAGCATGCCCGGCAGGTGGGGCACGCGTGGGTCACACATTACCTGCGCGTGGTGCACCAGCCTGGTGTGGTTGTATAGCGCGGCGTGGTAGGTGAAGCATGCCCCGCAGGTGGGGCACGCGTGGGTCACACATTACCTGCGCGTGGTGCACCAGCCTGGTGTGGTCGTATAGCGCGGCGTGGTAGGTGAAGCATGCCCCGCAGGTGGGGCACGCGTGGGTCACACATTACCTGCGCGTGGTGCACCAGCCTGGTGTGGTCGTATAGCGCGGCGTGGTAGGTGAAGCATGCCCCGCAGGTGGGGCACGCGTGGGTCACACATTACCTGCGCGTGGTGCACCAGCCTGGTGTGGTTGTATAGCGCGGTGTGGTAGGTGAAGCATGCCCCGCAGGTGGGGCACGCGTGGGTCACACATTACCTGCGCGTGGTGCACCAGCCTGGTGTAATTGTATAGCGCGGCGTGGTAGGTGAAGCATGCCCCGCAGGTGGGGCACGCGTGGGTCACACATTACCTGCGCGTGGTGCACCAGCCTGGTGTGGTTGTATAGCGCGGCGTGGTAGGTGAAGCATGCCCCGCAGGTGGGGCACGCGTGGGTCACACATTACCTGCGCGTGGTGCACCAGCCTGGTGTGGTTGTATAGCGCGGCGTGGTAGGTGAAGCATGCCCCGCAGGTGGGGCACGCGTGGGTCACACATTACCTGCGCGTGGTGCACCAGCCTGGTGTGGTCGTATAGCGCGGCGTGGTAGGTGAAGCATGCCCCGCAGGTGGGGCACGTGTGGGTCACACATTACCTGCGCGTGGTGCACCAGCCTGGTGTGGTTGTATAGCGCGGCGTGGTAGGTGAAGCATGCCCCGCAGGTGGGGCACGCGTGGGTCACACATTACCTGCGCGTGGTGCACCAGCCTGGTGTGGTCGTATAGCGCGGCGTGGTAGGTGAAGCATGCCCCGCAGGTGGGGCACGCGTGGGTCACACATTACCTGCGCGTGGTGCACCAGCCTGGTGTGGTTGTATAGCGCGGCGTGGTAGGTGAAGCATGCCCCGCAGGTGGGGCACGCGTGG
Source organism: Chilo suppressalis (assembly GCA_902850365.2). Classification (NCBI taxonomy): domain Eukaryota; kingdom Metazoa; phylum Arthropoda; class Insecta; order Lepidoptera; family Crambidae; genus Chilo; species Chilo suppressalis. Next base: position 3,448,702 of record OU963907.1, read on the forward strand.
GTCACACATTACCTGCGCGTGGTGCACCAGCCTGGTGTGGTTGTATAGCGCGGCGTGGTAGGTGAAGCATGCCCCGCAGGTGGGGCACGCGTGGGTCACACATTACCTGCGCGTGGTGCACCAGCCTGGTGTGGTTTTTAACTATAGAAATATATTTTGTTTACTAAAACATTGTACATGTAAACTTAAACTTAACACGAGAGACTCATCGTAACGTTACCGAGCGTTACACTTTTTCATAAGTGACTCCCAGCCGCAACCTAATTTAAGACGTTGTCACGTCAAAATAATAAGTCAACTTAGTAAATTGGGTACCTACACATTATTTAAATTGATAGTTTTAATTTGGATTTTTTTTTAACTGTTGTCTTTTTAATTGATTAGACGAGTTTTGTGTTGGTTTTCAAAATATCGTCAATTAATTGTTTGTGATTGTCGTTAGCTAATAAAACCAAATCTAAACACAAACTAGTGAATTGGCTAAGTTAGGCACATCTGAAATCGGATATCTAAAAACGGATTTCGAAATCGATTTTGAAATCTGAAATCCGATAAATATCCGTTTGCGTTCAAAACCAAAAACGCCCATGTCTAAAGTCCAACACTTCACTGAATTTACTAAGTTAATGTTTGCACTTTACAGTTTACTCACTATTATCCGGTTCGTTGGACCACTTGGTCAATTAAACACTCACACTCACATATACCTTTTATTTATCACTGTAGAAGAACACTAGGGAGTATCAAAATATATAAACATCTTATACAAATGACCAAAGCACACCGATAGCGTGAGGTAACTGGGTACTAACGACATCTATCGGAAACTTGTGAACTAAAATTCTTATTTCTATTATTAATTAAACAGTATTAAATTGAGTTTGTACGGAATCCTCGGTGCGCGAGTCCGACTCGCACTTGGCCGGTTTTTTTTACCTGTGATAAAATGACTTGAGAATGACGTGTTGGTTTTGAATTGATCGCACGTTTATGTGGCAAGAGGATGCACACAACGTGTTATACCAGTTTCCTAGCAAGATTGCTTCACATGCTATTCGTCAAGCCAAATTAACGTCAATAGAACTAGGCATTACATAGCTTGTCAGTAATTCTGCCGCTTGGGTAGAAGTTTTTGTCGATTGTATTAACTTATAACAGAAACTAATGTCTGATGTATTTTTTGGGTATTAACATAAGTGTCAATTTACTTCGACTCCTTGAACCAACAGAGTGAAAATATGCTTATTTAAGAAGTAAATACATAGATCTACGTACCCAAAACATTACAATAAGGTTTCTTAAAAGTGGGGTCCACTGACCGCTAAGGGATATCAGAGACCTTAAACTTTGATTAAGTAGTAAGTTTAACTACCTACCAGAGATTTTGGAACGAAAATCCTTTTTAGGACGGTATGGAGGATGCCGGCCGGGCGAAAAATGATGTAAGATTTTTTCATCAAAATTTAGCTAGACAGTTGGACGGGGTGGTGGGTAACTAGATGGGCGATATAGGTATCGCCCGTCTAGCTATATAGATAGTCCAAGATCGCAGAGACCCCCAGACCTACGTCAATTTAGCAAAGCAAAAATTTTGTGAATTTCTAGTCTACTATGTAGTTATGATTTTATTTATTTTTTAAGCATTTAAGTGCTAGATGTTTAAATCTAAAGAAAAGTTTACTAGAAAAAAAATCCACGCGGACCAGGCAGCGGACGGGACTCGAACCCGCATCCTTCGCTATCCGGGCGAATGCACTGACCATTATGCTACCACGGCCCTATTAGCAGCGTCGAAATATTCCTAGCCTTAAGCTGCAAGGCAGCGCCATCTCTTCGCATTGTAGGTAATCCACAATGTCAAATGAATACTTTTTCAAGTATTAAACATTTGAAAGAAGAAATAGCAATTATAGTTATGATTTTACTATGTAGTTGAGACAGTATGCATATTTACTAGCTCGAAAGCGAGGCCCTTTCACAGGTAGCGCGAAGAAGTTACTCACCTACGTTAAAGTAGAAACGCTCATATAAATATGTTTTAAAAATATTATCACAAATTGATATTTATTATTGCCAGACCATTTCTGTAGGAAATTACTTCCGCCAGACAATTAGGTAAGCTACGTTATACTAGCAAGCCTACATTTTACATATATTACTCATGCATTACTATTTCAAGCTCTTTGTAAGCAGCCAGACCAATCCGATGGGCCAATCATTCTCCCAGACGCCCTTCCTTCCCTTGTGAATGCGAGTGAGATCACTTACATGGCTTTATAAAATTGTGTACGACCGCCTCTATACCCATACACTGCACAATTCTGTATAGTCTAAGATTCGAACTTAAAGCGACCTTCACCGAGCTGATAATAGAATAAAACATATTTTATCATGAATTATTATCTTCCTCTAATTGTCTTGATTTAAAGTTTTGTTTAATAGTTTGACGGAATAGGGTGATTGGGCCATTACCCACGACCCCGGTGCCGATTGGTGGGTAGGATCCATTTTTTTTATGAAATAGGGGATCGGGCCATGACCTCCCATGCGGCCGTAGTGCGGATTGGTAGGTAGGATACTTCTTTATGGAATAGGGAGAATGGAGCATGTATCGCCACGCGAGTCCAGTGGTAGGTGGTAAGTAACGAAATATTTTTGACTTCGACACTCACGTTTTTATTTTTAGATAAAATATAGATAAGACATGCTCTCCTTAAATAAAATATTGTTAGACAGGATTGCGTGAAATTCAGTATTTAATTTTGAAAGTGATCCATGAATGCAAAAAGTAACGTATAGTTGGGGTTGCCAACCCTACTATATAATATAGTATCCTACTAAATTAGGGGAATAATGGTGTCGATTCTGGCATGATTCTCTAAACCTAAACTTTAATTTGACAACAGTGTATCCTTGTCAATCTCTATACGGAATAAAAAAGAGATACTAATGTTAAATTTAGTTTTAAGTTTAGTGAATCATGCCAGAATTGACACCACTATATTTCTAAAAAATAATGTAATATATTTTGCTAAAGCAGACTTTTGCCAGTAAAAGCTTTCTTAAAAATAAAAAACAGAATTATTAAGGTATAGAGTAGCAAAAACATACTCATTTCAAAAATAAAATTATTTTTTTATTTTATGCCATCTACTATAGTAAGTATAGTACATACTATACTTAGGGTAACCAACAATACGTACATATTTGTACATATAATTTATGTATGTAAACGAAACTCATTAACACATTATTCGTTTATTTTTTAAACACACTATTAAAAATTCAGATACTAACGGTAACTACAGCGCAAACAAATCGCATGCTTATCGGAATAGTGATCTTTCAGTACTTGAGTCATCGTTGTGTTACGTGGTAACCTCAGGCTTATGTTTGGCTTTTAATGTTATACTAGCGGCCGCCCGCGACTTCGCACGCGTGGAGTTAGTTGTTAGCCGTTCCCCGTAGGTGATAGAGTGATAATATGTAGCCTATATGTCGACCCGACTTCTTAATAATATTCGTGCCAAATTTGTAGTAAATCCATGTCCTTTTTGAGTTTATCCCAGACATACATACAGACAAACAAACAAAAAATCTTATAACTATATTTTTGGCTTCGGTATCGATTGTAGATCACACCCCAAGTATTCTTTTAAAAAAATATTCAATGTACAGTTTTGACTTTCCTACCATTTTATTATATGTATAGATAAGTCCTGAAAAACTCTAGCGCTGACCGTTATTGCGCAAAAGTAAAAATTAATAGTCGGAGAGCCCACTGCGAAATATCTACCCGAATCGGACTTACGGACAAATCGTGTACGATTCGATGGGGAATGTGGTCGTGATAGGGTTGCCGGACATGATAAACCCTGTATCTTGACCGAAGGGTCGAAAAAAGGGCCACTTCCGGTCAATTTTTCGGGAGCCTGCTACCCGGATAAAACTTACAATCAAAATTAGTGCCAATCGATAGGGGATGTTGAGCACTTTAAGGAAAAATCGGGTTGCCACCCCCCACCCTGTCAGGGGTTGCGGCAGCCACCCTTAAGTGTGACCCATTTTCCTATTGCACTACCCGGATCGAACTTACGATTTTTTTTTTCCAAATCGAAGCTTGAACTTTCCCCAACACGAAAAAATAGGGTTGCCACTTCTGACCTTGACCAGAACAGCCGTCAGCCAGCCCCGAGTTACCCAATTTCGAGGTTCCAATTTCGATCGCAATTTAACTACCCGCATCGAACTTACGATTTCTTTTTTTTTTAAATCGAAGCTTGAATTTCCCCGAACACAAAAAAACGAGGTTGCCAACTTTGGCCTTGACTGAAATTTTTTCTGCCAGTGAATTATGGCGTCAATATTAATTTATTTTATTTTGGAGCAGATCGAAGCGTTGAGATCGTGGCAACAGTGTAACGACAGCAGCTGCTACGTCCTCATGTATTATGGGGTCTTTTCAAAATTCCCAGGTAGAAGGGATCTATCTGTTTTCGGTCTAGCAAAAAAAAAAATTGCCGGGTTATTGAAATAGAAGTAGATATGTGTCGTTACGCGTTTTCTAAATAACACAACGAAACGTTACCGGCGTTCTCACAACGTTGTCGAAAACGTCTATTTTAAAACGATCTATTTTACAACCACCACGCAAAGTCAATATGTCGACTCGGCGAGATTGCAAATTTTTCAAAAATTGTACATGAAAAATATGAATAGCGACCACTTTCTGACAAGAGTTAAAGGTTTTGAGTCAAATCTGATTCCTCCGTGTTGGAAAACTTTGAAACAAAAAATCCTCAGGTCAAGCTTCATTAATGCAATGTGGCTAAATGCGACGAATGAAGTTTGCATTAAATTCAACCCTCAAGAATGTGGATGGATTCTCCATGATAAACTTGTCCCTCTGTGGTATCAAGGAGATCCAACCCCGTTGAGAGTAGAAGACATTATAATCATAGAACCGACTCGAAGCAATGATAATGAGGATTTTGCGGTTCATAGTTCCGACTCCGATTCCGAATGAGTTTGCCGTTAAGTTTTAATTGTAATGATTTTATATTTATCGTAATTGGAATTGTAAAATTATGAATGAATAAAACTGTTTGTTCATGTCATACAAACCCATGTTTTTCAATCCACGCCTCTACCAACCTGCCCAAAGATTGTTCATTCCTTAATGAAATAAAAAAAAAAAATCTGATTTTCTAATGTTTTTTCATGATTCGTTTCGATCTGCTCCAAAATAAAATAAATTAATATTGACGCCATAATTCACTGGCAGAAAAATTTTCAGTCAAGGCCAAAGTTGGCAACCTCGTTTTTTTGTGTTCGGGGAAATTCAAGCTTCGATTTTAAAAAAAAAAGAAATCGTAAGTTCGATGCGGGTAGTTAAATTGCGATCGAAATTGGGTAACTCGGGGCTGGCTGACGGCTGTTCTGGTCAAGGTCAGAAGTGGCAACCCTATTTTTTCGTGTTGGGGAAAGTTCAAGCTTCGATTTGGAAAAAAAAAAATCGTAAGTTCGATCCGTGTAGAGCAATAGGAAAATGGGTCACACTTAAGGGTGGCTGCCGCAACCCCTGACAGGGTGGGGGGTGGCAACCCGATTTTTCCTTAAAGTGCTCAACATCCCCTATCGATTGGCACTAATTTTGATTGTAAGTTTTATCCGGGTAGCAGGCTCCCGAAAAATTGACCGGAAGTGGCCCTTTTTTCGACCCTTCGGTCAAGATACAGGGTTTATCATGTCCGGCAACCCTATCACGACCACATTGCCCATCGAATCGTACACGATTTGTCCGTAAGTCCGATTCGGGTAGATATTTCGCAGTGGGCTCTTGGACTATAAGATGTGTTGGGGGGAAACGAGGTGCGCGGGCGGGCGTCGACGACGTTGATATTGACGAATACGGTTTCTAACATAATCTGCGAAAAATCAGGTAAACACAGGAAAAAAGAAGTCAAGGAGATTAAAATATATAACGTACTAGCCGTGCCCTGCGGTTTCACCCGCGTTTACAATCATCAACAAATATATTTCGAAAAAGATTACTACATGATTTTATGTTAATATAAAACTCTATAGCCCATAACTCATTAATAGGTACCAACTCTTAACATCTTACACACGTGATAACTTTTAAACGAAATATCCGATTGAGATGAAACAAAAAGTATTTTACTTCTACATAAATACTCCTGATAAAATAATGCTTAATTTCGATAAAAATTAATATTACGATACATATTTAACGTAGTTTTTTTTCTTCAGACGATTTAATAATTATTTTGAACACAAAATCGGTTATTGTGATTAAACCATGATAGCTAGATATATGTTCCCGCGAACTTTTTTGTAGGTCTTAATGGGATCTACAAACCCGTAGTACATCATTTTGTTCTATTGTCAATAGATTTTGCAGCGCACGCAGAAATAGGTTTTCGATTTTACACCTTGTGTTACAAAATAGCAATTCTATTACGGATCCCTAATTTTGAAAAAAAACATATAGCCTATAGCCTTCCTCGATAAATGGACTATTCAAATCGGACCAGTAGTTCCAGAGATTAGCGCGTTCAAACAAACAAACAAACTCTGTAGCTTTATAATATTAGTATAGATTTGTATAATTAACTGCATAAAAAATCGTTCGCCAATGTTTGGTGTAATTAAAATATCTGAAAATTATCATACAGTGTTGAAAAGAAGCAACCTTCAACCCGTTTGAATAGGCCGACAAAAACTTATGCGCACAATTTAGAAAAAGGAACGCGTTTATAAAACAACTCTCATAATTAAATATGATTCTATCTATATATATAAAACTCAAAGGTGACTGACTGACAAAGTGATCTATCAACGCACAGCCCAAACCACTGGACGGATCGGGCTGAAATTTGGCATGCAGGTAGATGTTATGACGTAGGCATCCGCTAAGAAAGGATTTTGATCAATTCTACCCCCAAGGGGATAAAATACCGAAGCGAAGCGAGGGCGGGCCACTAGTGTATGATAAATACAAACAAAAACCGACTGATGCGAATACGTTTATCCCTGATTTGGACCCGACCGGCTTTGTTATTTCATCGTTACGGATCCCGAAACAATATCGATGAAATATACCGCAATCAAAGTGACTACTTAAGTTTCAACACCAATATTCATTTAATGTATGTATTGTGCAACGGCTTCGTAAGTATTGCAAAATTCCATTTAATTTACACATACGTTGAAACTAGCCGAGTGCTTATCGTGTACGATTAGGATTCAATGGCTTGTACACACCATTATTCACCATGAATCATTAAAGCATGGAATCTAGGCAGTGCGTAGCTACCCATACATAAGTACATACTAGGTTGCAGCCGACCAGCATTTCTAAACAATAGACAGTACATAATTGTTCTATTGCACAATAGTGCGATGAAATTTTACTCGGACTAACTGACTTCAGAAACCTTCCTGTGAATTGAATTTTGAGAGTTCACGTATCCACTAAACATTGAATAAATTAGCTATTTTCTCAAGATAATCTCTGTTCCTAAATCTAATAATATGAAAATCTCGTAATTTTATTTCATAACTTAAACACGTCCGTCAATATAAAACCCGTTAACGAATTGTCACATTAATATCTGATCGGATATTCTAGTTTATTTGTGTTGCATGTGCGTTTAAAAATCATACCTAACTGAAAAATATTCCAAAAGGTACAAATATTTAAAAAGAAAATCTTAGTCGGCAGTTAGCCGACAATTTTAATTGTAGGCGAAGTTAGTACAATAATTGACAAAAAGTATACACAGAAAGACTTGCCAGCGTTTAAAATTCCATAGCAATCGTAAGTTTATGGTTGACAATGGTATGGTGAAAGCGAACACTTAAATAATGTAGGAGTTTCAATACATGATGGCATATTAAATATAAGTTAACTGTTTCTAACCGTGTTCTATTGAATATCGTAGTAAAATAATTTACATTTCTTTTTCTTTAAGTAGTTCTTTACTATAATTTTTACTTTTTTCAAGCATGTAACTGCTTGATGTTTAAATCTAAAGAAAATATAACTAGAAAAAAATCCACGCGGACCAGGCAGCAGACAGGACTCGAACCCATACCCTTCGCAATCCGGGCGAATGCACTGATCAATTATGCTACTGGGCCGCAGTAGCATAATTCGACGGACCGCAAAATCGAAATTCGTCTAGCCATTTTTAAACTGCAAGGCAGCACCATCTCTTCGCATTATAGGTAACCCACAATGTCAATGGATTACGAAGGGTGCGGGTTCGAGTCCCGTCAGCTGCCTGGTCCGCGTGTATTTTTTTTGTTGTAGAAATAAGTTTCTATGCTATGTCTATAGTTCGTAAACTTTAATTGTCAACTCAACTTTTGAAAGTTAAAAATATATTCTCTTGTCATCTCACTGACTGATGTGGCTTTTTATTTTCGGTAATATTTAAATTTAATTTTACAAAAGGTTATGGGAATAATAAGAAAATAAGCATATAAATATCATAACAGTGAATATTCTATAGTGAACTAATCTCATAATGGATAAAGAAAGCAACTCGTCGGGTATATCTTCAGTTGACAAACTGCGAGGTAGGGAAAATTACAATGTCTGGCGATTTATTATGAAGAATAGTTTGATACATGATAATCTTTGGCAATGTGTTAGTGGATACAAAGAGGGAGATTCAACTCCTGTGGATGTTCGATCTAGGAAAGACGAGAAGGCGTTAGCAAAAATCAATCTTTCTGTCGACAAGTCCATATATCCACATCTAATGAACATTACATTAGCTAAAGAAGCATGGGACACTTTAGAAAAAATATTTGATGATAAGGGTCTAAACAGACGTCTACGACTTCTTAGCAAATTATGTTCCGTAAAATTAACGGATTACAGCACCATGCATGAATATGTCAATGATACCATTTCTATTGGTCAACAACTAAATGCTATAGGCAAACCGGTAGATGATGAGTTTCTAGGCGTAGTTATGCTCAAGGGATTGACTTCGGAATATGACCCGATGGTAATGGCACTAGAACATTCAGGAGTTGAAATCACTAGTGACTTGGTAAAAACAAAACTTTTACAAGACACAAAATGGAATGGTGATGACAAAGATACTGTAACGTGCTTATATTCTGGAAACAAACAAAAACCTAAAGAGAATAACAATAATAACAAGAACAAAAAGTGGTGTTGGAATTGCAAGAAATCTGGACATACAAAGAAAGAATGTTGGTTCAAAAATAAAAGAAATTCAGAACCAAAGAACGAGAACCCGAAATCTTTGATAGCATTGAGTTTAGGTAACAATAGCCATGATATATGGTATATCGATTCCGGAGCAACTCAACATATGACTGGACGTAAGGATTGGATAAAGGACTTTAAGGAAATATCTCCAAAAACGTTAACTGTAGCTAACGGTGAACAGCTAAAATGTAAAGGTCTTGGTAATGTAGATATTAAAGTTATAAATAATGAGATAAATAGAATTTCTGACGTAATGTATGTACCTAATCTTTCTGTAAATTTGATATCTGTTTTTGAATTAGTTAAAAAAGGTTTCGTGACTGTATTTGATTCGCAAGGTTGTAGAATTTTTTACGGTAGTAGTTGTAATGTAACTGGCCAAATTGCCGTTACGGGCTCTGAGCTAGGAGCAGCCTATCAACTTGACACTTTTCATGATACTGTAAATATTGCTCAGATCAATAATATTGATCTTTGGCATAAGCGAATGGGTCATTTGAACACACAAAGCCTTATTAAACTAAAAGATTACGCGGACACTATTAATTTTACAGATAAACAATCAAATATCACTTGTGAAATTTGTATTCAAGGTAAGCATGCAAGGGATTCTTTTCCTTCAAATCCTGCAAAAGAGTTGGCTAAAGAAAATTTGGATTTGATTCACACCGATGTATGCGGACCATTACCAGTACAGTCTGTTGGAGGTAAGAGATATTTTCTGACGTTCATCGATGATCATAGTAGAAAGGTCTTTATTTACTTTTTAAAAAATAAATTTGAGGTTACTTCTATAATAAAAGAATTCATTACTATGGTTGAAAATCAATGTGCACGTAAAGTTAAAGTTGTTCGTTCTGATAATGCTGGGGACTATTGCAATCAGGATTTGAAAAATTATTTTAAGCAAAAAGGTATCTGTCACCAGTTAACTGTAGCCTATACTCCCCAACAAAATGGAGTCGCAGAGCGAATGAATCGCACAATCCTGGACAAAGTTAGGTGTATGTTGTGCGAATCCGGATGCGATATGAAGTATTGGGCTGAAGCAGCTCATACTTCAGTTTATTTAATAAACAGGTCACCAACCAAAAAGTTAGCCAATACTGTACCTGAGCAGGTCTGGACTAACAAACCTGTTGATTATAGTAATTTAAAAGTTTTTGGTTGTGATGCCTATGCACATATTATTAAAAATAAACGACATAAGCTAGAACCAAAAAGCAAAAAATATATGTTCGTGGGATATGATGATTGTTCAAAAGCATACAGATTATTAGATCCAACTACTAATAAAATCACTTTATCTAGGGATGTAAAATTCATTGAAAATCAATTCTCTTTCCAAAATTCTTCAACTCATGAGCAAATATTATCTTTCCCTTATTTAGAGGACACGGAAAGTATAACTGTTGAGAATGAGAGTTCCGGAATGGCACCCCTGGATAATGTTGATGGTGCTGGAGATCCAGGTACTACTGTGCTCAGCAGTAATAATAGAGGTACTGGAAGTTCAACTCTAATCGAATCAACCACGGATAGTCCTACTGAGGAGGAAGTTCATAGAAGATATCCTGCAAGGCAGCATCACAAACCATTGAGGTATGGTGATTCAATTATAAATTTTTGTGGCGATCACCTAGAACCTACGACGTTGAAAGAAGCTCTCAGCTCGCCTGATGCTAAGCAATGGAAAGAGACTATGCAAGCCGAATTGGATGCTTTCTATCAACACGAAACGTGGGTATTAGTCGATCGACCGCCGAACAAAAATATTGTACAGAACAAATGGATTTTTAAAATCAAACGAGACGCTGAAGGTAAGATCTCGCGCTATCGCGCTCGTCTTGTTGCCAAGGGGTACACACAATGTAAAGGTGAGGATTACTCTGAGGTATTTTCTCCTGTAGTTCGGTACACTTCGTTAAGAGTTCTTTTTTCTATTGCTGTTCAACTTAATTTTGATATTGAACACTTAGATGTTCAAACGGCGTTTCTTAACGGAGAATTGACGGAGGAAATCTACATGGCACAGCCAAGTGGATTTATAAAACCAGGCGAGGAGTCCAAAGTATGTTTGCTCAAAAAAGCTATCTACGGGCTTAAGCAATCTTCCCGTGCATGGTTTACTAGGGTAAAAGACGTTTTATTGTCTCTTCAATATAGGCAGTGTAATACTGAACAATGCATTTTTGTGAAACGGGCGGGAGAGAGCATTTTGTTTATTTCGTTATATGTCGACGATTTTTTCATAATGTACAATGACCAAAATATGGCTATTTCACTTAAAAATGCATTGTCAGAAGCATTTAAGATCAAAGATTTAGGGAAACTTAATAATGCTTTGGGTGTTCAAATCACACATGACAAAGTCAAACGCGAGCTGTCTCTAAGTCAAGAGCAATATATTTTTAGAGTCTTAGATAAGTTTGGGATGACTGACTGCAAACCTGTCAAGACTCCCTTAGAAACTAATTTAAAACTTACACCTAGTAACACAATTTGTGACGACAAATATCCATACAGGGAGCTAATTGGCTCAATAATGTATTTATGTCAAATGAGTAGACCTGACTTAGCATATAGTGTTACTTATCTGAGTCAGTTTAATAACTGTTATTCAGAAGAGCACTGGGTCGCAGCAAAACGTGTGCTCCGATATTTAAAAGGTACAATAAACATGAAATTAGTTTTTAAAGCTGATTCTTTAATCAATACTTTTAATATAACGGTGTATACAGATGCGGATTGGGCATCTGATGTAGATTGCAAATCCTTCACAGGATATATCTTTAAAGTTAATAATAATACTGTATCCTGGTGCTGTCAAAAACAAACATGTGTAGCTTTGTCCTCCACAGAGGCGGAGTACATAGCACTAAGCGAGGCTTCAAAAGAAGCTATGTTTTTAAAACAGTTTTTAGACGAACTTTTAAAAATTCAAAAATCTGTTAATATTTACAATCATAACAAAAGTATTGAATTATTTAATGATAATCAGTCAGCCCATAAACTAGCTTATAATCCTGTATTCCATAAACGTACAAAGCATGTCTCAGTACGCTATCACTTTGTACGTGACGCTGTAGCAAATAATTATATCAAAATATTGTACAAGCCTACAAATGAAATGATAGCTGATATTTGTACCAAGTCCCTGCCATATCCTAAACATAAATTTTGCACCAATAACTTGTCGCTTTGTATTTAAAGTTAAAAGGAAACATGTTGTGTTAGCGATAGTTTTAAAGTACAGTCAGCTAATGAAATGTTGCACTTTGCACTAATGTTGCCAATTAAGTTTAAGGGGGCGTGTTGTAGAAATAAGTTTCTATGCTATGTCTATAGTTCGTAAACTTTAATTGTCAACTCAACTTTTGAAAGTTTAAAATATATTCTCTTGTCATCTCACTGACTGATGTGGCTTTTTATTTTCGGTAATATTTAAATTTAATTTTACAAAATTTTTCTAGTTATATTTTCTTTATTTCTTTACTAACCAATCTAGTTAAGAAATTATTGGACAAACAAAATCTCATAAGCACTCAATTATTCGGATTATTAAAACTTACAAGATAATATGAAATAAGACATCAAAAGAAGCGAAAGCATAAGTTATAGGAAACAGAAACAACAGAGGCACCATTTACTCCAGAAAACACACTACCAACAAAAGGGGGTTTTATCTGTGTTAAGTCTGTTCTTCTGTAAACTGGAGGTTGCTTCCCCAGACGGGTGCTCCTTTTCGAGCGGGAAATCAACTACCTACCACTCTTTTTTTATTAGGACCGATTAAATTCATACAAGTTCATAGTAGCATCAGTACATGTAGAAGTAGTTAGTAAAAGGCAACATATTTTACCCTGATCCGCTTAGCTTTGCCGCTCATTTGGAAAAATGGAAGTCGCGCAATATATTTTATGTGTTCAGCTAAAATTACTTTACTTTCAACTTCCATGCATTACATTTTTACGATATATGACGTACATACATCAGATTCCTCTTCTTTAATCTGTCTATCATGATCACGAAACATAACATTCAAACGGTAATAAATTTAAAACTTTAAACGCTAGTTCAACGCGGCAAGGTTTAAAGTTGCCATAGGAGGACAGGAGTACACGCAATTTTTACTCTTGGTCTAAATTTAGATTCACTCCAAGCATCTTATATAAACCGTAACCACACTGGAAGAGCTATTTTTAAATTCCTTTATGAGGATGTAGGTAGGCACATCTGTTGAATCGCTGCATCATTGTCGACTGTCTTCGGTCGGCAGTGAACTCAATTTGCACAACAATACGATGCGTTCAATTAAACAGAGGAAATGGTCTTCAAGTAGCCGGATGCGACGAATTATCTGTTATCGTTGATTGACTTTTAAATATTTATCAGTTTAGTGTGCAACTACTTTTTATACATAGGTGACTGTTATAGGGAATAGCGATACCCCTATCTATATCTTTATATATATAATTCTTCTGTGAGTGTGTATGTCACTGAACTTCTCTTAAACGATTGGACCGATTTTGATTAAATTTTTTGTGTGTGTTCAAGGGGATCTCAGAATGGTTTAGATTCACAATTTTGTCCGCTGGACAACCCCTATTTTTTTGGGCGGTACGAAGTTCGCTGGGTCAGCTAGTATAAAATATAATTTTCAGGTGTATATTGGAAGCGTTTGAAACGTGGTGTTGGCGAAAGATAAAAAGGATGAGTTAGACCGAAAAAAAAAATTAAAGGGGGAATTGGAGGTGCAAACGAAAGGAGAACATTACTCGACACACTGGAAACAGAAGGGGAAAGATGTTCGGCCACCTGGTGCGACACGCCGAATATATCAAGAACATCGTTAAGGGAAAAGTAGAAGAAAACATAGGAAGGGGAAGACGGAGGATAGCCAAAACTAAAGAAATTAAGGAGAAAGCTGGTGTCGAGTTGCACAGGGGAATCAAAGAGCTGGCGGAGGACAGAGGAACATGGCAGGAGATCCATAAACGGCAACGACAAGAGCGTTACTATTAAATTTAGAAAGAGAGAGATACGTTATAAGAAATAAAGGAAATGATAACAACTAAAAACAAGAAGTGAAAAACAAAACTAAGTCACGTTGTGTATTACTGAAATTGTTAAGAGCCGGCCTATGACGCCATGCATGTGCAAAACGTTATAAAATATATTACGCATAACTTCTCACGTTCAGCAAATAATCAAATCCGTCCAGCTCCAGACATTTATAAACGGGATGAATTATGAATTGAGTTCATGTTGCGTTATATTTAAATATAACCCTGAAACACATATAACTAAAGTTTAGCAAATTATTTGCCACGTAGATTATTATGTCTTGGTGGATATCTATGGATGGACAATTGGATCGACATGAAACTCCTGAATAATACTACATTGATACAGAGGAGCTCGATGGCGCAACTGGTTAGCGCGTTCGGCTGCGATCGTTGAAGTTAAGCAACTTTCGCAGTGGTCGGTCATTGGATGGGTGACCAAAAATTTACTATCTCGAGCTCCTCCGTGCTTCGGAAGGCACGTTAAACCGTTGGTCCCGGTTGCATCTGCAGTCGTTAGCACCCACCAATCCGCACTGGGCCCGCGTGGTGGGTCATGGCGCAATCTCTCTATTCCATCCCTATGGATGGCCTGTGCCCCAGCAGTGGGGACATTAATAGGCTGATGATGATGATGATACAGAGGCCAAATTCGGTTTTAGTTCTAGCAACGGCGCATTACCGATATATAAAATAATATTTTATTTATGTTTGTCACCAATAGAAAAACGATAACGGCCCGAAAGGCCTTCAAAAAACAAAGTAAGTAGTTAAGGTTAGTTAGCACTCAAAGACGTGTACGTATATTGCATTTGAGGTTCATTTTCTATAAAAAAAATATTTCTTTCTTTGACTCATCAACTCTGTATAACATAATAAATATTTTCTGCCTGTTGGTAAATAGGCTTTTTGAACAAAATAAACCTCTGCATGTTAATCCACTTTTTGGTTTTATATAATCAAAATGTAAATTTTGAAATTTAAACCCAATGTTTTTTTTATTTATATTTCCGCATAGCTAGCTAAACTTAATTTATTACTTATTTATACATAATATTAAATTATTATAGGTATATAACACTTTAAACTAGTTGTTGAGTACAAAATATCTAAAAAAAATGAGTTTTAAATGTCAAATGTAATGTTTTATAATGTTAAAATTATATTTGAATAAATTAAAGTTGAAACCAATGCAATCGAGTGGTAGAATAATATTGACCAGCCCGGTAAAGATTACCGCGCAACTAGACTGGTATGACTAAAACTACGTGGCCAGCCTTTTGTTGAAAGAGGAAAAATACATAGGGAGTATATGAGCCCATGAGAACCATAGTGGCCTAACTATTTTTTTACAATATTTAGTTTATGATTCTTCTTCTTCGAACCAGAGTGGTCTAAAACTGACACAACGAATATTCACTAGATGGCAGTATAATCACTGTTACGGTTTTTAGTCTGTGATCTAAATTTGAGGTGTCATATTGGCCTTAAAAATGAGTTAGGCCACTATGGTTCTCATGGCCTCATATATGGATATGGATCACTGTTACGGTTTTTAGTCTGTGATCTAAATTTGAGGTGTCATACTGGCCTAAGTAAGATAGGCCACTATGGTTCTCATGGCCTCATATATGGATACTAGCGGACCCGACAGACGTTGTCCTGTCTACACGTCTTTGTGAATCTAAACCATTCTCAGATCCCCTTGAACACACACAAAAAATTTCATCAAAATCGGTCCAGTCGTTTAAGAGAAGTTCAGTGACATACACACTCACAGAAGAATTATATATATAAAGATGGATCTGTTCGTTGATAGGCTTTTACTATTTGCACTGGAAGTAAAACTTCTTTACGGACGGGGTGTAAATGGAAAAATCCTATGGAAAATATGAAATGGAAATGCGTTCCGAGCGTCACACGACTATATGTATAAATAAATGTGTGTGTGTGTGTGTTGTAACGTACCTCAGGGCAAAGATTTCAATCGTTAGATATGCCCTTACCATAGTTTGACCGCTCTGAAAGCTGACAGCACTGGAATAGGCATAGACGTAATTGGAGAGTGTCCGTGTCATGGGTAGCCATGGCAACGGATAAAAACATTAAAGTGTCACAAATGTCAAGAAAATAAATAAATAAAATTATGCCTAAAAATAAATAAAATCCGAGAAAAGGTAATGAAAATAAATAAATAACAGAATAAAGAGAAATGCCGGTAAGTGTCCAGCACTCTGAAATAATGATTTTCAGTACAGAAGGAATTATTATACGTATTTACAAAATGATGAATAATGCGTGATTCATCCAGGAATTATTAATGAAAGATAAGAAAGAAAAGTGTATAAATTTGATAACCATGATGATAGATGACATAATGTGTGAAATGGAATCTATGACTGCCAAAAACGATGGATCGTCCCTGATGTACGTTACAGTGTATGTGTGGGATGGGCGGTCCGGGTTCGCAGACGTGGTGGGCTTCAGAAGGTTCAGAACTACGGCAGCGGATTACCAAGAGAACTTATGACCGTATAAAAATCAGGAGTAATTCTCGAGTTTAGAGTGAATTTCTCGGGATATGCAGAATTCACACGGGAGAGAAAACCTTACAAGTGTAAGAAAATCTGCGATAAAAAAGATTTACTGAAACTGGACATTCAGAGAATGCACACGGGAGACAAATAAATGTTACTTTCTTGATAAAAGATTGCAGCAGATGGCGAAATTTACGCTTTGTTTTATTCACTTCCAGTCATACACTCCTGGGATTTATGGAGACGTTATCATTACTGCTATTTGAACTTGCTTTAACAACAAACTTTCACTTTTCACCACGGATGATTTAAAATTCGTAATTTAATGTCAAATCACAAAGGGTTTCGCGGTGAAAAGTGAGTTTGGTCTTACAGAACAGCACTGCTGTAGATATATTCCTGGATAAGGTTGAAAAAGCTCACACAGCGACAGCTTGGCGTAATGTCAAGGAGACGTGACTAGAAATGTTTTGTAGGTACAAATGGATAATTTCAGGCTATTTGAATCCTAATGCAAACAAATATCATATTCCAATCCCCATACGTTGGTTTCCAGAAACTATTTTCTGTAAACATGTTCTGAGAAACGTGACAGTAAAAAAAATGGTTCTGACGATCTCGTTTATCACAAGATATGTTTATGAGCTGGTTCAAGTGCACTGAACTGACCGACACAGTCAGAAGACGACATGACGTCGCATGTGTCACCAAACAAGCATTATTTACGGATACGGAAACTCAATGACGGAAATACTAAATTAGAAACTGAATTCCATTTTCTTGAATAGATTGAAACAACTACGTTTTCAGTTTCATTGCCAACTAAAACGTAGTAGGTATGGGCGACGACACAATACAGTTGGTTTCGGGGTATTAAGATAATAAAAAACCTACAGTTTTAGGGGCAAAAGAATAGATGGTTAACTACATTGTTACAACAAAGATTTCGATGAAAATAAGTTTGAAACTCGTTGTAAAGAATCTGTCTTACCTGACTTAAATACTTCTATCGGTAATATTTATGTATGATGCAGGTTCGAAAAGAACTTCTTCACTTCTGACTCGTGATCTATTTACTGCAACTACCCACCTGCCTATATTTCCTGTTCTGTTAATGGCAAACAATCAGTTTCTAAGTTACTTGTATGCAACATTATCCCATTCCCAGCAAACTCCACCTCTGTTGTTAAGTGTGGGCAGACTATAGTATACGTGTGGGTTGGGTATAATTACGAAGACAGGTCATACTCCACATTGTCTTCGAAGAACAGCCCGAGTGCATTTACAAATTGGGGCAAATACGTATCACTAATAAGATTTGAACATTTGCATATGAATCGATTCCAAATAAAACATAAATACCGGCACTATTGTTTATGTAGTAATTATAAAGTAATCTATGCTATTGTTCCGAATCATTAGCGTCAAACTGTACTGATGTTTAGTATCGCTGAGTCAAATTCCTAAAGAGCGATAGACCACAAGTTGTTTTTTTTTTATTGAATATGTATGCTGTTAGTCGCAGATGAACTTTACAGCATCACCGGGTTTAGGGACGGCGAGATCCTAAGGGGACCTCAGGCCGAGAATTGGCTAGTACCTCTAGAGGTATTCCAGGCGGATCTGTCTGGAGCCTTTAGACCACTCGAACCTGAGGGGGCCGGCTCAACTAGAGGGCTGAGACTCGGACCTCGGCTCTAGTTAGCCGTTGTCGTGGAGCATTTACCGTTGAATGCAGTCATCGTGTTATAGCCTTCGCAGACGAATAAAAATGTGCGCCGTGTTCTTGCCACAGACTCAACGCACACGATGTGCGAACATTAATTGGTGCCCGAAAATTTAGAAGCGCAGGTTATGAATACTTTATAAATACTCTCTGATTACGTTGTGTTGTAATTAACATAAAGTTTAAGAAAAAAAAGACTTTTTAAAGAGATGCAGAATACTGAATGCATCTCTTTAAATTGGATCGAGTGCACATCGCAGACTAAAGATCGCGCCTAGTCAAATGAGTTCTATGGTGCTATTCATTTATTACGTAAGGCGATTTAGGGGGAGAGGGGGTTTGAACACATCTTATTTTTTCTTACAAGGGGGTGGGAGGGTGTCTTAATAGTTCTAACGGTATATCACAAAAATGCGCAAATTAAATATTATACTTTGATAAAGTAGTTTGCTACTACAAATAATAAAAATGACTAGAACTTTTGAAGACACAAATAAATATTCCTAAAAATTTGTACTTCTATATATAGAAAACTCAAAGGTCTGACTGACATAGACTGACTGATCAACGCACAGCCCAAACCACTGAACAGATCGGGCTGAAATTTGGCATGCAGCTAGATGTTATGACGTAGGCATCCGCTAAGAAAGGATTTTGATCAACCCCCAAGGGGATAAAATAGGGAATGAAAGTTTGTATGAAACTTTGTCAATTTCAAACCGATCGGGCTGAGACTTTGCATGCAGGTATAAGAAGAATTATTGATGAATGTCATTGTGTATAATACAAGCCTGAGAACAAAAACTGTAGTCTACACTTCTGCTCTACACTGAAGCAAAGCGAAGCGAATAACACGGGTGTGTGTTGGACTATTCTTATTTTTTCTTACGTAGGCGGGGGAGTGAAAACCCAGCGAAAATAATCTTACGTAATGAATGAATGGCCTGTAGTTTTTTCTGGGATTCCTGCGTACTTTTGCCCTGTCTGGTTGTGGGGGGTATTTTTATACGCGATACTTTTAATCCGTCGTATGCGTCACTCGATGCATTTGTAATGTATGCGATTTTTTTCGCGGACAAAATATCCACGGACAAAACTCCCTCGTATTTCCAGGCTTTTAGAAGACATTTATATCCATCCAGTAGCATTTACATCTGCACAACCTGCCAACGGTCAACCGCCAACAAAATAAAGAACTACGTACGTTTCGCGTTATCATTTTGATGCCTCTATACTTCCTGAAACAGCAGATAACAAGAGACCACGTGTCGCACTTTAAAGTACTACAAAATAGATCGGACCGCTATTCATCACAAGTGCGAATCTTACTAGCACGTCGTAGATTCTGTCAAGGTGCGTTCATACTACGCATAAAGCAAGCCCATATAAAATAATATAATATAATAATATTTCCAACATTCACACCAATTAGACTAGCCCCAAAGTAAGCACTATAAGGCTTGTGTTATGAGATACTAGGGTAACGGATAGAATACATATATACTGTACATATATAAATTATATTTATAAAGAATTACATATTAAACATCCATGACTGGAGTACAAATGCTCTCGAGTCGGCGACACCATGAAACCCGGCGTACAAACCACTCGGCCACGGAGGTCGTCAAATATAAAATGAAGCAATATGCAGGCGGGCAAAGTGAGGATTGTAGTGCTGTACCGCCATCTTCGCGTCCGAATTCCACCGTTAACATCAGTCATTTGTGGGACCTTTTTATAAAAATAAATACTGTTTCGGTGCGTCATATTGTACTTTCACACTAATATTATAAAGGCGAAAGTTTGTGAGTGTGTATGTTTGCTACTTCTTCGCGTCTAAACGCTGGAGCGAGTTTAATAAAATTTGGTATGGGGTTAGCTCACACCCTGGGTTAACAAATAGGTTACGTTTTAATGCAGGAAAATATCCCTAATAAACCGCGGGTAACACCGCGGGGCACAGCTAGTGAACTATAATGCATAGCGTCCGAACGAGGTTTAACATGCATTCATATTGAGCTTTCAATTTCGCTCGAATTTTTGGCAATGGTCAAATATCTTTTACCGGCTGCTGCAATAGTGTAACAACCAAGTTTTGTAACAAACAAAGTAACAAATTTGTAATCTTGAAGCTATCGAACTCAGAAGTGGGATTTAATTGTCCAGAATCGCCCTACCAGGGGTGGGTCGTGGGTCACATTAAGAGGAGCCAAGACGTCCACACGAGGCTATAGGAAGCCCACCGCCGCCTGTGCACTTATCCAATTTGCCGCTATTATGATTTATTGCTGCGTCCAAGTAAGCGCCTCTGACCTAGACCGAACCGACTATAGAGTTTCTTTCGAAATCATTCTACTGCATTAACTTTTGTCATAGGTATTGGTTTTCTAATGCCACGTTGTTTCATGTATTTAAGTACATAGTTAAATTTGACTTTAGTTAAAATACATACATACTAGAAAAATTTACACATTTAGTATCTACTAGTGGTCCGCCCTCGCTTCGCTTCGGGGTAGAATTGTTCAAAATCCTTTCTTAGCGGATGCCTACGTCATAACATCTACCTGCATGCCAAATTTCAGCCCGATCCGTCCAGTGGTTTGGGCTGTGCGTTGATAGATCACTATGTCAGTCAGTCACCTTTGAGTTTTATATATATATAGATTTGCTGTGACATTAACTATAGTCTAATTTAACTATGGATGAAACGACGCGCCCTTTGTGAGTAGTACTTTAATAATTTTATTAAAACAAAAGTTTGTCAAAAATTTTGTTTATTGTGGAATCGATGAGTTTTCAAAATATAAGTCGTCTCAAATATACATTCACAATTTCGGTTTAGCGACCGCTGTTCATTCCTGGATCGCAAAAAATATGTAGTGACTCGTGTCGTGACGTTGCTAATAAACTTTGACAAAACATTTTACTTAGTTATATTTTTATAATTTTTATTTTTTAAGCATGTCACTGCTCGATGTTTAAATCTAAAGAAAATATAGCAGACGGCACTTTAGACTTACATGCTTAAAAAAAAGATCGACACGGCCATCAGGGCCGCGGAAACATAATTGTTCAGTGCATTCGAAGCGAAGGGTGCGAGTTCGGGTCTCGTCTGCTGCCTGGTCTGAGTATTTTTTTTTCTAGTTATTTTTTCTTAGTTAAAAGGGGGGCTACCCAGCTTATGGCCCGCCTGATGGTAAGCGGCCACCATAACCTATAGACGTTTGCAATACCAAAAATATCACTCGCACCGTTGCCTGACCAAATCCCTACCCTCTGGAGTCCTGGAACCTTACTCTTCGACCGAAAATCAGCACCACCAGAAAGTACTGTTTTAAACTATGATCTTCTAAAAAGGGATGTTACTTCGAGTTTAAAAAGCTCGATGGCGCAAGTGGTTAGCGCGTTCGACTGCGATCGTTGAAGTTAGCAACTTTGCAACTAGCAACTAGCAACGTGGTGTCATTGGATGGATGACCAAAAATTTACTATCTCGAGCTCCGCCGTGCTTCGGAAGGCACGTTAAGCTGTTGGTAACGGCTGCACCTGCATTCCTTAGCACCCACCAATCCGCACTGGGACGCGTGGTGGGTCATGGCCCAAACTCGCTATTCCATCCATAGGGAAGGCCTGTGCCCTAGCAGAGGGGACATTGCCCAATTCCCTCTCTTATACTTGTACATAAT
Organism: Chilo suppressalis; assembly: GCA_902850365.2. Lineage (NCBI taxonomy): Eukaryota > Metazoa > Arthropoda > Insecta > Lepidoptera > Crambidae > Chilo > Chilo suppressalis. The sequence continues at coordinate 3,470,994 of OU963907.1, forward strand.
ATTGCTTTTATCATATTACTTCATATACTATATACTTGTATGTACCTATTATATATGTTGCTATAATGTATATTTATGTATGTATGTATAAGTAATTAATGCTTTTTAATGTTTTCTCTGCACCTTCTTTCCGGTTGACTGGTAGAGAATGCCATACTGGCATTAAGTCCGCCATTTGCATTGTAAAGGCAATAAAGACTAAATACAATAAAAATTAATAAATACTTCTTAGTTAATGCAACAATTGATAATAGAATATAATAATATAATTTATAATTTTTATTGCTCAACAAAAGTAGGTACATGAAAAGATTGAATACCCTGATTTCTATGCTAGGATAATAACCCTGTGTTACAGAAATCAGTGTCTTCTCCCAAAGATATTTTAAAAACTACTTAGTTTAATTAAATGTTTCGTGTCCTAAATGTGTGTGTGTGTTTTACTATATTTTTACTGGGTATTACGTTAAGAAAATGTTATATAAAATTAATACATATTATACGTTATATAAATACATAAATAATTAAATCAACACATAATTTGCTATTTTAAGATAGATTTTTACATCTTAGTGAAACAGAACCTAAATGTAACGTAATGTAACAGTATTGTTGAAACAGTAAATTGAGACAATACTTTAAAATGTTTACTTAATAAACATCTCAGTTTTAGTATAATCTAATGTTAATAACCATTTTCTAATTTTAGACTTGGCCTCACAAAAACTAAGCGAAAAAATATCTAATTGTTTATTTAATTTATTATAAAGTGTTCCAGCCAGATAACTACTTTGGCGTCTAGCAGTAGCAGTACGGTACCGCACCATCTTGCACACATTAGGTAAAGTTCGTTTACCCAAGTATAAATTTGGATCGTATGGGGTGATCTTGTGTTGTTTGCTGATAAGTTGTAAAATATACTGTTGCCTTACTGTTAGTATATCACACCTGTCATATAATAATTTTGTAGGAAATCTAAAAGGACTAAATGTCATTACTTTAAGAATTGAACTTTGAGCTCTCTCAAGTTCCAGCATGTGAGTCTTACAGGCACCTCCCCATACTCTAATGCTATATCCTAGTATGGACTGCACTAGAGCAAAATAAATTGTACGTAAAAGCTTCAAATCAGCCACATGCCTTAGCGTCTTAAAAGCCCATACAAGTCTCCGAATTCTTGTAGTAATTAATGCTATATGCGGCTGCCAACTTAATTTACTGTCTAATATGACTCCCAGGTATTTGACAGAGGTGGATTTAGCAATAGGAAGACAACTACAGTCGACAGGACCCTGGCAATCACCTGAGTGCACTTTTATATCAATATTTGGTAAATTAGTTTTAGAAAAACTGAATTGCAAATATTTAGATTTTGATATATTAAGTGTAAGTAAATTTGATCGAAGCCAATTACTTACCTTTATGAGCCCCAGTTCGGCATGGTATTTTGCTTCGGCCCAAGTCCCTCCGTGAAACACCAATGCAGTGTCATCAGCATAAGTGAATAAACGGCCATTAGTAAAAGAGAACTGACACAGATCATTAATGTAAATCAAGAAGAGACTTGGGCCAAGGACACTACCTTGAGGTACTCCATACGAAATGGAAGCGTCAGTACTTAAAACATCATTTATTCTTACTCTTTGAGTCCTGCAGCTTAAAAAGCTCCTAAAAATAGAAAGTGCTTCACCACGTATTCCAGCCTGTTCTAGCTTGACAACAAGAATAGGGATGGAAACTGTGTCAAAAGCCTTTGCCAGGTCAAGGAAAATGCCCAAGCATTTTTGCTTTGAATCCACAGACTTCGTAACATAGTCGATCAGTTCCACAACAGCATCTTCAGTACTAATACCACGTCTAAAACCGAACTGACTATGTGATAAAAAGTTAGTGCTGTTTAAGAAACCAAGAAGACGTGTGTTCAAAAATTTTTCAAGTACCTTAGAAAGTGCTGTAAGAACCGATATAGGCCGATAGTTGGTGACATCGCTAGTATCCCCACCCTTGTGTACAGGAGTAATAGTGGCTCGCTTAAATACCTTCGGGAAGACACCTTGCTTAATGCATTTTTCAATAAGTTTAGTAAATGGAGGAACAATAATGTGTCTAACTAATTTCAAAAATTTAACGGAGATGCCGTCCCACCCAACAGCACAGTCATTTTTGAGATTTAAAATTATGCTATCTATCTCTTTTTCATCAGGAGGCAACAGCACCATAGAACTTGAGGAACGGTTGATCAGTGTATCACCAGTAACAGAGCCTGGTGTGTGGAGCTTACTTGCCATTCGTTTGCCAACATTAGCAAAATATTTATTTACTTTCTCCACGGCTTCTACATTGTCTGTAGCATTATGTAGAAGATCACAAGCTGTAACTTTTTTTTTATTAGTTGTATTAATAATTGTTTTAACTGCTTTCCATTTATCTTTGCAATTTTTTGCACTCTGTAATTGATTTCTTTCGTAATTTAGTTTTAGTTTCCTTAAAAGAGTATTACAGAAATTGCGATAACGTTTATAAGTAATCTCACAAGTATAATTCTGTGGATTATTGTCAAACTCCTAGTGCAGTCTATCTCTCTGTCTAATACAACGCAACAGTCCCGGTGTGATCCATGGCTTCGTAGTTCGCTTCCGACAGGGCACCCTAACTTCAATAGAATTTAACCGAATAGCTTTCGATAAGATATCCACAAAAAGATTCGCAATATTATCAGCGTCGCTCAAAGACTCGACAAAAGAGAAATCAATTGTGTCTAAATATTTTATTGCTGCCTCATAGTTTGTTTTCGTGAACATTTTGACCTTTTCGGCCTTGTTCACGCTTTCATTGCAAATACATAGCAGTATAGAGGCGTGATCAGTGACTGTTGAGTTGAGAACATAGACAGAGGCAAGATTATTAGTTTTAAGAAATACATGATCCAGGCAATTATTAAATCTAGTCGGAAACGTATGTGCCGGTAAAAGCCCAAGTTCAGAAGTAAGGTTTAAGTAACTTGAACTGGTCCTATCATGATTATTTAATTTTATATCAATATTCATGTCACCAGTCAAAATCACTGTCGCATCCGATGACAGAGGTTGAATAATAGATTCCAGGGATTTCAAAAATTCTTCAATGCTATTTCCTGACGGAGATCGATATATTGCTATGATGTAGGTATTTGGGAGAAGTTTAAGAACAAGAAAGCCGGCACCCAAACTTTCGGGTTCCTCTACTGTGCATTTGATACCTTGGCGAACATAAATAACAATTCCATCATTTTGGTTTTTCAATTTTTCGGTGTAGTAAGCATCATAATTTTGCATATCGGGTATCGGTTTCTGCTTACTAAGCCAGCACTCCGTAAGAATTATAATGTGAGTTTCAAATGTAAGTCGAGCAAGTTGAGAGTTGAAGTCGTCTAAATTCTTATATATGCTGCGAATATTTTGTGTGATTATTTTCAATGTAGAAGTCGAGCGATCCACCAAGGAGTTGCAATGTTCTATATGACAGTTGTGTGCGGTGGCAACAGAAATATTGTCAACATCTGTAGATATTTCTTGGAAAATGAAGTTAGCCATTTTTATTGTAATTATTAGATGGTGATTTACATAAGTACTGGTGTGGTACAGTATGACACTCAGCAATATAGTGGCAGTAAAATATTAAACAGTAAAGTGAGAAGCCCAATTTGCAATTAGAAATCGGTATGTAAATTTTATGCAACATCTGCAAATTTAAAATAAGTTTTATGTTTTGTTTATATAATCTTTGGATTATTATTACTCGATGACAGTTGTAAATAAATATTTTATAATAATGGGTTACAATTACATTATTTTTTACATTAGTGTTAATTTTGATTAGAATTATCCTATATATAATATTTCTATTGTATATAATTTTAAAAAAACAAATGAAGTAAAAAGATTTAATTAGAATAAATAAGGCATGCAATATGATATAGCTTACTAGTCATTTATCCAGTTGGAGTGTGCTTTGTAAGTCTGATTCACATTTTATTTTGAAGTAACGCGATTCATCGTCCCGCCGAACATAAACAAAACCATGAGATGTCCAACAGTATTTCAAACCATGGTCTTTTGCAAAATTTCTCGCTACATAAAACAAGCGCTGGGTAGCAGGTGTTAAACTTTCAGATAAATAAACAGGCTTAGAAGGGCCTTCAACTTTCAGATGACCAGTATTTAACTTGTTTTTAACGTTTTTGTTGTTAAACTGCCGATATTTTTTAATAAATAACTCCTTTGTAGAAACGCTATTAAAGTCTACTATAATAGGCGATGAGCTTTTCTTTTTGTGAATCCGTGTAATATCTTTGATCTCATGGTCCTGTACGGAGACCTCAAATACACTAGCCATCTCCGTTACTAATTTTCGTAGATCTTCTTTATTTTCCTCTTCATTCTTCGGAATATTTCTTATTTCTATCTTAGATAAATGTAGGATGCGCTCAAAATTTTCCACCTTCTCCTCCAATCTCGTGATATAGCTATGATCCGCTTTGCGTTCCGCCTCCAAAAAATCAACCCTCAACCTCATATCGTCGTATTCTTTAGAGATAAAACTAATAGACTCTTTTATTTCCAAATTTTGTGCAATTATTTCTGCCATCGAAGACTGTAATGAAGTAAATTTACTATCCCACTTTGCTGACGATGTAGTGATTAGTGCCCGAATTTCCTCCATGAAAGCAGCAGACTCATATATGCGTTTTCTTTTGAAGCGCAATGCGGTATTATCTTGCTCAACTGATGTTAAATCCGGTGTTGAACCAGATTGCCCAAGCGCGCAAGTACTCACGCTAGTCGCGTCCTTATCACATGCTTCCTCGGTCGGTTTTTTAGTTGGTGTCCTCTTTAAAGGCAGAAACGGGCGTGATGACAACACAATCAGCAAAAAACCAGAAAAACACAGACCACGTCCGCCATGTTGCTCTATGGCAAAAAAGTAGCAACATGTGGCGTAGTCATCGCGATTGTAAAAAGTTACCCATACCACCACGGCTTCACTTGAAATCACCAATTAAATTTAATGCCTTTCAAAGTAACGTGACCACTTCCGCACCACACGTATTAGCTTAGCAAGTTCTACGTGTATTGTAATTAGCCTAATTGAGAGGAATCCTAAACCCCAAACAGGTTCATTAAAACCTCACTCAGCAGCCTAGACTAGCCGTGTGGGTGTAATACCAGTTGGAAGATTAACGGGTACTTTATTCAGCAGCTCTATTCTTTAAGCTAACGTCGTCGATAACAGCGCTGCAGCGTAATCTAACCGAGCTGCGTTTTTTTTTTTTCTTTATAGATGGTCGCGCGTGTTCAGATGACAAGCGATGACACACGGCAGCCGTCATAATTATATTTTTCGGTGCGCCATACGTTTGCACGCAACAATTCGCACTTCCCGGGTTCGAATCCCGGTGGGGGCAGATGTTCGTGTGATGAATACGAGCATTTCTGCCGTTCTCAAACTAAAGTGCGGCTAAGTGACGTATGGTTGATTTTTCAGTCTTAAATTTCATCATATACAGTTTTCAATTCTCTATCGAACTGTCTTTAACAAGTATTCGTATCTTTTAAGCCGCGTATCCACTAGAGGCAGCATCGGGTCGAGCGGCTGCCTCATTCCGAAGCTGCGCAAGTGGAGACGCTGCCTCAACCTGAGGCACGTCGCGACGCGAGGCAAATTCGTCGCCGCGAGCCGAGCCATATTTTGTCGGTTTCTGTGCCGTGCTCAAAGGCGCCTCAGTCCGAGTCGTGTGTTTAATGGAGACGGTCGCTAAAATTTTGAAAGCTATTGCCACCTTCCAACGTCATGTCCAATAGCAAGTGTTCACATCCATGTATAGTTCTATTGCGGTATAATTCTTTTATCCACCAGCGATGCTTCCTCTTTTGTATAGCTTTTTGTTGCCTCCTCTTTTTCTTAATAATGGTTATTGCTATTAAAGCAGCAGCTACTCGACGCGCGTCTGGTGCCATCGCGTTTTGGCTTTTAACTGCGCAGTGCGCCGCCAGCGGATCAAGCTGAGGTGACACGCCTCGAGCTGATCCGTAGCCGTTGCTTCAGAGCGAGCAGCCTCAAACTGAGGCTATTTGCTTCAAGTCGAAGCCGCCCAACGCGAGGCTGCCTCTAGTGGATACGCGGCTTTATAATTGAAGTCTAAAAATCCGTCAAGTGATGAATGGTTTCAAAATAAAATAGCAATAATTTAAAGTTTACACTTAGTTTTTGGGCATATCTCAAAAGTGGGTTTTGTCATTTAGTCGCGTTTTAGCTTGAGGACGGCAGATCTGTCCTCTAGTCATGTATGTTTAATATGGATTTCTATATAACTACACTTATACATACATGTATCAGAATATGTATTCTATCCGCTTCCCTAGTATCCCATAACACAACCCTACAGTGCTCCCTTTGGGGCTAGGCTAATTGTTGTGAGTGTTGGATACATTTATTCATTAAACTACTAATCAAGAAGATGAGAATCGTTAAAGTCAAGTGAACGATTATCGTCGAAGTCAGCGTACCTACATGTGTTAGCGCAACGATGACTTCAAGGTAGTCTCATCGGCGAACTCAACGATGGGCTCTATTAGAGAATAGCACGGCTATACCTTGCAACCGGATATACCGTAACTGAAGGCTTTGACCCGTACCAGTTCGTTACTTAGATATTACACGAGATTACTTTACTAATCTGATTATTCAATATCTCAATAGATCCTGTCTGAAACCTGGACCAAGTGAAATTATTTTCTAGTTATTTCTTTATTCTACATTTCTTTGGATTTATAAATCTAGTTATTAAATGCCTAAAAAGTTCAAAGGTAGGAAAACCTATGCCAAAATCTTTGATGTATCTGTGAGGATCGGATTTATCGAACGATATGATTTATCACATCTCTTATTTCATGTTGTGTTAAAAAACTGCGATAAATGGAGAGCTTGTGCTTGAGATGCTGTTTGGAACCGGCAGCCACCACCCAGACAGTGCCGCAGCTCAGGGAAGCTGCTGTTCAAGAATGGGACAGGTAACCACAAGAAATGCTGGATAACTTGATCCTCAGCATGCCCAGGAGGATCTCCGCATGTGTTTGAGCCAGAGGAGGAGTTATTTTGTATTAGATAAACAACAATTTATTAATAAAAGGTTTTTAAGTTTGGTTAAACTATCTTTTTATTTATAAGAAAGTTCTATTACAATCGCCTTAGGATTGATTTATTATTTTTTTTTAGCTAAAAAATAAAATTAGTTTTATTTTTTAATTTCAGAAAGTGTATTTATAAATAAAAAAAGATATAACGTACACATTATCTCTTGTTTAAGTTAAATTTTGAAAATATATCAGCTTTTGCAAGTGATCTCAAACTTTTTTTCATGTGTGTACATATTTTATTTTTTTATTTTTTTGTTATTTCATAGCTGTACGTATATTATAGTGTGAAATAAATAAGAGTTCTCTCGCACCTATCAGAATTGCTAAAATTCTAAAACTTTATAGCTTGGCAATAACAATTTGTGAACGATTTTTTGCAGGCAAGCTTATATGATTGATTTTGTAATTAAAATATCTTACCTATGACATAAATTTGGATTGGTTAACAGATTGGTGTAGTCACCTATATTGACTCACCTATTCACATTGGCTTGCCAGGTAACCATGCACAGACATAAGTAGGCAAGCCTACCTTGGCATATTCTGTGTGTTAAAAACTATCAGTTGAGATAAAACTCATTCGGTTATCAAAAGAGTGAACGTGCGAAAGAAAATCGATTAAAATTAATTCAATTAAAAATAGCTATGAACACTTTTCGATAGGCAAGTCGTCATAGGTATATTTGTTTATAAAATATATTTGATATGAAATATGTTTCATCGAGTTATCAGTTCGGTGAAGGTCGACCTCCCACCGGCTCTTAGACTAACGGGGGGGCATTCGCCTAACGGAAATGCTTTAGAAAACGCTAACGCTTTCAATTTTAATTTTGTTATTTCTGACCGCCGAATGTTTTCAAATACCTCACGCTCATTTTCTTTAATATTGTTATTACCAATGCAAAAGAAAAAAAAAGAGCGCGAGGCATTTGGGAACCTCAGGAGGCGGCTAGAAATAACAAAATGAAATTGTAAGCGTTAGCTTTTTTCAAAGCATTTCCGTTAGGCGAATGCCCCCCTGGTTAATCCTATATTTTTAAGGAGTCAGGGTCCCTTCTGATTTGCATTCTGGTATTTATCCAATAAAGATTCATTATTATACTATGTACATCTATAAGGACCGCGCCCTCATTTTTAATACGGGTGATTAATTATGAACCTATTTGCAAGAATATTTAAAATACCTTTTGATGCGACTGGGTGATGTAACGATCTGCATAATTGAAACCCGCATGTCGATGAGAAAGTGTACAAGACAACTGGAACATATTATTAAAATGTTTCATGGTTCCGTACGTAAAGGGACAAGTCCAGTGGCGTAGCATAGTTTTAGGCCCGGCAGGCCTATTTAGTGTGGGCGATTCCCAATAAGGAACCAGCACTTAGGACACCCCAAATTTTTGAAAATAGATGCGCACACGGGAGCTTCGTCTGACCTGGGTGTCGATTCTGCTATGTAATAATCGTGTATCAATGGTATTTCAATAGTTTTGACTATTGACACAATTATTGTATTTAGACACGATGTTAACGTTCATTCATCGTCATCAGCCTGTTAATGTCCCCACTGCTGGGCACAGGCCTTCCCTATGGATGGAATTGGGAGACTGGGCCGTGACCCTGCACGAGGGTTAGTGCGGATTGGTGTGTGCTAACGATTGCAAATACAGCCGGGACCACAGAACACAGACAGGTTAGAAGGGTTATCATAGACCGTTTGTACAGGAACCGAAGTCGCCAGCTCGACCCACTACACTTCCACCTAATAGATAATAGCCAATCAAACGACGCGTCATCAAACAATCGAACCAATCAGCGCTCACACCCGAGAGCAACGACGCAATCAGACCAAAACTTGGTAGTTTTGGTCAAGTTATGAGCATTCGCTCACACATAACTGAGGCGCACCTGCCCCGCCACAAGGCTCTTTTAACCTCTTTCTGTGTTCTGTGGCCGGGACCAACGGTTTAACGTGCCTTCTGAAGCGTGGAGGAGCTCCAGATAATAAGTTTTGATCGACTACCTAATGGGGTGTAACGTCGATGATTTTTAAATTAAAAAATTAAAACATATTGCGTCATGAGCGTAGTTCTGCAACCACTGGTCGCCAATAATTTGCAAGTCAGATAATCTCTCTAGATCTGGTTGCGAGGCATATGAATAATATATTTTTTATTTAACACTCCCCTTGAGAACTATATATCTTTTTTTTGGAGAGTGGGCTCTGATTCTGTAACTTTTACTCTTGCCGCGATCCCTTCAATTTCGTACACTGGAAAAAATATTAGCATACATATTAAAACTTTCTTTATCTGTGAAGGCGATCGCGGAAAGTGTTTTAAAGTTAAAAAAACCTCTTGGTAAGTCGCTATGGTGATTACCACTAGATCATTTTCGAGGTACAGATCGCAACTTCAGAGCAATCAATATTTTCGGGGATCCTCCAAACACGTTTGTTTCGTTATCAAGGTGTCAAGTACACCACAAAATAGGTGCATCTCTTCTGTTGAATATGTACTTGTTGAATATGAACGAGACTCAGTCACGGCAAGGCCCAGAGCCAGACCCGGCACGGCCTAGTGCGAATCATCCTTTATACGGCAATATGCATCTGCAATCTGGCGTAACGTCAAGCAACAATACGCTTTCATTTACGTGCAATGACAATAAAAACACGTCACGTACAGATACGCGTGGAATGCGTCTCAAATATAACACCTAATAATGTTAAACGAATTCAGAGATATTTTTATAAAAACATGTATCGAATTATAAATAAAATTGTATTGTAACTGCTGGATTTCGGTTCTACCTTTTATCGCAAATCTTTTAATGTCATAGTATTAATATACAAAGCATATCAGCGGTGGCATAACCTTCATTCCACAGAAAATCATTTGGCATTTAATCATCATCATCAGACATTCAATAAAAACTCACAATTTTGTAAGCCTCGGTACCGGTAAGCTATTCTGTAAATATAATCCGCGAGCACACAGCCGCACTACACCAGCATCAGTGGCTCGATATGGAGACGTGCAGGCAGACTAAGCTCGCTTTGCCACGGGTGAACGCTGCCCTCTCCAAGACACTTCTTACAGCTAATCAAACCTTCATTGCGCATGATAACAGGTGCTATTACCGGACATGCCCATTTTAACAGACATCTTTTTAACTTAGGTGTCACGGACAGCCCCCTATGCAAAGGATGCATGGAGGCAGAAGATACGACTAATCACGTTATTCTGGAATGCAACGTAGTGGCCGAATACCGGTCAATATACCTCGGCTGACCAGGAAACCCCCAAGAGGCAATCACCAATGTAAAAGTTCCTGACGGAGCTGATCACGCAAAACAGGCGCCATAAGGACGTAGAGTTGCGGAAACGCCCGTTGCAAGAAGAACCCCTGAATCATATATAGGAAATAGACATAGGATATAGGCATATATTAAATATCCACGATTATTAAAAAGTTGATTCATCATTAACAGAAAGTTCACAATAAGAATGGTCTTTTGGCATACAATATAAAACTTTTCTTTGTTTATTTCAGGGCTTGTTTACCGGTTAATTTTCAAACCTTAATCAATGTCAAGTAAATTAGGAGCGTTTTATGTAGGTTTGGCTCTACCTTAACCTTAAAAAACCAGTTGTCCTAAAAAGCGAAATCAAATAGGTTTTGAATCAATTTAGCGGTTTTTAAAGGGTTTCATGTCGCTCATACTGACGGCATCGCCTTCGCCGTTTCAATTCATATTTGTAATGATTTTATGTCAGTTTCTTTGCAACTACAGAGCGAGTGAGGGAAGTAGTGTGTCAGACGGATAGTTTCGTACTTGATTGATTAGTTCAAACAAAACAAACTTCTTCAAAGGTTTTAAGCCCTGGTTTATTTATCTATTATTATCTATCAGGTGGCTAGCGCGCTTCAAAGGCGGCGGCTCGCTCGCTTCGCTCACCACACTAACCTGGGTTAAGAACTGATCACAAATGCTGTTTTGGAGCAACAAGATTCTGGCAGATAGAGGGAACCCCTGGAAATCTGGTATGGCTTGGCACTTGGGTAATTTGAGGATCATTATAACATGGATTGCATTTTGTGAACTGTGTATTTGAAATTGCGTTTACGTAGCTGTGATAAAAATGAACTGGTTCTAGTTTCAAAAAATAACACAAACTCAATAAACCATCCAAAACCATACCACTTATATTTATTTACTCTCATCATACCCGGACATAATGAAGGAACCATGGATCTAGATCCCTGGTAAAAAATTATTCAATTCCATAGACTGATAAATCAGCTTTATGCACCTTCAAAATTATAATATGATCTTGAACATTTTGGATAAATTTATTTCCTATTTGACTATTGTTATTTTAATAACCTTTGGTCAGTCTTGGCAACAGATTAGTCAATCTAAATAATGCTCAATATGTTACAACTATATATAGCTGAATAGATTCAAAAGTTTCCTTATAATTTCTTTATTAAAAGTGTGGCAAACAAGCCTAAGGCCTGCCTGAGCGGCCACTACAGCTTATAGAGCTTGCTATACCAAAAATATCACTTGCACCATTAAATAAAACTAATTTTAACTGGTCAATGCACGAAACTGTATTTATTTATTGACATTTCGCAGCCTTTTCAGGTCTGCATCTTCAGAATACCGATTTTTATTTCATTTTATATTCATTAAATTCAAAAACCTAAGAAACAAATACTTGCACCATTGCTTATCCTCACTCACCGACAGAAACACAACACCACCAAAAGGTAGTGTTATTTTACTGTGATCTATAAAGTAGAGGTTACTTCCCCAGACAGGCACTCCAATTCGCGCAGAAAATCCACCCTAAAATGTGCCCTACCTCTCTTACAATATTAAATATTACCATTGAAGCGCATGTTTGGTCAGTAAAGCTAGAGTCATATTAATTCAAAAATAGAACACAGCGCATTATCATTGTGCAATGCAAACAATGATCTTTTTTTGTCTATTTACTGTAACACTTATCTCGTTTGCATGATAATCACAGAACAATAGGTCAAGCTAGGTACTTTTATGGTGTTAGAGATTTTACAGATGATAATTGTCTCTTCCTGGCCTGGATTTCAGAAGAGAGCACATGTTTGAACGAATAATGGTTTACAAATAAAATAATATATTCACCATTTTCAACAAAAATAAAAAATATTGATTATTCAGGTACTGAACCTGAATAAATGCTAGGTAAACAACACAGTATCAAACAAAGCATCTGATGAAGCACACCTGAAAAGGCTGCGAAACGTCAATAAATAAATAAAGTTTCATGCATTAACCCCTTAAAACTAGTTTTATTTAATGAGTGATGTGCGTGAAAACCTAAGAAACAAATAACACAGCATCAATATTTTCGTTCATGTAAATAACTTACTAAGATAATGTTATATATTTTATATCTGAAGCTGTAGGTAAATGAAACAGTGCTTAGTCTGTTTATGGTAATATTGTACTATTGTTACTGAAATTTTGCATACCTTCCTCATGCGGTAATTGTTACAGCCAAAAAGTATTCACACAATACCTACTCTGAAATAGGTCTGACTAAATAATATTTCATGGAAAATATTATAGACGATAATACTGCCAACTTAAGAATGTATTCTTTTGGTGAACATTTGGTAAAACTGTACTTCTGGCCCAAGAGGTGATACTTGAATTTCTTTTGTAAAACATGTCTGTTTCAATAGTTTTCTTTCTGGCGATTCGCCGGCCGCTGCCGCGGCACGCTTGCTTTGCTCGCTCGGCTCGCGCGTTATGGTCACAACACTAACCTAACTTAGTGTGAAGTATTACCGCTTGGGCCCTGGAGTACAGTTTAGCCGGTTTATGAGTCAACTGCACCTTACCTGAAATCTGGTGGTGGATGGATGATCTTTGAACCGCGAAGGCTTTTCTATGTCGCGGAAGCTGCTTTTCGTCATGGGAGACTGGGAAGGTTGCACGAGAACATTTCCATTAGTCAGGTCAGGTAGAAGCTTATCCTTCTCGTTAGCATCTCGCGTCTTAAAGTGTAGCCCCGGTTCAACATCGTCATTCCTCGGTATCACCTCTGTAGGGTATTGAATATTACCATTGGTAGCTGCCATAGACTTGGCAGAACTTATTTTCCTAAAGCGACCGATGATAACATCTTCCTCGTCATTCACCGGCACATGCAAGCTCTCAGACTTTTCCGAAGCCTTATTAGTGTCCGATTTGACCGGGCTCATTTCGATATCTTTCTGGTGAGAACTCATTTTAAAGTTTGAAATCACACGATTCCTAAGGCACAACTTTTAATAGAGTTTTATTTCATATTCGAATACACATTTCCAAATTAAATATGTGTTACAGATTCCAGAACAGGTGACGTGAATAAAATTTATCGAAACGTATATGAAACATAAGTGGAAATTTATAGGGAACTCAATAAAATTACATTATGAGACAGTCAACAATTTCTACCACGTTCTTAGAATAATAATCTCAAAGAAATAATTTAAAATCACGCGGATTTCACGCGCGCAAATAACCAACAAAAGTACGACGAGCAAAAGCACGACTTGGAATTTGACTGACTGACAGCCAGTGAATTTTCTTTACTTTTATTTGTTTAGGATTCTCCCTTTTCAAAGAAGGCAAAGAAAACAATGCTCATACAGCCTTTAAGTTTTATTAATCTTCTTTTTGCTTACTTTAGAATGCCTGTGGTGCCAATTCTGACGTGATTCTCTAAACTTAAAACTAAATTTAACATCAGTCTCTCCTTTTCATTATATAGACAAGGATATACTGCTGTCAAATTTAAGTTTAGGTTTAGTGAATCATGCTAGAATCGACACCAGTGTGACGCCTTCTATTGTTTATTGGAGTGTTTGGCACGAAATGTATCGGGTTGGCTTTTTCAATAAGCTTCTGAGAGGTAGTCAACACTGCAATAAAGTTCTCACATCCACTTGACCGGAATATCGCATATTTCAAAGATTCCACTAATTCTTCAGTTGCGCCGACGGTTGGAACACAAAATCACATCAATTTTATTTCACAATTTCCATTATGAACGAATTTAAGAATAATTACAATAATTCGCCATCCGTACTCAATAAAATCCCACCAAAAACTCCACTGACAGTGACATGACTTATATAGAACTTATAACCATATTATAAATCCAATAAATAAATACTAATCTTTGTTATAAACAGGTATTGTAGGGTGTATTCCGGAATATACATCATCAGTATACTGGCTAGTGGTAATGACGTCACGATCCCGACGCCGCGCCGTTTTGTATTGGTATGCTACCATATTTCACCGGGAAAACGAATATGACGTATGACCGAGCGTGCGTGAGAAGCATTCAAATTTTATTTCTTATTGTTTAAAGAACAATTACGGCATCTTAACAAAAAGAATTCCTTTTAATTGATGAGGTGAATAAAAGATCTTCTTTATTCGCACTATTTTTAATATTTCACCGATTTATGACGTCAGTGCACTGGCCAGTATATTTCAGGACAATTCACCAGTATAGCGTCGATTAATGACGTCATTAGCACTGGCCAGTATACTGGTATATAGAACGGAATACACCCCTTGCATCTTGTACGCTCCGGTTGCTCCAGGTCTCTGAGTACTTAAACCTATGGAGATGGCGCTGTGTTCTTACTCGCGATAAGTCGTGAGTTAAGTAAATTCGCTAGATTGTAAGGACAGAGTTCCAAATAAAGTTGAGTGGAACTAAATCTCGCCTCTTACTTATAATAATTTATAGTCTTATAAATGAACAATCATTCATAACCTACAAAGCAGTGTGACCACATTCAGTATTTTAATAGTTTTTCGGTATATTTTATCGACTTTTCGGAGCGTCCGTATTTTTGTAGGTACATTGGCGGAAGTTAGTATTATCGGGTTTATTTAGGATAAAAAGTTAAGACAACATCGTAGTGATCGTCTCGCGAACATTAATGTTGTCTTAATTTTCCGGCTTAGCTTTTAAGTCTTTAAAAGGATTCGTTTAAAGGAATTCGTTTAGGATCAGTGACATCAGTGGTCAGAAAGTTAGAGATAGGGCATGACAGGGCTTTCTGTCATGTCTTGTCTGTAACTATTACAACAATAGTATAGAATCATCTAAGAGTTAACTTTAGTTCCTTAAAAATCCCACTGGAAGTTAACATTTTTCTGGGATAAAAGGTATCCTATGTCTCAATCCAGTCCCCGTAGCATGAGCACTACAATTTCCATAATATCACAGTTTTTATCGCTTCTAACTGTCAAACTCCATAGTAATTTGACAACTGAAAAAAACGCGTTCTATATCATATTGCGGGACTTGAGTACTTGAGGCTATGTTTGTAACATATAACATTTATAATTAATATTATTTTAACATATTACATACTACATACTCTATTTAATAGTAGAATGTGTAGTATGTAATAGGTTTAAATAGAAAAAAATTGTGTGTGTCAGCTCCGACGCACGACTGGAGTTTACTCCTTAAGTTCGATAGTCTAACCAGACGCAAAAAGAGTTTATTTAACTTAAAAAAGATTGATACTGTATAAAAGGGTAAATTAACAAATTAATGAAAATAATATACGTATATATTTATTCATTTCATATATATTTATTATAACTAATCGACGAAATATTTTGCATTAAACTTTTGCAATAGTCAATTTCGGATGTGCATAAATATATCATTAGGAATGTTGATAAATTATGTAATTATTATTACCAGACTATTATCATTTTTTTAAATATTAATTAAATCAACATTGTCTGCAATATTAATTACAGTGACAAGTGGTTTATGGTAACTAAAATAAGACACATGGACGTTCGTAGATACGTGGTTCACGAATCTAGAAAATACCGCATCAATGGTTGTACCATACCTCGTTGTCCCCATTGCTCTATCACAAATAATGTCTAAATTCAGTTCAGATTTAAAAAAAAATATTAATGTCAATCCGTCATCTTTGTTTGCCAAAGTTGCGCGACATAGGATGCGCACCAAAAACGTAACGAGGTCATTCATCGATAGATTTTACTCCTCAATTTTTTTTCATACCGGGCCCCTTATATATGCAAATCGATTCTTAAGGAGTACACTCCAAAATATGACTAGTTTCAGTAAGTTAAAATGTTTACCAGTATCACATGTAGCCTGCGAGTCCAAATTTTTCGCAGACAAAAAAATAAAAAAGAAGGGTTTCAAAGAAACAGTTTTATACTTAAATAAAATATATTTTAATTTAATTTTAAAAACAGTATTTCTATATTTTTTTTTTATTTTTTTAAAGCACGTATCTGCTTGATGTTTAAATCTAAAGAAAATATAACTAGAAAAAATTCCACGCGGACCAGGCAGCAGACGGGACTTGAACCGTGCGGGTTCAAGTCCCGTCCCTTCGCAATCCGGGCGAATGCACTGACCAATTATGCTACCGCGGCCCTCACGGACCGCGTCGAAATTCCTCTAGCCATTCTTAAGCTGCAAGGCAGCGCATTTCTTCGCATTATAGGTAACCCACAATGTCAAATGAATACTTTTACAAGTATTAAACATTTGAAAGAATAAATAGCAATTATAGTTATAATTTTTGAAGTTATACTTCTTTAGGCGCGTTATGAAAAAATGATGAGAGTGAAATTTTAAGATGCGCGCGCATCACTGTAACACAAAAATTAACAGCATGAACAACTTTTGTGTTAGCACATTAAGAAAATCTACCAACAAAATAGAAATAGAATCTCTATTTAGTGGGTGCTAACGACTGCATTGTAAAGGCCTATCAAAAGTATTTATTAATCTGGAACAACGGAACCAAAGCGCGATTCAGGAGACTACAGCGCCATCTCTTGACCATTGGTGTAGTAGAACCAAAAACCACATCTTTATTTTTTGTAATAAAGTAACAGTTATAGGTATTCATATTTATAATATTTATCCACATGTTTCTAGTTTGTATATTCGGAATACGTGTTTGAGTTTCATACAAGTGCAAATCACATATGTTCTAATAAATTATATTCAGTAGCGATTTTAATTGAATATTTTGATTATTTATTAATTTTTTCAAATTAAAACTGAACTTTATTGACTGTGTCCTTTTCCAGACTTTTTATTAATTTATTGTAATTAATTATTTGCATGCAATGCATGATGATGCAAATGCAATTTGCATGGCATCGTTTAAAATTAGTTTTAAAAACTAATTTTAAACGATGCCAAAGAAGGATAACTTCTCACGCGCCTACATAAGTACACGCACCCATTTTTTATTTTTATTTAAAGCAATAATGTAACTGCTTGATGTTTAAATCTAAAGAAATTAAACAGTATTTTTATTGGTATATTTTCTCTGTTTAAGTGGTATATTTCAGTATTATTTTTAGGTGCTTAGGTATTTTCGTAAAATTTATTTTGGTCACACTGTTTTGAACTCCACCCACTTTTTATTGAAGTTTGTATTTGTACTATGTGTTCGGCTTTATGAACTTGTATCCTGGCTATGTCATTTTCTGTTAAAAAAAAAGTTTTTTTTTTGGCGGGATTTCATCGAGTGTGGTTGGCGTCTTATTTTAATTATTCTTAAATTCGTTCATAGTAGATATTGTGAAATAAAATTGGTGTGATTTTGTGTTACAACTGTCTGCGTAACTGAAGAATTAGTAGAATCGTCAAAATATACGCTATTCCGGCCAAGTGGACGTGAGAATTTTATTGTAGTATTGACTACCTCACAGAAGCTTATCGAAAAAGCCAGCTCGATACATTTCGTGCCAAACACTTCAAGAAACATTAGAATGCGTCACACCGACATTCTAATGTAAAAAGAAAAACAGAATAATTTAACTTAAGACTAGGCTGTATGGGTACTGTTCTCCTTGCCTTCCTTGAAAAGGGAGAACTTAACAAAAAAAAAAACTCCACCCACTCCGCCTCTGCCCTCACTGCTAGCGATGTAACGGTCTTGAATTTTGACAAACCGGATTGAATCGGTTAGCAATACATGCAAATCGGTTTTCGAACCGAACCGCCAATTTTCAGTAAACCGCGGTTTGAACCGGTTTGAACCGTTTGACGAGTTGACGAATGAAACAACAGGTGTTATTTTTTTTAATTCTACATATTTTGTTGATATTATAACGTGCATATAAAAAGGCTAGTTGACTCATGTCGAATTGTATTAAGTAAATGTTTATTTCTAAAAGTATTTTGTCTAAGGAACCTAAATATATCGATTTCACTTCATAAAAGCAGAAGATTGCTGTAGAAATTTAATTTAAAAAAACAATTTTTAGTCTATACTTTTTAAACACTAAAAACGCTGTTCGCCACATCCGCCATGATTGTGACGTCTGTTTTAGTAAACAACTAAATGGTGTCGATTCTGGCACGGTTCTCTAAACCTAAACTTAAATCTGACAACAGTGTAGCCTTGTCATTCTCTTTACAGAATGAAAAGAACAGAAAGATTATAAATTTAGTTTTAAGTTTAGAGAATCACGCCAGAATCGACACCAGTGTCATTCATACATAACTTTAAAACTTGTATTATTAAAACTGATAATAAATGAAGAGACTTAAAATATTATTCAGTGAGTATTTACATCAAAGTGATCTTCGCAAAAATAAATTTTACTATGAGTCGTTAAAGTTGCAGGATCCCTTTTAGCAAGTTCTAACCAGATAGTGGTGTCGATTCTGGCGTGATTCTCTAAACTTAAAACTAAATTTAACATCAATCTCTCCTTTTCATTCCGTATAGAGAATGACAAGGATACACTGTTGTCAAATTTAAGTTTAGGTTTAGAGAATCGTGTCAGAATTGACACCATTGGTGTCGATTCTGGCGTGATTCTCTAAACTTAAAACTAAATTTAACATCAGTCTCTCCTTTTCATTCTGTATAGAGATTGACAAGTATGCACTGTTGTCAAATTTAGGTTTAGCTTTAGAGAATCATGCCAGAATCGACATCATTGCGTAGGTTAATTTCTTTCGGCACTTTAATCCACAACTTTCCTGGAGTCTTCAAAGATTTTTTTTTTACATTCTCGTACAATATAATAATAATAATTACTATATTGTTCGTGGTATCTATTAGAAATCATGTTTTCTTTTTATTATAAACTCAGATGGGTTATTTTTTACGTGCTTACGAGTTTTTGTTTACTACTGTCAACGTCATAGCATAGATAATCTATAGACTAAAATGGCCGGCAGCGTTTCTGTATGTCCATGAAAAGTCTATTTTAAAATTAAAGATTTGTAGCTTTCTAGGTCTCAAAAAAATACAATACATTTTTTTCGGTCTAATAGAACATTTATTAACCATTTAAAACCTTTTTCCAAAAAGGGTCAACTAGCCTATTAAAATATGAAAAGAAATAATAATAATAAGAATTAAAAATGTCAAAATAATAAAAAATATTTAAATCAGATATCTATGTAATACCGTGTTTAAAAAATTACTATAATTATATTAACCCCTCTATCAAGTACTTAAAACCGTACTTATTAACTTTGAGAAAAAATATAATTATAATAATCAACAATATAATAAATACGTAACGCATAAATTAGTAAAATCATTAGAAACTTAACTTGCTACAAACAACTTAATTAAAAACTTTTCATCTAAAAAATAAAATCTAAAACAAAACTACACCATCGAATCAGTCAAATCTACCAGAGACCGTTTCACTTCGGTTCGGTTATGGCTTCATTCAAGTCGGTCAAGTTTTGTTCGGTCGGTAAAGCAGGAGTTGCGCGCGATTTGTGGATGGCGGTAAAAACAAGAATTGACAGGCGCGCATGCGCGCAGCGCGACGGGAACGAATGCCACGGTCAAACCGGTTTACGAAGACGTTAACCGATTCAACTCGGTCTGTGCTCTAACCGGTTTGAACCGGTTTGAAAAGTCGAGTCGTTACATCTCTACTCACTGCCGCCAGCCGCACTCCCATATGCGCACTCCGCTCCCGTTTCGTTTCCTTCAAGGACATAAAGTCAAATACCAATATAACATAACCTTCAACCTTTTGTGTTTCGTTTTCGTACGGGAGGCAGGCAGGGGGCGTAGGCCTACAGTGCTTAAACCTCTTGCTTGACCGCTTGTGTATACTTTTCTGTGTTACCAACCAAGGCGTTTTATATCTGCTGTTATTAATGTGTTTTTGTAATTAAAAAATCTTTTCCGGATTGTGATGCTGTTACAGCTTAAACTTATGTTCACATAGTTATTGCATCAAATCATTCATAATGGGGTTTGGTAAAGGTGCCATTATTTTGGACAGCCCGACCGGAGCGTACTTTTCCGGCCAAACTGTTAATGGAAGGCTAGAGTTCGAATTGCAGAACAAAATAAAAATTAGAGGTCAGTATGACATTTGTTTATAATTATTGGCTTGCGCTGGGTCTAGGGTAGAGCAAAAGGAGCTGACTTTCTAGGTAAATTTTAATTTGATTTGAGAAACATCAGTTGAAAGGAAAATATATGTAAAGTCAAAGGGTTGACAAAAGATAGTTGAAAGGCAATCGCGCTCTACCTCAAACAGCACTTCAACTGGTGCTGTTTAACAACTTAAACAAAGCATTTAGTACAACCATAATGTATTAATAAACTGTAGCGAATTCAACAACGGCTGCTATTCCTGTTCATTGTACCTACTAATGCATGCACAGTACCGTTTTTACTATTATCATTAAACAATTCATTCTTAAAAAAAATCTGACAGTAATGGTAAAGTTATTAAAAACATACATTAATAACAGTGTAAGTAAAATAAAACAGCCAAATATGACTAGTACTTGCACCCAAAAAGTGTTTATTATTAACATTTTCAGTACAGGAAATGCGATTTGCGATACCGATGTAATGAAATCATCCTTTATTTTTAACGACATTATATTTTTATTCTTAGTTGTTATATTGTCAAAAAATTTGAGATACTGTAATTATTCTGAATATCTACTTACTTTAATTTATAGCCTGCTATTAAAATAAAATCTAACAGAAATTCTAAATTTGGCAGTTTAAAAGCAAAACAGTGAAAATGTCAAAATCCCTTTTTATAGCCAGGTAGGCTGCGAAATAAATTATTACCCCTCCATATATATTCACCACTTTGGAGCTGCTTAAAAATTAACATTTAATAAAAACTGTAAAAGACAATTTTTAAGCAGTACCATGTGGCATTTAAGCGTTTTTGATGTTTTCGCTGTTGATATAAGTGCATCAAAAATTTTCTTAAAAACATTGTAGGTATTGTGATGTAGTAAGTTTTTATAAAATTTTTGGAAATTTGCTCTTTGGATAAAATAAAAAGAAAAGCTGTCAATTTCAATGTTCTATTCATTTTCTCTTCTAATAGGTAGTTCTAGCACTAGAGATGTTGATATCAGTTCAACCCTATTTTTATGACATAGATATGTTTATGTGTGAATGAGTAAAAAATGTTTGTCTATCAGTTTGAATCCTGCTCTGCGTTTGAGACAATGTGAATTATATTTTGTACTCAATTAATTTTGATGCCCATTTTTAAGGTGCCACTGCACTATTACATTGTGTTTTTGTGCTTGTTTTTGACACTGCTTCTGAAATCATATTTCCTCCAACGCCACTCTTGGTAGAAGCGCTACTCCTAGATAAAGGCACTTGGTGCAAACGCACATTGAGCCACTAGTTGCGGCCACTAATGGCCTCTGCAGACAAGGGACTCTTATTCTAGGAATTATCACACGTTATGTTTGCATTACACAATGCAGTTGTAAGCGAACTTTACAGGCTCTTGCCTGCGTCCCCCGTCCCTCGTCGGCGCAAGTCTTAAACGCGACCACTAGTGACTCATTCAAGCAACTAGAGGCAGCCAGCAATCGCAACCGCTAGTGGCGCCCACCAGTTAACCAACAGTAACAAACACCAGTTAAGTGGCCTGCCGCCACTTTTCACTGAATACCGTTCATTTCAGTGGAGAACTTGCAAGGGTCAAACGCGTTTGTGAAATGGAAATACTAACCGCCGCGTCTTGACTGAGCGAGCAGCCTCGCGAGGCAGATCCTCGGTCGGTCAGGTCAGCCTCGCCCTGTGCCGAAATTTTGTAGATGCTCCAAAGCGCCTCAGTCTCAGTAAGTTTGCCTCGCCCACCTGAGACGGTTGTGTTTTGCTTGTCTCGTTCGACGAACGCCGGAAACTTTTGCCACATGAATAAAGAACATTGTCTTGCCTTAATAAAATTATATGGCGAATATAGGTAGGACGCCTCATTGTTTTTGTATAAGAGGAAGAATTAATATATGTAAAGGCAGTGGTGGCGATAGCTTTCCGGAGGGACGGCCTGATGAAGGTCTTGATTAAAACTGGTTATGGTTAGGCTCGCGCAGTGTCTCTATGCTGGCTCAGCCTCAGCGTGGCTAGGGCTAGGTGCGCACGGCAGCCTCATGTAAAAAAATATATACACCAAGGCGGCGTCGTGCAGCTAACATTGCGTGGCACAAACGTCCGAGGCTGCCTCGCGAGGCAAATCTTCGGAAGGTCAAAGAAATTAAATGCAACAAAAAATTACCGTATGCGATGCTTAAAAGCGCCTCAGCAAGTTTCATTAATGTCGTGTGGCTTTTACTAGCGTAGTTTTTTTGTTTAATTATAGACGATCAGGAAGCTCACGATGGCCTTGGTTAGTTCAACATAATGAACATTGCCATTGTGAATTTGACAAATGTGTTACTATTCAGATGCGGCTGTGTAAAATCTTCATTGTATTATAATCCTTATGACGCATGGATTAAAGGCGAATATGATGAACGAATATCACATATAATTCATTGACCGAAAATAGCCTTGAGGTCTACAAGAAGGTGTTCCATTAATTATTATTACCTACACTTTGTTAGTCCGTGTCGTTGGTTAGAAAATATTTTATTGGATAATACATTTCAATCTTCTTTTCAATTAAACACTTGTTGAATCGAGTTAAAAAGAACTAGCTGTAATTTTACAACTGAAGAAAATACCTACTCATTGTGTTTATCAATTTTATGTCTCTGAAGCTGGACTTGCATTTCACACATACTGTCGGCAAAAAGTAAAATGCGCTCTAATTCGCGATTCTTATTATACTGTACTAGTGGTCTTCAAATCAAGATATGTTGTTGGGCGGTATCCCTGGATATTTCCCAGACCTTTCACTGAGTTTAGTACAAATACTTATTATACAAAATAAAAAACCGACTCTGCTTGCTGACAAATTCTGTTACCAGTGCCGTCTTTGACTTATTGGAGGCCCTGGGCATATTAGGATAATGGGACCACTATGCCTTCCGTTTGGTGATTTAACAGGAACTCGGGACTTTGTATTTGATCTGAGGGGCCCCGCTATCGATTGCGGGGATCTGGGCACTTGCCCAGTGCCCACTGGGAAAGACGGGTCTGTCTGTTACGTTAAGCAAGAAGAAAATATAAACAAACTTTACAAGGCTCTTGCAAGGGCCCCAGGGAATGTGCTTGGCCCTCTCCCTGATTTTTACTTCAGACCTTCACATAAAATGTTTCTGTTGATACAGCAGCCTTAATAACCCACGAAGATCCGGCACCAGCAAGGAGTAGGTATTCTTTAACATTCCTTTCCTTAAACAACATTTTATATTTAAGCTTGAGATTTGAGAAGGGTCGTGACTTATATACTTATAGACGACCTCCGTGGCCGAGTGGTTTGTACGCCGGGTTTCATGGTGTCGCCGACTCGAGAGGTCCCGGGTTCGAATCCCGGTGGGGGCAGATGTTTGTGTGATGAATACGAGCATTTGTACTCCAGTCATGGATGTTTAATACGTATTTCATATAAATATACTTATATATGTACAATATATGTATTCTATCCGTTACCCTAGTATCCCATAACACAAGCCTTACAGTGCTTACTTTGGGGCTAGGCTAATTGGTGTGAGTGTTGGAAATATTTATTTATTTATTATTTATTATATGGAATTTCCCCGACACTATACCGAAGATATCCCAGACGGCAGCCTACTTCGAAATTGTTGCATTCCTTTTTTAACCGACGTTATTTGAGTTTTTAAGAGCTCAAATTGCTTGATTCGATTCGCAGTCTATCGAAAAACAAAATGACGATTTGTGGTTAATCAACCAACCAATCAGCTTCCTGAGGCTCAAGCACGAACTTTTAAAGCCTCTCATTTTTTTCGTAGTAAAGCTGTCTTTAGATTAAAGCATCTAGCAGTTAAATGCTTAAAAATTTAAAATATAGCACCGTAATCGTATCGCATTGTTAAAGTTTCTATGGATACTAAGCAGCGCCCCTAGCGGACGTCAGAACAAACTGGCATTTGTTTTTACGTCCGGTAGGGGCACTGGACGAGCCATCTTCGATGCAAAATTTGACGATGATGATACGTTACGGAGCTGTCAAAATTCGTGCTTGGGCCTTTGTACATTTTCTATTTACGAGCTTATCCAATGTCTGTTTTCAGGCATTAGTCTATCTGTGAAGGGCTTTTGCTCAGTAAGCTGGACTACGCAGCATAGCCGGCGGGTCAACGACCGCACTGAACACTACAGCGTCGAACACAGCTCCTATGAAGAGTACATAAGCTTGAGGTTGCAGCTCGTGGGTGGCAAGAATTGTGAGTACTTGCTTTCATCATAATCATCGGCCTTCTGCTTACGTCTGAGGCCCACACATGAATTTTGACAGCTCTCCGTACCCTTAGCACAGTACATACAAGAGCAGTACTCGGACTTTATACTAGCGCCCGAATCGACGCACGCACACAGACAAACGTCATTTACACGGCCGCTAACCAATCTTGCCAAGACAAATCTACGCAGTGCCACGTCGCGCGCCGCCGACTGGTCGTTGGCCGAGTTAAGTTAGCAGCGCCGCGCCGCGCCGCCCGCGTTTCTGCCTCCGTTTCGATTCCGTAACGTGGCAATAGTAACTATACACATACAATAAAAATCTACACAAATATGTTTTACGTTTTGTAGGTACCAAACCTAGCGCTCGGCTCAGTCGTAGGTATCTATTTCACGAAAACGGTTGAGTTACGGTACGTATTGTGCCCTTAGCACGAACCATTATCGAATATGAATAATGGAATTCGATCTAGATATACGTCAAATATGTACTGATTTTAATTCTCGTTACGTCCGTTGTGGTGCTGTTATTCGAGTTTCCATGCAAAATTTGACATTTCGCAGTCGCAAACTATTCGAATTCAATATTGGTTCGTGCTAGGGGTACCGTAATCGTATCGCATCGTTAAAGTTTTATGAAAACTAACGGACGGAAGAACAAGACGAGAGAAGAAGATAAACGCAGTTTAGGTGGAACCACTTTTTAGTGTAGTAATAATAATAATTGGTGACTCATCGGTAAAGAATGAACAATACCCGGCACAAAATACATGAATCTAGTGCATGGTGGGTGATAACGGACTCAGCGCGGATTGGTGGGTAATAATGGACCCAATGCGGATTGGAGGGTGATAACGGACCCAGCGCGGATTGGTGGATGTTAACGGACCCAGTGCAGATTGGTGAGTGATAACGAACCCAGCGCGGATTGGTAGGTGATATGGAGCGAGTGCGGATTGGAGGGTGATAACGGACCTAGCACGGATTGGTGTTTTTTTTTTTCTATCAGCAAATCTTTAGGTAATGTTTATGTATGTATCATTGGAGCTAAAGAAGTTTCACGTCAGTCGTGTGCTCATAAGCACAATCGCATTATTTTTATAACCATGATAAGTGTCCCAATGTTGAGCAAGTTTTGAAATACTTAATATAAAAGTTGTTGCAAAAATAGTTGTTTTGTTATAAGTGTGAGTATTTTGCGTCGAAGCCCTGGTTAATTTTCTTTGCAATCGGTATATTTGCTGTGCAATCAGTATATTTGATATGAAAATCATATTTCTGTACAATTAAACAAGTTTTTTTTACTTACTACAGATTAGATGTATATTTTTGAATTATTTTCAGCACTAGTATTGTTCAACAAATGGTTTATTTGCAGTAAAATTATTATTTTGATGTAAAAAGTATTTAATTGCTGTAAATAACTTGAATTATTACCCTAATAAGTTATTTGCTGTGCATTTAAATATATCCCATTAACAATGAAGGATAACAACAGTATTTGAGTTGAATTTACAAATATAATAGGTTCCGTTAGTAATACTAGTCTAGGCTGAGTAAGGAAATAGAATAAGACGTCATAGGATGAATTCGGAACAACACAAACGAGTATTTTAATATGAGTTATTGAATCGATTATGTAAATAACTATAAATAAATATTTCCAACACACCAAATTAGCCTAGCCCCAAAGTAAGCACTGTAGCCTTATGTAATGGGATACCAGGGTAATACATATTTAACATCCATGACTCCATCCATGTACAAATGCTCGTATTCATCACCAGTGGGCCAATCGCCTAACCAGATTGCTTTGGAAAACGCTATCGCTTACGATTTCATTTTGTTATTTCTAACCGCCGAAATACCTCACGCTCATTTTCTTTAACATTGTTATTACCAATGCAAAAGAAAAAAAAAGAGCGCGAGGTATTTGAAAACCTCAGGGGGCTAGAAATAACAAAATGAAATCGTAAGCGATAGCGTTTTCCAAAGCAATCCAGTTGGCCAGGCGATTGGCCCCCTGGCGTAAAAACCACTCGGCCACGGAGGTCGGCAGTATATATACGTATAAATACTGTTTCAATCAACGGCTCCTAAATAACCTATGTATTGTAGAGGAGAGACAGAATGTCCTATCATATAGGTTCTACACACACGCACGCACGCACACACACACACACACACACACACACACACACACACACACACACACACACACACACACACATCACAAACACACATACCCATATTTAATTTAATTATATCTATACCTTTAAAAATGTAATTATTAAGAGTAGAATATGATCATAGGGAGTAGCAGACCCGCCCAACACAAGCATTACTACACGCTTCCTGGGTAGTTCTGACCACAGAATAATTTTGTAAAATAAGATAAACGAAATAAACTATTTTATTATTTATTTTTGTTGTTCGCAGCAGAGAAACATTTGGATCCCGGCAAGTTCGAGTACCCGTTCAGTTTCCAGCTGCCCCCCAACTGCCCGTCGTCGGTGGACGGGTCGGTGGGCCACGTGCGCTACGAGGTGGACGCCGTCATGGACATCCCCTACGCCGTGGACAAGACGATCACCAGGAAGTTCCGGGTGCTGGCGCCCTTCGACCTTAACACTATCAACTGTAAGGTCAGTACCCTTGGTACAAGTTTGTGCTCACGAAAACTATCATAGTTTTCGTAATTGTAAATTATGTTTCTATGTCCAAATTTCCTTTGGTGAAATGTAACCAAATATACTTAAAATTTAAGAAGACGCAAATGATTTAATGATAGAATTTAAACACTGTTTATTTGTATTGCAACGAAAACAATAAAATCAGTACCCTCAGTACGAGTGCGAGCTCACGAAAACTATCATAGTTTTCCTAATTGTAAAACTCGTACTAAGGGTACTGTTAAGTATTCCTACACTGACAAGGGGGCGTCCATAAATTACGTGAGATGTTTAAGGAGGGGAGGGGGTCGAGTCAGATCTCATCTAATCTTACGTTGGAGAGAGGGGGGGTCTCGGCAAATATCACGCAATTTTTTTTTAGACGAAACAAAAAAAAACTGTTTTGGTCATTTAATCCAGATTGTACCTGCTTAAGATTTAATCTTAAGCGTAATTGTAATACGATTAAGATCATTCACTAGTAACTCTCAGTAATATTGATTACTAGGCTTAAATAGTCGTAAATAAAAGCACGAAGTATTTTTTTTTCTTTTTATAGTACGAGATCCGGCTGCAGAATCAGTGTACCCATCGAGTGTTTGCTGAAAACCAAATTTTTTCACATATTTATGATTAGGAGAATTTATATCTACCAGGTTGCCTATCAAAATGTGGCCGCTAGTATTTTTAATTAAATTATTAATAATTCATAATCCGTAAGAAATTTCACTGACATGTTTTTTCAATGAAATGTCGTCTATTTTACGGTAACATCTATGAAGACTCTGAAAAATCATGGTTGCCGTTGCGCACCTGGCCGCACCTCTTCGCAGCCAGGTGTACACAGGTATGATTTTGTTACATTTATACACCCACAACGTACATTCATATTTTATAAATCAAATTAAAGCTAATTTTTTTCTGTTCATTATTATATACGGTTGCCTAATTAAATCTGGCCGCAAATAAGGGTTGCTGGCTGTTAAATAAAGTAAACATTAAAAGTAGAGTGAAAGAGAGCTAGCGCGTTACACCACTATTCAGGCGAGGATAGCGATTGCCAGCTGTCGGACAGTTTAAAGCCATTGCGCATGCGTCAGATGCTAGTGTTCTCAACCTCCGATTCAAACAATAGTAGGTACGCCTCAAAATAATAAATACTCCAAAAGAAACGTCTTGGAGTATTTATTATTTTGAGGCGTACCGTAAAATGTAATTTAATTCATCAATAATATCCGTAAATGGATATAACTGTAATTTTTTTCAAACACTCTGTATGATATCCAAAATCATCGGTGGATTCAAGTGTTAATAAAATGTCATGATATTTATATTTTTTCTTACGACGAAACAATAACATTAGAGAACACTTTTTGAATGAAGCATTATCAAAGTCTAGTACATTGTTTTTTTTTTCGCACAAAAAAACACGCCTTCATCTTCATAAATTTTATTTCACCCCGATGAGATTGATAATTTTTCGATGCACAAATGAAACAGCAATTACGTACTCCAAAATAGCGTGGTTTTTAACTTAGAATAAAAGTCGCAACTGATCCGTTGAGAACACTAGCATCTGACGCATGCGCAATGGCTTTAAACTGTCCGACAGCTGGCAATTGCTATCCTCGTCTGAATAGTAGTGTAACGCGCTAGCTCTCTTTCACTCTTCTTTTAATATTTTCTTTATTTAACAGCCAGCAACCCTTATTTGCGGCCAAATTTAATTAGGCAACCGTATATAATAATGAACAGAAAAAAATTAGCTTTAATTTGATTTATAAAATATGAATGTACGTTGTGGGTGTATAAATGTAACAAAATCATACCTGTGTACACCTGGCTGCGAAGAGGTGCGGCCAGGTGCGCAACGGCAACCATGATTTTTCAGAGTCTTCATAGATATTGCCGTAAAATAGACGACATTTCATTGAAAAAACATGTCAGTGAAATTTCTTACGGATTATGAATTATTAATAATTTAATTAAAAATACTAGCGGCCACATTTTGATAGGCAACCTGGTGGATATAAATTCTCCTAATCATAAATATGTGTAAAAATTTGGTTTTCAGCAAACACTCGATGGGTACACTGATTCTGCAGCCGGATCTTAGACTATTACAATAACAATCCAACGAATTTACTGAAGATACCCACATTTTGAAAAATCTCACGTGAGATTGGGGGATGGGGGAGGGGGTTGAATAAAATCTCACGACATGTCACCAGGGGGGGAGAGAGGGACAGAAAATTCAAAAAAACAACTCACGTAATTTATGGACGCCCCCTAAGAAATTTGGTGATTCATTTCTTTGTCGTACTATTCGTAAGTGGAATTCTTTGCCCGCGTACGTGTTCCCTCCTTCCAGCCATCTGGGGTCCTTAAAAAAGACGTTAAGAAGCATTTCTGCAGGCCGGCATAGTTAGGATGGTTGGTGTGGCAGTTTATAACTGTTGCACCAGCTACTTGTGCGTCTTGGCTTTGCCACCACTTAACAATGGGTGAGGTAGAGTCGTATGCCAACCTAGCTATAAAAAACAAGTTACGACAGCTGAACAATCCGCAAATGGAATGCTTGGCCCGTCCCCCTGCAACTTTTCCTTTAAAGGCTGATTTACACTTCGGTAAGTACAGTAGCGAGTTAACTTACGGTCCTGGCGAGTTAAGCTTTTATTAACGTTCGGACATTGGTATGCCAGTTAAATTCTTACTGCTTAATTGGCCGATTTCTCAACTCGCTACTAAAGATGTCAAATCAGCCTTAAAAGAGGCGAGACGAAGCAACTGGCAGGCTAGGTGAGGATGGCTGGTTTGGCCGGTAAATTTGCTGTACGAGCTTTTTTCGCGTCAGATCCACCGTCAGTCTGTCCCTATGAATGCTTAGATCTTTAAAACTACGCAACGTATTTTGATGCGGTTTTTTTTATAGTTAAGAGTTTAAGAGGACGGTTTATACGTATAATGCATGCATAGTTTAGTAGAGAAACACTGATAAGTTTGGAGGTTTCTAATGTAATGTCTAATTCTAATATAATAAAGAGAAAAGATTTGATTGTTTGTTTGTAGTGAATAAGCTCCGAAACTACGAGCCCGATTTGAAAAATTCTTACACATTTAGAATCCTACATTATCTCTGATGAACATAGGCTATAGAGTATTTTCCAAAAAACTTAGGGTTCCGTATGAAAATATCGATAATGTAATCAAGAAATAACCTTCAAGAAAATATAGGTAAGTAATAAATGCCTTTAAATGGCTTCTGCCGCCCTTTGCAGTTCTAACAGCCGTCATTAGTACTGCCGCCTCGGCCCATGGGCCATTTGACACTTCTTTGAAGTGAAACTTCTTTACGCACGCTTCACTTGGGGAGTAAGCTGGCGAACGCGTTACGCGTTATGAAAAGTGTGCACATATTCTTTCTATTATAGCTAGTAAATGAAATATTTATATGTACAAAATAATACATATTTATATGTATGTAATATATATATATATATATATATACATACTAAAGAAAATTCACTTCAGTCGTGTGGTCATAATCACACTCGGTTTTTTTTCTGAGAAATGACTTACGGGTTGTTCAACCACCGGGGGAGCGAGAAGAAGGTATATGGGACTCCTCTGACATTCTGAGGACCTCAGTCGCCTCCAATGCACGCCAGGAGTGCGGGTGTGGTTGCGGCAACCGTTGCCGACTGTCCGCGCAATGGGCCATTTGGCCCTACAGCCGGGCCGGACCACTTACGATTTGCATCCCGCGCTCCGCTCCCCTTGGTTTTGTTATCTTTATTGAGGGCTACAGCCCCGCCTACCTTGCCTTAGAGTAAAAACGCCCCAGCAACGCCCCTAGGACGTTAAATCAGTTGTTCATTATCGCCAACCGTTAATATGTTTGTTTCTTTATTGGTTAGGACCCAGGAGTCATAGAGATCGATCAGACATACTGCTGCTGGTGTTGTACATCAGGCATATCGGAGACCTTGGTCAAGATCCCAGTTCGAGGGTACTGCGCTTCCCAGCCCCTGCCCGTGGAAGTGAGCTGCAAGAACCGCAGCACTGTGGAGATAGATGAGATCGCGTTTAAAGTTAAGAAGGTCAGTAGCTAGGTACCTCTGTAATTATATGTAATTTTCTTACTATCACGGGTTTTTTAAGTAGTTGTAATATATATATATATAGTTATTTATTTTTTAGTTTCCTGTAAATTTTTACACTTTAGCAGTATGTATGTATTTATCAGATTATAAATACATTCGTGTTCTTCATAAAATTTGTATACCGAAACACCATGCACCATACAGGCCCTGTCAGAATACCAGCGTTGTCGTGACACGTATAGTTACATATCAAACTGAAACTGGCAGCCGACAGGGACGAAACATAGAAAATAGGGTCCGGGCCCTATATTTTTTAAAAATAGATTTTTTTATTGCTAATTTCAAATAAAATTAAAAATTAACATGACATTAAGAGTTTAAGTTTAGGTACCTTTATGTCCTCACCTAAAAATGATTTATTATTTTTTAAAAAGCTGTATCTCATCTCCTACACATACGAAATTGCTGAAATTTTCCGCAGAACTTCTTTTTAGGGCGAAGAAATAGTGGGTGTAATTTCAGCCAAGATACTCTAATAGTTAAGTTGTAAAAAAATATTTTCTCTCGGGGGAATGATTTTTTATATTTTAAAAAGCTGTATCTCATCTCCTACACATACGAAATTGCTGAAATTTTCCCCAGAACTTCTTTTTAGGGCGAAGAAATAGTGGATGTAATTTCAGCCAAGACACTAATAGTTTAGAAGACAATGTCGGCTGCTAGTTTCAGTTTCATTAGTTACATGTCGCGGCAGCATTATGCTGACGCAGGGACCTGATTGACCAATATTATAACTGTTAGATTTATCAATTTTTGTGATGTTTATACCTTCTCTATGTTTCTATTTTAGCTGTTTATAATTATATGTATGTGTGTGTTATATTGGTCAATAAAATGGTTCCCTCTCTCTCTCTCTATTCTGGTTTTGTTTACATACTTACGAATCTCTTTCACACATTCGTCATTTTTTAAAATAAATATCAGAAACTAAAAACAAGGAGCATGGCAGCAATCCCGTAATTATAACAAAAAAATCTATAATATTTGTTTCTGGTTTTCCTTTTTGGCATACCCCGCTTAAAAACCATTATAACTTCAAATTAAATTAAGTCGTCCTAGATGAAATTACATATCGGCCCCCAAGCCAAGCACTTGTGAAGGTCAAGAAGCTACGCCATCGGTTCGCAAAACTACGGCGGGAGACTTTGTACTGAGAAGAACCGGCAAGAAACTCAGCAAGGGCTGCTTTTTTCTCCCTGTATTGATAATACAGTGTCGGCAAGTTGAAAAATGACTTCCGAGATACTTCTGAAGTCACCTTCCATTACATCATTTGGGTTAACAATAAATTTTATATTTTGTATATAGGAATAGGAAGCGGCATTAAATAGTTACCATATTACTGTTACAAAAACTGACTCACACCCATCAAATAACAAATTACAAGAAACACTATATCCTTGTTTAGGAACAGTGGCGAGGGGGCCTCGCAAACAATTTTACAAGTTACCTATTTATTTTCATTACTCCGGGCCTGCCTTAGGTAGCCGACCCCGAACAATTCGGGGAAAAAGCTAAGCAGATGATAATGACTTTCATTAATTTCGAACACGTGCGTGATGGAAGCGAGTAATACTTTACGGGTATTCAGAATCGTCTGTCTGGCAACACTATGAATCAACAATAAAACTCGTTTACTCATACGTTATTTTATAATTTGGCTCACTTAATTGAACGGTTTATTACTGCGGAGTAAAATAGGACTCGCGAACTTGATGTCGCCGACGTCCACATGCGGTCTAGCGCCGCCACTGTTTAGGAAAGACTGATATAGTTAACGATTTTCCTTCGTCTCCATCAGGAAATAAAGTTCCGCGCCTCAACTAACCCGGACACCCGGGAGGACACCCACACTGTGGTAGAGCTCAAGAAGGGCCCGGTCCCACCGCACACGGACCGCGCGTGGCAGCTGCAGCTCGACGTGCCCGAGAATGACGTGCACGTCATGAACGGGTGCTCCTTCATAAGCGTACAGTACTACTTCGAAGTAACTATACCTTTTTATGACAAAATTATACAGGGTGTAAAAAAACCTTTAACGAAATTCAAAAATTCAAAATTCAATATCGTTTATTCAGTCTAGGCTGTTACAAGCACTTGTGAATGTCGAAAAGCTACGCCATCGGTTCGCAAATCTACAGCGGGAGACCTTGTACTGAGAAGAACCGGCAAGAAACTCAGCAAGTGCTGTTTTTTTCTCCCTGTGTTATATACAGAGTCGTCAAATTGAAAAATGACTTCAATATGAGGTAACTCATAAAGTCACTTTTCATTACAAACAAAAAAAAATGCAAATAATATTAAATTATGACTATAAAATAAAAAAGAAAAATATGTAAAAAAAAATGGTTTAACAAAGTTTAGGAATGACGTGTCCTACCGTGAAGCCGAATGCCACGTATGTTCCGCATCATGACGGTCATTTTTTTCTTTTGGACCATACCTGGGAAAGGAGATTGTTCAGCTTCCATACATGTTTGGCCTAAAGACCAATAATCATGAAAAATTGTTTCCTAGATTCGAAATTATATATAAATTACT
Source organism: Chilo suppressalis (assembly GCA_902850365.2). Classification (NCBI taxonomy): domain Eukaryota; kingdom Metazoa; phylum Arthropoda; class Insecta; order Lepidoptera; family Crambidae; genus Chilo; species Chilo suppressalis. The sequence continues at coordinate 3,505,251 of OU963907.1, forward strand.
GTAGAAACGAATATTATTGACGGACACATCTGAGAACTTCTATAAACCATATACACTGAATGATTTTGAGGTTATGTTTGCAAATAGGTACATAGGTAAACTTTTAAAATCAGGTATCATCTATGCATTTCCGGTTATAATTAGGTACTCTGTGACAGAAACTGTGTGATGATGGTGAATGAGCCACAGATTAGAAAGAATTTTTAAACTCTCGTTAATTTAGTTAGTAAAGCTTAATTATTTTTGTTATGTTTATATTATAACCATATTTTAGATTTTTAGTGTATTACACCTTATAATATGTTATGGGGGTGTTTGGCGAAAAATGTATGGCAATAGACTTTATGAGGTCGCCTATCATCTATAATAATTGTGTTAGCATATTTGCATGTAGTGAAAATGATAATATAGTTGTGGATATTAATACCACAGTGTAATAAAAAAGAAGTTATATTTTATCGATCTTTACAAAATATATTTGATTTGATGTTAAAATATAAACAACTTCGATCAGTGTTTGGCTGAATGTTACTACACCCATAGCCATTAAAAATGATTCGTATGTTTTCTAAACCGATAAAATTAAAGGTCCTTTTAAAAATTAATATAATAAACAAAGTTAAAATCTAATGACTGTAAAATAAAGTATAAATTACGCCAAGAATTACCGTATATGTCAATATTTTTGTACATTTGGGCCAATTTGAGCAATCTCCTTTATGGTTATGGAGATATTGAAGGTCAAAGTCACATTTTTTTTTCAATATTTTTACAAAAACGTTATTTTGAAACTTTTTTATCGACGCACTTACACACACGCACACACATAGACACGGGCACATTGTTTGCGTTGCGCCACAGTAGCGCGCCGCTCTATAAAATGCGTACTGGAAGAAAAATTGTATTTTTTTTTACTGAAAAATACAAATGTTTCCCATGTATAATATTTTGTAATATTACTTGTTTGAGTGTATAGAATGCGTAGTTTTAGTCTTTGTCATAGGTTTTTTTACACCCTGTATACCTACTTTGACTCACCTTTTTCGCATTTTCCGTTAATGCATTTAGTGGCCTTTGTTAGAGATAGAGAATAATGCTTCCATGTCATTTCCAATTCGTTGAATGTATCTTACTATTTTAATTGTGCAATAAAAATATTTAAACAATATTGAAATATCTAAGAGTATAATACTATTTTAGATGACCTCCCCGGATGGATATACACCTGTTTTCAAGGCTTCCCTTATTCTAAGGTCCTGGGTTCGAATCCCGGTGGAAAAAATATTGTCTAATGAATACGAGCCTATGTATGACCGTTTTGCTACGTCTGACGTCACCTACATAGAGAATGCCATCAAGTTGATGGCATTATTTTTAGATAAAATATATATAAAGATATATTCTATTCGTTATCCTTGCATCCCATAACACAAGCTTTTCAGTGCTTACTTTGGGGCTAGGCTGGTGTAAGTGTTTAAAAAAAAAGCGTGCTGGCGTTATATTTTTAAATATATTATATTAATAACTAGTGATCCGCTCTCGCTTCGCTTCGGTGAAGACTATTGTTTTAGTTCTTCGGCATGTATTATACATATGAAACTCCTCTTGAATCATTCTATCCATTGCTGAAAATTGCATCAAAGTCCGTTGCGTAGTTAAAAAGATTTAAGCGTACAGGCAGCGGGAGCGATATGCTTTCATACTATGTAAAGGTTTAATAGTTTATAATTTTTCCCATAGGTGAAGGTATGTCCAGAAGGTTGCCACTCCGACGACGAAGACAGTTGCCAAATATACTTCGGCACTATTCCGCTGACAAACTTCCAAATGGACGCGCCCATTGCCAATAACCCAATACCTCAAACAAACATGTCGCCCCAAAACTATCCGCAACCTATGATCAATAAGCCTCTAAACGCCAACCAATCCTACCAACAAAACTCTCCTTACCCGCCCAATCCTTATCCCAATAGTTCCCCTTACCCTTCACCGAATCCTCCACACGTTTCTCCTTACCCTAGTCACAATTCGCCTTACCCTCTCCCCCAGAACACACCTTACCCCAACGTTCCACCAAATCCCTCTCCTCATGGGAACCCGCCTTACCCGGGTAATAACGCGCCATATCCGGCCAATAATTCGCCATACCCGGGGAATAACCCGCCTCACTTGGGTAATAATCCACCTCCCCTGGGTAACAACCCTCCATACCCGCCGGATAATAACCCGCCATACCCCGGAATTAATCCACCTCAAATGGGTACTAACCCTCCCTACCCACCGGGAAATAACCCACCTTACCCGGGAAATAACCCGCCTTACCCAGCTGATGATAAACCTGGCATCCCGGGTTTTAATAAAGCAAGTATACCCCTATTGCCACCAGGAGCAGTGCCTTATCCGATAACGGTGAGTTTTTCATCCCAATATTGTAAATGTTATGTCAGTGTGTATAATTAGTTTTCTATCAAACGCACTTTTTCAACCTCTAAAAGGATGATTTCTGGTGTTCAAACTATTTCATCTCCTTACACAGGATTGGAATTATCTATAAATTAAATTTCATCTAAATTGATTCAGCGATTTAAGTCTAGAAAGGGGTGCCATTGCGGTACCAGACAGACAAATTTTCACAATAATAATCTTACGTTTTAGCGTACATCAATAGTATAATAAAACATTTTCTGACCTTAGTATCTGTAATAACGTTATACTCATTCAAAAATACCTAAGTATTTATTTCTATTTTTTTCTAACAGTTTTTTAAACTGGTTTGTAATTTGCATTCAATGTATTTTATTAAATAAAAGCATGTTTATTATTCAATCACGCCTTACTTACTGTACTCTGTGTATATCTTACACAATATCTTAGTGTCATTATTACACAATAAAGTTGAACCGCATCGAATACAATAATCATACAATAATAAATAAGAGGAGCTCGAAGGCGCAGGTGGTTAGCGCGTCCGGCTGCGATCGTTGAAGTTAAGTAACTTTCGCAGTGGTCGGTCATTAGATGGGTGACCAAAAATTTACTGTCTCAAGCTCCTACGTGCTTCGGAAGTACGTTAAGCCGTTGGTCCCGGCTGTAACTGCAGTCGTTAGCACCTACTACTCCGCATTGGGCACGCATGGTAGGTCATGGCCCAATCTCCCTATGCCATTCATTGGGAAGGCCTATGCCCCAGTGTGGGGACATTAGTAGGCTGTTGATGATGATGAATACAATAATCAGGTAACGTTATTTGACAGCCGCTGCGAACTGAAAGCCCTTACACTGGCGCCAGCGCTCCCAACGTCACTACGCCCGACACTGAAGAAAGTAAGTAAAACTTGTATTTATAATAATATTTTCAATTTTTAAACATTAACTGCTACCTACCAAGATTCTCAAAAAGACAAGTGAACTCATCAAATCACTTTCCGAAACGTTGGATCTTGACATCAACTACCTAATTCCTGCATGTCCCAAGCCACCAAAACTGTATGGGTTACCGAAAATACACAAACCAAATTAACTGCTACCTGTTTAAATCTTAAGAAAACATTGCTAGCAAAAAAATCTACCAGATTTCAGACCGGATTCAAACGCGGTGGGTAAAATGCGAACCAAGAAGTTTTTTTTCTATTAATATTTTTCTAAGATTAACTTGTAGTAATAATATTTATTTTTTATTTTTGTTTGTTAATTTCTTTAATTAATTGTTTGATTTAATGTGAATATTATTAAAAAATAATTTAAATGGAAATATAACTGATTTCGGAATCGCTTTTTTCATTCATTATTTTCTAAATGTAAATTTGCAAAATATGTGACATCACACTAGGGAGGGCGCGAGTCTCACAAATGTGACCAGCTGTGACAAGGACGGGGGAGGGGAAAAAAATCATGAAATTAGTGTGACGTAATTTATGGATGACCCTTGACCTTTGATGATTGCGGAAAAACCGATATCGTATGGTTCGGGGTGTATCACGTATCGTATCGCGATACAGTATCAAAATACGTCTATACTACCGATCGTGATACGCGTATCAGATACGAAGTGTATCAAGATACGCGATCTGTGCGAATCGGGCCGTATCAGATACGGCGAAGGTTCATTACCGGGTAATACCAGGTATCATCTGTCCATACTAGCGGTCATGATAAACATCGATGCGACGCGATGCAGATACGATACACCAACATGATACATATGTGAAAAAAAGGGCAATTTCATCTTATTACTCGAGTTCTGCTGTACAGCATGTACATCCAGGCTTAATTTATGTCTTAAATCGATCCTGAATAGTTTATCTAAAAACATGTATATATTTAATGTGTAAATTAAAAATCATTACTAAACATGATAAACCGAAAAATATGAAATATGAAAATAATTTTCTCAATTCGCCGCAGAAATCTGCCATCTCTACAGATAGGGGTTTTTTGACGTTGGCAGAAATCTGACATTTACACAGACAAGGGGCATATTCGACTGCTTTAATCATTAAATTGCTTTATAGAGTACTAGCTGACCCAGCGAACTTCGTACCGCCCCAAAAAAATAGGGGTTGTCCAGCGGACAAAATTGTGAATCTAAACCATTCTCAGATCCCCTTGAACACACACAAAAAATTTCATCAAAATCGGTCCAGTCGTTTAAGAGAAGTTCAGTGACATACACACTCACAGAAGAATTATATATATAAAGATAGTTAATATTATTCATTTCATTCAGGAATAAAATAATATGAACAATAATAACAATAAACCAACAAAAAATAGTGAAAAACAAAAAAAAAAATACAAAATTAATAAACATATTGATAAAACAAAAAATAGCTCATGTATCATATTATTTTCAAGTTTCCGTAAATCAAAACTTATTACTTATTAACTCTCATTACACAAACATACTCAACACAAAATCCATTCACTTACTACATTTAAACATATGCAAACCAAAATAAAGTTCATACATTGATTAATTCTTAATTATTATTTTGTTACAGAAAAACCTTTCGTACACGAGCCGAACAATTCTCCATACAATCCGGAGTTCATGAACGACAAAAAGGAGCAAACTACTGACAATAAATAACAAACAAATGGGTAATTATACACACAGTAATTTGAAGTAATCTGAAACCTGTAAATGTTTGATTTAATCTGAAACCACAGAATGACGTACTTAAGTTTCTTCATTAATTAAAATTTCGTTTTCTTTGATACTTAAATCTTTCTCAACATATGGCGACCGCGCTAGGTCTGTACTTACTAGTTAAGGTAAACTTGCGCAGTAGACGTATTTTTATGTAAATGCCCTACTCGTAGACCATTTATTTTACATTCAGCGAAGCAGCCAAATCTTTTAAATAATTCCAGTCAATTTGATTGTCCTCTTTAAAGATATTCACTTTTTTGTTCCCTCCTTCCTACAATCAGAGGTCCCTTTAAGAGAGGCGTGCAGAAGCATTTTTGCAGGCCGGCAAGTTGAGGATGGTTGGTGTGGCAGTTTATAACTGCTGTACCATCTATCTCTGCGCGCTTAGACTTTATCACCACTTTACATTAGGTGGGTAGAGTCATTTGCCTACCGGCTATAAAAAAAACTAAGATTATTGCTACCATTACGAAGAAATAAGTCTAAAGCTGATATGCCAAATTTAAGACACTCCAAAAGCAGCTCTGTCAATTTATTATGTTTTCTTGCTGGTTTTAGTATATCTTCCCACAAGGTCGTCATTATCTGAGGAAGATTTTAATTAATGAAAAAAAACGCTTTTTTGATTTAGTTGATCATTTGTTATGGTTGAACTCAGATAAATCGAAATAAAAACACAAAGATATAAACAAAAAAAAATGGCAGCTCTGTCAATTTAATATATAAATATAATATTTAAAAAACGGCGAAACGTGAACTAACAAGCAGATATATACATATTTCCATTACATGTATACAGTCACTCTGTGAGTTGATGAGGTACAGATACACAAGTCATATAGCGTAATATTCGAGAATAATAATAAAATATAACGGATTGTTGGGTTTTTATAGAGGTAAATTAGAAATAAGAAAAGGCGACTAATTTTTAAAATTCGTTACCTGTTAATAATAAGTTTTATAATTGATCAAATCAAACACTTATTTCGTTGTTCGAATCGAAGATCTAAATAATAATAAGTTGGAAGTAGGCTTTTGGGTGGTAACATCATGTGCCAATTGTTTCCTCCCAACAAGAATTAGGCCTAGCTTTAAATTTAAAAAGCCTAGATATCTTTGTAAAGTTTAACACTGTATAGCAAACATAAATAAATGGCAACTGTTACAATAATTCCAACAGGTTTTTAATCTAAGTTATGTTTAAAGAACATAATTAACTCTGTACTTTCATTAGTCATTGTCACAGCGAATGTATAAAATTTGAAAATTGTGAGATCTATTTAGTTAAGAAGATAGTTTTGGAATAATCATTTGAACGACGAGCACAAATACTTTGTATGGTTATTCAAACAAACACTTATATAATTATGTATTTTATTTGATAAAATAATTGATTGGAGTTGTCTAGAACTCCGTTAATATGCTATAAACTATTATTCTATAATTATTAGAGTCATGAACACAAATACTTTGTATGGTTATTTAAACATATACTTATATAATTACGTATTTTATTTGATAAAATAATTGATTGCAGTTGTCTAGAACTCCGTTAATATGCTATAATATATTATTCTTAATATTTGTGAAGACGAAACGCTACTAACGTCATTGGTTCTTAAAACTTTAAATGAGCTTGTCACGTTCATTATATAAATGTACAACATGTTATAAACTTACTACAATTTATTACTTATATAAATGTTTTTAGATCTATTTACCTATATTTACAAATCAATTAGATTGAATAACTATTGTTATATAGAATAAGACCGTTCCGTCTTTGTGGTGCCTAAATAAGTGCCATTACTTTGAAAAAAAAAATGTTAAATAAATACGAAGGGTACAGGGGCAAATCAAGAAATGTCACAAAAACAAAGAGTTATGTAATTAACATTTTAATTTTTTCAAAGCTGCGAGCATTCTTAAGTGTCACTTAGAATAATAAATTGCTAATAGGAACATAAAATATATATTTCTTAATAATTGAAAAATAAAATAATTCCCTTTTGGAACATGAACACAAAAACTGGTAATGTCCACTGCGTTCCATAGAAGGAATGTCCAACTTAATATTTTTTTTACTAATTACGAGTATACATGAGGAATGCTTTCATAGTAAGATTGAGGCCCCTGAGAACAAAATCTTTTTAAATCCATTAAGTCCTTGTACTTGTCTGCATTAATAGATATAAAACTGTTATAGGACAATTTTGGCAATTCAAATTCATTTGATGTGTCTGATCCAGTTCCCTTTTTTGCCACTATGGGTGATTTCTCCCATATACCATTATAATTACTTCTGTGTAGAATAACTCTAGGGTGTTCTCTTACACACATCAATTCTTTTTGGGACTGCACAGGAAATGAGCATTTTTAAAGATATTGATTTTGAAAAAAATCGGAAAAGTTTCTGTTAGTTCGCCTATTCCTACCTCAATCACCTCAAAGGGTTTGGGGTCTTTGGGGTACTAACTCTCAGCAAATCATACCACTGGTATGGAACTTCCATGTGGGTTTTTAGATTGATAAGGCACATATTTTTGTCGCATTCTAAGTATGAATATCTTCGGATTGGGTATGTAATTTTGATGGAATCCAAAAGTTTCATTTTATGGACAACAAAATGACTGTGTAGTTCTTATTCTATCCACCTGCTGAATCACAATATATTTCTAAATGCTTAATACGACTATCCAGGTGGTTAGTCAAATAATGAAACAGAAATGAAACCACTTCACCTGATACCTTGCGTCCACAGGTTTCAGGATAGGTATAAAAGAAGCCGCTTGCATCTCCCAATGCATGGACATTTAAAGATTACATTGATAAGTGATGCTTGTAATACAAATCGTTTGTGGTGATGTTTGGCAGGGAGACATTTTTCTGGTAGTCCAAGGCAATTACTTGAAATTCCACATCTCTTTTGCTCTTCATTCTTGCATTCTTCTTGCGATCATGAATTGTTTCTTATGCAAATTGTTAAGAATACTTATCCGATTAAGTTCAACAGTATTTCCTTCAGCTCCTAATGCCTTTGCTTTTATTGTAAATTCATCACAAGCACTGCAAGTATCAGTCCTTGGCTAGCCAAATGATATATTAAATTCAGTATTAAAGATGGTTCTGTAAGTTTCATATGATACATGATTTTATGACTCTTATGGTATCCTCTCTAGCCTTCCCTCCCCCCCCTTTGCGGCTATGTTTTTATAGGTTTTAAATAAAACAAGTTTATTTTCTTACTTTGTATATTTTATATACATAACGTAAAATATTTATTAACTCCGTAAAAAGGTCCTTAGGTTGAATTTGAATTCTTATTTTCCATAATGCCTCGACTACCCAATCAGCAGTCGCCTTTAAAATTACATATGATAAATTTTCTTTTGAGGACTCGCCCATGGCTCTCTATCCTCTGAGTATGTGTTCCATCGGAAGCAATAAATCGGTTTTCTGGTTCACTGTGGTTTACTCTGTGATGGGTATACCCATGTTCGGGAAGGCAATCGTATCGTATGCTCTCCACAACTATGTATGGATAACCTCCCGAACATGTTTTTTGATAATGGGTATTAATATCTCCGCTGACCGCTCATTATTGGGACAAAGTTCAATCCGTAAATCGTCACTGCCATCCTCCACCATACCAATGACCCAGTGGACCTCAATATGACGTCCTCTGTTTCATTTACGTTTTCCAAACATTGATTCGTCAATTTGGCGATTTTGCCAGGGCCACCGATCATTGGTGTTTCTTCTTTTTCCATTTCATATACAAAAATTGCTTCTCGACAATAACTGAACCAATCAGCTATTGTCCTGAATGATAAGACTGTATTTTTCTCAAAATTCATAGTCTCACGTCGCACACCTTTATATGTTGCATTGTGTGCAAACAAATACATCAGTTCAAACATCGTTGTTATGGGTAACCGTGCTTGTTCAAACCAGGTTCCTAGAGCCTGGCTATGTTTTACTCCCGACAGTTGTATTTGTAACACCTAAATTTTCCAACATTTTGGGAAATTCGTACCAATTTCATTGGACTCCTGTTGTGACCACACATTTTCTCACAATGCAAAAGTCCATTTTCCTCCGCAAACCGAATACAATCATCAGGCGTAACAAAGGTTAGGTGAATTTTCCGCAAGTTCCACTGTAAACGAACTTTTTCTGAGTATAAGTGGATTCGCCTTTCAGAAGACCCAGATTGCTGCGGTTGAGCTGAATCCTCATCTGAAATGAATATAAATACAATACTTGAAAAGATAGAGCAAAAATCAAAAATTGATTATTATTACAGTGTAGTTTCATAGAAAATCAGATAATTAAGAATTAAAGATTGTTCTAAAGCCACATTTACCTTTTTTTCTAAGCCCATACTATTTTTTATTTACCAAGTAAATAAAAGCAAATATATTTTTTACCTGAGGACTCGTATAATCCAACTGGAGCAATATCAGCGATGGTAGAACACTCAGCAATGGGCTAATCGCATTGCACACGATTCACTGACGAGGAGCACCCAGCAATGGGTTCCATTTCACCGACGGAGCGCCCAAGTGGCTCATTAGAGTCCAACACTTGCACACGCAAAGACTGAAAAGGAGTTGGACACAAGCGACTCAATAAAGTACAAAATTCGCACTACACTCGACTCTTCAGGCGAAGGGACAGTAGAACTCGAGGCCGAGGGCTTTGAGGACGCCATGGTAGTCAGACGATGCAAATATCAACAGGAGTACGAAAACGCTCGCAACTGCGACGAACACAAAGACTGACTGACAGATCGCAAAACAAACACAAAATAGCGGGACATCTGTCATTAAGACAATAGTACCAACATAATAAACATATTTTTTACCACAGACAACGAGAAACACGTTATTTTTGCATGAAAAAAATGGCAGCACTGATCAAAATAGCTGTCAAAATTGACTCTTAACCTACAAAAATATTAATTTTCATTTTTTTTTCTCGAGTTCCATTTCTTTCCGTATAAAAAGATTTCGTGTACATATTTCTTATAATTAATACTTTCCGTGACAAAAATTTCAGCTTGCTACTCAACCACAACTAATGGAAAGCTGAGCCTTCTTCGTCACTATCACTCATTTTACTACACCAAAAAAAACAACTATCTCTTCGAAATGTATGATTTATACACAGACGTTCCAAATAAACACACGACATAACCTCAAAGTATTTTGACAGCTTGGACATTCCTTCTTACATTATGGACCTTCCCTGTTTTGTTCCTGTATACAGTTTTGAGACATCTGACTATACGCGTTTTAACGCTTTTTGTGTAATGCCAAAAAAAATACGCGGGAAAGTGCCACCAAAAATTAACTTTTTGCATTTTAGTGACATTCCTGGTTTTGCACCTGTACCCTTACAAGCAGTTGACATCCGATTCTGCCTTTTGTTTATTTATTGTGACTCAGACTATGATTAAATATAAAATATATTGTTTCTATAGTTATATCATTTTATAGCTTTAGGATTAGCAAGTTGGAGTGGCAGTGGGCTGCCCATATTTGCCGAAGAACCGGTAACCGTTGGGGTAGATGTGTTCTGGAGTGGAGACCACGTCTAGGCAAACGGTAATGTAAGACGTCCTCGGGCGCGATGGAATGACGACTTGCGCAAGGTGGCTGGCAGGAGCTGGATGAGAGTAGCCCAAGATCGATCTGAGTGGTATGCATTTGGAGAGGCCCATGTCCAGTAGTGGACTAAGATAGGCTTTTGATGATGATTGATGATAGCTTTCCTATATCCATCATTAAATTTTCCAACTTATTAAACATAATGCAGCTATTGCATTGTAATTATAAATTGACCAATTTTTTGTTCTACTTATTCCAATGCTTGCTTTTATAGACTGCTGACTTTGGGAACGTGACTGGGATTTAATTAGAATTTTAAATACATGGCAGAATCGGGTTAAATATTAGCTTTGATTGTATTAAATATAAAAAAGGTATAATATTTTATAATTGTATTTATATTTCTTCCATAATTGTTAGTACATTAAGATAAATTTAAATTTGCCTAGTCGTATAAGAGAGATGCTTCTATGCTTTGTTTTCGTAATGTTCTTTTTATAATAATATATAAGGGTGAACTCGTAAGCTAAATGTACTTTTAAGTGTTGTCGAAAAATCGGTCAAACTCCTTGTAGAAATAATGTCGAGTTAATGAACTTATGAGTTGACATTAAATTATCTACAAAACACGGAGCAAAATGTCTAACATTTTAGCCACATGAGTAAAACTCATGTGTTTTAGCTCTTTTTGAAAGCTAACGAAACTATATAGTTTAGATTAGATCTTAACTTGGTATATAATACACTGTTGACTCTCAAGTTTCAGAGTGTCTTACAATTAAGCAAAGAAGTCATTTTATATAAGTGCCTCAAAAACTATGTTTTTTATATTAACGATTTACGACCGCACTCAGAGACGTCAATTACTTATCAAACTAAAAGCTGTCACTTTATTCTCGACAGTACAATACTTTGACAATCCTTTTAATGACGCCTTTGAGTGTTTGTTTCTATAATGCATTTAAATGTTAATTACTTTTACATAATTATATACATGTTTAGGGAACGACAAAGCTGACAGACTGTCATGTACTGCCCATGGTAAACGCACATCACATTTAAACCTAATGAAATATAATTAAATGTAGTTTTAAATGGTGGGTCTATTCTCACGTCAAAAACTGTCTGTAACGTGATCTTAATTACTTAGAGGGTAAAGTTGAATTTGTGACTTTATAAAATTTCATATTTGCACTTTACAAGACTGTATACTATGGTAAAAGAAACTATGAAAGAAACTCACTACCTCACTAAATAGGTTATTGCTACTAGACCACAAAAAAAAATGTAACGAGATTTCAATGCAAATTAGTAAACGGAGTGTTAAACTATGGGAGTTTTCTCCTACAATGTTTAATCTTCCGCCTCGTCAGTATCTTGTTAACTAATTTAAAAATAAGATTATTTCTCAAATTTTCTAGAGAAATAAGACAGACTTTTTTTTCTTACTTAAAACTGACTGTTCAGGATTTGCGCAAAATAAATAAAACAGGTTCTGTGTTGAAATGACTTTTTACAAATATTTAAATATTGTGTTTTATTTTTTGTGTTTATAAATACTTTAAAAAAATGCTTATTATAACCGGTTAAGAATAAAATGCGACAGGTTTTGTCATTGTTGAAATTTTATGAAACGAAAACGGATTGATGCTTTAAGTATGAAATTTAATTTTTACGATAAATATTTTATGTATTTTTATTGAAATATATAAACGATTTAAACAGTATTCGTGTTCATCTTTTGTGCATGAATAAACTACACACTACTTCTGGTGTTTTTATAATCATTATGATTTACCTAGGAAACGATTTCTAAGGCTGCAGTTAGACGACGGGATAAATTTCTTGCGGTGGCCGCGTAATAACTGTTCAGCCATAGCAAATTTATGTTTTATTAACTACGACTACTACTACTAAGACTTAACGTCGAAATTCTCTGTGAGTAACTAACTGCGCGGCGATCGCGAGGCGACCGCTCCTCGATCACTCGAATGTTTTAACATCAAATGAAGTGTTTTGTGTGATGTGAATGAAAGGATGTATCAAATGTTTTAACATCCATTCGGAAATAATCTGCGATCAAGATCAACTGCAAATGAATCGAGTTAGCAGTGGCGGGGCCAACAGGCGATGACCACGCGGCCGCCACGCTGCTGTGACAATCTGTGTCATGTAAACGCGCCCTAAGAGTCTGCACTAAAATTAATTATACGGGCGCACTCTGAGTAACTTCGCATGCTCACCTGCAATGAATTATTTGGTAACAGTAAAAAGCATTTTTTTTATAAACGTATGTAATTCATCATTACATTAGTCATCGACAAATAGATTACTATGATATAATAATTGCCAAATATAAAAAATAATAATTTATAAATTACTCAAGAGAGATTACAAAAATAACAATTACTTATTTGTATTATGTTGAGGTAGTCACTTAAATAAATATATATATTTGTGATGAAAGCACCGTTAATTGTTCACTAACAACTTGTTCAATTTAGAGCACGCGCAGCGCAGGCTCTAAGAGTTTTGTACTGTGTGTGCACACATACAGTATGCGTATTTAATTACATACATTGGTAATCTGAAAAATATATATTTATACAAAATTTTATATAAATCGTTAGAACCGTCTCCGAGGTACCTAGATAAATTTATTTACACATAAGAATAAATTTACTACGTAAACGTTAATACTCGTATAATACCAACTTAATTACATATCATGATTACATCATGGTTTGTATAACATGAAATTGGTAGCAGCTTACCAATTCGGTACATTTTTATTGTATAGGTACCAAAAAAAATTAAATTATTCTTTATAACTGAAAATGCTTTCAAATAGTCTAAATATTATTTTTCTTGCTTATTACAAGTGTCTATAATACTATGACTAAGTTGGTTCAAAATCTAATTCTTATCATATTTGGTAACATTTAAAAAGTTAACAATAATAGTGACAATTAAATACAACTTTTAATAATGTAACAGTCATTATAACAAAACAAAAAAAAAGTATAATATGATTCGAACTCTACATTTTACACCTGACCTTTGGTCTAATTCTTCGTGTTCCATCTATTAGTACAGTCATTTGGTAAGAAATATAGTGGTTACCTGGAAAGTTTTCCGGGAGTTTTGAAAATTGGTAATTTTATAAATTTTGAGGTGTTCTTTCCGAATTTAGACTTTGCCACCTCGTATTTTTGCCGCTCGCGCCGCCATATTGGAAAAATGGCACCTAAAAGCAGTTTTTTGACAATATCTCCTTTCCAACTCATTTTACGATAAAAACAGTTTATGTATCTACCTTTTTTTCATAAAGTCAATAGTTTTGGCGTACGAGCGCCGTAAAGTGTACTCCATCCCGCATTTTGGCCAAAAACTCATTTCCACACCACCTTGAGTTAGAGTAAGTGGCGCGTTTTTTTTAAAGTGGTATCCCCAATAGGCCTTATCCACATGCAATTCAATGTGCTAAAATTTAGCGTATTCTCCTTCGCTTTGTTGTTCTCGATGGACCAGGTGTTGCAAATTCATCGTCTGTAGTACCAATCGAAACGTCTCAGACTGGTATTTCATCTACATCATGGGTCTATTATAGTATAATATAATATCTATAGTCAGTATAGTTTAGATTTATATTAATTTTCTAACTCACAAATATAATGAGTTGAAATTAAATGCCACAGGTTGCATGAATAATGAGTAATGACCAAAGCGCGCGTTGGAGTACACTTTCCGGCGCTCGTACGCCAAAACTACTGACTTTATGAAAAAAAAGGTAGATACATAAATTGTAGGCAATTGTCTCTAGTTTCATTTTGTAATAACTGTTTTTATCGTGAAATGGAAAGGAGATATTGTCAAAAAACTGCTTTTAGGCGCCATTTTTTCAATATGGCGGCGCGAGCGGCAAAACGAGGTGGCAAAGTCGAAATTCGGAAAGAGCACCTCAAAATCTATAAAATTACCAATTTTCAAAACTCCCGGAAAACTTTCCAGGTAAAACTACCAAATGACTGCACTATATATCTTAAACATATATTTTAAGTGTTTCATTAAAATGTGATTATTAATTTGGCTAGCCACAATGAACTTACTGAATATGTTTGAAATTTTAGCAACATTATCAACAGGGGTTTAAGAATAGAAAAGTTGACAAGGTATTTTGAGATAGACATAACTCTTTGATTTATTTACTCCTAGATAGAGCATGGCAGCGCAGATGACGTTGCAAAAAATATCAGCCCAAACTGGACTCTAAAAAAGTCCATATTATAGAAAGATTCTCAGTGATTGATCTAGTCTTGAGCATAGTTAGAAAGGGATGTCGCTATATATAGCACATAGCGATATCCCTTTCTAACTGTATTCAAGTAAAGATCAACACTTAGTTGTCATTCTGTAATACGGGCCTCAGTCTCGTACCCATGGACATACTATATAACTAAGATTCGTGTTTTATTTTGCGTGTCCCACAAACAAATTTAAATAATCTGGTCATTTTTATCGCAGTGTCTACAAAGCGACGCTCTGTCTAGAGAGTAAATAATTAAAGACATAACTATATAATTTTAAAAAAGTTATCTAAATGATTGAAAAGTTACTAAGCATTTTCAGTATCCTTAATATAACTAAATAAAACTAAACTTAATATACTAAAAAGAAGGAGTATTTCCATGTGGAATTTTCAAATGCTTCCTCTGGATGTATATAAAGAAGAATGTAGGTTTTACCTACAAGGGCACAATCTGGTATTCTGTGTTTGTTAATTGCAGAATCCTCAATTTCATAATAAATAATAATTAAACACATTATATCTATGGTGCGGAAGGTGAATATGCACTGGAATTAGGACTCCTAACAGGATAGTTGCCAGGATAAAGAGTAACCGGTTGGATAGGATACCCAGATACTGGTTGATGAGGATAGCCAGAAACCGGTTGAGTAGGAGAGCCAGGAACCGGTGGATTAGAATAACCAGAAACCGGTTGATTAGGATAACCAGAAACCGGTAATTAGGGTGAGAATAACCCGATTGATTATAATTATATCCAGTTCCAGGGTATTGGGATTAATTGGGTTGTTGGGACACAAAGCTCTGGTTTAAAATTGCAGGTGAGGGTATAGATTCCACAAAACCTATTTCACTTCTTTGAACAGGGTTGTTAGTTGTTTGAGAATGAACATAGTCTGGAATAGGACCAGATGGTAGGCTGTGCGCCATAGGGTGAACATAGGGGCCTTTCCCGAAGTCGCTGAAAGGCTTCAGCCCGATGAAGAACGGGGAACTGACGATGAGTTCACTGTGTAAGCCCGACAACTTAACGGTCACCTACAATTAAAACATGACAAGGTAATATGTATTTATTTAAATTGTTTTCATGGACACAATTTAACATCCAACACTTTTTGAACGGATATTAAACGCAATTTATTATCTGTTTATTTATTAACTTTGAGACTGTATTGTGACCACACGGAGCCAGTAAGGGACCCGAAACCTCAGGGCGTTTGTTCACCGCCCCCGTCACCGGAACGCGTATTGCCCCACCGTATATCAGTGTAGACAACCATTGTTTGTACTCGATCACTTTATGATAACGTATGATATATCGTACGTATGAGTACAGGCTAATCTGCATAAACATACTGATTGCTCGCATTTTCATAGCGAAATCTGACCCTTTTATTTACATTGTATGTTGCCTGAGGAGCTCGATGACGCAAGTGGTTATCGCGTTCGGTTGCGATCGTTATTGGATGGGTGACCAAAAATCTGCATCTGCAGCTGTTAGCATCCACCAATCCCCACTGGGCCCGCGTGGTGGGTCATGGCCCAAACACCCTAGCAGTGGGGGCATTATTAAGCTGATGATGATGTTGTCTTATTTTTATTTGAACAAGATGAAGGCGCCGTTGTAGCGACACAAACATTTACTAATAGCCGCTTCACGACCGCAAGCCCGTCACCTCATCTTGATATACAGAAATAATCATAATAATTATTTATACATTTAACAGTTTTGGATATAAATCCATACAGCCTAGACATAAGTAGACTCTTTTATATGCATGTTGAATGAAGACTAAAAAGTTAAAGATGTAGAGATGTTTATATGTATCTTCATTTTCTAGGTAGCAAGCGGCGAGAAATGTCTTCATGTTTGTAGTACAGAAAAAATCGTTCTCATTGACGTCTCGGTGACGGCCGCGGTGGACGAGGCCGTTTGCCTCAAAAATTATGAACAAAAAAAAACGATTAATACCAAATTTCAATTCAATCGTTTTAGTGATTTAAGCGTGAGGACAGATGCTGTCATTTATAATTTAAGTATAGACAGATATTGTTCACCCACCTGGAGAGTATACTCCACATCTATAATGGAGCAATTGGTCAGGTTCGGTGCTATAATGTCCGGCATCTGCAGACACAGCTGGTAGTTCCCCTTCACTTCGGTCATCACGGGGCCAGTCTTCACTGACGCCAGTTCTTCGTCAGGGTTAGACGATTCAGCTATTGGGTATTGGCTGCGGAACCGCTGCTTCTGTTTATGGGTAATAGTCATTATCATCAGCCTGTTTCATATCCCCACTGCTGGGGCACAGGCCTTCCCTATGAGGTGGAATAGGAGGATTAGGCCATGACCCACCACGCAGGCCCAGTGCAGATAGGTGGGTGCTAACGTCTGCAGATGCAGCCCGGATCAACGGCTTAACGTGCCTTCCACCCTCACCCTCCGTGCAGTGAGACATAATAAATTTTTGGTCACCCATCCAATAACCGACCATTGCGCAAGTTGCTTAACTTCAACGATCCCAAGCAAACGCGCTGACTACTTGTGCCATCTACAGTAATGTTATTTTTTTTACCATTCAAATATACGAGGAGCTCGATGACACACGTTCGGTCTGCGATTGTGGACGTTAAGCAAAGGACATCGACGAAATCGGCCCTAGCATGCCCAAAAGAATGTCCTTCACTATTATTTTTCTATTATTTTTTTAACTTATTAGCAATTAATCATAGTGAACGGACAATATGTCTAAAAAAATAAAAGTTCTGTTACTAGATACTACAGTCTGTTCATCCAACTTGTCCTATTTGGTAAACAATCTAAGCACTCCTTTTTATTGAAAATACAGCATTAAAAATCAACTGATAACTGGATTCCATAGCTTTCAGTCTATATTAACGATTTATTTTAATAGTTTATTGGCTTCGTTAATATTTTATTATTAAATGGGTGATTCTGTTAAAAAGTTGTTCCAAGATTGTTTACCTTAATAAATGCAATATAGGCGATCATATTTATTTATCAACATAAAAATAGAACTAGTTACATAAGTTAGTAAAAATTATAACTAGTATTTATATAATATTTATAAAAAGATTATTTCTGAAATTATGTAAAGATATTTTATACTCCCATCCCATGTAATATCTGTTTATTTTTATGAAAATCATAATGATAACCAGGTACATACCTAATTACCGATAGTAAAATATAGAATCAGGTAAATGGAAAGACTTTGAACATTTCATTTGAAAAGAAATCTATTATTACTGCAGATAGGTATAGGTATCATAGGCGCCAACTGCCAACACCCATAAATCAATATGAATATAAGCATTTATTATTTTTATTATTCATTGCATTTTATGTTCATTTAATGCATATTATTTAAGTGCTTACATAGAGGTAAACACTAAATCTATTCAGAATATATAAAGTGTACATCTTTTACGATTAAGTATAATAATTATAACCTCAAAATCTAAGATTCTAATACATTCTGTAGGCTACGGTTCCTCAAGTTGTCCGTATCTCAACAAATGCCTAATTAGAGTTTATGAATGATTCCTAAGACAACTAGCATTTTCTCATTGCTGGGCGTTCTAGGGCATTCAATGTATGGGGAACGAGCAATGTCCTTTCGCAATATCCGATCGTCGAATAGGTGACCATGACTTTATTATGGAATACTTCGGAAAGCACGGTAAGCCATTGGCCCCGGCTGCATCTGCAGTCTAGCACTCACCTATCCACACAGGGCCTGCGTGGTGAGTCATTGCGCAATCTCCCTATTCGATTTATAGGGAAGGCTTGTGCCTTATCATTGTGGACATAAAAAGGCTTATGATCAATTAACATACGAAATATAAGAAAGCAGTAAGTGTTGAATGGCAAAGAATAGCAGAGTAAACAAATTGCACTGACCTTAAATAACTTGGCAAAAGCTGATAAAAATATTTAATAAATTATAACCTCATTAAAACGCAAAACACTACCTTTCCTATCTAATGACCCTACAATAACGCTATACGTAGGTACTTAAAATTTTATTAAAATCGGTCTAGCCGATTCAGATTACCTAGGACCTAGATGATAAAATCGAGTTTAAGCTAGACAAGAAATTATATTTATTAATTATATAAACTCACCGAGAACAGTTGCAGACGAACATATTGTATTTCAATATTCGCGTCATTCTTTGCTCGAACTTGTACGGGCAGACATTGTCCGGGGCAGGCGGTCGCCGCCGCAGCCTCCACTTCCACGGCGAGCACGACTGGCTTGTCGCAGCCGTACTCTTCCTCGATGTAAATCTTCAAAGGTTGCTGTCCACAAAACATTCATAATGCCTCCACTCCACAGGTACTGCCCAGCTCAGAGACTTCCTTTAGAACACTATTGCAGAACATTTCTGTTTAGAGATTTTTCGCTGCGTTTTTAATAGTTATTGATAAGAAAATGCCACCAGTGAGGTGTCAAAATATCGGTCGACAGTCAACAGTTGTTACAACTTTTAAATACCGTAAGTGAGGGTTACTTTAGCTCGGGAGGGTAACTTTGTCCCAAATCAGAAAAAATATTGAACTTGCCGCCCCATCAGTATCTCTTGGGTGACCGTAATAGTTCCAGTTGAAAATCACAGATAGCCATATAGGCGCGTAGTGTGGTGTTGTTTTACCGACAACGTTCCTGTATCAAGTTGTCATTGTAACGCGGGATTTTTTGTAACTGAAATAGTTCGCAAGTTCATGCGCAAACTTTCTCAAAACTGTGGTTTTCGGTAAGTTTATATTTTTTTAAATTTAAAGTTATTTTTGGGCAAAAACATCCATTTGTGTATTCAGTATGCTAATGGTGATCTGTTATAAGGGTTACTTAACCCCAACATGGCTTAAAATTAGTTTTTTTCACAGAGAAAACTCAACGAGCTAAAGTAACCCTCTTTAAGGCCAACTTTGGCCCAAAATTAAAAAAATATATATTATCCCTAAATATTATTTTTTCCTATTTTCGTATGATAACTTTGTAACTTATACTTTAAAGTTCACAATGGAAAGATATAAACGTGACATATTCATCACAAAGAGAAGCTACAATTTTATTTGAAAAAAAAAGTGCACATTTTAGGGCAAAGTAACCCGCAGTTACTCGGTATTTATATATTAATGACTCAAATTACACACACTTCAATTATTTATACTCCTAAATAGACCAATCCCAATAAATAACTCAAAGAATACGGCTCATGTCATGTTTCGAGCAATGTGAGTAATATCAGATTGTACTAAAGCAGTTGATGTGTGCGTGTGTAGCGACGAGCACACTGCCATATGTAGTACATTTTTTGTGCCGCTTCAGTGGAGTTAATACGGTATGTTTAGTAGTTATGTTAATATTTTTTAAGGCGGTACTGAGTTCGCCGGGTCAGCTAGTACCTAATAAAATTCGAATACAACAAAAGTTTTTTTTAATATTTCCAACACACACCAATTAGCCTAGCCCCAAAGTAAGCCGTACAAACCACTCGGCCACGGAGGTCGTCAAATTGCAACTTAGTGATTTTCTTATTAACAGACAGAGTTAAGATCTTAAGAAACTTACATTTATACGTGGATCCTCTTTATTCAAATCGAACGGCGCCACCACTTCGAATATTTTCACGAGTTCTCCTCTCTCCTTAGTGACATCAGGGAACTCCAGATATGCCCTGATCTCATAAATAATTTCGCCCTTGTCAGATCTAAAAGACGACGGGACAGTCGCCGGTATCTGGAACTCAAAGGGAATGGAGTGCTGCCCCGACTTTAGCTCCGTTACACCTGCAAATGTTTAACCTTTTAAGTGGTAAGTCTCACAGGCCGGAAAACCTCCAAGAGGCAATCACTGATGTGAAGGCCCTGTGGGCGTTCGTTGCTGACGAAGCTGGTTGGAATGACTCCGGCATTAGACCTTCCTCACGCAAAACAGGCGCCATATGCACCTCGAGTTGCGGAATCGCCCGTAGTAAGAAGAAATAGGAAGTCTTAGAGCGCATTCCCGCTGTGTCTTTTATCTCTTTACAATGATATTAAATATAACTAGAAAAAAATCCACGCGGACCAGGCAGCAGACGGGACTCGAACCCGCACCCTTCGCAATCCGGGCGAATGCACTGATCAATTATACTACCGCGGCCCTGACGGACCGCGTAGAAATTCTTCTAGCCATTCTTAAGCTGCAAGGCAGCGCCATGAATACTCATTTGACATTGTGGGTTACCTATAATGCGAAGAAATGGCGCTGCCTTGCAGCTTAAGAATGGCTAGAAGAATTTCTACGCGGTCCGTCAGGGCCGCGGTAGCATAATTGGTCAGTGCATTCGCCCGGATTGCGAAGGGTGCGGGTTCGAGTCCCGTCTGCTGCCTGGTCCGCGTGGAATTTTTCTAGTTATATTTTCTTTAGATTTAAACATCAAGCAGTTACATGCTTAAAAATAATAAAAAAAAATTTAATGATATTAAATACCCTAGATCAAGGATGGGCAAACTACGGCCAGCGGCCATCTCCGGCCGTCGAAATTGTTGCAATACTGCCCGCGACCATCGCACAAAAATTAGGTCTTGATAACAACGCCTACGTTTAAGAGTTATGACAGTTCGAAATGCAATCTCGGAAAATTTTACGACTTAGTGCTATATGCGGAAGAATATAGACCTTATTTTTCTGCGGTATCTTGACCGTGCTGACTGCGAACCAAGAAGTGCTTGAGTTGCACTTCTTGATTGGGACACATACTGAGCGCACGTGTATCTAGGGTATTTAATATCGTTGTCTCTTTATCGTTACTGTATCGTCGAAATGTTTTACCGTTGAAAGACTCATATCTAGCTGTTCCCATTGGATCGTGGCGGAATTTTCACGGTTCACGGCAGTCGCCTTGACATTTGTAGATCAGTAGTCTCTACGCTCTTTTTCTAATATTTTTTTCATGGTAGCCATGGAATGGAATGCTACGAAAGATCACAACAACGACACACGATTTGCCGCCACGATAAAGTTTTATATCGTTTTATGACTGTCGCTATGGCCGTTCCCATTGATTTGTCAATCTAAAAAAATTCATGGACGACTGCTGTTATAGTCCAGGAAATGAAGCTAAAAAAATGGTAAAACCTCGCAATTTTTTCGTCCAGCACCGATTTGTACAAAAATTTGAGATTAGGCTTATTTCACCCTCTAGTTCATTTTCTGAATTGTGCCGTTATACGCTTTTTGTTTTTTTGGGGTGAAATCTACCCCTTATTATCAAAAATTCTAAAATAAAATTTTAAACCTAAATATGGGTAAAAATAGTTAAAAAATGATAGTTTCATGCTTTAGGAAACAATGGTATCGATTCTGGCGTGATTCTCTAAACTTAAAACTAAATTTAACATCAGTTTCTCCTTTTCATTCTGTATGGAGAATGATAAGGATACACTGTTGTCAAATTTAAGTTTAGATTTAGAGAATAGTGCCAGAATCGACACCAATTTCATAATATTTTACCCTACCCTTGTTAAAAACTACCCTGAAAAAAATTTTTTTTTTTTTTCGAAAAAAAAAATTGACTGTTTAAGCATAACTCCTTCATTTTAGGTGATAGATTTTTTTTTCAGAAACGATCTTGTAGAGCTTTTCAGGAGCTATAAGACTATGTGAATTAAACTACTTAGGATCACTTAAGTTTTAAAAGGGGGGGAGTTTAAAGCGCTTGAATAAGGTGATGTTCAATCGTAAATGCCGGTGTTAAACGGCTATTTCTCGCCGAATATTCACTGTACAAAAAATATGCACACAGGGAAATTTTTGTCATTGAAAAAGCTACAATTTAGTGCTATCTCGTTTTTTTTGTTGTTTTAGTATTCTGGGAGATATTTTTAAGAAAGTGGTGAAAAACACGAAATTGAAAAAATCGGTTTTCTCTTTAAACTCCAATTTTTTCTAAAATTTGGCATTTTAAATTGGTTGTGGGTGTATTAATAGTACATAGGTATATAAAGAGAATAACAGAAGGGTGGCGATCAATTTTAATAAGGGGGTACTTTAGGGGTTGTTTTCACAGATTTTTTGGTAGAAAAAAGTGGGTACCGATCTTATTTTGATCATAAGTCGGTCAATTTTCATGCTAGAGACATTGTTTTTTATTTGTTTGAAAGAGCTAATTAAATACTTGGATCTAATTAAGTAAATCCATGCACTTGAAAAAAAAAATTTCGAGCCAAAATGCTTCATTTTCTGTACTATTAATCATATTGTCCTATTTATGAATGCTTTAAACGACAATTATCTGCTGTTAAGACATGTTGCATGCAAGCCACTTGCCCATGGAAAGTTTTAGCTCTTAGTGTTAGGATATAGTAGATTGGTGGATTATCTGCTCATGTTGTAGTTAATGGAATACCTGCTGTCGGTGATGCTGTTTCTATCGGTCTCATTTATATCATCGAATGAGCCTTTGTGAAAAATTATATTGTTAAATCATACTTGTTGTAGCTACTACTAGCTAGTGTATTAACCAATCAGTCAATAACTAAACAAAACCTCATTGTTGTGATGGCCATTTATCATGGTCATTAAAAGTATTTTGATGATCAGACATGCATCACTGTAAAGATGTTAAAAATTAAAGTAGACAAATGACAGGTGTTTTAACATTAAGTTATTTCTTCTGGACAACAAATATAAAAGCAACAGATTCCAGACTTTATCTGGAAATCCTGGCAGAGCAGATTATAAAATATGCTCCTAGTTTAATGACTCGGAATTAATACTTATATTTGCACATAAAAGACATTTATGGCTTCTAATATGATATATTTATCAGTTAAATTAACTTTAAATGTTTAGCCAATGTGTGAATCTGAGTAAAGGTTGAAATAATGTGAGAGTGAGAGACTTCCACTGTGAAGACCTATGAGAAGCAAATTAAATTAGCACAGCATACAAATAGTTTTATTTTCTATTCCATTTTTTTTATTAGAAATATTACCTTGTCCACCCACTAGACACTCAATTTTGTTGAAGTACTGCTCCTGTGACTTATACTCCACCTTATTCTTGAATTCATTCCCATTCCGTTTCTCTGTTTCTATCTCAGTCCAAAGCACCTTGGCCGTACCAAGATACTGTATATTTAAACCTATAGCCAAAAGAAGTGTACAGTTTTATCAGGGAGAGAGCACATATGCCAATTATTAGTCCAAGGTTAAAAGTTGTTATCTTATACCTCTGGAAAATATGCATGCATAGACCCTAAATATTTCTAATGAGTGCAAAGTAAAGATTCAGTCAACTAGTATCTAAGTAACAAATTTTATTTATATATTTTGTAAAATAGCAGACGTAGATGTAAAAATATAAATATTTCCAACTACTACTAATTCAAAATTTGGTAACTAGTAATTGATATTTTAAATGAATGGGTTAAATATTTAATAGTCACCTGTAATTCTTTCAGGATCTAATAATCTGAAGGTGATGTCTCCAGTGATGGTTTGACCAGAATAGTAAACATTGTTGTTACTGTTCAATTTTATATCACCATTATTGAATCCCACATCCATCTTATTCAATCCAGAATAAATTTAAAAATTTATAAATACATAAACTTTTTGACTATAACTTCAAATTGAAATTAAAACTTTTGACATGTTAAACAATCTGTGCTTTTGAAACATTGAAATAACGTCACATGCTCTGTCTGTATTCTGTGGTAATGCGCCTATTAGACTATCCAATTTTATGTGTCCCTTACCCTGACCAATGTGGTGTAATATGAGTTATCCCCGTAATGACTGGGCTACGCACGGAAGTATTGTATGAAGTAGACACGAATCAGCATCCATAAATAATAGGTAATACGTAGGTACGATCCGGTAAAAATGGTTTCGAAAGCGGTCAAGTGGTTGCAAAATAGAATTTTACCCCTGGAGATCCCATGTCCGTGGATATAACAGAACAAAAGTTGTACTTATTCACGTATCATGCCAATCGTATTGAATTTCATCGACGGGTTTAGCGCACGTCCAGGATTTGAGCGACTTGTTCATTAAAGAGACATATCCCCTTTTTTTAGTTATTTTTGTAATTTCTTCGATAAAAAGTGTATTATAAACTTATATATCTTTCCCGAGTTTACCGTTACGTAATTACAATAGATTATAGACATGACGCATTGTGTAGACACCATTCTTTTGGGCATGCTAGGGCCTTTACTTTTAAGTGTTGTCGAAAAATAGGTCTTTTTTTTTTTGAGTGTGTATGCTGTTGGTCGCAGATGACCTTTACAGCGTCACCGGGTTTGGGGACGGCGAGATCCTAAGGGGACCTCGAGCCGAGACTTGGCGAGTGCCTTTGGAGGTATTCCAGTCGGATGGCGTCTCCCCACGGGGGGGAGTCTCCACTCCGTCTGGAGCCTCCAGACCACTCGAACCTGAGGGGGAAATATCGGTCAAACACCTTGTAGAAATAATGTCGAGTTAATGAACTTATGAGTTGACATTATACTACAAAACAGGGAGCAAAATGTCTAACATTTTAGCCGCATGTGTAAAACTCATGTGATAATTTGTGCCCTCTTTGAAAGCTAACGAAACTATATACACTTCTGGACACATCTATTGGCCCACCTTAGAGTTTAGGTTTCGATGGCCCCTACCGAAATATCGCGTTGAACAAAAATTGTTGATGCAGTTTTAAACCTGATACATTTTACATCGTATTGTTTTAAATTTGAATTCAGAATACCATACGACATGGAGCTACTCCTAACAAGTCGGATATGTGCCTTGTTAAGGGCAATTGATTTTTGAATAAAAAACATATTTTATCAAATAAAGGTTTAATTTAATAACGCGTGTTGCCTCCATGGGCATCTACCACAGCTCTCATACGATTAGGCATAGAGTTTATCAACCGCTCTATGAAATTTTGAGGGATCATCTCCCGTTCCTCTTCTATGGCAGTTTTCAACTCCTGCATCGTCTGGGCAACTGGCTGACGAGCCCTAACACGTCTTTTTAGCTCGTCCCACAAGTGCTCAATGGAGTTCATGTCTGGGCTTCTGGCTGGCCAGTCCATAACTGTGATGTTCACATCCCGAAGATATTCCCTGACGATGCCGGCCGCATGGGCTCTTGCATTTTCATGCATAAAAAGGAAATTTGGGCCCACATAGTCCGCGTATGGTATCACGTGAGGTTCTAAGCACTCACGAATGTACCTTTCAGCATTTAATAATGGCAGCCGTGGTCCTGTAACAACCTCAAGTTGAGTTTATAACAACTCCAACAACTCGCGGATATACCGCCCCAGACAGTCCATGAGCCACCGCCATAAGCAACCCTCTCTTCAAAGCAGCATTGTGCGAAACGCTCTCCCTTACGTCGGTAGACCTTCTTCCTTCCATCATTGCCATGTAACACAATTTTAGACTCATCAGAAAAGAGTACACGGCTCCAATCTTGCTGTGTTCAATTTAAATGACGTGCGAAATGAAGGCGCGCTGTTCGGTGGGCTCGCGTTAGTTTGGACCCATTAGCTGGCTTGTGTGGTACCATATCGCGTTCTTTTAACCTTCTCCGAACAGTTCGAGCGCTCACAGATACTCCGTGGAAGTCGCGAAGTTGGTTTTGTATCTCAATGGAGGTAAGGTGACGATTTCTCAAGCTGGTCGTCACGATGAATCGATCCTTCCTTTCAGTTGTGACCCGAGATCGTGGCCTTCCTTGGCGACGAACAAAGCCACTAGTCTCTAGGTACCTCCGATAAACATTTTGGACCGCAGATCGACTTAAATTAAGTTGAGCACTCACGTTTCTTTGGCTGTGTCCGGCCTGAATAAGTGCCACAGCTTGGGCGGCGACTTCAGGTGAAGTATCCATAGATTATTGATAGAATCTCACCTTAATGTTAAGAATAAGTAATGGTTGTTGCAAAACCAAAGATATCAATCACTTTTTCAAGAATTAAATCCAAGTAAACCAATAAAACCAAGTTTTGTTAGTATTCGATTGTTTGATATCAACAAACAGGCTCCAAATTGTCTTTTGTTTCTTTAAATTCTGTGTTCGAAATTCAAAAAAAGACTATTGAATGAAATTGTGAATGTGTCAGGTTCAAAATCGCATAAAACTTTTTGCTCGACCTAATATAAAATTTTAGCTAGGACCAAACGAAACTGAAAATACAAGGTGGGCCAATAGATGTGTCCAGAAGTGTAGTTTAGATTAAATCTTAACTTGGTATATTATACACTGTTGACTCTCAAGTTTCAGAGAGTGTCTTACAATTAAGCAAAGAAGTCATTTTATATAAGTGCCTCCAAAACTATGTTTTTTATATTAACGATTTACGACCGCACTCAGAGACGTCAATTACTAATCCAACTAAAAGCTGTCACTTTATTCTAGACAGTACAATACTCTGACAATCCTTATAATGACGCCTTTGAGTGTTTGCTTCTATAATGCATTTAAGTGTTAATTACTTTTAGATAATTATTTACATGTTTAGGGAACGACAAAGCTGACAGACTGTCATGTACTGCCCATGGTAAACGCACATCACATTTAAACCTAATGAAATATAATTAAATGTAGTTTTAAATGGTGGGGCTATTCTCACTACAAAAACTGTCTGTAACGTGATCTTAATTACTTAGTGGGTAAAGTTGAATTTGTGACTTTATAAAATTTCATATTTGCACTTTACAAGACTGTATACTATGGTAAAAGAAACTGAAAGAAACTCACTACCTCATTGAATAAGTTATTGCTACTAGACCACAAATAAAATTGTAACGAGATTTCAATGCACATTAATAATCGGAGTGTTAAACTATGGAAAACTGGGAGTTTTCTCCTACAATGTTTAATCTTCCGCCTCGTCAGTATCTTGTTAACTAATTTAATAAAAATAAGATTATTTGGTTAATTTTCATATTTTCAGACATTTTATCCCAACTTAAATTGACTGTTCAGGATTTGGGCAAAATAAAGAAAACAGATTCTGTGTTGAAATTACTTTTTAGATATATTTAAATATTAAATTTTATTTTTTGTTTATACATAATTTAAAAAAATGCTTATTATAACCGGTTAAGAATAAAATGCGACAGGTTTTGTCATTGTTGAAATTTTATGAAACGAAAATGGATTAATGCTTTAAGTATGAAATTTGATTTTTACAATAAATATTTTGTGTATTTTTATTGAAATATATAAACGATTTAAACAGTATTCGTGTTCTCTTTTGTGCATGAATAAACTACACACTACTTCTGGTGTTTTTATAATCGTGATGATTTACCTAGGAAACGATTTTTAAGGGTCTGTACTAAAATTAATTATACGGTGCGCCCGTATAGTCTCTCTCTGAGTAACTTCGCATGCTCACCTGCAATGAATTATTTGGTAACAGTAAAAAGCATTTTTTTATATATGTATGTAATTCATCATTTCAGTAGTCATTGAAAAATAGATTACTATGATATAACAACTGCTAAATATATAAAAAAAATATATATAAATTACACAAGAGAGATTACAAAAATAACAATTACACAAGAGAGATTACAAAAATAACAATTACTTATCTGTATTATGTTGAGGTAGTTAACTACTTAAATATATATTTGTGATGAAAGCACCATTGATTGTTCACTAACAACTTGTTCAATTTAAAGCACGCGCAGCGCAGGCCCTAAGAGTTTTGTACTGTGTGTGCACACATACAGTTTGTGTATTTAATTACATACATTGGTAATCTTAAAAATATATATTTATACAAAATTTTATATAAATCGTTAGAACCGTCTCCGAGGTACCTAAATAAAAATGAATTTAATACGTAAATTTTAATTTAATACCTACTTAATTACATATCATGATTACATCATGGTTTGTATAACATGAAATTGGTAGCAGCTTAGCAATTCGCTGCATTTTTGTTGTAAAGGTACCAAAAAAAAATATTAAATATAATTTAAAAATTATTCTTGATAACTTAAAATTATTTGCCTTCAAATAGTCTAAATATTATTTTTCTTGCTTATTACAAGTGTCTATAAAACTATGACTAAGTTGGTTCAAAATATAATTCTTTTCATATTTGGTAACATTTAAAAAGTTAACATTAATAGAGACAATTAAATACAACTTTGAATAATGTAACAGTCATTAAAACAAAAAAAAGTATTATAATATGATTCGAACTCAAAATTTAACACCAAGGGGGCCGCTTTCCATTTTATTTTGTTATTTCTGACCGCCGAAGGTTTTCAAATACCTCACGCTCATTTTCTTTAATAATGTTATTAACAATGCAAAAGAAAAAAAAAAGATCGCGAGGCATTTAAAAACTTCAGGTGGCTAGAAATAACAAAATGAAATCGTAAGCGATAGCATTTTCCAAAGTAATTCAGTTAGGCGATTGGCCCCCTGACCTTTGGTCTAATTGATTCTCCGTGTTCCATCTATATCTTAAACATATATTAATGTGATTATTAATTTGACTAGCCACGATGAACTTACTGAATATGTTTGAAATTAAGGCAATATTATCAACAGGGGTTTAAGAATAGAAAAGTCGACAAGGTATTTTGAGATATAGACATAACTCTTTGATTTATTTACTCCTAGATAGAGCGTGGCAGCGCAGATGACGCGTGGCTAAAAATATCAGCCCAATGCTGGACTCTAAAAAAAGCCCATATTATAGAAAGATTCTCAGTGATTGATCTAGTCTTGAGCATAGTTAGAATGGGATGTCGCTATATAAAGCACATAGCGATATCCCTTTCTAACTGTACTCAAGTAAAGATCAACACTTCCTTGTCATTCTGTAATACGGGCCTAAGTCGTTTCCCGTCTCTAACCCCCTTATTAATAAACGAATACTACGCATGGATTAGTTACTCCATGTTTTGTCTGTCTTTTGAATGACAAATGGCATTTGAGTGACATGAACAAAGCACGGGGTAACTAGTCTAAACTTATACCTTGTTTATTAATAACGGGGTTAATGTTCAATGTAATGCTGAGCGATACGCACGTCAATAACAGATTTTCGTGTTAAAATTATTGCTTTGAAATGCCGAGATGTGCGATAAAAGTATGCCGAAATTATAAAGGACGCATAAAAACAATGAACCACTTACCATCGGTAAGTAACTCATTATTCACCTATAAAAATATAACTAAATCATCATATTAGTTGAAAAAATTACCGACTCCCATCTTGACATTTTCAAAGTCATGTTAGTGTCTCATTACAAAATTCCCCAAAAAAATATTGTATGGCGTAATCAAAATATTTACCGATTGCAACAGTGCGATGGAGAAAAGTTTTATTTTATATCGATATAAATTTAATTGCTCGAAAACGGGACGGAATATCAAAAAAATAGAATCTATTTTTGAAAAACTTTAAAAAGAGTTTCAGTCTCGTACCCATGGACATACTATAAAACTAAGATTCGTGTGTTTCATTTTGCGTGTCCCACAAACAAATATATAAAATCTGGTCATTTTTTATCGCAGTGTCTACAAAACGACGCTCTATCTAGAGAGTAAATAATCAAAGACATAACTATATAATTTTAAAAAAGGTTATCCAAATGATTAAAAAGTTACTAAGCATTTTCAGTATCCTTAATATAACTACTAAAAAGAGGGAGTATTTCCATGTGGAATATTCAACGTTACCTCTGGATGTATATAAAGAAGAATGTAGGTTTTACCTACAAGGGCACGGACAATGGCACGAACCTGGGGGCCATTCGCCTAACGACAATGCTTTGGAAAATGCTAACGCTTTCGATTTTATTTTGTTATTTCTGACCGCCGAAAGTTTTGAAATAGCTCACGCTCATTTTTTTTTAATATTGTTATTACCAATGCAAAAGAAAAAAAAGAGCGCGAGGCATTTGAAAACCTCAGGTGGCTAGAAATAACAAAATGAAATCGTAAGCGTTAAGAGTTTTCCAAAGCATTTCCGTTAGGCGAATGGTCCCCTGGTATTCTATGTGTTTCTTAATTGCAGTAACCTCAATTTAATAATAAATAAAAATTAAACACATTATATCGATGGCGCGGAAGGTGAATATCCACTGGAATTAGGACTCCTAACAGGATAGTTGCCAGGATAAACAGTAACCGGTTGGATAGGATAACCAGATACTGGTTGATGAGGATAGCCAGAAACCGGTTGAGTAGGATAACCAGGAATCGGTGGATTAGGATAACCAGGAACCGGTTGATTAGGGTGAGAATAACCCGATTGATTGTAATTATACCCAGTTCCAGGGTATTGGGAGCAATTGGGTTGTTGAGACACAAAGCTCTGGTTTAAAATTGCGGGTGAGGGTATAGATTCCACAAAACCTATTTCACTTCTTTGAACAGGGTTGGTAGTAGGTTGGGAAGGAACATAGTCTGGGATAGGACCAGAGGGTAGGCTGTGCGCCATAGGGTGAACATAGGGGCCTTTCCCGAAGTCGCTGAAAGGCTTCAGCCCGATGAAGAACGGAGAACTGTCGATGAGGTCACTGTGCAAACCCGACAACTTAACGGTCACCTACAATCAAAACATGACTAAGTAATACGTATTTATTTATATGGTTTTCATGCACATCAATCATTTAGTACAACACTTTTTGAACGAATATTAAGCGAAATTTCATCATCATCATCAGCCTATTAGTGTCCCCACTGCTGGGGCACAGGCCTTCCCTATGGATGGAATACGGAGATTGGGCTATGACACACCACGCGGGCCCAGTGCGGATTGATGGGTGCTAACGACTGCAGATGCAGTCGGGACCAACGGCTTAACGTGCCTATTCCATCCATAGGAAAGGCCTGTGCCCCAGCAGTGGGGACATTAATAGGCTGATGATGAATGATGATGACGGCGCCGTTGTAGCGACACAAATATTTACTAATAGTCGCTTCACGACCGCAAGTCCGTCACCTCATCTTGATATACAGAAATAATCATTATAATTATTCATAAATTTAACAACTTTGGATATAAATCCATACAGCCTAGACATAAGTAGACTTTTTTCTATGCATGTTGAATAAAGACTAAAAAGTTAAAGATGTAGAGATGTTTATATGTATCTTCATTTTCTAGGTGGCAAGCGGCGAGAAATGTCTTCATGTTTGTAGTACAGAAAAAATCATTCTCATTGACGTCTCGGTGACGGCTGCGGTGGACGAGGCCGTTTGCCTCAAAAATTATGAACAAAAAAAAACGATGATTTCTGCAACAAAACTACCCTATGTCCTTAATACCAAATTTTAATTCAATCGTTTTAGTGATTTAAGCGTGAAGATAGACGCTGTCATTTATAATTTTAGTATAGACAGATATTGTTCACCCACCTGGAGAGTATACTCCACATGTATAATGGAGCAATTGGTCAGGTTCGGTGCTATAATGTCCGGCATCTGCAGACACAGCTGGTAGTTCCTCTTCACTCCGGTCATCACGGGGCCAGTCTTCACTGACGCCAGTTCTTCGTCAGGGTTAGACGATTCGGCTATTGGGTATTGGCTGCGGAACCGCTGCTTCTGTTTATGGGTAATAGTCATCATCATCAGCCTGTTTCATGTCCCCACTGCTGGGGCACAGGCCTTCCCTATGGGATGGAATAGGAGGATTAGGCCATGACCCACCACGCAGGCCCAGTGCAGATAGGTGAGTGCTAACGTCTGCAGATGCAGCCGAGACCAAGGGCTTAACGTGCCTTCCGAAGCACCCTCCGTGCAGTGAGACATAATAAATTTTTGGTCACCCATCCAATAAACGACCACTGCGCAAGTTGCTTAACTTCAACGCGCGCTGACCACTTGCGCCATCTACAGTAATGTTATTTTTTTTACCATTCAAAGATACGAGGAGCTCGATGACACACGTTCGGTCTGCGATTGTGGACGTTAAGCAAATTTCGCAATATCCGATCGTCGAATAGGTGACCATGACATTATTATGGAATACTTCGGCAAGCATGTTTAAGCCGTTGGTCCCGGCTGCATCTGCAGTCTAGCACTCACCTATCCGCACAGGGCCTGCGTGGTGAGTCAGTGCGCAATCTTCCTATTCGATTTATAGGGAAGGCTTGTGCCTAATCAATGTGGATATAAAAAAGCTGATCAATAACATACGAAATATATGAGGATAAGTTTTAAAAAACAGCTCAAAAATTATATTTTAGAAGAAATCTATTAATATCATAATAAGTATAAACTTCAAATATAATTATACAACAGTGGTGTCGATTCTAGCGTGATTCTCTAAATTTAAAACTAAATTTAACATCAGTCTCTCCTTTTCTATCTGTATAGAGAATGACAGGGATGCACTGTTGTCAAATTTAAGTTTAGCTTTAGAGAATCATGCCAGAATCGACATCATTGAATAAGACAGATATGTTCATATCTTATTTTTATTGGGGCAAAAAAAAAATAATAAGATTTTGTGAAATATATATCTACTATATCGATAAACTATAAAAAAACATGTTGTTTTATATAAATTTATAAATAATTTTACCTGCCTAAAGTAAATTAATAAAAAGTTAACATAATATAAAAAAGTTAAACTAAATAAATAAAAGCAATATATTTTTTTAAGCATTTAACTCTCTTCTTCTTGTAGTGCCCTGTCCTCATCGGACGTCGGCGACCATTCCTCTGAACTTGTCCCTATCCTGAGCCATCCTGCTCAGGCTGGCAGCGTCCTCAATATTTGTCCAGTTCTTTATATTGTCCAACCAGGTTAACTTTCTCCGTCCTCTACTTCTTTGTACCTCTATCTTCCCCTCTAGTATTCTTCGCAAAAATTGATATTTATTATTTCGATAAATGTGTCCAAAATATGAGATCTTTCTTTTCTTAACTTTTTCCAAAAGTTCCAATTTTTTCTTCATTCTATGCAAAACTTCTATATTAGTTACACGGTCTCTCCACGATATTTTGAGCATTCTTCTGTAGAGCCACATCTCAAAAGCGTTTATTTTTGCCTCTATGGTTTTGTTTATGGTCCAGCTTTCGACGCCGTACATGAATACAGACAACACATAGCATTTTACCATTCTCCATCTGAGTTTCAGGTTGATGTCCTTGTTGGTAAATAACTTGTTCATTTTCATGAATGTATTTCTTGCTATCTCTATTCGCGCACGAATCTCCCTCTGGGAATCCCATTTTTCATTAAGAGTGCTTCCTAGGTATTTGTAATGTTTGACCCTATCAATTTGGTTTCCGTTAAGAGACAACGTAGTCGAATCCACTGAATTCTTACTCATTATCATGTACTTGGTCTTGGATATGTTCATTTTTAGACCATACTTTTCCACTACAGTATTTAAGCGGTTCATGAGTTGTTGGAGATCTTTTAAAGAATGAGCTAAGATAACAGTATCATCGGCATATCGGAGATTATTTATTACTGTACCGTTGACCCTGATGCCAATTTCACATTCGTCGAAAGCTTCTTGAAATATAGTTTCAGAGTAAATATTGAACAGCAATGGTGACAAGATACATCCTTGTCTCACTCCTTTACGAATCCTTATCTCATCTGTACTTGATGTTCCTACTTTGATGTGTGCCGACTGGTTCCAGTATAGGTTTCTAATTATTCTTTGATCTTTGCTATCGACTTCAGTATTGTTCAATATTTCCATTAATTTCCAAAAGCGCCTTAAGCATTTAACTGCGAAGTTCATAAATAAATGGAAAAATTAAACCTAGTCTATTTAATTTACATCAAACATGCCATGCCGCATCTAGAATCGATCCCACACAGACCGTTCTTTGTACATCCGTGGTTGCCTAGTGCAACTGTGCGAGTTGCGATACAAATTTCGATCTACCCACGTTGATTTTATTATTATGTGTACGCTCAAGTGTTATATGCATTACGTTAAAACTTCATTTTTCTCAGTAAGTGAATTGTATTATTCTTTTTGAGAAATAAAAAAAAATCTTTAACCATTAAATATAAGAAAGCAGTAAGTGTTGAATGAAATGACGTGTGATCACAAAGAATAGCAGAGTAAACAAATTGCACTGACTTTAAATAAATTGGGTAAACCTGATAAATATATTTAATAAATTATAACCTCATTAAAACGCAAATACTACCTATCCTGTTCACGCTAACGCTATACGTAGGTACTTAAAATTTAATTAAAATCGGTCTAGCCGATTAAGATTACCTAGGACCTAGATGATAAAATCCTAGAATAGAGTTTAAGGGAGACAAGAAATTATATTTATTAATAATATAAACTCACCGATAACAGTTGCAGACGAACATATCGTATTTCAAAATTCGCGTCATTCTTTGCTCGAACTTGTACGGGCAGACATTGTCCGGGGCAGGCGGCCGCCGCCGCAGCCTCCGCTTCCACGGCGAGCACGCCTGGCTTAAATAAGCAGTCGCAGCCGTACTCTTCCTCGAAGAAAATCTTCAAAGGTTGCTGTCCACAAAACATTCATAATGGCTCCACTCCACATGTACTGCCCAGCTCAGACTTTTCCTTTAGAAACTATTGCAGAACATTTATGTTTAGAGATATTTCACGGGTTTTTAATGGTTATTGATAAGAAAATGCCACCAGTGAGGCGTCAAAATATCGGTCGTCAGTCAACAGTTGTTACAACTTTTAGGCGCTTTGCACTGGCGGCGCGGCATGTCCGCGGCTGCCCGCCGTGGATCATACAAACCAGTTTATATGCAGTAACGCAGACGGCGGCGCGGGGCGGTCAGCTCAGTCCGCGCCGCGCGCTTTTTAGTGATGGACTATTCACTAGAACGAACGTCCTGAACTGGCCGCCTCTGCCCGTCGTGTGCTTTGTGTACGCGGCGCGGGCAGCCGCAGACATCGACGGGCAGACGCGGTCTTTATTGCTTCGCGGGCAAAATGCCCGCCCTGCCCCGTCGTCTGCTCAACGCCTTAAGATCTTAAGAAACTTACATTTATACGTGGATCCTCTTTATTCAAATCGAACGGCGCCACCACTTCGAATATTTTCACAAGTTCTCCTCTCGCCTTAGTGACATCAGGGAACTCCAGATATGCCCTGATCTCATAAATAATTTCGCCCTTGTCAGATCTAAAAGATGATGGGACAGTCGCCGGTATCTGGAACTCAAAGGCAATGGAGTGCTGCCCCGACTTTAGCTCCGTTACACCTGCAAATGTTTAACCTTTTAAGTGGTAAGTCTCACAGGCCGGAAAACCTCCAAGAGGCAATCACCGATGTGAAGGCCCTGTGGGCGTTGCTGACGAAGCTGGTTGGAGTGACTCCGGCATTAGACCTTCCTCACGCAAAACAGGCGCCATATGCACCTCGAGTTGCGGAATCGCCCGTAGTAAGAAGATATAGGAAGTCTTAGAGCGCATTCCCGCTGTCTTTTATCTCTTTACAATGATATTAAATACCCTAGATCCAAGGGCGGATCCAGCTTTGGCGCCAGGGGGGGGGGGGGTCATATAGCCGTGGTCAAGTCACAGTGGGTCTCCGGCAAAATTAAAAATACTCACCAAAAAGTAGCAATTTTCATATATTCCGACAAAGACCACCCCGCTGCCGAACCTGGTACTCTACTTTTTTACTTCATACTAAACTCGGGGATGTATTTTATTCAACTTTGAATAACTAAAAAAATATTAGTTTTACGAAAAAAACGTATTTATAACATTTTATTCTTAGAATTACTTTTTCTGTTGATTCCACCACAAAAAATTCCACCCCCAAGGCTCTAGCGTGTCTTGTGAAAATTTCAAGTAAATCCATGGTGGACGAAAAAAAGCGAGTCAAAATGCTTCATTTCCTGGACTATTAATCATATCGTCCTATTTATGAATGCTTTAAACGCCACAATTATCCATTGTTAAGACATGATGGGAATGTGTTAC
Organism: Chilo suppressalis; assembly: GCA_902850365.2. Lineage (NCBI taxonomy): Eukaryota > Metazoa > Arthropoda > Insecta > Lepidoptera > Crambidae > Chilo > Chilo suppressalis. Next base: position 3,542,277 of record OU963907.1, read on the forward strand.
ATCAGGCTATACAGAAACTAAATAATTTAGTCACATGTTAACGACACAGACATGTTGCATACAAGCCACTTGCCCATGGAAAATTTTAGCTCTTGTCTTTTCATAGTGTTAGCATATAGTAGATTGGTGGATTGTCTGCTCATGTTGTAGTTAATAGAATACCTGCTGTCTGTGATGCTGTTTCTATCGGTCTCATTTATATCATCGAATGAGCCTTTGTGAAAAATTATATTGTTTAATCACACTTGTTGTAGCTACTACTAGCTAGTCTATTAACCAATCATTCAATAACTAAACAAAACCTCATTGTTGTGATGGCCATTTATCAAGGTCATTAAAGTATTTCGATGATCAGACATGCATCACTGTAAAAATGTTAAAAATTTAAGTAGACAAATGATAGGTGTTTTATCATTAAGTTATTTCTTCCGGACAACAAATAGAAAAGCAACAGATGCCAGATAAGGGGGGTGCAAATCCTGTCAGAGCAGATTTTAAAATATGCCCCTGATTTAATGGCTTGGAATTAATACTTATAATTGCACATAAAACTATTTAAAGACATTTATGGCTTCTAATATCGCACCTTTAGAATTGAAGTGACCTAATCCAAAATTCTTGTTTTTTGGTAAACGCTATAAATGTGATTGACAAGTTGGCCTTTTTTTTGTTTTTCTATTATAATACTATAATTTGTACATTTATTATCATATTTTTCATTGTTAATGTTAGGATAGGAATTGTTTTCACGATTATTTACTAAACCAGTCTGTATAACTAATTACAACCTTTGTTAATTAATCATCAAAAAAATATGTCACTTATTTTCCGAAATCAGATTATTATAAATGGCTTATTACACTTTGTGCCCATTTTTTACTTAACAACGTAAAACAAAAACGTAACTATTTAATATAGAGGCGATTAATTTCTGATGTTATATATTTGATAGATGACCAATTTTGTAATATGCTAGTTTAATAATTAATGATTTTCTAAATTAAAGGAAAATTAAATAAATGTCCACGCAACACTGAATGGGATTTACTTCAATACTGAGGGAGGGGCGGTATGTGTGTCATATAAAAGAGACGGAAACAGTATGTTTGTCTTCTTCGGGCCTAAAAGAGCCTGTTTATTATTAATAAACTGATAGAATACATGTTTTTATGTTGTTTCACGTTTAAAAGTCATTTTGCTATTTTTTTTATTTAAGTCACTTCAATTCAAAAGGTGCGATATGTTAAATTTAAGTGAAACCTTAAATGTTTAACCAATGTGTGAATCTGAGTAAAGGTTGAAATAATGTGAGAGTGAGAGAGAGAGACTTCCACTGTGAAAACCTATGAGAAGCAAATTAAATTAGCACAGCACAAAAATAGTCTTATTTTCTATTCCATTTTTTATTAGAATAATTACCTTGTCCACCCACTAGACACTCAATTTTGTTGAAGTACTGCTCCTGTGACTTATACTCCACCTTATTCTTGAATTTGGTCCCATTCCGTTTTTCTGTTTCTATCTCAGTCCAAAGCACCTTGGCCGTACCAAGATATTGTATATTTAAACCTATAGCCAAAAGAAAGGTGGACAGTTTTATCAGAGAGAGAGCACATATGCCAATTATTAGTCCAAGGTTAAAAGTTGTTATCTTATAAGTCTGGAAAATATGCATGCATAGACCCTAAATATTTGTAATTAGTGCAAAGTAAAGATTCAGTCAACTAGTATCTGAGAAACAAATTTTAATTATATATTTTGTAAAATAGCAGACGTAGATGTAAAAATATAAATATTTCCAACTACTACTAATTCAAGATTTCAAACAGTATAGGTAACTAGTAATTGATATTTTAAATGAATGGGTTAAATATTTAATAGTCACCTGTAATTCTTTCAAGATCTAATAATCTGAAGGTGATGTCTCCAGTGATGGTTTGACCAGAATAGTAAACATTGTTGTTACTGTTCAATTTTATATCACCATTATTGAATCCCACATCCATCTTATTCAATCCACAATAAATTTAAAAAATTATAAAAATATAAACTTTTTGCTATTTAAAACTTCAAATTGAAATTAAAACTTTTGAAATGATCTCATCAATCTGTGCTTTTGAAACATTGAAAGAAACGTCACATGCTGTGCCTGTATTCTGTGGTAATGCGCCTATTAGACTACCCAATTTTATGTGTCCCTTACCCTGACCAATGTGGTGTAATATGAGTTATCCCCGTAATGACTGTTCTACGCACGGAAATATTGTATGAAGTAGACACGAATCAGCATCCATAAATAATAGGTAATACGTAGGTACGATCCGCTAAAAATGGTTTCGAAAGCGGTCAAGTGGTTGCAAAATACAATTTTACCCCTGGAGATCCCATGTCCGTGGATATAACAGAACAAAAGTTGTACTTATTGACGTATCATGCCAATCGTATTGAATTTCATCGACGGGTTAAGCACACGTCCAGAGTTTGAGCGACTTCTTCATAAAAGAGACATATCCCCTTGTTTTAGTTATTTTTGTAATTTTCTCGATATAAAGTGTACTATAAACAACTTTTTATAACTTTCCCGAGTTTACCGTTACGTCATTAAAATAGACTATAGACATGACGCATTGTGTAGATACTGTTTTATAGTAAATTTTATGGAGAGTCCAAATATATATATATAGTTTGTGTAGGGTATTCTTACGAAATAACAGAGAAATCGGCAAAACAATGCAATCGTTCCCACCCAGCGCAGCGGGGAGTTGACGAATGACGTAAGCAGTTGACAGTGAGAACGGCGCATGACCTTTAGCTTATGAGAGGTATATGAAAGTTTTTCAAAACATCGGGTTCAATTCAATGTTTTTCATTGCAAACATCGTGATTTCGATGCATCGATGTATATCGAATATCCCTAATCCTAGTGAGCTGTTTGTCACTGTCAACTTGACAGTTTGACAGATTTGCCATGTGATTTGTATCTCTGAATTTGTATCCATAGGTTTTTATTTTAAAAATTTCTAATATTATTCTTTTTGCTTAGTACTTTTGGTAAAATGGGGAAACTAGATGTTGCTATATTACGGTATTTAACTGCAGAAGACTTTCGTGTGTTGACAGCGGTATGAAGTGATCATTTATTATTAATCTAGTAAAACTTAAAAAACAGCAACTTATGTGTAATTCTAATAATATTGTAGGTTGAAATGGGAATGAAGAACCACGAACTAGTCCCGGGGTCTTTAGTTGCATCCATAGCAAATCTTCGACACGGTGGTGTATACAAACTGATGAAAGAACTATGTAAACATAGGTTGTTAACATACGAACGGGGAAAGCATTGTAAGTAATCATTTATATTGTTTTATTGGTTACATTATTAGATTAAAACAAAAAGGGAAGATACGGCACTCGCGGCTCAAAAGTGATCCGCTTAAATTGTAGTGCATGACCACAATTCACTTTAGTCAAAATTGGATATTCAAACATGCTGCATGTGCACTCAATATAACAATATTGCTTATATTCTGTGTTATGAAGATAAAACAATGCCTTCAATGCTTTTATAAAGAACATATATAGTTCAAAATCAAATAACAAATGCCTCGGCAACGCTCTTCATTCGTAAAACTGTAAAAACTTTTTTTTCACAAAAACAGTTTTTCGTGAGTGTGTGAGAGTGTGAGAGTTGCTTATGTAGTTTGTCGGATCATATTTCATTGATGCTAGTATGAGCATACCATATTTTCCCTTTTTATTTTAATCTTAGTTTACATTGAACAATTTTATTGATACTGTATGGGCAAACTATAAGCGAGGTACCACTTGCCCAGTTATTTGTAAAAAATGCTATTGAATCACAATTTGATTGCTTTGTCCGTACACATGTTCCCACGTTTCTACAACCTCCAACAACCAAGGATCCACCTTTTCTTTAATTTATGATATTCCCTATCACATACGTAAAAATAATTTTCAACTTTAATGTGGTGTCTATGTTATTTAAAAGATATTGGACTTTTGTTCTTGAAGTAGTTTTTCACTGTTTACTAAGCACAATTCTTTTAATCTATACTGTTTGAGATAATTTTATTTATTTTCTTAGAATAAATTGTTAAAGTAAATGGAGAAAAGATCCAGCTTACGATTTATCATCATCATCAGCCTATTAATGTCCCCACTGCTGTGGCACAGGCCTTCCCTATGGATAGAATAGGGAGACTCACCACGGGGGCTCAGTGCGTATTGGCGGGTGCTAACGACTGTAGATGCAGCCGGGACCAACTGCTTAACGTGCCTTCCGAAGCACAGAGGTACTAAAGATAGAAGATTTTTGGTCACTCATTCAATGACCGACCATGCGAAGCAAAAGTTGCATAACTTTAACGATCGCAGCCGAACGCGATAACAACCCCCGCCATCGAGCTCCTCCCTTATGTAGAATAAATTGTTATAATCAATGGAGAAAAGATCCAGCTATCCTTGCAAGTAAAGTGCAATATTGTATGTTATGTATAAATGAAACGGGAAATATTCTTATGCAAAATTTTATTAACACACAACTGATGTATTTACAGATGATGGATATCGTCTCACCAATGCAGGCTATGACTACTTAGCTTTGAAAGCTTTGGCAAATCGCAAAGTGATAGCTTCTTTTGGTAATCAGATTGGTGTTGGCAAGGAGTCCAATATTTACACCGTAGCTGATGAAGATCATAATCCACTGTGTCTCAAACTTCATAGGTATGTTAATATTGTTATTGTAAGTATGTAGTTTGAGGAATACAGTTGTGTCGATAATCAAAGGTCTCATCTAGTCAATCTCTACTACACCATGGGGTAATGAAGAGAAACACAGTCTTCTTCATAGTTACACCAGTATAACAAATTGATTGGTGCAATGGTAGCAATCTTGTCTTCTTCACTAAATATTCTGGATTTTAAACATTTAGTGTTATTTATTTATTTTTAGGGAAATAACAGCATTCATTTTTACATAAAAAATATTACATTAAGTTTAAACAATTGCCTAGGTAATTTCCACTATTATTTATCTCACATAGTGTCTAATAAACAGGAGAGAAAAAAGTTATGAACACAAATATTCATTATTGGGTCTCTATTTAGTTTTTTTGTTGTGAACTGTTTGGAATTATTATAGAGAATCTTAATTTGATATTATATTATCAACAATTATGAAGATTAAATGTTGCTAGGTTGGTGGATTGAATGTGCGGTGATATTTGAGACCAAAATACCATAGTACAGGTCGCGCTACGTAACTCTAGCGCTGAACCAAACCGCGTCAGGGATAGCTGCGCATGGGTACGGCTGGAGAAACAATCAGCGCAACGCACGCCCACGCACCTCGTTGCCCCTCAACACATCTTAATTTTTACTTCTGTGCAGTAACGGTCAGCGCTAGAGTTTCGTACCACGACTTATAAGTTTTAGACCACAATACCAGTTCAAATCAGGGGATTAAATATTTTTATAAATCAAAAAGACACTTGGCTTACAAAATATATAGATGCTTAACCTTAATTACTTGACAAAATTTAAAAACAATCGACTCCTGGACCACATTCACTCCAGGAGATATTGTTATAAATAGTCATAACAAATAAATTTCATGGACACTAATCTATATATATAAAACTCAAAGGTGACTGACTGACTGACATAGTGATCTATCAACGCACAGCCCAAACCACTGGACGGATCGGGCTGAAATTTGGCATGCAGGTAGATGTTATGACGTAGGCATCCGCTAAGAAAGAATTTTGATCAATTCTACCCCCAAGGGGATAAAATAGGGAATGAAAGTTTGTATGAAACTATGTCAATTTTAAACCGATTGGGCTGAGACTTTGCATGCAGGTATAAGAAGAATCATAGATGAATGTCATTGTGTATAATACAAGCCTGAGAACAAAAACTGTAGTCTGCACTTCAGCTCTACACCGAAGCGAAGCGAGGGCGGGCCGCTAGTCATTCAATAAAAACACTTTTTCAATAAATTGCAGTTTACTTCAATTTCTTTTTGTACAGGTTAGGTCGCACATGCTTTCGAAACATAAAAGACAAACGGGACTATCATGCGCACCGCAACACAGCTTCGTGGTTGTATCTGTCGCGCATATCTGCCACGAAAGAGTTCGCCTACATGAAAGCATTGTATGATAGAGAGTTTCCCGTCCCTAAACCCATAGACTTCAATAGACACTGTGTAGTTATGGAACTCGTGCGAGGAGGGCCTCTGTAAGTATGCATATAATAAGACTGCTTGATGTGTTATGCAAATGCAACATCTAGATTTAAGTAGCTAAATTTAATTAACATGGGGTTTCAAGGTGTCGCCTACTAGGTCCTGCGTTCGATTTCCAGTGGGGAAATTGTTATATATGATGAATACGTACCTAGTATTTGTACCTAAGTCATGGATATTTATAATAATTTCTACATAAAATATTCTTATGCATGTATCTGTATATGTATTCTATGCATTACCCTAGTATCCCATAACACACCCCTTTCAGTGCTAGGCTAATTGGTGTGAATGTTGGAAATATTTATTTATTTAATTTAAGGTTAGGCAAGATTTGATTTCAAAGATTAAGATTATGGAGCTAAATTACCCTGATGTCTTTGATTTATTTATCTTGGTGAAAACTTGTCAACTATCACTTAGTTGAGTATTTTAAAAGGCAAAAATTAGTAGCTAGAACCTGTTAAAACAGAAGTAGGGTCAGGTATGATATTTAATTTAAATTTTTGCATTTTTAGTTTGCACAATATTAGTTTTTTTAGCAGCAACAGGAAGTCAGCCAGAGACATAAGTGTTGCACTAAGACCACAAAAATATAATCTTAACCTTTGTTCATGTTTCATCATCATAGCCTACCAATGCCCACTGTTGGGATATTGATCTTCCGTATTGATGGTATCGGGAGAATGGACTATTATATGTGTGATTACTGGAGATAAAGCTCGGACCAATGGCTTAAGGTATTTTCCATAGTTTGCAGGACCCAATAAGTTTATGGTGGCCCATCCGATAAGCGGCCAATCCAAATTTGCCGTGGCCGAACATCCTTCCCCTTCTATTCCGTTTTCCAGTGTGTCAAGTAAAGCTTGCCTTTTGTTCAGATATTTATCTGTTATTCCACCAGCACCCACGTAACCGCAGTGGATGATCCTGAAGCCTTATATGATGAACTAATGAACCTCATAGTTCGTCTGGGTAACTGTGGTGTGATACACGGGGACTTCAACGAGTTCAACATCATGATAGACGAGGCCGGCCACCCTATCATCATCGACTTCCCACAGATGGTCTCCACTTCACATACCAATGCTGAGTTGTGAGTTCTTTTTGTATCTGTTTTCTTTAGAGTTTATATAAACAAACTTTAAAACGCACCTAAGCGTTATAAATAGGGATTCCGTAGGTGTAAAAGTTAGGCAAAATGTCAAAAGGACTACAGAGGCGTGACGTATTAGAATTTGCCATACTTAAGTGCCACAAGTGTGATGGGTATAGCAAGCTTCTACCTCTACTTATCGTAGATGTAATAAAAATATTAAACGCCGTTTTACTTTATAACTAAATCTAAAATGGCGCCATAATGAAATATCTTCTTCTTGACTTTTAGGGATTTACAGCTATTAACGGGATTGTTACAATGTACCTTGTTTTTATGAGTCTCCGATATTTCGGCACTGTTGCAAGCGCCATGATCACGGAGTAACTGAAGTAATTGCGGGTCGAAGTTATTGGCAGACATGTCGGTCTACCCTCTGATGTCGTCTTTTATTGCGCTCGAGACCCCTATCACTGGTCACATTCTCACTACTCACTCGCACCTGTTCTCGACACACAATACTCACAGTATCAGATCGCGGAACGACACTTTTTTGATGTTTGCGGTTTTTACACATACAAACCATTGGATTCTAGACACTTGACAATTTAAACCCATCCTCACGATTGAAATTCTTGTGTTTGGTTATTTCAATCGCTTCCCTGACCGTGTATATGACTTGTGTGACAGGGAACACCTGCATGACAAGTTGGAGCATGTACGGCGGATCTTACAGAATAATGGATACAAGGGAAAGTTTCCACCCAAACACAAATTAAGACACCAGAAACACAAAGTAGACAGGCAACTACTATTTTTGCCGTATATCAAAGGAGTGACAGACAAGATCTCGAACATACTTAATAAGTACTCACTGAATACTGTCTTCACTCCTTTACAAAAAGTGTCACAGATTCTACGGTCTCCCAAAGACAACTTCCCCTTGAGAGAAACCTGGTGTATACAAGATCGACTGCAGTTGTGGTAGTTCGTACATTGGCCAAACGAAGCGGACAATAGCGTGCCGAATGTAAGAACACATAAAAGCAGTCAGAAATAATGAAAAATCAGCCATCGCGGAACATTTAATTGATTCAGGCCCTAATCACTGGATTGAGCTCCCCCATAATCTACAAATTATCTCGACAGAACGCCACTGCATACCAAGATTGGTCAGCGATTGAAATAACCAAACACAAGAATTTCAATTGTAAGGATGGGTTTAAATTGTCAAGTGAGTGGAATCCAATGGTTCGTATGTGTAAAAACCGCAAAAATCAAATAACTTTTCGTTCCGCGATCTGATACTGTGAGTATTGTGTGTCGGAAACAGGTGCGAGTGAATAGTGAGAATGTGACCAGTGGTAGGGGTATCAAGCACAGTAAAAGACGACGTCAGAGGGTAGACCGATATGTTTGCCAATAACATCTACCCGCAATTACTTCAGTTACTCCGTGATCATGGCGCTTGCAACAGTGCCGAAATATCGGAGACTCATAAAAAAGAAGGTACATGGTAACAATCCCATTAATAGCTAAAATGTTAGTGACCTTGAATGTTTAAAACAAAATATCTTAGGCAATTCTTAAAATTGACAATAATAACGTTTTATCTTAGTGGTAAATTATGTATTCTCATAAATATCTGACAAATTAGATTTGAATAAATGACCTCATAATGAGTTGAACTTATATGAAACTTGAAATCTCGCTATTTAGAACCCTGGTTGGACAACATTATGATTAATATTCAGCTATCGCATATGTCTACAAAGTAAATAGGCGAGCCACCAAGGTTATTTTTTTACCCAAATATACAAGGAATTAGAAATAATATGGAATACAAAACGGCACTAAAAGCGGTTCCATGCAAACTGCGATCAAGTGAGCGGGGCGAAAAAAATACGATCAACAATCGTGGGACTGGTGGGGATTTCAATTTATCATTATGTTATCCAATGAACGGATATCCGAATTCATTTGCTATCTGCAAATGATTTTTCAAAGTATTTTGTTTTAACTGGGTGCATGACGTATTGAAGTTAAGTTGCATGAGTTTGGAACCATGTTTTAGCGGCCTTTGTTAGGAGAATAAGGTTTCCATATAATTTCTGATTCGTTGCAAATACAAATAAAATCCATCCAGATATTTCGACCGTGACGTGCGTTGCGTACGCGAGTTCTTCAAGAAGCGTTTCGGCTACGAGAGCGAGTTGTTCCCGCGCTTCTCTGATCTACAGCGCGACGACAGATTGGATGCAGACGTAGCATGTTCCGGATACAAGCGGAGCAAAGGAGACGATCAACAATTGCTGCAGGTTTAACTATGGTTTTATGTATATTACATGTCAAAAGTGTGACTTTAACGACAGTGGCGGCGCTAGGCGTCGGCGACGTCGGACACCGCCGACGGCCTCGCGCCTGAGGGGGCCTCGCAAAAATTTTTTACCAGTTACCTATTTATTTTCGTTTCTCCTGGCCTGGCTTAGGTAGCCGACCCCGAACAATTCGGGGAAAAAGCTAAGCAGATGATAATGACTTTTATTATTTTCGAACACGTGCGTGATGGAAGCGAGTAGTACTTTACGGGTATTCAGAATCGTCTGTCTGGCAACACTATTTTTGTAATTAAATTTCTATGTTTGTAATTATTTATTGTCATCATTTGATTATCAACAATAAAACTCGTTTATTCATACGTTATTTTATAATTTGGCTCACTTAATTTAACGGTTTTTAACTGCGAAGTAAAATAGGCCTCGCGAACTTGATGTCGCCGACGTCCATATGTGGTCTAGTGCCGCCACTGTTTAACGATATTTTATTTCTTCGCGTCACAGCTCTCGGCGCCAATCGTAATATTTTAATATTGACAAATCGTGCCATGCAAAGTAAGCTGTAATAACGATAGAATTGAAACGAGTGGCCGGAGTCCATGTTTTTCCGCCGTATGATGTGAAAAGTATAGTATTTTATTAGACGACATTATTTATATTACCAGCCAGTTCTTTTTTCCATTTTTTACGTATTTCGAAACGACAAGATGTAGTTAATTACTCAATCCCATACAGACAAAATCTTCAAATATAAATATTTTCTTTATATTCAACTATTTCAATGAATAGAACAATGGCCTGCATATTTCTGTACTGTTTTTATTTAGTATAAAATATTGGATTTTTTAACGATCCAACGGTGACTGGTAGTGAATGAAAAACATAGAACACCAATGACTTTTACTATTTTTTTAAATTAAACGTCGTTGTATGTACCAAATGCATCATTAACTTGCATCATTAACTTGCATCATTAATGGTGCAGATGAAACTGATTGGTTTCGTGTGCATTATTAATACGAATATGAACTACAATTTGCCCTTTCTTTCCTTGTCATAAATTCGCGTTCGACCGGTTGATGGCGATCGACTGAACAATCAACCGGTTGGCCATCCTGGATCTATAGTAATGTGGTTCGTTTGCACCAGTAAATGATGCATGTAAATGTTGCATTCGGTACAACGGAATTTATAAATGTTGTTGTGGTCGCAGGAGATGGGTATAGATCTAGCAGTGGAAGGTGAGGAGTCCAGCTCTGAGGAAGAAGAAATGACACCACCACAACCTGTCTCTAACTATACGGACGACGAACTTACCAAACTGCGGGAACAGGTGAGGGGCCATTCATTTATTACTTAAGACTATTTACGCTAGTTAATCATATGCTAGTTATCAGTGTTTCTCTACTATATTAGGCATGTATTATACATATAAACCTTCCTATTGAATCACTCTATATATTAAAGAAAACCGCATCAAAATCCGTTGCGTAGTTTTAAAGATTTAAGCATACATACGGACAGACAGCGGGAAACGACTTTGCTTTATACTATGTAGTGATGATGTACAGGTAATTACCATCTTTCATCTTTATTTCTAAAAAAGGTTCTCACATTCATTTCTTCAGTCTTATAATCATTTATGAAAGTTACAAAACTACGCCATAGATTCGCAAATCTACTGTGGGTGCCCTTGTACTGATAAGAACGGATATTTTTGAAATGAAATGAAATGTCATTTATTTAGTCTAGGCTGTACAAGCACTTGTGAAGGTCAAGAAGCTACGCCATCGGTTCGGAAAACTACGGCCGGAGATCTTGTACTGAGAAGAACCGGCAAGAAACTCAGCAAGGGCTGCTTAATATACATACACACACTTAATAGAATACTATGCTATTTGCAAAAGGGTATTTGCCAAGTTTTAGAAAACCTATCTCACGTTATTTTCTAAAGTTTATGGAGTCTATAAAAAGTGGACATTATCCATCATTTTGTTGCGTATTTTATTAAAAAACTAAATAAAAAAGGATTCATGTTGCCGCGAAAACGTTTCTTTGGACATTATGGCATCTTACTGGTATGTGACGTCACACGACTGCCATTAAAACGTCGATATAATGTAATGTCACTGACTAGAAGTTAACTAGCGTGTGACGTCATTTGAGTCTTCGCCAACCCAGGTGTTTTCGATTGTGACCATAGAACAGTACCCTTAGCACGAACCAATATCGAATTCGTAACGTTTGCGAGTCCGAAATGTCATTGTCAATGTGTACTGATTTTTAATTCTCGTTACGTACTTTGTGGCGCTGCCGTTCAAGTTTCCATACAAAATTTTAATTTGACATTTCGCACTCGCAAACTTTTTGAATTCGATATTGGTTCGTGTTAAGGGTACTGAAAAACCATTTCTATTTAATGACTTTTTCGAAAAGTTATTAATTATTGCTTCTCTCAGAATAGTAGGATCGCTGCTTATATTCTTATTGAATACAAATTCCAATAATTGCTTCTTATATCTTCATACTGTCAAATAGAGCATACCTAGTTGACTTAGAAACACAGGCTTATGTGTTGTGTCATCAGCAGAGTTTTAATGTGCCCACTGCTGGATCAACCTTTTAATGCCTTTATGGAAGGAATAGAAAGAATGAGGCTATGATCCACCACTCGGGCCTAGTGCGGTCTAGTACTTTCTAATGACTGCAGCTCTACCCGAGATCGACGGCTTATTGTGTTTTACTCATACAAAAGAGTTGATGCTGGCATAATAGGGAAGATGCATATATAATATTTATGAAAATTTTATGATTAAAATGTTAAAAAAAAAAGAAATGCCACTGCAACGTTTTTATTTTACATAATGTTGTCTTTTAACAATTATTACGAATTAAAAATACTTGAAACGGAACGTATATTAAAACACCAATCAGCGTTTAGTGACGTCACTCCTGTTATGACAACTTCTTTGAGGTTATGGTTATTGTTAAAGTTAATATTATTTTATGGGAATATTAATGGCGTTTTTTACATTAAATAAAAATGGAAGTTGCGTTTATCAAAGCAGACTCCAGGAATTTACCAAGAGTTAGCGTTGACATGGTTATAACTTTTTTTGTCCAAAGTGCAGAGTTTTTAAGTGTAGAAATGAAAGGGACTAAATTACTACGGGATGTAAAAATCGTAGTTGTTAAACTTCGTATTTTATTCAGCGGCTTCTACAAATCTTACGGCGATAATGCAATCGGCTATGTCCAAATTAAAAGAGATGGAAAATAATGTATAGCAAAAGGTCGAGTTCTCCGGAGCATAAAGTACGTAAAGAAGGTTATCGTGTTACAGTTATTTTAAATGAAACGCAAAGCTTGGTTCAGTCCTGCCAATGTGAAGATTGTGCTACACATTTTAAACTTTATCTAATTTTCGACGTCATTCTCCAACTGTAAAATTAAAAATATGTTATAGACAGGTTTTGTAAGTATTAGGTAGGTTACTAATGCGTTTTTACGTACAAGCAGATTAATTAAGCATATAACAAGTATAGTAACAAGTCTTTGGAGAATAATTGTCATTTCGCTTCGCAGCTTGAAACCACTTTTTTTTCAGTTTTGGGTCAGAAGTTCCAGTCAAAAACAATTTATTTGGGAACTTTGTTGAAGTAGATTGGCAAAAAACATGAGTCAGCACGGCTTTTTTTCGGAATATTAGTGGTATTGTTATGATCACACGATGTTGATGGATAGATTTTTAATTTTTCAAAAAAATATTTCTAAAGTCGAAAAAATATGCAAAAGTATGAAATTTTAAAGCCAGCAACGAACAATTATGACCAGTGACTGACAGGAGTGACGTCATCGCAACCATAGGTTCGTTTTCGCGCGAAAATTTAAATTGTCAATTTAAAACCGCATTTTTTCCGATAAATCACAATGTTTTAATTTTTTAATATATCTGTGGTTTATTCTACATGGAATTCTTTAAAATGAAAACAAAAATAAAAATATTGCATCTACCCTATTCTCATACTTAAAACTAAATTAAATTTGAGATCAGTCTCTTTTGAGTGTAGGGTTTAGGGATGACTCTTGCCAGATTTGATGAATGCCAGAATCGACACTAATGACCACTTATTGCGGAACTTGTTTAAATTCCACGACTACAAACCAAACGCGCTAAAATAATTAACAGCTAGCGTTTCCTATGTTTTTCATTTTTCTCAATAAGTAATGAACACTTTACAGGTTGAGGCTTCCATACATGACGACGAAACCAAACCGATAGGGGAAGTCGTGGTGAAAACTAAAGAACTCCGCATCACAGGGCAAGAGGAAGACTCAGAAGCGCCGGAACTGATAAAAGTCGACACTGAATCAGCTAAATCTAAAAATGCGCACGATGAAACGTCACCGGAAAAGAACTCACAGGAGTGCAGACTGGCGATGATAGAGAAAGCCTTATCTGACGCCAGGTCTATGAGGACTTATACGTCAGCTAGTACCATAGCCCCGGAAGTTGTTAAGCAGCAAGTCAAAAGGAATTTAGAAGCGAGACAGAAACAGATGGAGAGAAGGAAGGCCATAGCGAAAGGCGAAGCTAGCGCCACCACGCGGACGCGGCGGGACAACCGCGAGACTATACGCGAAAGCCACGGACTGTGGGGGTGGGACGAGTGAATAAATGTTTGTTAATCTAATTTGATATTTTATTTATGACTAGCGACCCGCCCTCGCTTCGTTCGGTGTGGAGCTGAAGTGTAGACTACAGTTTTTGTTCTCAGGCTTGTATTATACTCATTGACATTCATCTATGATTCTTCTTATACCTGCATGCAAAGTCTCAGCCCGATCGGTGTAAAATTGACAAAGTTTAATACAAACTTTCATTCCCTATTTTATCCCCTTGGGGGTAGAATTGATCAAAATCCTTGTTTAGCGGATGCCTGCGTCATAACATCTAGCTGCATGCCAAATTTCAGCCCGATCCGTCCAGTGGTTTGGGCTGTGCGTTGATAGATCACTATGTCAGTCACCTTTGAGTTTTATATATATATATATAGACTAGCGCCCGCCCGCGAATTCGTCCGTGTTGACTTTAGTTTTGAAGTGAAACTTCTTTAGGCACGCTTGACTTGGGGGGTAAACTGGCGAAGTGTGACAATTTTTGCGTTACGCGCGTAACGCGTAACCGATGACTTATCGGTAAACAATGAACAATACCCGTCACAAAATACATGAATAGTTCATGAATCATTACATTATATTTATGAATACTAGTGCTTGGTGGGTGATAACGGATCCAGCTCGGTTTGGTGGATGATAATTGACCCAGCGCGGATTGGTGGGTGATAACGGACCTAGCGCGCATTGGTAGGTGATAACGTACCCGGTGCGGATTGGTGGGTGATAACGGACCTGTTTATATTTTTTTATTTTTTAAGTATTTAACTGCTTGATATTTATATCTAAAGAAAATTTTACCAGAAAAAAATCCACACGGACGGGTCTTTAGATTTATCCATCTAGCAGTTAAATGCTTAAAAATAAAACTATATACATATTGCTATTTCTTCTTTGAAATGTTTAATTTGTACTTGTAAAGGTATTAATTTGACATTGTGGGTTACCTACAATGCGAGGAGACAGCGCTGCCTTGCAGTCTAAGAAAGACTAGAGAAAATTCTATGAAGCCATCAGGGCCGCGGTGGCATAGGGTTCGGTGCATTCGCTCGAAAGGCGAGAGGTGCAAGTATCTTATGTCTCAATCCAGGTCATAAACTATATGTGCACCAAATGTCATCCTGGTCCGTTCAGAACGAATGCAGATGCAGTCTAGACCAACGGCTTGTCGTGCCTTCCGAAGCACAGAGGAGCTCCAGAATAAGTTTTTGGTCTGTCTCCCATCCAATGACAGACCATTGCGGAGGTTGCTTGACTTTCATGGTACTGCAGGCTGGATGAGCTAACCACCTGCGCCATCGAGCTCCTAAACCACTCCCAAAAACGCCTTTGGTTCTTCACTGTGTTTCAATGGAAATTTGGGACTTTTTGGCGGGATCGGGCAGCGTCAATTTAGCAGTTTTGTTTTTCTTGTTAAAAATTGTGTTGTGGTGGATGTTAGTGTCTAATAATGGTGGATTATTAACCACTTAGTGTCCGGGAACATGCATAAGTGTTGGCAAGTGAAACAAAATAGCGGAAAGTGTGTTTCGATGTTCCTTCAAGAAGTCCAGAAAATCTCCACACTTTTACTGAAACATAGGGAAAGGGGAATTGACTTGACTGCCACTTACTTTGACTTGATTTATTACTTTGCCCACGAGTGTTATAGTATTTGTAAACATTTTAACACTTGATATGGGCTAAATGCACAAGCCCATGGTTCCCCACATTACGGGTTTTGCCGGACTTTTTTAGGGGTTCTTTTAGGGGCTTTTTTCAAAACTTGCAATTAAATCGAAAAACAAAGCGTGTTTTCGTTCAGTTTTGTGCGTAGAATGGAACGCACAACGATATGAAACGACTGAACTGACTGTGTGGCGGGTTGTTTCCTAAGGGTACGGCCAGAGTACACTCAGATTTAGACTCAGAAAACAAGCGCGAGAAATATACAGTGTAGTTTAAGCAGGTTGCCTGCGGCCACTATGGCCACCCTGCTTTTGCCTGCTTTTTCTCGCGCTTTGTTTTCTGAGTCTGAATCTGAATCTAAATCAGGAGTGCAATCTGGCCGTACCCTTCGACTACACTGTTTATTTCTCGCGCTTGTTTTCGAAATCTGAATCTGAGTCTCAATCTGAGTGCACTCTGGCCGCACCCTTAGGCTGTATGAACTAAAGCTAAATAAGATTAAACAGCTTGTCAGCTCATTTTCGTTTGATTGTCCTTTCGGAAACTGTATTTATTTAATAAAATAATTTACTGTAACTAAATATGTAACGTTTTAATTTATGAGCAACGAAAGAATTTGGGTAATAAGTAGGTACTTAAAAAAATGTATAGGTATTTAGGGGATTTTAGGAGAATTTAAAAAATACTTAGGGGAACATTTTGGTAAGGGTTGGTAACACTGCACAAGCCGTGCGGAAGCCATTTAGAAAAAAAATGGAAATTTGAATCTCAACGGAAAGCCGGCTGTGGTGAGGATAGACGGCACACTTACTTAGTCTGTACCATTAGCAATATCGAATTCGTTAAGTATGCGAGTTTTTCGATAAATGTGAATGTCAAATTTTGTATGGAAACTTGAACAGCAGCGCCACAACGGACTTAATGAGAACAAAAAATCCGTACACATTTGACGTATCCCAAGATCGAATTTGATTATGGTTCGTACTAATGGTATTTGTACTCCACTTATACTGTAATATCAGACGGCATGAAGTAATTTGCTACGCCATAAAATAGTTTTTTTTAAGGCTTGTATTTAACTGTAAATCAATAAATTGTCGTTTTGTATGAAAATTAATTCGCAATTCTAAGCAAAAATACTTATTGCACAGCAAAATAGTCACCTCAAAATATTTTTATATTAGTAACAATTTAAGTTCTTGATGCATCGCTATTTATTTAGAACTAAAGCTTTTTTAAGAATGCATATTTAATAATAACCACCTCATAACAGATCTATGACATATTTTTTTTAAACAAAGCTAGTTTAGTTTGTTTGTAGAGTAGTTTTGTTCAACAAATGTTTTGTTTGCAGTAAAATAATTATTTTTATTAAAAAGTATTTAATTTATGTAAATAACCTAATGGATGAGAAGTTATTGCTGTGCATTTAAAATACCCCTTTTTTAATTTGAAAGTATTTAAACAGGGGTAATATTTTTAAATATATTATCCTTCCATCCCTGCCGCAGGGGCAATTTAGTGTGTAAGAGTGGGGTTGACCCTTAATTGCAAGCAGGGGCAATTTTTCTAAATTGGCCCTGCGGCGGGGCGGCAGCGGCGTTCCTACATTGGTCCGGCCGCCCTGCACGTTACCGCGTGTGTAGCGCGATCGGGGCAATTTCTTAATCAGTTGCCATTCAGTTGCTTGGTAACTGTCACACAGGCAGCACGTATTACGATCAAGATTGCGGCAGATCATAATGAAGTTTGGTCTTGAGTGACAGAAGTATATAAAGACCGGCCCCACATGTGGGATAAAAAAAACCCAAACATTATTCATTTACAATACATTTCTTTCTGTTGCCAATTCTTAACCCAGTATTTCCTTTTTTGCGCTAACACCATGGAAAGAGCCAAAGCCTAGCTACTGATCTTTTGATTTTTTGATAATACGGGGCCCATTATCAACGCGTGTGTTTAGTTCAACCCGCACACTAAATAGCAGGCATGTTTGTAAAGACAAGCCGATATTGCCCCGACCGCCGTGCGCCCTAGATTGGCCTTGCGGTAGGGATGTCAGTAGCCCGCCTTAATACTCGTTCTCAAGGCTGTTCCCGGCTGCTCGGTCTCCTTCCGCCGCCACGCCATGCGGGTGTATGTAGATCAGCTGCATGTGGGCGACCAAGCAAGTTACCTGCACATATTTCATCTCGGACTAGGTAGGTACTAACTATACAAAATTTTCTTAAATTATCATTACTATCATTACCTATTAATTTCTCCACTGTGGGGCACAGGCCTCCCCTATGGATGGAATACAGATATTGAACCATGACTCATCATCAAATTGCTGTGTGCTAACGAGTCCAATCATCCGGGGTTAATTGAGGATAGGTGGGTGCGGCAGATGCAGCCGGGAGCTCTTTCTATTCTGTGGCCGGGACCAACGGCTTCACATGCCTTCCGAAGTACAGAGGAGCTAGTGATAGTAAATTTTTGTTCGCCCATTTTGTGACCGAACGATATTAATATTCTTCTCTCAGAGACCTGTTTTACCCAAGAATGAGATCTCGCTAAATAGCAGAACGGCCAGTTGATTTGTCGTTCACGAACCGTTTTGATCAAGTTCACTTTGTGAGTTACAGGGGAGTTTTGATTTGGTTTTAAAATACGCTCCAGCAGCCGGTTGTCCTTGTTCCACTTCAAAAACTGTCCGATTTTATTGTAAGGAATATATAGGTACTTTATTCATAGCAAAGCTATTTTTACTAACATGAGACTTACCTTATTTCGCTCGAGTATTCCTTCGATCGTGTAGGTGTATCCGAATACGCTGGTTGATATCTTGGACTCGGACACGCTCACGTAGTTGTCCTCGATCGGGAACGGGAATGACTGTATCCTGTAACTGCCAGCCTTTATCGGGCACGACATCCTGTTTAAAAAATAAATACAGAAATCTTCTATAACTTGGATTTTCTTTAAAGAACATAAATATCTTACAAATGACAAAAGCCAATGTCGTGTTAACAGTTAAAATTAGACAATTACCTACCCAATGAGGGCGGTAACAAAACAGTATCCAGTATCGTTAGTATTTTCAAAATAAATTCAGTACACCGCATACCAACAAATGATGTTGAAATGTTTCACAAAAATATCGATGAAATGTTTGGTAACTAAGAAGACTACAATTTTACGCGATCGTAGTCGAAGAAGTAGCAAGCATTTCGTTTAATTTACCCCGTCATAATCCCTATTACTGTGAGTGGAATTACGGTACTGAGATGAAGCTGATGTTATAAAAAAATACTCCAGCCATGGCCATTTAAGTAATCCCTTAAGCTTAATAGATTAACCTAGAACACTGGTTTGGCTGCGGTATTTTGTAAGGTGGCTATTGCTTTCCCAGTCGCGGGCGCTCCAAATCCATATACAGGTCGCGGCACGTAACTCTAGCGCTGAACAAACCGAGTTAGGGATATCTGCGCATGCGTACGACTGGAGAGCCAATCGGCGCAACGCACGCCCACCCGCGCACCTCTTTCCCCCCCAAGACATCTTAATTTTTACTTCTGCGCACTAACGGTCAGCGCTCTAGTTTTTTTCCGCGACTTATACGCTGTATCTTGAACAAAAGCTTCTTTATCTATTCTTCGTCATACCTTGGTTTTGTGTGCCTGAAGAAAAAGGTGTACAGCTCGGACTGGGAGTCGTCGTCGTCGCTCTGGCAGCCACCGCGGACCAGCAGGTAGGACTTCAGATAGTCGCACGTGTCCAGGTTGCGCATGTCCTGGCACTTCTGCATCGTCACCTAAAGTCATATAATTTCGAGTCCCGTCTGCTGCAAGTACCGCGTGGAATTTTTTCTAGTTATATTTTCTTTAGATTTGAACATCATGCTTAAAAAAAATATAGTCATATAATTTCTTTAGAGGAGCTTGATTGAGTAATGGTGATCACGTTTATTTGACGGTCTTTGAAGTTCAGAAATTGATAATATATAGGTATTATATGTTAACACGTTGAGTACTAAAATACCTTGTACATGTCTCGCTTACAGTGCGACTAAGGTGGTTTTCCAATTACAGAGCATAATGCGACTCAGTGGCGCACAATGCCGAATTATGCTGATGCTTAATTGGAACGTGAATTAGTTTTCAAATGCACCAGCAGAGTGCGCTAAGTTCAGTGTTGAAAAAAAAAGTCAATATTGTACCTTCATCCATATTTATATTTAATTTTTTAACACAGTTTGAATTAACTTTGATTATATAAAAAAAAACTATAATGAAACGAAAGTTTTAATAATTTTTCCACAATAAATAATATTACTCACGATAACATATAAATAAAACATTTCGATCAATGCCAACTTAAAGAAAAAACACTTGTTAATTTTCTGTCTCTGAGTTGGTACGATTGCACGCATTACACGAAAGCATTACTTTTGAGAGTGCTTGATTGTGCGAAGCGTTGCTGTAGTTGAAACACTGAACCTTAAGCATTATGTCGCATAATGCGCTATAATGCTGTAATTGGAAAGCTACCATAGCTTCTTATTGGTTCGGTGGAGGAAAAAGATGAATATAGTAGATTGGGGAAAAAGTCTTTTCGAATTATAGTATGTATGAACTTGTAATAAAATCTCTTTGGCTATACCATTTGTATCCGGCTGGTTTTGAAATCATTTAGAAAGTTTAAATTTTAAAGAAGGTAATTCCAAATTCAAATTAGACAAATGTGTGATTTTCTTTTGTTTTTCTCACTTTCAAGATGAGTGAATCTAATGATTGTTCATTAGATTGATAAGGATTCGATACATTTTAAAAAAAAAATGGTTGCCTGTAAAGTCGGTTTTACGGGCGAAGATTTTACGTGACAACGTCTTTTTCTCGGTAGAATATTTATTGATATGAATATAATTAAATTGCACAATAGGAACAAGGAATTGAATGAAAATAAGAATTGCACAAATTTTAACTATAGAAATATATTTTGTTTACTAAAACATTGTACATGTAAACTTAAACTTAACACGAGAGACTCATCGTAACGTTACCGAGCGTTACACTTTTTCATAAGTGACTCCCAGCCGCAACCTAATTTAAGACGTTGTCACGTCAAAAATTTCTACAAAAAAGGTAAAAATGCAACGCAAGCCTCGAAAAAATTTGTGATATTTGTTTACCTAGTGCAGTGTCTATGAGAGTAGTCCAAATTTAGTTTAAGTGTTTTCAATCCGTAAATTTTGATGTCAAAGCTGCACGACGTCGCTCTGGTCGCCCTGCTACGGATAAAATTGATGCCATTTTTGAAAAAGTGGAGCAAGACCCGGCATATCAGTAGTGACGACGTAGCTAAAGAACTGGGAAATGACCACAAAATAGTTTTGACGCATTTAAAAAAAGCTGGATACACAGATGAGCTCGATAGTTGGGTGCCTCGCGAGTTCACCGAAAGAAACCTAATGAACCGTGTACTCATATGTGATTCTTTATTACGACGCAATGAACGAACCAGTTTTGAAGAAGCTGATAACTGGTGATGAAAAGTGGATCACGTACGACAAGAATGTGCGAAAGAGGTCTTGGTCAAAAGCCGGCCAGGCTTCACAGACTCGCGAAAACTGGGTTAATTCGCAATAAGGTTATGCTGTGTGTATGGTGGGATTGGAAGGGCATTATTCAATATGAGGTGTTACCGCCAGGCAGGACCATCGATTCTGAACTCTACTGCGAACAACTGATGAGATTAGAGCAAGGAGTTGAGAGAAAAGTGGCTGGAATTAATCAAGAGAAGGGATGTGGTTTTTCATCATGATAACGCTAAATCTCACACATCTTTAGCCACCCAGCAAAAATTAAGAGTTTGACTGGGAGGTGTTCATGCATCAGCACCTCCTCAAGTCCTGACCTTGCTCCTTCAAATTTCCACCTGTTTCGGTCTCTTCAGAATTCTTTAGGCAGTGTCAGGTTAACATCACGAGAGGAGTGCCAAAATCACTTATCGCGGTTTTTTGATCAGAAGCCCCACAATTTCTATAGCAATGGGATCATGTCCTACCTACAAGAAAAGTTTTCGAACAAAATGGCACCTATTGTAAATACTTTAGTTAAATATATAAACTTTATTACAAAAAAAGGTTTGAATTTTCATATAAAATGCGAAGAAACTTTTGCCCCAACCTAATAATAACTAAGAAGTGGTAATATAATAGTCTTGTGGTGGTAGTAGTAGTCTACGTGGTACACGTACCACGCGCACCTTGTACCGCACGCGTCCATATGTCGTCAAGACAAGACCGACGAAAACTTCGATATTCGTGAAGATAGTGATGATTTGAGTTTCGACTTTATTTTCATGTACCTATTTAACTAAAAATATAGCGTTAGGTACCCTACCTAACAGAGCCGGACCGTGAGTTAAGGGGGCCCTGGGGGCCATGCGCCTAACGGAAATGCTTTGGAAAAAGCTAACACTTACGATTTCATTTTGTTATTTCTAGCCGCCTGAGGTTTTCAAATGCCTCGTGCTCTTTTTTTTCTTTTGCATTGGTAATAACAATATTAAAAAAAATGAGCGTGAGGTATTTGAAAATCTTCGGCGGTCAGAAATAATAAAAATAAAATCGAAAGTGTTAGCGTTTTCCAAAACATTTCCGTTAGGCGAATGGCCCCCTGGGCTAATACTATTTAGGGGCTCACCTAATTACTCAAAGTATAGAAAAAAATGAGACAGTAAAATATTTAATTTATATTATATTATGCCTTAGTTATATACTACTGTTAATATATTGACAAATTACAAAGCAACCTTTCTGCAAAGTGCAGACATGGCAAATTCTTTAATTTGCTCCTCACATTCTAGGGGTAATGGGGTTACATTCAACAATGTATTTTTTCTACATTGAATGTACTTCTAATCATTGTATCTACTGCTTTAAAGAAAATAATTTTAATATCAATCTTTCTTTGGTGAATCACTAGTTCAGCTTTCATCACATCTATTTTGAAAATATTATAATCTGCTATTTCTTACTTAAATTCAGCGATATTTGCCTGTCTGAATTTCCGATCTGTTTACTTTAATAAAAGTATGGATTCTTTCGCATTATCGTCTATTTTTGGCTTTGTCTTGACTTAGCTTGAATCCACGGGGCCCTGAGCTGAAGTTCAAAAAGCCTTAAGGTAGATCCGGCCCTGTTACCTAACTAAAAAACTGAAATCGCACTGACCTTGACATCCCAACCGTTTTTGATGTCAGCGCTGATGTTTAACCAACCACTCACGGACGGGTCGTAACTCCTCGAAACCACGCTCATCTCCGATATCGTCACCATCGTTTTATTGAGGGCGGAGGAGCAGGGCCCAACTCGCGTCACCAGCAAGCTGGTCGGAGCAGTGGTGCCAGTTGACAACCACTGTACTACCAGAACAACTGGTATGAAAATCATTTCCACACAGTTCGCTGATTGATCCATGATCATTCTATCGTATGCGATTACCTGACTGATCGTATCGATTCAAATAGAGTTGTTATGATAGTAGGTATATTTATTATAATGGATTTTTAATGTTTGTTTCTATAACTACTTTATGCGGTATTAAGCACATTTTGAGTAAAGGACAATGGGCAAAACAGACCCAGCTCCGCTAACAATGTAATTAGTATGAATCGATAGATCTATGAAAAACTACCCTTTTTGATTATGACTCCGTAAAAAAATATCCTGGTTGTGAAAAGATATGACACATGGGCAAATTTAAGTAGCTAAATAAAATTCATTTTATAGTAAGTACCTTCATTTTATATTATTAGTAACCATAATAATATGCCATATCGTACTATACAACCAGATATACCTACGACAAAGCTTACCGACCATCCTGTGCTTGCCCTTATTGAGACACCTCAAAACAGTTTACGGGGGTTGAAGGACTTGCAGTTGCAAATAGTCGACTCGTCTTACTTTGTTGTGATTGTGCGCGCCCTGTCACTAGACTGTTTTTTATCTAACACGCTTTGGACATTGGAACACTTTTATCGGTTTTGTCAATTACTTAGGATAGATGAACTGGATTCATGTTTTCGATAAACGTGGATAAGTTTGTGTGATTTTTGGTCGCTCCGTTTTACATAGAAGACAATTTACTCCGTTTTACATAATAACGAACAGAATGTTTGAAAAAAACCCGAGCCCATGCGGGGATTTTTGGATTTACTCTAGCACGGCAGAATAACTTAAGGGGGCACCCTTGCACCTAGTGAAGTACTCCCATAATACCTGAGCCCCCTATGTAAAGTCGAACTAACTAAGTTAATTCCCTTATCTAATACTTGTACCTATTTAACTTACAATAACTAAAGACCCCCGGGGTGGAATTTGATGCGCTTTGGCAAAGATGATCATGACTATAATACCTTTCAAACAAATGTAGTTTATGCCGTGGCGGACGTGGGTGCAGCGTTAATACATTTTTGCCCAATGTTCTTAATAATTGTATTTTTAACTCAGCATTTTCGTATAATTTTGTTTCTTAGAATTAGTTTCATTGCATATCAAAGAAAGTAGGTAATTGTAAAACGGCAAAGCAAAGCTGTGATTTGATTTGTGCTAGTGTGAATTATTGAAGTGTGATTTGATTTGTGATAATAGTGAATAATTAGACCTATAATAAAGTACCTATAATGATTATTTTGACTCAGAACATTTTTATTTGACTGTTACTTTGATTTCACCCATTAAGTTAAGAAATTAAGTTTATGATTTCACTTGATAACATGCGATGATGATTTTCGTGGGGATTTTGTTCTATTTCCATCAAATTGATACTAGGCAGTCCTAAACCTGTAAAAGCATGAAGGAAAGTTCATTGAATATTAGGCTGGGGATACATATGCCAGTAAATTGGGAAAGTAGCTGGCATGAAAGTTACTGGCATGTATGTATGTACTTTTTTTTGTGTCTGGAAAATGCCTTACGCATCCTTCAACCACTGGGGGAGCGAAAAGAAGGTATGTGGGACTCCTCCCTGTCCTCTTCAGCCAGTCCTGGAGCTCGCTCATATGAACAGGGCCATACCTACGCCCTGAACAGGGCCACTAAAAACCAGACAATACTCATGCACCGTCACCCGACACGCACTATGAGGACCGCGGTCCCCCTAGTGCGTGCCGAGAGGGCGGGTGTGGTCGCGGAACCCGTCTCCGAATGGCCGCGCATGTACGAGTACCTGTGGGCCAATCGCCTAACCAGATTGCTTTGGAAAACGCTATCGCTTACGATTTCATTTTGTTATTTCTAACCGCCGAAGGTTTTCAAATACCTCACGCTCATTTTCTTTAACATTGTTATTACCAATGCAAAAGAAAAAAAAAGAGCGCGAGGCATTTGAAAACCTCTGGCGGCTAGAAATAACAAAATGAAATCGTAAGCGATAGCGTTTTCCAAAGCAATCCAGTTAGGCGATTGGCCCCCTGGTACACTGCGGATACATTTGCAAGTAAAACTGGCATACAAGTTGTGCCCTTGCATGCCAGTATTAACATCGCGTATAAACAGGACAGGGGGCCAATCGCCTAACGAAAATGTTTTGGGAAACGCTAACGCTTACGATTTTATATTGTTATTTCTAGCCGCCTGAGGTTTTCGAATACCTCACGCTCATTTTTTTTAATATTGTTATTACCAATGCAAAAGAAAAAGAAATAGCGCGAGGCATTTGAATACCTCAGGCGGCTAGAAATAACAAAATAAAATCGTAAGCGTTAGCGTTTTCCAAAGCCTTTCCGTTAGGCGATTGGCCCCCAGTTCGTGAGAGTCATTCGTACCTACCTATTCTTGCGCGCCAAATATGGATAACAATCGAAGTGAATTAAACAAAATCATGTTGTTACTAGCATTTAAAGAAAATAATTTTAATATCAATCTTTCTTTGGTGAATCACTAGTTCAGCTTTCATCACATCTATTTTGAAAATATTATAATCTGCTATTTCTTACTTAAATTCAGCGATATTTGCCTGTCTGAATTTCCGATCTGTTTACTTTAATAAAAGTATGGATTCTTTCGCATTATCGTCTATTTTTGGCTTTGTCTTGACTTAGCTTGAATCCACGGGGCCCTGAGCTGAAGTTCAAAAAGCCTTAAGGTAGATCCGGCCCTGTTACCTAACTAAAAAACTGAAATCGCACTGACCTTGACATCCCAACCGTTTTTGATGTCAGCGCTGATGTTTAACCAACCACTCACGGACGGGTCGTAACTCCTCGAAACCACGCTCATCTCCGATATCGTCACCATCGTTTTATTGAGGGCGGAGGAGCAGGGCCCAACTCGCGTCACCAGCAAGCTGGTCGGGGCAGTGGTGCCAGTTGACAACCACTGTACTACCAGAACAACTGGTATGAAAATCATTTCCACACAGTTCGCAGATTGATTCATGATCATTCTATCGTATGCGATTACCTGACTGATCGTATCGATTCAAATAGAGTTGTTATGATAGTAGGTATATTTATAATAATGGATTTTTAATGTTTGTTTCTATAACTACTTTATGCGGTATTAAGCACATTTTGAGTAAAGGACAATGGGCAAAACAGACCCAGCTCCGCTAACAATGTAATTAGTATGAATCGATAGATCTATGAAAAACTAGCCTTTTTTATTATGACTCCGTAAAAAATATCCTGGTAGTGAAAAGATATGACGCATGGGCATATTTAAGTAGCTAAATAAAATTCATTTTATAGTAAGTACCTTCATTTTATATTATTAGTAACCATAATAATATGCCATATCGTACTATACAACCAGATATACCTACGACAAAGCTTACCGACCATCCTGTGCTTGCCCTTATTGAGACACCTCAAAACAGTTTACGGGGGTTGAAGGACTTGCAGTTGCAAATAGTCGACTCGTCTTACTTTGTTGTGATTGTGCCCTCCCTGTCACTAGACTGTTATTTATCGAACACGCTTTGGACATTGGAACACTTTTATCGGTTTTGTCAATTACTTAGGATAGATGAACTGGATTCATGTTTTCGATAAACGTGGATAAGTTTGTGTGATTTTTGGTCGCTCCGTTTTACATAGAAGACAATTTACTCCGTTTTACATAATAACGAACAGAATGTTTGAAAAAAACCCGAGCCCATGCGGGGATTTTTGGATTTACTCTAGCACGGCAGAATAACTTAAGGGGGCACCCTTGCACCTAGTGAAGTACTCCCATAATACCTGAGCCCCCTATGTAAAGTCGAACTAACTAAGTTAATTCCCTTATCTAATACTTGTACCTATTTAACTTACAATAACTAAAGACCCCCGGGGTGGAATTTGATGCGCTTTGGCAAAGATGATCATGACTATAATACCTTTCAAACAAATGTAGTTTATGCCGTGGCGGACGTGGGTGCAGCGTTAATACATTTTTGCCCAATGTTCTTAATAATTGTATTTTTAACTCAGCATTTTCGTATAATTTTGTTTCTTAGAATTAGTTTCATTGCATATCAAAGAAAGTAGGTAATTGTAAAACGGCAAAGCAAAGCTGTGATTTGATTTGTGCTAGTGTGAATTATTGAAGTGTGATTTGATTTGTGATAATAGTGAATAATTAGACCTATAATAAAGTACCTATAATGATTATTTTGACTCAGAACATTTTTATTTGACTGTTACTTTGATTTCACCCATTAAGTTAAGAAATTAAGTTTATGATTTCACTTGATAACATGCGATGATGATTTTCGTGGGGATTTTGTTCTATTTCCATCAAATTGATACTAGGCAGTCCTAAACCTGTAAAAGCATGAAGGAAAGTTCATTGAATATTAGGCTGGGGATACATATGCCAGTAAATTGGGAAAGTAGCTGGCATGAAAGTTACTGGCATGTATGTATGTACTTTTTTTTGTGTCTGGAAAATGCCTTACGCATCCTTCAACCACTGGGGGAGCGAAAAGAAGGTATGTGGGACTCCTCCCTGTCCTCTTCAGCCAGTCCTGGAGCTCGCTCATATGAACAGGGCCATACCTACGCCCTGAACAGGGCCACTAAAAACCAGACAATACTCATGCACCGTCACCCGACACGCACTATGAGGACCGCGGTCCCCCTAGTGCGTGCCGAGAGGGCGGGTGTGGTCGCGGAACCCGTCTCCGAATGGCCGCGCATGTACGAGTACCTGTGGGCCAATCGCCTAACCAGATTGCTTTGGAAAACGCTATCGCTTACGATTTCATTTTGTTATTTCTAACCGCCGAAGGTTTTCAAATACCTCACGCTCATTTTCTTTAACATTGTTATTACCAATGCAAAAGAAAAAAAAAGAGCGCGAGGCATTTGAAAACCTCTGGCGGCTAGAAATAACAAAATGAAATCGTAAGCGATAGCGTTTTCCAAAGCAATCCAGTTAGGCGATTGGCCCCCTGGTACACTGCGGATACATTTGCAAGTAAAACTGGCATACAAGTTGTGCCCTTGCATGCCAGTATTAACATCGCGTATAAACAGGACAGGGGGCCAATCGCCTAACGAAAATGTTTTGGGAAACGCTAACGCTTACGATTTTATATTGTTATTTCTAGCCGCCTGAGGTTTTCGAATACCTCACGCTCATTTTTTTTAATATTGTTATTACCAATGCAAAAGAAAAAGAAATAGCGCGAGGCATTTGAATACCTCAGGCGGCTAGAAATAACAAAATAAAATCGTAAGCGTTAGCGTTTTCCAAAGCCTTTCCGTTAGGCGATTGGCCCCCAGTTCGTGAGAGTCATTCGTACCTACCTATTCTTGCGCGCCAAATATGGATAACAATCGAAGTGAATTAAACAAAATCATGTTGTTACTAGCATTTAAAGAAAATAATTTTAATATCAATCTTTCTTTGGTGAATCACTAGTTCAGCTTTCATCACATCTATTTTGAAAATATTATAATCTGCTATTTCTTACTTAAATTCAGCGATATTTGCCTGTCTGAATTTCCGATCTGTTTACTTTAATAAAAGTATGGATTCTTTCGCATTATCGTCTATTTTTGGCTTTGTCTTGACTTAGCTTGAATCCACGGGGCCCTGAGCTGAAGTTCAAAAAGCCTTAAGGTAGATCCGGCCCTGTTACCTAACTAAAAAACTGAAATCGCACTGACCTTGACATCCCAACCGTTTTTGATGTCAGCGCTGATGTTTAACCAACCACTCACGGACGGGTCGTAACTCCTCGAAACCACGCTCATCTCCGATATCGTCACCATCGTTTTATTGAGGGCGGAGGAGCAGGGCCCAACTCGCGTCACCAGCAAGCTGGTCGGGGCAGTGGTGCCAGTTGACAACCACTGTACTACCAGAACAACTGGTATGAAAATCATTTCCACACAGTTCGCAGATTGATTCATGATCATTCTATCGTATGCGATTACCTGACTGATCGTATCGATTCAAATAGAGTTGTTATGATAGTAGGTATATTTATAATAATGGATTTTTAATGTTTGTTTCTATAACTACTTTATGCGGTATTAAGCACATTTTGAGTAAAGGACAATGGGCAAAACAGACCCAGCTCCGCTAACAATGTAATTAGTATGAATCGATAGATCTATGAAAAACTAGCCTTTTTTATTATGACTCCGTAAAAAATATCCTGGTAGTGAAAAGATATGACGCATGGGCATATTTAAGTAGCTAAATAAAATTCATTTTATAGTAAGTACCTTCATTTTATATTATTAGTAACCATAATAATATGCCATATCGTACTATACAACCAGATATACCTACGACAAAGCTTACCGACCATCCTGTGCTTGCCCTTATTGAGACACCTCAAAACAGTTTACGGGGGTTGAAGGACTTGCAGTTGCAAATAGTCGACTCGTCTTACTTTGTTGTGATTGTGCCCTCCCTGTCACTAGACTGTTATTTATCGAACACGCTTTGGACATTGGAACACTTTTATCGGTTTTGTCAATTACTTAGGATAGATGAACTGGATTCATGTTTTCGATAAACGTGGATAAGTTTGTGTGATTTTTGGTCGCTCCGTTTTACATAGAAGACAATTTACTCCGTTTTACATAATAACGAACAGAATGTTTGAAAAAAACCCGAGCCCATGCGGGGATTTTTGGATTTACTCTAGCACGGCAGAATAACTTAAGGGGGCACCCTTGCACCTAGTGAAGTACTCCCATAATACCTGAGCCCCCTATGTAAAGTCGAACTAACTAAGTTAATTCCCTTATCTAATACTTGTACCTATTTAACTTACAATAACTAAAGACCCCCGGGGTGGAATTTGATGCGCTTTGGCAAAGATGATCATGACTATAATACCTTTCAAACAAATGTAGTTTATGCCGTGGCGGACGTGGGTGCAGCGTTAATACATTTTTGCCCAATGTTCTTAATAATTGTATTTTTAACTCAGCATTTTCGTATAATTTTGTTTCTTAGAATTAGTTTCATTGCATATCAAAGAAAGTAGGTAATTGTAAAACGGCAAAGCAAAGCTGTGATTTGATTTGTGCTAGTGTGAATTATTGAAGTGTGATTTGATTTGTGATAATAGTGAATAATTAGACCTATAATAAAGTACCTATAATGATTATTTTGACTCAGAACATTTTTATTTGACTGTTACTTTGATTTCACCCATTAAGTTAAGAAATTAAGTTTATGATTTCACTTGATAACATGCGATGATGATTTTCGTGGGGATTTTGTTCTATTTCCATCAAATTGATACTAGGCAGTCCTAAACCTGTAAAAGCATGAAGGAAAGTTCATTGAATATTAGGCTGGGGATACATATGCCAGTAAATTGGGAAAGTAGCTGGCATGAAAGTTACTGGCATGTATGTATGTACTTTTTTTTGTGTCTGGAAAATGCCTTACGCATCCTTCAACCACTGGGGGAGCGAAAAGAAGGTATGTGGGACTCCTCCCTGTCCTCTTCAGCCAGTCCTGGAGCTCGCTCATATGAACAGGGCCATACCTACGCCCTGAACAGGGCCACTAAAAACCAGACAATACTCATGCACCGTCACCCGACACGCACTATGAGGACCGCGGTCCCCCTAGTGCGTGCCGAGAGGGCGGGTGTGGTCGCGGAACCCGTCTCCGAATGGCCGCGCATGTACGAGTACCTGTGGGCCAATCGCCTAACCAGATTGCTTTGGAAAACGCTATCGCTTACGATTTCATTTTGTTATTTCTAACCGCCGAAGGTTTTCAAATACCTCACGCTCATTTTCTTTAACATTGTTATTACCAATGAAAAAGAAAAAAAAAGAGCGCGAGGCATTTGAAAACCTCTGGCGGCTAGAAATAACAAAATGAAATCGTAAGCGATAGCGTTTTCCAAAGCAATCCAGTTAGGCGATTGGCCCCCTGGTACACTGCGGATACATTTGCAAGTAAAACTGGCATACAAGTTGTGCCCTTGCATGCCAGTATTAACATCGCGTATAAACAGGACAGGGGGCCAATCGCCTAACGAAAATGTTTTGGGAAACGCTAACGCTTACGATTTTATATTGTTATTTCTAGCCGCCTGAGGTTTTCGAATACCTCACGCTCATTTTTTTTAATATTGTTATTACCAATGCAAAAGAAAAAGAAATAGCGCGAGGCATTTGAATACCTCAGGCGGCTAGAAATAACAAAATAAAATCGTAAGCGTTAGCGTTTTCCAAAGCCTTTCCGTTAGGCGATTGGCCCCCAGTTCGTGAGAGTCATTCGTACCTACCTATTCTTGCGCGCCAAATATGGATAACAATCGAAGTGAATTAAACAAAATCATGTTGTTACTAGCATTTAATTCAGATTTAAATTAAATTTAATTCTTCTTGTATTTTGCTGTAGGCATTTGGCACGTGCTATTTTGTTTTTGTAAAGCGAGCTAGTCGGCTTCCAAAGTTCGTATTCTCTGTACAAATAAATGAACTGTTTAGTTTTCTCATCTCCCCATCGTGCCATGTTGGATACAAAAAGCAGAAAAAAACCTTGAAAAACTTGACATCGGAAATCAAAACAAAAAACCTGCGCCTACGGTCACAACGAGTCGGCTACTGGCATGCCCGTAACACGTCTGTTCACACGTGCCAGGTTAGCAGCCCCCCGCGTCCCCTCACTCAACGGGCATGCAAGTAAATCAAATGTTGTGCTAGCTGCATATGCCAGTATTACAGGCATGCCAGTTAGTTATGCCACACATGACAGTAGCTGGCACGTGCAAGGAGCTGGTATGCTAGTGTGTAAGCTACGGGCATGTGTATCCCCAGTTTTATGTAGGTATTCTGTATTGAATCAGCCCAGACTCTAGCCCTAATTACAATTGTGAAAAATATTGTATTTTAATAAAAATATTTACTGATAATTCAACCATTAAAATTTTCTGATATTTTTTTTAACTATTAACTTCTAACTAATAAATTCAACCATTAACGCCACCTCTAACGTGGACTATCTGTTGCGATGGAAGGACGTGAACTAGCTACTACAATGGTAGGACCTGAACTCTTGCTGCCATGGAAGGCCGTAAACTATCTGCTACAATGGTACGAAGTGAATTCTGCTGCCATGGAAGAACGTGAAGTAACTGCTGCGAAGGAAGGACGTGAATTATCTACGGCGATGAAAGGATGAGAACTATCTACTGCGATGGAAGGACGTGCACTTTTCACTGCGATGGAAGGACGTAAACTATCTACTACGATGGAAGGACGTAAACTATCTACTACGATGGTAGGACGTGAACTATCTACTGCGATGGAAGGACGTGAACTTCTATCTACTGCGATGGAAGGCCATGGAAATTCGGCTTTGACATGAAGTCTCTTCTGAACTCTCTGAAAGGACGTGATCTGCTGCTATAGATATAATAATAAAAGTGAGTAAATGACAAGGCTGATATTATTTTCAGTTAAATAATATTTTTGTTTCATATTGACACTTGCTCCGAGATAAAAACACAGTTGTTTACTGATAAATCGACTTCAGTATGTCGTATTGAGCCCTGTGCTATTATTATTGTATCTTTGATAAATGGTTTATAGCGTGTAAGTATGTATGCGATAATTTAATTAACTCTGTAGAAAATTTTACCAGAAAAAAATCTAATCGGTTCATATTGCAGACGGGATTAAACTAGATCGAGTGGTTGGTTTTCTAGTAAAATTTTCTTTAGATTTGTAACATCCAGTAGTTAAATGCTTAAAAATAAAACATAGTAAGTCTATTATATGTTTATTTTTAAGCATTTAACTGCTAGATGTTTAAATCTAAACAAAATTTTACTAGAAAAAAAACCGGTCAAGTTCGAGTCGGATTCGCGCACCGAGGGTTCCGTACAAACCTGTAGGTATATTTACAATTTTCGCAATTTTTCCTTTATCTGTGCTATATTTTAGACGTTGCTTCGTACCAAATTTTGTTTTGATCCTAAGTTCACGGGAAGTACCCTGTAGGTTTAGATTTCCTTGCGAATTTCGAAAATTTGCGGCATAAACTACTGTATCTTTTGATTGCGTTGGCTTAGAAATTTGATTTTTTCACAGCTCTAAGTGACAGTAGACCTGAGTATATGATATAAATTTCAGCTTGATACCTCCACGTGTTCCTGAGAAAAAGGGTCTTGACAGAAAGACGGACGGACGGACAGCAAAGAGATCCTATAGGGGTTCCGTTTTTTTTCCGCAGAACTAATCTAAACTGTGTTATAAAAATATAGATAAATCTGTGAATAATGGTAATTCCATTAATTCTTTAAAATTCTGGCAACCTCATGGTCAGATTGTGCAACACTGAAGTGCAATATTTTCCGCGTGACCTGCACCTAAAATCGAGAGAAAAACTTTGCCTTTATACCTTTTTTATCGTTATAAAAAATCGTATTGTACTGTCGTGTAAAACATAATTATCACAATGACAATCCGACTAATCAATGTCGCGCCGTATTACAGAATGAGTCTGTTTTCCAAAATGACTAGACGGTATGTAATGAATATGACTGCTGCAAACAAGACAAGATACGCACATAACATTATAAAACTTACCTAGTCTATCTAGTATGAAATATAATTTAAGGATGCACATGTAAAAATTCATTCGGTGTATGCCTCATAGCTTGTTGGTATACTAGCTAGTATTGCTAAATAAAACTAGGTTTAACGGGTTAATGCACGAATTTTTATTTATTTAATGACGTTTCGCAGCCTTTTCAGGTCTGCATCGTCAGAATACTGATTTTTTATTTAGTACTGCTACCAAATCCATTACTGTAGTAATTTTATAATGGAGTTCAAGTTTCGGCGAATCAATAATTTTCCTGTGTATTCAATACATTTGCGAACTCATTATAATAGACAGGGGTCTACACTCAGTTCATATTCGATATAATATCGTCTATGCTTCTTTTGTTAATGACGTAGAGTAGGACACGACACGTCGATCTCTATAATCGAATGCGTACGCCCTCAGGATTTGATCGATAATTACAAGAGTGCAATAGCCGGCTGCAGATGTGTGCGAGCCGCGTAGCCAGCTGCCCCACAAGTTTTGTGACAAGGGCAAGGGCACGGTCCATGTCATAAGCGGAAGATTTTGTAAGCAAAACACAACTAAAAGAGATATTTCTTTTAGTTGTGGACTAGATGGGTGACAGTATTGATGTACTGGAAAGGGACAATAAAAATATTTTTTTTTGTTAATATTTTTGTTTTAAGCACGTAACTGCACGTAAAGAAAATTTTAGAAGAAAAACCCATCCATTCGGATATCGGAAGGTGTAGGTTCGATTCCTGTCTGATGCTTGTATTTTTTATCATACACATAAGACACTTTCACACAACAATCGTCTCAACATGCGTGGCTATCCACAACCGTGCGATTTGTCGATTTTTTTTACCACGTATGACAATACTGTGGAATATATTTATTGTCGACAACAGTGTGTCCGGACCAATACGACCCGAAAATCTTCAAAAAAAATGTGAGCCGTCACGGGACGCCTAGCAGATGTGAATCACTAGCCGGTTTACGATAAATACACTCGGAGAGTTACTCGGGATGCGTGCGGTAAAAAATGACATAGATCCTACCTCTGTGCCACAGCAGTGGACATTAATAGGCTGATGATTGTACACTGGTTGTTTGTAATTGTTTTCACTTCGACTCGATAGATGGCGCCGAATCCGCAGGCGTTTAATACTTGGACTGTAGCGTAGTCCACTATTGAGGGTGGGTGGTGGACATTGCAAATGTGCGGGGTTTCATGGTTTACCTAATCCTAATACTGCATTCCGTAATCAAGTCTCGGCCAATTCAATATTGTGTTCATGATGAGACTGCTTTTTATATTCTCCATTTCAATGTTTTATTTTTACTGTGCGCGTGTAAATTGTAGTGAGTAAACTTAAGTGTTGGTGTATGCTCAGGTATACAGGAATTCGATTTAAAAAATATTCCTCCTAAAATAACAGTGTTTTTTCGACTGAGTTTACTGTTTAGCTCAGGTACAGGTTAGCTAAATACCTAACTAGTCTATTCATTATTTGATACTTACTTTACATGGTGTATGTAAAAGAAAACAATCAGGTAATGATGTATTTATTAACTGGATAATTTAGTTATTAGTGTTATCGCCAAGCGTAGCAGTGGCATTGAACTTGAAAATATTCAATGTCATTACATAACTTTGTAGAGTAGCGGGTAACGCGGACACGCCTCCATAAATCGTCGATCAGTCGTCGTCAAAATCGCTACAACCGAGTTGGATATTGTAGCTACTTGACTTATATTTAATTTAGTATCAGTCATCAGTCACATCACAGTAGTTCCCATCCGACAGCTGGCTAGGACGCACGCGCCATGAGTGAAGATAACCTAACAGCGATGCTTTACAAGACGAAGGATCTGAGGCTGGTATGTACCTCTTTATTATGAAATAAAGATCTTAGGTTATCACTGCAAACGTCATAATTTTTGGACGTGTGCGTCAATAATATAATTATTACGTAGATAGTAACACATTATCCTTGCCGCCGTCGCTACTATAATCAAATGTTCTTCGTGTTCCTAAGTAGGTCGATCAGCAAAATAAATACTACAACCACATGCGATAACATCAATTAGGGTAAATTTATAGTACTGCTAGTTAAATAACAAATTGTGTCTACTAGGTACTTAAAAAAAAGTTCAGATATATAAATCTAACCTTAAACGCACAGTCATAGAGACAATCGCTAGAAACAAATATTTTTACGATTATTTTTGTGTTATATTCTGTATGAATAAAAAGAAATATAATATAAAATTATATATATATTTAATTAGATATGAATACATAGTCTTAAAATAGATAGGTAATTAGATATTGCAGTAACTAATTACTTCCGAAATATTTCTCAGATGAGTAGCACAAAGTGAATCTATTAATAAAATGCGTGTACAACATTAACATAAATTGAGTAAATAAATAAGTAAGGGAATGAATGTAACTTTCAGAAATGTGTTTCTTCTATCATCGTATTTTAACTAGATCGAAAGAGCTATAATAATAATGAATCAACCAAAATTAATATTTGTTTATTTCAAATCCAGGTACAAACACCAATTCCAGAAATAGCCGAAGATGGTGAGTAGACATACGAGTACCTATAACAATATTGGTATGTAAATATAATATGAAGAGATGGCGCCGTCTTGCAGCTAAGATACTAAATTCAATTCGATTGACCCGTGAAGGTCTCGGTACAAAGGGATTTAAATAATACAATATGCTATAGTATAATGACTTTGTCTCGGTAGCAAAGCGACCAGTGTGTAGTGCATTGTAGCGAAGGACGCTGGTTCGATCCCAGCATTCTCTGTGTTGAATTATAGGAAAGAGCAATCGGTTTCCTTTGATTAAATTTAAAAAATCTGTCAATTAGCAAAGGGACGATAATTTTTGAGAGTAAAAAATTCACAACAGGATGAAACCCAAAAGCAAAAGGAAGAGAACACATTAAAAAAAAGAGTAAAAAATAATTACGGGGAGAAACGCGCGTCACGTTTTTCAATCTGCAACTTATATCGAAAAAAGTTAATGTCAAAATTATAGGTAGGAAAAAGATCTACAACTATTGCATTTACTTTTTTTAACATAACCTAAAAAAATCTGAGAATAATCAAAATAAACCGTATTTTGTTATTTTATTAAAAACTGACTAAAGAGATTTCATCCTGCCCGACATTTTTCAATTTTTTCGATTATCAAAGGCATTGGCTGGACTTCCATGTTTTTAAATTCATAATAAAGATTTCTGCTTATTGTAATTTAATTTTTGTAAGAACCTAATTTGTGTGTTATCAAAAACAACTACTTGCAATTTATTATCATCTAAAAGTACACCAACACTTTCGACTATAAACTTCGATCAATCAAACAATTGATCGAAGACTATACACCATAAATTCGCTTACTCTTCCGCAGAGGTACTCCTGCGCATGGACTGCGTGGGCATCTGCGGGTCGGATGTCCACTACTGGAAAAGCGGTTCCTGCGGGCCTTTCATAGTCAAGGAACCCATGATCATGGGCCACGAGGCTAGCGGAGTCGTTGCTAAGGTAACATACTTATTTATTATAATGCGATTCAACTAAGAATAGGACCGGCTGGGCGTCATATTTTGACGTCATAGCTGTCAATTCAAACCAAATAGGTAGAGTGAGCAAAAAAAAGTTTCTATTTAATAAAACTTATTTACTAAGAAGTGAGTAAAAACATCAGATTTTTTATAAAATTAATTTACTAAGATTGAGAAACAAAACAACCGATTATTAATAATATTTCTTTATTAAGACTGTGTGAGAAAAAACATTAATCAGAATCTAGCTCTTCAATTCCGCTCATTTCTGCATAACCGCCGGAGTAGTTATGAATAATCATGCAGGTCACATACGAACATGCAGGATGCATGTTAAGTAAACGAAAGTTTAAAATCGAGTTTCTGAACGCAACATAAAGTGATCCAAAACTCAATAAATGAAAAAAAATATCGACCAATATGAATTATCAATATTTGTTATTGTTTGTTTAAAAATGATTGGTTTTAATCTAGAGTGCTAAAAAAGTGTTCCGAGATTTTTTGCAAACCGTACTTTTCATGCGACATTTGACAGATGGAGGTTATCAACACTTTCTATTCTTATTTGAATCGCATTATATAATATAAGCATATCACACCCATCAAATCCGTAAGATAGAATTAATATAGAATAATCTCAAGAAGCAGATATAAATTTAAATTAATTACTTAAGAGCGGACGCGAGCTGACAAACATTTGAGAAATAGGTATTTGAAAAAGCTATTGTTGTCACTGCTTGAATTAATGTTGTAACGTTCTTTCAAATAACAAAAGCTTAAGACAACGTTCTTGGTAGTTCTTTTGTCTTCTTGTCAGTCGGATAGCGTAGTTTTTCGTTCAAAGCTTCAGAGCCATGGTCCCTCAGCCTTACTGTGTCTTAGTTTTTGACGACTGCAGAAATTGCAGCTAATTAAGTCACATAATTCTTCATTACATTGTATTATTAACACTTGAGAGTGTTGAGTTTATGTCATGAGGAATACATCGATGTTTGACAAAAACGGAGTGTTGGGTTTAGCCCGGCGACGTGAGGATGGACTGTTGTGGAACTAGGGTACAGATATCATCCTCTATTTCGTACGAATTCACTCTGCAGGTGGCCAGCGATACATCGAAGGACCCGTTGAAAGCCAAAATATTCCAAAAGCATAATAATATGGTGGGAACGACCGAAAGCCAGATAGAGGTCCGAGCACGAACGTTGACATCTCCATAATCGTATCGTATCGTTGAAAGTTCTATGAAAACTAAGCAACGCCGATACCGGACGAAAGAACAAACTGGTTCCTTTCATAGAAAATTTTATGATAACGATACGATTGCGGAGCTGCGCCAAAATTCGTGCCTGGGCCTCAGGTCCGGCTAAAATCGGACAGGTTCTATGAAATCCCTATGTGGATCACCTTTGTCGATCGCATCAACGTACATATTTTCCATTTGTCAGAATGTGATGTGGTAGAGTCATTTTCTCCTGGATATCTTTTAAAACCTATTTATCGACGAAACGTGAGCAAGTCGACTGTAAACATATAATTTAAGACAAACTCGGTGGAAAATTTACTGTTGCTTAACAACCGTGTTTTGTTCAAAAGATTATCATTTCGTAACGTATATTTTATTTACCTTTTATCTTTTATCTAAATCCATTTTGTGCAAGATACTATGTATGTAGGTGGGATTTCTTATACATACGCAAAGTTATAAAGTCAACTGCCATGTCGATTTGGAAATATAGCAAAAAATCGAATAAAACTTGAAAATTTTGCAAAGTTTACTTTGAATTTTTTGGACAGAAATTAAATTTTAATATATGTAACTTTCACATATGTATAATACTATTATTTATTATTACGCTTTATTAAGAATCGGTGGATATGGTCGATTATTCAATAATAATAGTGTCTCATCTAAATAAATTTTGATATACATCTACTTACGTAATATCGTTAACAGTAAGAAGACATTTTCCAATTTTCTTGTTTTTTCATCCTTTTTCTCATAAAGATAGGTAAGCAAGAACGCTCTATTTACTTTCAATCACTCACATGCACTTACTGCATGCATACATGCAGTAAGCATTAGAAAATGTTTAACCAACAAAACTCAATTACCTTATCTACTATAAAGTAATGCTGTACTAAGGCTGTACTGTAAAATCTGATACTGTACCTAACTCATCACCTTGAAGGACTCTTAAGGATTGACAAAGATCTCAACTCTATCCTTCTCTGCAGAAACAGAATACCAATTTCCAGAATAGTGTTATTCAGTATTTCAAGGCTTGTTGTGTTAGATTAAAAGTGATGCTGAAATGGACACCAACAACTTAACTTTGTTAGGTTCAGCCCATTGGACGAACTGTCGATTTTTAGATGATCGTTCTTATTTGAGCAGGAATCCGCTAAAAGTACTTTATTTTAATACAAATTGCTATACAGGGCTACCAACCAACGTATGTTTGGTCGGTCGACTCTTCTCCTTTGTTTGAGCTGTAGATTCGCTGTGCTTAATTTCTCTTTACCGTTCTTCTTTCTTTGCAGCGGGAGTTAGCGCAACTCGACGTTGTGGCTCCTAAGAGCTTTCCGCCTATCGCCAGTATTGCTATGGCTATAGCTATAGCTTATGATTCCATTTTGTTATTTCTGGCCGCCGAAAGTTTTCAAATACCTGATGCTCATTTTTTTTTTATTTAAATAACGCTATTTGTATTTATACTGTACGACACCGCATGAATGCAGGTGAACAGTTAATGTATAATTTCACATTATCTAATGAAAGGTGACTTCATGAATCATCTCTGAAGTCATTTTTCAACTTGACGACTCTGTAAATAATAAAACAGGGAGAAAAAAACTGCCCTTGCTGAGTTCCTTGCCGGTTCTTCTCAGTACAAGGTCCATGCCGTAGATTTACGAACCGATCGATGGCGTAGCTTCTAGACATTCATGAGTGCTTGTAACAGTCTAAACTGAATAAATGATTTTGATTATTGTTTACTCTGCTAAATAAATTTACTATCAGAATTTGGTTGTCACTAACAGTGTTTGTAAATCCAGCTAGGTGCGAAAGTAAAGTCCCTGAAGGTGGGCGACCGCGTGGCGATCGAGCCCGGCGTGCCGTGCCGCTACTGCGAGTTCTGTAAGACGGGCCGCTACCACCTGTGTCCCGACATCGTGTTCTGCGCCACGCCGCCCTGCCACGGCAACCTGGTGCGCTACTACAAGCACGCCGCCGACTTCTGCTACAAGTCAGTGAACTTTTGATTTAGTAATTAATACTATAGGGAGAATACGATAGGAAGCAACGCTCTTGTCAGTGCAGTCAATAAATAAATAAATATTTCTCACACTCACACCAATTGGCCTAGCTCTAAAGTAAGCACTGTAAGGCTTGTGTTATGGGATGCTAAAAGTCTATGGTTCTTCAGCCATCTCATCTTTGACCTCCCTGTACGCCTTTAATACCTATACGCTATACATATTCATTGCAACAGCATGAAATTGTTATTTAACTAAATGTAAATGACAAGTTTTTAATGTAAATGGCAAGATTTTATGAAAAGGGATCCCACAGGGTGGTGTAATAGGTCCATTTATATAATATGTGATCTTCTAATTCCGATAACGAGGGTTAACGCTTTGACGTATGCTATGTATTGATGCCTGTACTATGTCCAGTGTATTTTCATCGAAGACAGCCTTTGGATTTCTGAGATATTTGTATCGGTATCGTCGGCCATGTAATCCATTGCAGTTTTTGTCATGCGGATAATTATCTGTTGATAGATTGCCGGACCACGTGACGATGGAGGAAGGCGCACTCCTGGAGCCGCTGTCCGTGGCGGTGCACGCGTGCCGGCGGGCCGCGCTGGGCCCGGGGCAGTCCGTGCTGGTGCTGGGCGCCGGGCCCATCGGCCTGCTGCTCATGCTCACCGCGCGCGCCATGGGAGCCAATAAAATTCTGATCACAGGTACGCTGTGCTCAAGATAAGTAGCTAATGAAGAAAACACGGGTGATGGATGGGTCAAATCTATACAGGCACACAGCACGTTCAGGATGCCTTTTGATGTAAAAGCGTCTGATGAATGAAGTTTGAATCAGAGACAGTTTTTTCATTCAAAGTCTCTTTGCTCACCTACTGACACCTTACAGGTTTACTTCCTAATCAGAAATTGGTGCGCCATTTAAAACTCAATCGACCGTATTAATATTAAGTTTATTCAATCTTTTCCTCTCCAAAAGGTG
This sequence comes from Chilo suppressalis, assembly GCA_902850365.2. Classification (NCBI taxonomy): domain Eukaryota; kingdom Metazoa; phylum Arthropoda; class Insecta; order Lepidoptera; family Crambidae; genus Chilo; species Chilo suppressalis. The sequence goes on from OU963907.1 coordinate 3,584,198, forward strand.
CATCAGTCGTGCAGGAAATCTGCCGTTTTAATAAAAATGTCTATAGCAATCTACAATAGGTACCTAATATTATTATAATTAAACATGCAGATATCCTGGAGTCCCGGCTGGAGTTCGCGAAGAAGCTGGGCGCTGACGCGACGTTACTGGTGTCGAACGCTGACTGTGAAGCGGAACTGGTGGCGCGCGTACACGACCTGCTGGGCTGCCACCCCGACGTGTCGTTCGACGCCAGCGGGGCCAACGCGTCCGTCAGACTGGCGCTACTGGTGCGTGCCTCGTGTACTCCAAATTATTAGACGTTTATAAATTTTAAGCATTTAACTGCTAGATGTTCAAATCTAAATCTAAAGAAAAATTTACTAGGAAAAATTCCATTCGGCTAGGCAGCCGATCAAAGAAATTTGGTGACTCATTTCTTCGCAAGTTGAATTTTTTGTCTACATACGTGTTCCTCACGGGATGGGCTCCTTTTAAGAGAGGCGTGAAGAATTATTACTACCAGCAAGGTGAGGATGGCTAGTGTGGCAGCCTATATTTGCTGCACCAGCTTTCTTCGCCTCTGGACTTTATCATCACTTAACATCAGGTGGGATAGACTAATTTTGCCTAATAAGCTATAAAAAAACTACTCATAGCTACGTTTGTTGATAACGTGTCGTTCGATGCGAGCGGGGCCAACGAGTCCGTCAGACTGGCGCTACTGGTGCGTGTCTCGTACACTCCGTTCATACGTTTACGCTGCTGGGTCAAGCTAATTTTTAGTTCTGATAGGTACTTTACAGGTCGGAGCCAGGTAGCTATGTCCATGGCTGATGCTAATGATGTTGCAGGCCACCAAGTCGGGCGGCGTGGCGGTGCTGGTGGGCATGGGCGGGCCGGAGCAGACGGTGCCGCTGGGCGCCGCACTCACGCGAGAGGTCGACGTGCGCGGCATCTTCCGATACGTCAACGAGTCAGTATATCTATACTTTATAATGAGTGTTTTGGCGGGATTTCATCGAGTGCGCTCGCGTCTCATTTTAATAATTCTTTAATTCGTTCATAGTGTATATTGTGAAATAAAATTGGTGTGATTGTGTGTTACAAACGTCTGCTTAACTGAAAAATTAGTGGAATCTTTAAAATATACGCTATTCCGGTCAAGCGGACGTGAGAATTTTATTGTAGTATTGACTACCTCACAGAAGCTTATCGAAAAAGCCAACTCGATATATTTCGTGCCAAACACTCCAAGAAGCATTAGAATGCGTCACATCCATTCCACATTGTAATGTAAAAGAGGAAGATTAATACAAAAATAAGACGATGGCTGCATGCATGGCTATGCCTTTGCCTCTCTCAATAGAGAAGAATAGAACTAAAAAAAAACAAGGATTTTTTCTTTGGTTAATCGACCAAAAAATGTCAAAAGATAAAGTTTGGGAGTCCGGAAAAAGTGTACTTCTCCTATTCTGCCGTCCTCAAGCTAAAACACGGCCAAATGACAAAACCAACTTTCGAGATATTGCCAAAAAAACGGCGCGTAATCTTTAATTTATTGCAATTTTGTAACCATTCATCACATTACGGATTTTAGACTTAAACCATAAAAGATACGAATGCTTGTTAAAGACAGTCGATAGAGAATAAAAAACTGTATAAGATGCAAATTAAGACTGAACATCGACCACATGTCACTGAGCCGCACTTTAGTTTGAGGACGGCAGAATTATAAACGCAAGAAACTGTCTAACCTCTTGTCTGTAACCTCTTCCCGCTAGATCTGCTTAACCGCTATAGATTTGGTAGTTTTTATCAAAGAAATCATCCTTTAAAATGAGGTGAGAAGGGGGTAGAAGTTTGTACAAGAAAACATTTTTTCCATGCAGACTAAGGCCCGTATTATAGAAAGATTCCCAGTGACTAATCTAGTCTTGAGCATAGTCAAAAAGGGATGTCGCTATATATAGCACATAGCGATATCCAGTGCCGTCTTTGACCTATTGGAGGCCCTGGGCATATTAGGATAATGGGGCCCCTATGACTTCCGTTTGGTGATTTAACAGGAACTAGGGACTTTGTATTTGATCTGATCGGGCCCCCTATCGATCGCGGGGCGCTGGTCACTTGCCCAAAATGCCCACTGGGAAAGACGGGTCTGGCGACATCCCTTTCCAACTGTATTCCAGTAAATATCAACACTTAGTTGTCATTCTGTAATACGGACCTTAGTCTCGGATACCCGCAAGATACACGCACAGCAATCGAACCCTTTACACCCCTTGATTTATCTCGCAACCACAGAGCCTGTACAGGATCCGAAACACAAAGAAAAGTTCAATGACTTGGATAGAAAACGCAGTTATACCCGCTCAAAAAGTGTTTTGTTAAAAGATTGTGTTTGCAAGTACCAGCGACTTCGACTGTGTGGAAAAATTAGATTACCATATTTTCCACCCTCATTTTAACACGCTCAAGTTATGATTTCCTGAAGAAAAATATCAAATTTTATCTTAATCGGTTCAGTGGTTTAAGCTTCGCTATGAAGAGGTAACAGACAGAAAGACAGATAGAGGATCATAATATTCATATTATCACAAGCGTATACAAACTAAGGGTCGAAGAAAATATTAAAGGAACGAATCGAAAATGAATACGCAAGAGACGACAATCTGTTATTACACATTATTCCTGACACGAGAAGACGCTATTGGCGGTACTTTTCACATTAACGACTGTATTCTTTATTTTTACTGTATGACACAACCATAGACATAGTATGATACTATGTCTAGGGACACAACGATCAAAATGTTGAGTGGACGTGGATTGGTAGCGACTTGATTTTATGTAAATGTTGCTGCGTTTATTAAATGCTGTTGACTTTCTTTCGCCAATTCTTATCTTTTACTAAAAGATGTCAATAAGTAAATTTTAAATAAAGTGTAAATAAAATAATTTCATTTCATTTTCAAGGTACCCCATCGCGCTGAACATGGTAGCCAACGGGCACATCAACGTGAAACCTCTGGTGACGCACCACTTCGATATGGAGCAGACTGTGGAGGCCTACAACACCACGCTCAAGGGGCAAGGCATCAAGGTCATGATCCACGTACAACCGAGGGACACCAACAACCCAGTCAAATTCTAACTTTTATGAAGTATGCTGGAAGTCTTCTGCCCACTGGCGGGCAGAAGCGGAAAAATCATGGATAGATAAACACCCTGGTAAAATTCTTGAGTATAGACCATAGACAATGAAGCCTGCGCAGTAGCAATTTTACATACTAAATGGTCTACCGCACAAGTTTATTTGTCTGTGGTTATGCTCAAAAATTTTGTCAGTACCTTATAGTTATGATAATCACCTTCGTGTTTGATGATGTAAATTACAAATACTTATAGGTACAACTTTAAGAAAGAACTAGATATTATAATTCATTAGATGTAGCGCAGAATTCATTAATAAAAATTTGAAGAAGTTTTAATGAAACTATTGAAACTGATGTTGTATTGTAAGTAGGTAAGGAGTACCACCGATAAATCTTTAAAGAAATCACGCAATATCTTTAGTGTGTTAAAATAATTCAAAGATCAATCAATTTCTGAGTAAAATACTCAAAATTATGATATTATGATAATAAATATGAATTAGAAAATGATGTAAAAATTTTGCCATTGACTCATTTCTTTGTCGCAATCCGTAAATGGAATGCTCTGCCTGCTCCCTTGTAACCCCCATCTTACAACCTCGGATCCTTTAAAAGAGGCGTGAAGAAGCAACATGCCGGCTGGCAGGGTGAGAATGGCTGGTGTGGTAGGTAGAACTGCTGTATCAGCTATCTTCACGTCTGGACTTCACCGTCACTTAACATTAGTGGGGTGGAGTCATTTCTCGGACCTATTTATTAAAAAAAACTTATATAATTATGACTCCAAATCTTATAGAAAAAATTACTAGGAATTTTTATCTTCATTCAGTTTTAGATAAGGCTGATAATGTAAATATTAAGTACAAAGTGGTGTACAAAAATTAAAATGTTTATAATTGATTGCACCAATTTTATTTTCCTAATAAATATATATTTGTTTCTTAATACGGCTTTTCATTTCCTAAAGATACAGCTTTTGGTGATTCCCGGACTACAACATAGCTGGAGTAATTGGTAATCTAATAACTGAATTATTAGTTAAACAACTACATAAATAAATTCTTTTTTATCACATGTATTCGAAAAGAGCTAATTTGTTATCTGTTTACAGGGACCAAAATAGCGCTTTAATCCCTAGGGGCTAAAGTGATTTGAATAAGGAATGTGGATATTGTTACTAAAAGTTCCAATCACCAAGCATGGATATTATTGGTCCATGACCAAAGAGTGATCTCTTTGGTCATGGACCAATAATATCCATCTCGGACATTTTATGAACACAGCTAAACGGCGCGCCAGGCGTGCTCACAGGGGACATGAATAAATATGCTAAATTTTGAAGTCCAGTCCATTTCTATTAATGTAAATTTAAGGATTAGAAAAGAATAAGGCCAAACAAGACGCTGCTAGATTTTTTTGTGATCGTTCTAAACTTGGTATCTTTACTTTTCTTGCGTTTGATTGTGTAGACTACCAAAATAAATCCAAAAAATTGCGACTTAATGGTGTTTCGAATAATTCACTTAATTTATTGAACTCTTATCTCACAGGCAGAAAACAAAAAGTTTGTATAAATGGAACTGAGTCTTTTGGAGCATCTTTAACACCCTTAGTGTTCCACAGGGATAAATATTGGGACCTTAGTTATTCCTTATTTATTTGACCTTCCTTACTTTGTTAAAGATCTATGAGATATTGTGTTATTTTATGATGATACGAAAATTAGAGATGTACTCTAATTTTCAAAGTTGATAGAGGTTAAAAAAATTTTGACTACATAAATGACACCCTATCACAGGTTCTTCATGCAAACAAAACGAAGTGCATTAAATTTACCTTACCTAATGTCAAATGTCAGGTAGGTTTCCACACAATTGATAATAAAGAATTCAACCATTGAATAGCATAAATTTTACAAAATTCCTAGGAATTACCTTAGATTCTAAACTTCAGTGGGGTAATACTCCACATATTGAAACCTTGTCAACAAGTATAGCTTAATATAAGTTATTTACGGGATTGTTACCATGTACTTTGTTTTTAGCGAGTTTCCGATATTTCGGCACTGTTAAAAAACTAATATTACTATAATGTTAGTGACCATGAAAGTTTAAAAACAATACTTGTCAACAAGGCTCAATTCCGCTGCTATTGCAGTGAGAAAGATAAGACAGTTTACTGATATTGAAACGACTAGACTAGTATATTTTAGCTATTTTCATAGTTTAATGTCATACAGCATATTATTGTGGGGCTCAGCAGCGGAGATTGAAACTGTGTTTGTTCTGCAGAAGATAGATATATTAAATATTATGACTATTATGGCCTCGATCTTCTTCGAAAGATTTATTTAAGGAGATTAATATTATAACTGTAGCTTTACAGTTAATTTATGAAAACCTTTTATAATATGTTCGTAAAAATATAGACTAATTTACAAAAAAGAGTGATTTACATATAAGTTCAATACAAGAAACAAAAATAAGCATGCCGTTTCTTTCAAACTGCACAAGATTAGTAATTCATTAATGGTAAAATGTTATTATACTTTTCCATAATTTTCCACAAACTATTATAGAACTGCCTATTCATAAATTTAAAGCACTTATTAAAAAACTGTTACACAGTTTGGCAGATGTATACATAGTGTTTACATGTGTAATAATGTGGAAAATAAATTAAATTAAAAAAAAAGTACTTAAACGAAAAAGGGCTACTATAAAGTTGAAGATTAAAAGATAAAAAAAAATGTTTGGAATGTTGTTAATTTTTTTTATTTTTGCAATTTCAACCGGCTTCAAGAAAAGGAGGAGATTCTTAATCCGCTTGTATTTTTTTTATGTTTGTTTCCTCAGAACTTTCGTCTGGGTGAACCGTTTGGAAAGCTGGTACTTCCCGTGAGGTCCAAATTTAATGTTGTCCAGCTCTAATAATGGCATCCATGAGAAAACAATAAAGCATTGCAAAGTGCGTGACTAATGGACGAATAACTCAATATCATGCCAACCGATTTTGATGATTCTTTTTTCTTTTTTGTTTGGAAGAGTTTGTTATCGATATGGTCTCATATTAATTTGATTAAGTTCTGATAAATACTTTCAGAGATAAATAACGGAACTCCTCAAATACAAACAGTACACATATCGCGTTTGGTTATTTTACGAAATATGAAATAGAGTTCGCACGTCAGATATCAGAATATACATTTAGTAAGTTGATGTTTCTCTGGTTTATAAAAATGAAGAATAAAAACTTTTTAACAAATAATAAAAACCGACTTCATCAAAGAAAACCACTATTAATGTAAGAAATATTGTATATTCCTGTGGTATATTCTTTACTTATAACTACATTTAAAGTCAAATAATCATTTGGAGTCGGTGGCATTTATATCTATTTAAACTGATAGATCTGAGGTGTCATTTACGTCGATGCCTCTTACGATATTGTAAATGGAAAAAAATAAAAATATGGGACATACTAAAAAATATACAGGGCCCAATTTACGGCAGAGTAGGCTGGGCTCTAAATCAGGCATTTAAACAATGGTGATTCTATAAAAAAGTTCTAAAGTCCGCCATTGTACAGTATGTGCATGAAGAATTAAATAAATAAATAAAGTAAACATTTTTCTAATGGTGAATCGAAAGTAAATCAGTCGAACTACAGAAAGAACTATTAGGTAGTTCTGTAAACATAATGTAAATAAAGATCATATTTTAGTAGTAGCTGTTTATTATCTAGTCATGACTTTCTTGATTCACTTAGTATCAACTGTAGGAAAACAACTGGTAGGTACTTTACCCTCTGAGACCGCCTTGTCATGATATCTGTTAAACAGATTCGTTCGTCATACGTTACATAGCCAGTACAATGGATTCAAAGAAAGCCCTCTACAAGAAAACCGATGTACAGTAAAACAGACAAAGTCTCGTGTTTGGATGATCAATACACAGAAGATATGCACAAACAAATAGACACTATTTTCCCCCCAGCTGTAGCCTGTAGTACATGCCAAGATACCGGTGGGGGCAGTCTCGTCGACTGTCAAATGTTTAATTCTTATTTTGAAAACAAATGTGACGTAAACAGTTAAGGAAAAACAGCTGATCTGTTAAATAACAGAATGAAGCGTGCTCTAACAGTGTTGTTTGTTCTTTGTTTGATATGTACCTCACAACAGGTTAGTTAAAATAACATAAGAAAGCAGTCGGCGCAGAAATGTAAATATAATTGAGGGGTTTATAAGTTGATATTTTGATAGGGAAGATTAAACTCCCTGAATATTTTTAAACACGCGTAAATAATCCGTTTATTTCATGTTTATTTTTTTTATTATTTTGCGACAAGTTATGTGTTTATGCAAAGTGAGTTATCTAGTTTATGTTCACAAAATAAAGTAGTGTCAATTGCGAAAAACCATAAAACATCATTGAAAGCATTATCAATCATTCGTTATCATTGTCGATGCACAACAACACTAAAATGATTTATATATCGAATAATGGAGTATGATTTTTATCGCATTTCTGCAACAAAGCTTTATCACGTTGCTAAGGGACACGTGGTTATTTTTAGTATGGAACATTGCACACTGTTGTACTCAGAGATAGAAATTACGCCATAGAATTAACGAAAAAGCATATAATGCGATTCAAATATGAATAGGAAAGCCAATGACCTCCATCTGTCACTTGTCGCTTGAAAAGTACGGTTTGCAAAAATATCTCGGAACACTTTTTTAGCACTCAGCTGATTCTAGAATAAAAACCAAAATTTTTAAACAAACAATAACAAATATTGATAATTAATATAAGTTGTTTTTTTTCATTTATTGAGCTTTGGCTATGAATGGTTGATAACCTAAATCGTTAACCAAATGTCACTTTATGGTGCGTTTAAAAACTCGATTTAAAACTTTCGTTTACATATAAGATGCATGTTCGTATGTGAACTGCACGAACTGCATGATTATTTATAACTTCTCCGGCGGTAATGCAGAAATGAGCGAAATTTAAGAGCTTCTGATTAATGTTTTTTTTCACACAGTCTTAATAAAGAAATACTATTAAAAGTCGGTTGTGTTCTTTTTCAATCTAAGTAAATTAATTTTAATAAAAAAATCTGATGTTTCGCCCACGCAATCTTAGTAAATAAGTTTTATTAAATAAAATCTTTTTTTGCTCACTCTACCTATTTGGTTTGAATTGACAGCTATGACGTCGAAATATGGCGCCCAGTCGGTCCTATTCTTAGTTGAATCGTATTATATATTTTAAAATTACTCAGCATCGAAAAGATATAACTTGCTAGTTTGTACCTAGTTATCTACGTTTGGTTAGGTATATACCTCACAATCGGTTTATCAAAAAAAGTAAAACTGTACTTTTGTGAACAAAAAAAGTAAAAATGTGAACCAAAAATATAAAAATCGGAGAACTGACTCTATTCTGAAATCGGGGGGAAATACCGCTACTGCCACCATGTAACCAGCAGATATCTGACAATTAGAAAACATCAATTAAAATTCCTCTCTTGTCTAGCTCTAGAGTAATGCTCCTTGCAAAGAGCGTAGTGAAAATTTCACTAAGCCTGTTACATAAATTAAATGCTCATAAAATCACCGGTTCTCCTTCGATAGGATTTAAAATTTGGTTAGTACCTATGTAGAATGGTTTGTCTTTTTAAACTTATGGCCGAATCTAATTAAAAAAGAGAGTGTATAAAAATATTCACGATCGCTGGCGCACTTTCTTGGACCTTTTGCTAAAGACTCATCCACAGGGCTATCAGGTTGTGGTTAGAGCCCCCAAAGTTCGTTGGATCATCATTGCCTGATATCTGTTCAAGTGCCACAGGCCAAGCCTCCTCATCTAGCGGTGGTCAAACGCCGGATCTGGCTCTATGGGTCGGCAGATTGGGACAGACAGGATGCGTGACTACTTTGCGTCCGTTCCTTAGAAGCAGCGCTGCTTCAGCGACAGGGAACTATCGTTTGATTGACTTTCGAAATAACGTGATTTTTGAGGAACTGGCAGTTGTACTTATATGTATTTGGTTTTGCAGATATCGACACCAGATTCGGATAGCTATGTGGCAGCGGTGCTGGAATACCATTTCAGTAGGAACACCTCGACCAATCTACAGAACTACCTGTTTTACATACAACAAGCCGCTGAACAGGTACCTACTTACAATGACTGCTCATTGCGTGTTTTGAGGGTATAGCGGATTTTCCGTGAATGAAAGTGGACTACAAATCTCACCAACTACCCACGGCCTGGCGAACCTTCTTGGTTAAGCAGGCCGAAGCAGCGGGAGATACGCGCGAAATGGCCTCCACCGCGCATACTTTCTTGACTCCCTACAAATTATTCTTTATCTTTTTCCTTTATCCCTATGGTCCCTCTTCCCTTTCTGGGGCAGACGTACACGAAACGCCTTCGTCGCCATCCCAGCTGTCCTGTGCCCACTCTGAAATGGCACCGCTGGCTCCAAAACTGAGTCTTTTCTCTTCGCCTCGGCTCTTCACTCTTCACCTTTCTCGAGTCCACTCCGAATCCTGTGCCATCTACGCGCGAAATCCCGCAGCTGCCTGAAAGTTCGCCTCCGATCCCACTGGGTCGCAAGTGGACTACAGTGAAATATTCAGCGGTGAAATTTCTTTTGGCCAAAAATAATCCCGAGCAGGCAAAAATTAGCGCTACATTTGTCTGCCTTAGTCTGCGCACACAATAAACATGAGAAGGGGTGGTTCTTTAGCGAAAAAATAAATAAATATTAAAAGTCATTGGCTCCACCTAGCGTTGCCAGGCGTCCGAATAAAGCCGGATATAGTTAGGCTTTTTGTCGTTTGTGCGTGTCCGGTCAAAATAAACGGTATCCGGCATGTCCGGCTTTTTGCATTTCGCAAACGAGCGACCGCCGAGCGTGACCGAGCGCAAGCGAGTACACTGTACACCCTACATTATTTTTTTTGCGTCAACAAAATCTTTAATAATGTGGGGTGTCCGTCCTTTTTACCCAAATGTCCGGCCAAATTGACTGGTCTGCTCGGCTATTAGGTTTGGTGACCTGGCAACCCTATCCACTCTTGGAACCTTACTTACGGCCAATTTTATTAATGAAACTCTGATATAAAGAGCTATGTTGTCTGTCATCAAAAATTATTGGACATTCTTTTTTTCTTAATTCACCTAATCAAAACATTAATTAAAGAGACATACCTATATATTGATTTAAAATGTCGCAGGCCGTCACGACTTAGTACAATTTTTACTTAGAAGTGACGTCACGAGCCCAGACTCTGAAACTTCAACGCATTTTATCTTTGTCAATTTTGGTTGCAGTTTTATTGAAATTTATAAAATTATTTTTAAAAAGTCCTTCATACAGAAAATGTCACTAGAAAAATTCCACCCGGACTAGGCAGCAGACGGGACTCGAACCCGCATCTGCTGCCTGGTCCGCGAGGAATTTTTTCTAGTAATATTTTCTTTTAATTTAAACATCGAGCAGTAACATGCTTAAAAAATATGTCCCTCCTACGTTTTTTTTACTTTACAGTATGCTGATATACTGGTGTTCCCTGAAATGACACTAACACGTGGCGGTAACGTGCGAGTACCAATACACGGCTTATTGAAGGATTATCGGATACCAGCTCTTCATCCACATCTATTTGACGAGGTAAACTCATGGCATATTTTACGATTTTTTAATGCTGTAATGTAAGTGTATGTATTATTGTAAATAATAAATTCCTTTTTAGGGTTCCGTACCCAAAAGTAAAACCGGGACCCTATTACTAAGACTTCACTCGTCTGTCTATCTGTCACGAGTACGTATCTCGTGAACAGTGTTGTCAGGTCCGATTTTTAAGAAGAGCTACAAGAAAAACGGTACTTTTTTCGATTTGCCCAAGAATTGTTTCTAACGGATGTGTTATTCAGGTTACCTACATTATTAATGGCGGAGAATAGAATTCAACGTGCAATTTAAAACAGAAAATCGTATTCTAACAAAAACAGGAGATCTCCTGTAATATCTGGAGACCTAGCTAGACCTAGTTTCCGCTATTACAACAAATACTCAAACAGTGTAAAATAATTTTTAAGGGGGGCTTCAATAAAACGAACATTTTTTTGCTGTTTTTTGCTCGATGTTAATTAATAACGACAAGAACTAGAAGCTTGAAATATTCTCAGAATAAGCTGTATATTCACTTTAAAAATAAATGATTAATTGAAAATTAATATTTTAAGGGGCTCCCATACTACTGATGTAATTTTTTTGTCCGGTTTCTGCTTGATATTATTATATAGCGTCTAATGTTGTAATAATAGATAGATAGATAATGTACGGAACTTTTCGAGTGCAAGTCCGTCTCGCACTTGGCCTGATTTAGTTTACACCTTTACCGTACAGAACGGACAGTAAATGTATGTAGTGTAGATTGACTATGAGAATTTACTTCGACATAAATTTTGTTCACACGCTAAAATGACTTTTAAAATTCTGCGATGGCTTATTTTGTAATTAGCAAGTATCAAATTCACACCAACTAAAAAAAGGGATGGGCGACTAAACATTTATTTACTACGTACTTCAGAAGGTACCTGAACTGCATCTGCAGGTGTTAGCTCCTACCAATTCTGGGCCTGCGTAGTGTTCCAATTCTGCCTATCACATCCACACGGAATGCCTGTGCCCCAGGAGCGGAGACATTAATAGGCTGTGATATCTTTCAGCATCTAATTTTGACGACCTCCGTGGCCGAGTGGTTTGTCAGCCGGGTTTCATGGTGTCGCCGACTCGAGAGGTCCTGGATTCAAATCCCGGTGGGGGCAGATGTTTGTGTGATGAATACGAGCATTTGTACTCCAGTCATGGATGTTTAATATGTATTTTCTATATAAATATACTTATATATGTACAGTATATGTATTCTATCCGTTACCCTAGCATCCCATAACTACTTTGGGGCTACGCTAATTGGTGTGAGTGTTGGAAATATTTATTTATTGTTTATTTATTTATTTAATTTATTACAATAATTAGTATGAGGTACCTGGAATGTATTTATATAATTAATTATTCAGATTTTAGTGGCGCTTTCTTCTGCTGCCAGAAATCACGGCATATACCTGGTGGTGAACGTTCAAGAGGAAATGGATTGTAGAATATCTCCCGAAGAATACTGCCCCGAACAGAAGACTTATATCTTCAACACGAATGTGGTCTTCGATAGATCAGGGGCCGTCATAGACAGGTAATTGATTGAAAATGTTTTTAGCCAACACCATGCCGTGCCGCGTTTTTGGTGCACCAAGCCAACTCTATCTTACCAATTTATTTATTTGACATACCATCGACAATTTCACAAATTTCTATAAAGATTAAAGATGCAGGTAGTACACAACCGTGTGAATTGCCATTGCAGGCATGTACAACATTGTCTATATGTAGATAGGTACTTATATTTGTAACAGTAACAAATTACTGTTCGGTTTGAACGTTGCCATAAAAAATAATTTTTGAGGGCTTTGAGTGGATGAAAGCGAGCATGAAAGATGTCAACAACATCATGCCATATCTCGTTGTATGCATCTTTAATTTTGTTAAACGGTGAAGCTAATTTTTGTTTTAATGGGACAGTTAACGAATGATTTGATGGGTTGACGGGGGATTTTTCTGGGAACCTTTAACTTTCCGCAAGAAGGTCTTGCCGTGAAGTAATTTGTGCAGAAATAAAATGTCCGCGGTTTTTCTACGCTTTTCTAAGGTATGAAGTTTAAAGTATTTGAGAGTTGAGTGTGGTAATCCACACGGTTAGGACACCTCCTGTCTTTGAAAGCAAGAAACCTCATAAAATTACGTTGAATTCGCTCGATTCTATCAATGTGGACTCGATATTGTGGATTCCAGACTTGTGAACTGTATTCTAGTATACTTTGCATCAAACTGTTATACAAGCATAAATTGTTGCGGTGTTATGGAAATTATTACACAGGCGTTTCAAGAAACCCAACATTGTTAATGCCTTTGCAACAATAACGTTAATATGTTTAATGAATCCGAGCTTTTTGTCAATTACAATGCCCAGATCACGAGTCGAAACCACTTCAGTTAGCTGTGCAGAATTAATGGTAAAGACATAAGCGTTAATATATTTTGTCTTTCTGGTAAATTTTATAAACAGACATTTACTTACGTTAAAGAGGCTTACCGTTGTCTACGCACCATTCCGTTCTAGATCTTTTTGGAGCAAAAGTATATCTTCCTCGTTTTTGATCGTTCGATACAACTTTAAATCGTCGGCAAAAATGGAGTAGCTGCTATAACGGATTTTATCAGGGATATCGTTAATGAATACGAGAAACAGAATTGGTCCCAAGGTCGAAGCCTGGGAGACTCCCGACGAGGTGAGGAATGGTTTCGATTTGTAGCCGTTCACAACTACCCTTAACAACCGATGCTCTAACTAAGAACGGAGTCATAGCAGTAGGGGTCCATGAATATCCATCGTCCATAACGGTTCAGTTTTATAAAGAATATGTTGTGGTCAGCCTTGTCAAATGCACTGCTAAAATCTGTATAAATATAATCTATTTCTACGCCAGAGTCCATTGATTTCGTTAGTTCGTTGACATACGAAACAAGATTGATTGCTGCTGATTTATGTTTACAGAAACCGTGCTAGTTTGCATGAATGATGTTTTTAAGTTAAAACCGGGCAGATAATTTTTTCAAATAACTTTGATATTGCATTCAGAATAGATATTGGGCTATAGTTAGAATAATATTTCGCTGCAACCTTATAAATAAGATCGTCTTGTTAATTTACATTCTCAGTGCTAACAAAACATATGACGACCTCCGTGGCTGGAGTGGTATGTACCCCGCTTTCGCCTACTCAGAGATTCCAAACCTGGTGGGGCAAACGTTTGTGTCATGAATACGAGCGTTTCTACCTATGATTTCATGAATGTTTATACTGCATTTCTAAATAAAAATATATAGTTATATGTATTAGTATAGTGTATTATATCTGTTACCCTAGCATCCCATTAACACAAGCCTTACAGTGCTTACTTCGGGGCCAGCCTAATAGTCATAGTGTGTGTTTAAAAATCTAGATATTTGCCTACACTATATTATAAGATAGGGTTTACTCAAACGGCTGCTTCGATTCGAGCTGAAAATCTAAAGTTTACTTCCTCCTGAATCCATAAATATTTTGAAGTAAAGAAGTCTTCTATTCTCCATTTCTGTTCAGGTATCGCAAGATTAACCTTTTCAACGAGTACACCCGCTCACCGGCGCTGCTTCCTGAACTTGGCGTGTTCAGCACAGACTTCGGGGTCAGGTTCGGACACTTCGTGTGCTTCGACCTGATGTTCCAGGTGCCTGCCACGCAGGTTGTACAGAAGTATAACCTCACTGATATCATCTTTAGCACTATGTGGTTCTCCGAGATGCCTTTCTTGACTGGTAAATGTTGCATCATCATTATCAGTTTATTAATGTCCTACTGATGGGGCACGGGTTTTCTGAGGCCCAAGAACGAACTTTGACAGCAGTAATCGTATCGCATCGTCAAAGTTTTTACGAAAACTAAGCAGCGCCCCTACCGGACGTAATAACAAACTGGCTCTAACCATACAAATTTTCACGATGATGATACGATTACGCAGCTGTTTCAGTTCGTGCTTGGGCTTCAGAATGGACGAATTAAGGACTAACCTAACCGATTGTATATGCAGTTGAAATCAACGACTTAACCTACATTCCGAAGAAGGAGAAGCACGAAATAATATTTTTTTGGTAACCCATCGTATAACTGTCCATTACAAAAGTTGCTTTACTTCCAGCATCTCAAACTAAACACAATATATATCAATGCAATATATCACAGGGCCACCGAGTTCCATATTTTTACACACGTACATACTAAAAATATAGTTTATGGGGCTTAAATGCACACCTACCTAAGTACAGCTAAGTTTGATTTGCTTGTTCCGTATCCAAAGCACGAATTTGTATTCGTATCGACATCCATCGTCAAAGTAGTTTCTTTTTCAAATTTTTAAAGAATTCCTTAAGACCTCAATATTTAGTTCGGAATGGGAAAGCTTTATATTACGAATAATAGTGTCTGCTGTGTTAACGCACGATTAAGAAGTTCTGCCTGCACCGGAACGTCGCTCCATTCTACCAGTAGAAGCAGCTTTGACCCACGTGATCAAAAAACCCCCTCTCAACACTTGTCACTCTCTACGCAATTTAAATTTTTGTTTGCTCAACTTTCTTTCGCAATTTGCGTATAATTTATTTATTTTGTAATTTTATACGCATGATTCACGAAAAAACTGAGCTTTATTGAAGAGTACGCATTAACGCCGATACAGCTGTGTTTATCAATTATTGATGTTTACAACTTCGCCAGTTTAGATTCGCATGTATAGAATTAGATTGAACTGAACATGTTGTAGCAATATATTTATTATGAAAGCGTCGTTATTATGTGTATATGTTTTAATAATTGTTTACATTTCAGCCGTCGAGATTCAGGAATCGTACGCGTACACCACGGGAGTCAACTTTCTCGCAGCTGGAGCTAATAATGTCAAGGTGGGAAGCGCTGGTGCGTAAATATATCAATAATATTAAAAACCCGGTCAATTCACACCGGCAAGGCAGCCGCACTTTTTTTTATATAGATAGGTCCGACAAATTGCTCCACCCCACCTGATGTTAAGTGACGGTGAAGTCCAGATGCGAATATAGCTGATACAGCAGTTCTTCCTGCCACACCAGCCATCCTCACCCTGCCGGCCTGCATATTGCTTCTTCACGCCTCTTTTAAAGGATCCACTTTCTCACTGAAAGTAGTGTAAAATGATTTTGTCAGCATCATCAGCCTATTAATGACCTCACTGCTTCGTTCGGGCACAGGCCTTCCCTATGGTTGGCATAGGGAGATTGGGCCATGACTCACCTTCGAATTGGTGGGTGCTAACGACTGTATACACAGCCGGGACCAACGGCTTAACGTGCCGTCCGAAGCACGGAGGAGTTCGAGATAGTAAATTTTTGGTCACCCATCCCGATGACCGACCACTGCGAAAGTTGCTTAACTTCAACGATCGCAGCCGAACGCGCTAAACACCTGCGCCATCGAGTTCCTCACTATTCATCATTGATTTATACCTTCTTATTTTTCAGGATCAGGAATATACTCTGGAAAAGCGGGCGCCCTCATCAGCATTATGCCGGGAGAGCCTAAAACGCAACTGCTTGTATCAAGGGTGCCCAAACGCCCAGGTTATGTAAGTTAGCAAAAGGACATTGTTCAGCGTCCATACATAGTTAGCCTAAGAACCAACAATCATGAAAAATTATTTTCTAGGTTCAAAATCGTAAGTAAATGACTGTAAAAACAAATATTATTGACGGACACTTCTGGGAACTTAAAATATTAGGAAAACTCAATTTTTTTTGAGGTTATGTTTAATATTCAATGGAACATAGGTCAACCTATGAATTTAGTATAAACTCAGTATGAAGTGAATTAATATTATAACTAATTCATTTTATTCGGTGCGATTTTAAAGAATTAACTATTAGGAGAAACTTGGTTAGGTAGGAATCATGAATAGAATAAAAATTGTAGTTTTGCTTCTTATTTATTGACTATTTTTTCCATAAATGTATCATATTGTTTATTGTATTTATTTGTATAACACATGTGTTCTTGAATAATTTGGCAGTATGATCCTCTCAGGATATTGTGGCACAGGTTCACTAGCACTTGGTAATAAGGGCTCTGCTCAGTGCTCTTTGGTAACATCGATGGCATATTAGATAGCCGAAATAAAAATAAACATATACAACAGGTAATCCGAAACGAGAATGCACTTTCCGGTCTTTCCGTTCTACTCTTTGGAATGCACGAATGCCACAGATTACTATGAAACAGCATGCACCACAACCACAGAGTAACAAGTTTTATGCCGGCCCTTCACTTCACAAAAGTTTGTCCTTGTCATGCTTAATAAGGAATGAAAAGAACAGACTGATGTCAAGTTTTAAAATAGCAAATACGAATAGCCAAGTGAAGTGCCGGCATTAGGAAGAAAGAGTGTCTTATTTGCAGCGCTGCCATAGATTATACACATAAAATGGTATTTAATGTCTCAGATTATTTTTTAACTTGTTAATTTAGCTTACTTAACTGGAAGTGTCCGTTACAATCTAAATACTGATAATTATCGCAAAAAATATACTAAGAATTATCATAAATGCCAAATTGGTGTTGGTTCTAGGCCAATTTTAACATTGTCCTTTACAAAAACCTTTAAAAGTTTCAACTAATTTGGGATTGGGTTCTACTGGGGGGTATATTCTATTAAAGTTGACTTATTGAAATCTCTTTTGAACTATCCAATCGAAAAGTGAGGTTGTAGGGGGTAATCTCTAGATCTGGAGCTATCTACTGAACCAATTTCTATAATTATTTTAATAACAGAAGGCCACGTTTTTGGACAATACGATATTATGTAATTTAATCTGTTACCATAGGTATATTGAAATCCAAAATTTTTGCTAGATACTCAAAACACTCATTCAGGTGTTTCTGTTCGGTAAAAACAATAGGTAGGTAGTAGGTGCCGTCCAAAGATATATTTTTTTTCAAATACAATCTCTTTTCTCCAGGCAACGTTCGATCATCCAGGGCCTCTGTACGACGACCCCACAGCTCCACAGTTGCTCCTCAACAAGGACGTGACTCTGAAGAGTGCCGCATCCAGGCCTCTGCGGGCTGGCTTCCAGGAGTTCACGCTCACCGACAGAGACGTGAGCTGCGTCTTCAGGGTCAGGTTAAGAAATAAAACCACCGATACTAAGAGAACGGTAAGGAAATTCAAAAACTTTTTTTTCACTCACACCAATTACTTTAGCCCCAAAAGATGTTTGTGTGATGAATACGAGCATTTGTACTCCAGTCATGGATGTTTAATATGTATTTCTTTATAAATATACTTATATATGTACTGTATATGTATTCTATCCGTTACCTTAGTATCCCATAACACAAGCCTTACAGTGCTTACTTTGGGGCTAGGCTAATTGGTATGAGTGTTGGTAATATTTATTTATTATTATTATTAAACTAAGCACTGTAAGGCTTGTGTTATGGGATACTAGGATTGAATACATATACTGATAAATATATAAGTATTTTTATATAAACATACATGAATTAGGTACAAATGCTCGTATTCGTCATACTAACATTTGCCTCACCGGAATTCGAACCCGGGACCTCTCTAGTAGGCAACAAACAACTTGAAACCCGGCTGTGGTCAGCTTTCCTTTTACTGATTAGTCGATCAAATAATTTCTTATGCTCACTCCAATTCATTCATAACTACTGTACCCTTAGCACGAACCAACTCGAATTCGTAACGTTTGCGAGTTACGTCCATTACGGCGCTGCTGTTCAAGTTTCCTTCAAATTTCACAATGACATTCCGGACTCGCAAAGTATTCGGATTCGATAATGGATCATGCTAAGGGTACTGTTAGATAAAACTTGGTTTACTTTAGAAATTAACTTTATTAAATAGACACACATCCATATCACAAGGGTACAACCACAGAACACAGAAACCTCTTTCTGTGTTCTGTGGGTACAACACACAGAATGCCACGCGCTCGCGCATACGCCGGGAATCCCCCATCACATCTGTCAGTTCATTTTGACAACTAGTACTGCCGGACTTAGAGCTAAACAATAGGGACGTTGCTAATCGATTAAAGTTCGGTTATTTAGTCTAACACTACCCACATGTTATTGTATTTTTTACTTAATCTTAGATTATAATTTAAATATCGATATTTATCTGCTGCGACATAAATACCGATTTTTCATATGACATTGCATCTCTACTGATATTTCGTTCGGCATTGTTGCAAGTGATGACGAATCCTATCTTTCAATAATCTGCGATCAAGGTACTTGCGACTAGATGCGACACGACAATGACGAAATATCAATGACGAAATATTGGGGACTTGCAAAAAGCAACTTACATGGCAGCAATCCCGCTAATGACTATTATGTTAGGCCATGAAAGCTTAAAACAATAATAACATTTCACTATATTTAGTGTTAATATTAATTCCAGATCCCGCATTTCCGCGCATTCGTCAAGGACGGCACCAATACATATGCGCATCGTCAAATGGGAATCTTGTTCTGTGCGGTGGTGGCGTGCGAAAACGAGGATGCTGACAGCTGCCCTTACAGGTGACAACCAGCAGATAATTGTTATATTATGTGCTTATACTTAATAAGGAAATTGAAAAATACATTTATGGCCTTACATAGTTACTTGTCAGTGGGAATAAATTCCATTAACTTCCAGGCAAAAGGCAAGCTCTCAGGCAGCAGACGGGTCTCGAACCCGTACTCTTCACTATCCGTACGGATGCACTGCTACCGCGGTAGCATAATGGTAGCATATTGGTCGCATAATGGTAGAAATGATATCGCGGTAGCATAATGGTAGAAAAAACATATTTTCTCTAGTATTATTTAGGCTGGAAGGCTGCACCATATCTTCGCATTGTAGGTAACCCACAATGTCAAAGAAAGACCTTTACAAGTATTAGCATTTGAAAGAAGAAATATCATTTTAGTAATATTTTTTATTGTATGCCTGGTCAGCGAGGATTTTTTTCTAGTAAAATTTTCTTTCGATTGAAACATTTAAGTTTAGTCAGTTAAATGCTTAAAAAATAAATGTAACTAGAATCTTTTTTGTTCACAGGTTCAGCAAAGACGAAAAGTTCACAGAATTCGAGGAGCTAGAAATAAAAATGACTACGTACCCGAAACAGTACAACAATACGTTAAGCTGCGATAATATAGTGTACTATCCTACCTCGTTGAGGTACAACAAGTTCCCGTTGGACACACAAGATTTCACTTATATAGAATCTACTCAAGAGATAGACCTTAACAATGAAATCGTTAGTAATGAAGTTACTAAGCGCCGAGCCGAGATCTTCTATCGTCTTATCAGTCCTCAAGATGAACTAGTTGCCTTTTCAATTTGGGGAAGAGCTTATTTAAGAGACGTCAATGAAATTATAGATTCGTCGGAGGAGGACGTAAATAACAGCATAGCAGTGGAGAATCTGATCTTCAGTTTTGCAGATGAGTGATGATGATTTTCGTAATTACAATCTGTCATCCTGCACCAGTAATTTAGTGATACTAACTATATTCTAGATGCCATAATACTGATATACCTACTTAAAATTTTAATAATAAAAGTTTTAATATTAATATTATTTATTTTATTTATTCGTCGACTGCGTAGACTGTTCAGCTTCTCCCGACGCAGGACCTGATACTCTTAGTTCTATTAAGTAAACGTTCAACAATCTCAAAAATTGCGAAAAATCAATTCAGTAGCTAGGCATAGAAATTCGCACGCACGCACCCCTGGGATAGCTCCGCTAAATACTTACTCGATGCCTTGGATAAGTTGCAGCGGCGCGGTCCGCATCATTGGCGATGAAGAGGTAACTAGCAAAATCGAGTCTCTACAATTACGCCGTGATGTGGCATCATTAAGCGCACTGTATCGACTATACCACGGCGAGTGTTCTGAGGAGTTATTCCCCCTTATCCCTCCATCAAATTTTCTTCAGAGGACCACGCGCGCTGGCCTACGTTGCCACCGACTTACTGTGGCCACTATTCCTACACGAACAAAGAAATTTAGTGACTCATTTCTTTGACGTACTATTCGTAAGTGGAATTCTTTGCCCGCGTACTACACGCTGGGGTCCTTTAAGAGAGGCGTGAAGAAGCATTTTTGCAGGCCGGCTAGGTGTGGATGGTTGGTGTAGCAGATTGCTGTACCAGTTATCTTCGTGTTTGGACTTTATCAGGACTTAACATCAGGTGGGGTAGAGTCATTTGCTTACCTGGCTATAAAAAAAATACATTATTAATCTACTGCGAATATTGTTCGAGTGAAGTCACTCGTTTGCCGAGTATGCTGAAGGTGGCTGAATAGACTTTGGCCATTATGGGGCTGGTATCGCAAACGTAAATTTATCCATATAACTAAATCGACGATCTATGTTATATGCAAAGACATTAATATACTGTATGCTATAGCATAAATATGCTATGGTTACATGATGGTGACCGCATGTTGACAATGTTAGGTGAAGCATAAGTGTTTGACACCGTTTTTAGATGAAATAAAAATCTTTACCTCGGACTCACTGATAACTGCGAGCAATTCATATCTGAATACTCTTCTTCTACGTAATAATGCAACGATCTCAAAATAGACCGAAAAATAAAACGACGGGTTGCACTCCGGGAGTGCCGGCAGAAGTGAAAACTTGAATATTAACGTTGTGCATTTTCGATATTTTGAAATGTTTAGGGAATAATTTTGCACGAATCGTATTAGTTATCAGTATAAAAGTACTATTATGTATGTGGTAGAATACAATATTTATTTATTGCGCTATCGTTCACAAACATGACAATATATTACATTAAAAAAGTTTATCTCTCAGAAAAATCTACTTACATGAATCACGTTTAAGCGCACTTAGCGACATCTATTGTAAAGAAATCAACTTACATGAATCACATTTAAGCGCACCTAGCGACATCTATTAAAAAAAATGCATTTTCTTTGCAATAAAGCTGCCACGTGGACGTCCTAGATTTAACTAGAGAAGAGACTTATTATTATAATACGATAAAATAAAATATTACTAAGTTTCGTCCAATATATTGAAAATCAACAACCTTTCCAATTTTATTGTGTGTCATGATGCGATCAGCCCACGTGTTTAACCTGACGCGAGTTTTTTACCCATTTTTTACCCATACAAAAAAAAGTGTACAACGGCGCTAAAGAAGTTTTCACTTCAAAAATAACAATAGCAATACAAATTACTCAGTTTATGAATTTAGTGCGAATGTCGCGCGAGTGTAGTCATTTGCTTGCCGAGTATGCTGCAGGTGGCTGCGTAGGCTCTGACTGTTCAGCTTCTCTCGCCGCAGGGCCTGTGAGCGGGCCCGCCTCCTGCCCAACATAGAGCGCCTGAGGTGGCCTCCTTGACGCCTGTTCACATTACCTGCATTATCAAAAAACAACAACGAAACAATCAAAAAAAATTGGACGACATCCGTGGCCGAGTGGTTTGTACGACGGGTTTTCAAGGTATCGCCTACCCGAGAGGTCCCGGGTTCAAATCCCGGTGGGTGGGAGATGTTTGTGTGATGAATACGTATATACACGTATGTATAGTATCAGTATATGTATTCTATCCGTTACCCTAGTAACCCATAACACAAGCCTACAGTGCTTACTTTGGGGCTAGGCTAATTGGTGTGAGTGTTGGAAATATTATTATTATATATTATTACCAACCATCTTTGAACACCAAGTGTTTATCCTCCCCGACGAAATTTCTTAAACTTGAGTTTTCATCACCATTCACGTCATTAGAGTCTTGACTTATTCTCAACATTTCTTTATAAATCTCCTGATAATCGTGATTGCTGGTGAAGTCTACTAATGTTTTGGGTGCGCCACGCTGCAGTCTAAGAGTTGGTTTTATATTCACTTCCACTTTTGGCAAGTTTAACGATCCATGCAATGCCTGAAAGAAAAATTTAAATTGAAAACTTCACGATGAACTTCATAGTACAGTTGTAGCGCGTTTATTCTGCGCTTGTGGTAGTTATGGAACTTTCGCATTGGCCGGTTGTATATAGGGAAGTGACAATTTTGATAATATCGTGCTTAGAAAGTCACGTAAAGGTGTTGGTACCACCCAGCTACACGCGCAGTCGTAAGCACGCATTTTCTGAATTATTTACACTTGTCTCGTTCTCTGCACAGAGAAGGACTGTATCCCAGCATCTCCACTGGGGACACTAATGAGCTAATAAATGATACCTTGGTCAATTTCAGAATAAGTAATCGGTTGGTAATTATGTTACAAAAATACTTAAATGGGAGATTGGTAATTTTTTTTAACGCAGTGTTACTTAAATCTAAAGAAAATATAACCAGAAAAAGTTTCACGCGGACCAGGCAGCAGACGGGACTCGAACCCGCACCCTTCGCAATCCGGGCGAATGCACTGACCAATTATGCGACGCGGCCCTTACGGACCGCGTCGAAATTCTTCTAGCCATTCTTAAGCTGCAAGGCAGCGCCATCTCTTGGCATTATGGGTAACCCACAATGTCAAATGTATACTTTTACAAGTATGATTTGAAAGAAGAAATAGCAATTATAGTTATAATTTTTATTATTTTAAAGCATGTAAAAGCTTGATGTTTAAATCTAAAGAAAAATAAATAGAAAAAAATTCACGCGGACCAGGCAGCAGACGGGACTCGAACCCGCACCCTTCGCAATCCGGGCGAATGCACTGACCATTTATGCTACCGCGGCCCTTACGGACCTTATTACGGATACTTCCTTTTTTATTTAACTATGAATATAGGTATCACACTAATATTATGAAGGCGAAAGTTTGTGAGTGTGTATTTTTGTTACTTCTTCACATCTAAAGAGTTGGAGCGATTTTAATAAAATTTGATATGAATTTAGCTGACACCCTGGATGAACACAAAGGCTACGTTTTACTGCGGGAAAATATCCCTAATAAACGCGGAAAACACCGCAGGGCACAGCTAGTAGGGTAATGAAAATCATATACATATAACATCTAACGACCTTTGAGTTATCCCTAAAGTTCCTACCATAATTTATGACCCGTCTTACGATTCTTATTCAATCAGGAAAAGAATTTTACCAGCTGTTTAGATCTATATTGACCCAAAGTCCCGATCCCCTCAGAAAGATCTCCTTTTTAGGTTTCCGTAGTCTTGACATAACAAGGACTTCTTATAATTTCGTCATATCCGTCTGCCTGAGGTTATGCTTGGATACTGTTGGCATTAGAGCGCTGTTATTTTGCAAAGGTATGAATAACGCCAGCAAAGTGGTAAAATAAAATGAAAAAAAATTTTTTTAGGATAGCTCCACAACATGTAATGTGGGGATCATTTTTTTTTGTCTACACCATCGTGTGGGGTCATTATTAAATAGGTCCTTTTTTAAAGAGCTAGGGGTTCCTAAGACAATTTTTCTATTTAAGATATCCGTTTGCGAAATATTAAAGTTATGTTAAAGTGCTAATTTTTGTTCGAGTCCTCTAAAAGAAAGTATTGGCTTGAAAAATCTGGACAAATTCATGATAAAAGTGCCTTTCATGAACTTTTAAGGAAAATATAACGGCTTAGATACATTACTTAGTTTAAGAGCAATATTAATACATTTGATGTATTAAATCAATTCTTACCTACCTTATATATAACTTTCTTACAAGAAAACATTGAAAGTGACTAAGATGAAGTAATTGCTTGTTTATAACACCAATAGACAGACATCGTAAATGGTTCGAAATCGAAGGAAATAGGTAAACGTATTGTTACTTAACCTTAATCAATAAATAATTTAGGTATTTGCAAAAACAGAATCCCTAATTCATTGGTGCAGGCAAAATGAGAGGCATTAGTTATGAGTTAATACGTAGGTAATAAATCACCACAAAACAATAAGGCAAAACCGTAGGTAATGTTAAATCAATAGTTAAAATTGGATGATTTCAAACTAAAATAATGTATTGAAGTAACGACGTTAAATGTGGATGGCGTCGTCCTAATTGGCAACGACCGTACGATGACACGATGCGTTCTTGTCGTGCGATGATTTTCAATCATACAGATTTCTTCAGAGCTGTCCTAATACAGCCATTGCACGAGTACAGGTACATTATTTTCATCGCACGATCGCTGCCAATTAGGACTACGCCGATGGGTACATACCTCTAAAAGTAATAACAATACAAAAATAACGACGAATCCAGGTTTCGGCATAACTCGGTCGGGATACTGACAACAACACAGAACCTTGCCACAGCGATACTTGATCGAGACTGTTAATGATCCGACCAACAATTGTTTGTTTAGGAGCTGCTGACTATTGTAATGCATTAACAATACTTGTGAGCACAATCTTAGGATAACGCTTCTCTGCATATCTTCCGCATGAGTCGTTAGGTATGTTCCTAAATTAATAATTTTATCAAAAGAACTGGCAACAATCAAAGAAGCTACAAACAAAGCAGCGACAATAGTAAGACCCAGCTTTTCAATTATGACAATACAAAGTTCAAGGGCAACAAAGACAGATTACCTTTCCGCAAGAATTTTATTGAAACCTAATAGTCACTACCAGAGGCGTCTTTTCCAGTGGGCACTTTGGACAAATGCCCTTTTTTTTTTTTTTTTTTTTTTGTGACGAGGGGAAATGCAGTTAGTTACGCACCATACCGTGACGCTGACTAGGCGCACGGCGTGTGTGGGACTCGCCGGCACGGGAAACAGTGCCGACCCTACTCAAGCAGGACCAGTGCGGAAGGCCACACTGATCCTACTCCACTGAAACCCCCCGGTACCCTCCTACGCCCATATGGGGGCGTCTCGGGGCCGACGCACCTGCGTGCGCCACATCTCCGAGCACGCCCCCGGGCAGGCCCGGCCCAACGAGTGGACCGGGCGACGCGCCTCAGGGGGGACTGCGCTAGGGTACTAGGCAGTCCCCAGACGTGGTGGACTATGCCAGAGCGGCACCTAGGACGCGCGGCTGGTCAGGCCGCGCCCAGACCACCTTAGGGCCGTCGAAGACCGGCAGTCACCGCTGCCTGCCTTCTTCGGCCCACCCGTCTACGCCGGAGAGGGGCGACTAGAGCGTCCTCCTCCCGCTCCCTCTCCGCTGCCTCCTTCTGCGTCATCACCGATTCGCAGAAGGAGGCGGCAACCCTCCAGGCTCTCTCGCTACCAAGCATGGCTCTTACCATACTTGGTAGCGTGAGGCCTCCTACGCCGAGCGCCGCGATCAGATCGCGGCGCTCATTTCGCCAGGCCGGGCACACGATCAACGTGTGCTCGGCCTTGGACAAATGCCCTAGGCCCCGCGATCGATAGGGGCAATACAAAGTCCCCAGTTCCTGTTAAATCACCAAATGGGGGTCGTAGGGGCCCCATTATTCTAATATGCCCAGGGCCTCCAATAGGTCAAAGACGGCACTGGTCACTACCTAATATCAGTCAGATGCACTTGTGCTGTTGCAAACCTAACTCATCGGTAGTTTCAATTGAAAATGAACAGCGCCGTTATTACTGACGTAGGTAAACAATTTTGGGGAACAATTTTAGGTGGGTCACGTAACGAGGTGAACCGATGGTCATTAGGAGGAATGGTCCTTGAATGGCGATTGGCGACAGCATACTGGACAACGCTCAGTGGGAGAGTATACCTTCTCGTGGTGGACAGGTGGACTGACGATCTAACGAAGGTTGTGGAATGCATCTGGATGCAAATATCGCTGGGCCGATCGATATAGAGATCCTTAGATATACCATATCTTATACTCGGCAATAGGCGTTGTACGGCTGATATAACGAAATATCAACAAGAGTATTGAAGTTATGTTTTTATTTTTTTCAGTCTTTTCTAGCAGTGCTAGATGTTTGAATCTAAAGAAAAGTTTACTAGAAAAAGAGTATTGAAGTTTCAAGTGTGACAGTTTCTCGATTTATTTGTGATCATACGAATTTGTACCTACGTCACGTCGTCAGCAAAAATGGAAGATGACGTATCGCATGTATAATGGTATGGAACCGGTTCGTGTGCGAAGACCGGCTCGAACTATTTTTTGAATAGACTATAATTATTATAATAACAAATCTGATAACAGTGGTAGTATTTGGTTGCTGTTTGATTAGGTATTAACACATTGTTTATTTTTTCTTATATTTATATCACAATCATAAAGATTACACAAGCAAACGAGGCCAGAATCATTCGTAAATAGTTACGTAGTTCATCTGAAATATTTGGGCGTGATGCTGGAAAACTATGCAGCGGTCCTTCATGGGCCAAGTGACGTTAGAATTGTGAGTACATAACTAAATCCGTGTTATGGTACATTTAGATTTTATTTCTTCTATCTAGGTAGGAAACATGTCAGTTTTTTTATACAATTTAAAGATGTCTTTTAGCAATTATTGGTTTACAACTTGATAGTTACATTAACAATCTTTATAATGCAATTATGTATTTTTTAGGAAAAATGGCCAATGCCCTTAATCGGCGACGATGGTGAGTAGATTTCATAACATTCAGCTATTTACTACGTATAAATATATTTATGTATTATAAAACTACTCAACAAAAGTTTGGTATGGTTCCCTCCGTAAAATTCAATACATTTGATTTTTAATCTATTGTTTTAGAATTTCTATAATTTTATTTAGAAGTAAACGTTTTACCTTATTAACGACAAATCCGTGAATTTAATTATGATACTTGATGTGATTAGGTTTTGAGGAGGACAGGAACCTAGATTATGATTTATTACTAATAATCAAGGTGATTAGATAACGAAACTTCTTACTAAGCCTCCGCTCGCTGTCTGATTATCAACTGGCTGTTATACCCAGATATAGGCACCTCATCATCATCCTTGGCACTTAGATAGCTGTTTTTTTTTCAGA
Source organism: Chilo suppressalis (assembly GCA_902850365.2). NCBI lineage: Eukaryota > Metazoa > Arthropoda > Insecta > Lepidoptera > Crambidae > Chilo > Chilo suppressalis. Next base: position 3,612,023 of record OU963907.1, read on the forward strand.
ATTTAAGAGAAAATAAAGATTAAAGATATCTCAACTATGCCTCAACTTAGGTATATACCTTCCTTGGTCACAAGTAGATAGAATAGGTCAAATAGATAAAACGTTGTTGTGGCGATTCAAAATGTTTTTAACTGTACGGGCGTTCGATATAATAATTAATATCGTTGTACGGGCCTCTTCATGTGCGAGGCCATATGCTTATTTGCCAACCTTTTAACTTAAAAATTGTATTGTCAGAGTTGCTGATAAAAATAAGTTGCGTGGGCATCTGCGGGTCGGACGTGAAGCTGTACTTGACGGGCCGCTGTGGGCTGGAGGCGCTCCTGCACCCGATGGTCATGGGCCATGAGGGCGCCGGTGTAGTAGCACAGGTACGTTCGAAAACCAAATATATTTACGCACCATTCTGACATAAAATAAAATGTATCTATGGTCTATTATATTTTTATTTCTTAAGAATTAACCTGCTAGATGTTTTAATGAGGGGAAAAGAATGCGAAGAGCACAATGCTTTAAAATGATCTAGGGATGATGTTGCGTCGGCTTTAAATAGGCTGCTGAATGTTGCAAATGAAGCAGATTTTTTTATTTGCAGCATACCATGATCCATGCCAAAATATGTAGCAAGTTATTGCCTCGGCGTAAATCAGCCTTTAGGCTAAGAGGAGGCAACTAAAGAGTCAGCCTGGGTTTGCTGAACTGAAATACCACTACGCCATTAGATGTTGGTAATCTTAACATATTTTATGGTTTTATCTACTTCGTTAACATCTTAAATATTAATCAGACTTGTCCTTATCCTAATTACAAAAAAAACGATAAGATACTATTTTTGGTTCACCTAATTACAGATTTTGTGTTTCGAATAATTTAGATGGTGTTCCCGTGAACTGCCTTCAATTGCAAATTCAGAGCCGTGCCCAAAAAGAACAGGCGAAATAGCCACCTCCTGTAGCCTTTGGAGCTCTAGCAACTGCCTTTGGCTAATTAGTTAGATTGCAAAAAAAATAGATGTTTGTTAAAAAACACTCCTAGAAGAAGTGGCGAAACAACTATTTCCTCTTAGCCTTTAGAGCTCTGGTGCCTTCAGCTAATTCTTTTAATGTATTTCAACCAAATAGCTTGTTGATAATATCCTCCCTTTCAGGTGGGTAGCAAAGTGAAAGGTTTCGTAGTAGGGGACCGGGTAGCGATCGAGCCGACGCAGCCGTGCGGCGCGTGCTTACACTGCAAGCACGGCGCCTACAACCTGTGCGTGGAGCCGCGGTATTGCGCCACCGCCACCGGCCACGGCAATATCTGCACTTACTACAAGCACCGCGCTGACTTCTGTCACAAGTAAGTATTGATGGTCCAAATTACTATGACGCGACACGGCTGTTTCAGGGGTAGGCTAGATGGGGTCTATGGAAAGGGTAGATGACCTATACCACGCTCTGTGGAAGTGAGAGATCTACGGGGAGACGCGTAGGAAACTTCTTGATAGTGCGAAGGAGGTTGAGCCCGTCTACTATCGCGACCTGGTCGGATCGGAAGTGAACTTCAGGCAGCTGTGGGACTTCGCGCGAAGATGGCACAGGTTCGGAGTGGACTCGAAGGAAGCGAAGAAATAAGACAGGGAGTAATTGTAGAAGACTAGCAGATGAAGCCAGCGGTACTATTTCATAGTGGGTACGGGGCGGCTGAGATGGCGACGAAGGCGTTTCGTTTACGTCCGCGCCAGAAATGGGAGAAGGGCCATTGAGGCAAAGGAGACAGATATAGAATAATTTGTAGGGAGTCAAGGAAGTATGCGCGGTGGAAGCCGTTCCGCGCGCAACTTTTGTCCCGCTGCTTCATCAGCCTGCATAACCAGGAAGGTTCGTCAGGCCATGGGTGGTGGATGAGATTTGTCCATATAACATAATGGGAATACAATAAATATGTCCAATAACGCGTTAAGGATTCGTCATCATCATAATGGCCTCACTTAAAGGCAGGGCCGTAGCCAGAGATGTATTTAAGATAAGGCAGTGGTAATTACAGGCAGGGCATAAAAAGGATTTGCACCTTCCCTCATAGCAAGAATTAGTAAATCAAATGATTCTACGTCTTTGCTCTTAGGGCACAGGCAGCTCCTAATAGATATAGAATGGGACATGGGCTCAGTGCGGATTATGTCCGCACTCGTGGCTTCTACGACTGCAAGTGCAACCGGGAACAGCTATATTTCTAATAAATCCAATGATAGGTCATTGCGAAAGTGAAATAATTGCACCTTGTCATACTAAAATTCTAAATCATATAGGTATTCAGTCTAGGTAGTTTTATAATTGAAAAGTAAAAGAAGAACTACTAAGCCTAGAAACTATCAGATCAAAAACTCCCACTTGTGATATCGGAGTCAAACTTGATCCTTTTTTTTTGTCAGACTACCAGCCAACTTATCAATGGAGGAAGGCGCAGCTGTGCAACCGTTAGCGATCGCCGTGCACGCGTGTAAGCGCGCGCGCATCTCGCTGGGCACGCGGCTCGTAATACTGGGCGCTGGGCCCGTGGGCGTGCTGTGCATGATCACCGCGCGAGCCATGGGCGCCACTCATATACTGCTCACAGGTACCACATATGAAGGGGAAGGTACTGGGCGCCGGGCCCATGGGCGTGCTGTGCATGATCACTGCGCGAGCCATGGGCGCCACTCATATACTGCACACAGGTACCACATATGAAGGGGAAGGTACTGGGCGCCGGGCCCATGGGCGTGCTGTGCATGATCACTGCGCGAGCCATGGGCGCCACTCATATACTGCTCACAGGTACCACATATGAAGGGGAAGGTACTGGGCGCCGGGCCCATGGGCGTGCTGTGCATGATCACTGCGCGAGCCATGGGCGCCACTCATATACTGCACACAGGTACCACATATGAAGGGGAAGGTACTGGGCGCCGGGCCCATGGGCGTGCTGTGCATGATCACTGCGCGAGCCATGGGCGCCACTCATATACTGCTCACAGGTACCACATATGAAGGGGAAGGTACTGGGCGCCGGGCCCATGGGCGTGCTGTGCATGATCACTGCGCGAGCCATGGGCGCCACTCATATATTGCTCACAGGTACCACATATCAAGGGGAAGGTACTGGGCGCCGGGCCCGTGGGCGTGCTGTGCATGATCACTGCGCGAGCCATGGGCGCCACTCATATATTGCTCACAGGTACCACATATCAAGGGGAAGGTACTGGGCGCCGGGCCCGTGGGCGTGCTGTGCATGATCACCGCGCGAGCCATGGGCGCCACTCATATACTGCTCACAGGTACCACATATGAAGGTGAAGGTACTGGGCGCCGGGCCCGGGGTGTGCTGTGCATCATCCGCGCGGTGATAGCTATGGGCGCCACTCATATACTGCTCACAAGTAAAGAGGGAATCAACGTAAGAGTGGACGCGAGCTGAGTGACATTTGAGAAATAGGTATTTGAAAAAACTATTGCTGTCACGCATTGGCAAATACCGTGTGATAGCGACAACAGTATTTAACGCTTCAAAATTGCAAAATTCGGCATTTGGTTATCGACGATTTCCTCATCGAAAATTAGATATAAATTATATCTGTGTAAAATTTCTTTTACATATTATGTATAATAAGTAGTTATACTATGCCTCTATGTTTTGATTTTTTGTAAATGCTTATTACATTTCCACACTAGATGTCTTTAGTGGTGATAAAAAATTGTTTATTTATGGCGTTTTTCGAGGGCTTCTAGTTTCTATGAAACACAAGTTATCAAAAAGAGGAAAACATAGGAGCATAGAATGAGTAAAAATATATTTTATGTATGAAAATCAATTCTTTAGTGATAAAAATCAAGGAAGGCGAGAACGTATTAATGAAAAAAACATCGCGCGCCTACCCTCTTAATGACGGCTGTGAAGCCAGCGCAGGTCATGGCGCATTAACGAAATGTTTATATAGCAGAGGTGCGCTTATCACTGAACTAAAATCTGCGCATCATAGAACAAAATCATACAATTATATCCCTGTGAAAACTGTATTTTTTTCTAAAAATAGTAACTTTTGCGTTGCACTCTCAAAAGTAACAACCAAATTCCTCTAATTCCAGATGTAGTGGAGTCCCGTTTGGAAACGGCCAAGAAGATGGGCGCCGACCATACACTCCTCATAAAGCCGGAGTACTCGGAGCAGGATGTGGTCGATAAGATCTTGACCGCAGTTGGCGATGCACCGGACGTCAGCATAGACGCGTGCGGGTACCCATCCGCACAGGCCGTTGCTATGAGGGTAATACTTACTCAGAGACACAACACACCATTTTCCCGTCGAGAGGGTATATGAGGCTATAGAACTCGCCAAGTCTGGGGCGGACATGAAGATTATCATACATATGAATATGAAGTCTTAAATTACGCGTCACCCGTGAATAGATTGCTGGTAACAATATTCATGGAATTAAAATCTTCTTAGTAAGCTGTTCATATGTATATGTTTGTTCGAGAACCGTGGTCCAAACATATTAAATTGTATGTGTCATTGTAAGTATATAATTAGCACTATGTGCATGATACGTCGTACAACGAGTAAAAATACATCGGCAAATAGAGTCATGCAGTCACGTAATTTATGTCGGTATGTGATAGTTCGTGGAGATCGATGGCACAAATGGTTGATGAATTCTGCTGCGATCTCATGCGGTCATTGGATGGGTGGCCAAAAATCTTCTATCTCTAGTACCTCCGTGCTTCGGAAGGTACTCAAGAGTACATTAAGCCGTTGGTCCCGGCTGCATCTGCAGTCGTTAACACCCACTAATCCGCACTGGGCCCACATGGCGGGTCATGGCCCAATCTCCCTATTCCATTCATAGGCAAAGCCTATGCCCCTATTGGGAACATTAATAGCTGGTGATGATGTGATAGTTCTTGTAGCTTGCTAATGTTTTTCAGGCAACTCAAGCAGGAGGGACGGTGGTGATTGTGGGCATAGGTCCGGACCGGGCAGAGGTGCCGTTAGCAGCCGCCATGTTGCGAGAAGTCGACGTACGGGGCTCCTATAGGATTGCTAACACGTGAGTCTTAAGTTCACTTCACACCGAAACGCGAGCGACGATGCTGAAAGAGATCAGTTGTTTAGCGCTGCGTCGGGTGATGCATAGCAAACGTCGCGAGGCGCGTCGTAAAATCGTTGGCACATTAACTTTTTTTATGTAACTCAGTGCACTTGACACAGCTAGGTGGTAGATTACAGTGTTTTGATGTATGCCCAAACGATTGCCAGCGGAAATATAGTCACAAGGCGTGTTTTGGCCTTAAATTTCCTTATTAGAACAGCATAGCGACTAAGGTACTGGAAGAGACCAGTGGTTTAGCGCTGCGTCGTCGTGCGCTGTCGTGTGAGGCGCGTTGTAAAATCGTTGGGAGCACTACGGCTCATGCTTCTGTCCCACCGCATCCACCCTTTAGTTTTCTTACTCTTCCCCTTCTGCAAGAAATCCGTTTATAACAACAACAAGCTCCCAGTCTATCATTATTAATTTTCACTCGAGCACTCGACTGAACTGCATCAATTCTTCACTGAGTCTGGACGGAAATAGTAGAATCGCCACGGGGCGGTAAGTAAACATTAAAAACACGCATTAGGAATTGGTGCCGGCGCTCAATCGGTATCTGACGAGTGCAAACATACGCTTATCCTTATTCAGCACACCCTTTTATAGGTCGGTGGGAAAGGGACGAAGCACACCAAAGATTGGTGCAATGTATTCTGAATTCTCATGGCGCGATTACATTTGGTCGTTAGCCCGAATACGTGTGGCAATGGAATTCGGGTAACGATTAATAGCGCGATTACATTTTGGTCGCTAGCCCGAATACGAGTGGCAATGGAATTCGGGTAAACGACTACGTATAAATGAACGGAGTAAAGTACACCCGTATTCGAGTAGTTTTCGTTTTGGTTATCTGCCACCGTCTTCCTACTCGTATTCTAGTGTAAATAATTGCTTCGAATGAAATGCCCGAATTCGTGTAATGTCTATGGTTCACCCAAATACGGGCTCACGACCGAGTGTAATTGAGCCATCATAATGAAATGTATTTTTTTTGGGTAGTAAAAAAGTTATGTTTTGAACTCCTTGGTGCCGGCTCATCAGCATCTGTTGTCGTTATCACCCACCAATCCGCATCCACGTGGTGGGTCGCAGCCCTATCTCCCTATTCCATTCAGAAATCAGAAATCAATATATCTTTATTCAAATTGGATGTATAGTACAACACTTTTGAATCGTCCATACATTTTTTTTCCCTACCACTCATTATTGGACATATTTTTTTGCTGCGGAGAAAAACGAGCGAAAAAAACTCCACAACATTAAAAGCATAATGTAACAACATTTACAAATCATTATGTTGTTACAACGTCAATACAATCATGATTTATTTAATATAGAAAACCTGTTGGAATGATTGGAACAGTTCAAACCAAAATAAGTTCAAAAATAAGTGCTTTTTTTATACTATCTTTGTTATCTTTTTCAATAAGTATTTTTTTTTATACTTTCATTCATAGTCAAGAGCTGTGCCCAGACCCGTCTTTCCCAATGGACACTTTGGGCAAGTGCCCAGCGCCCCGCGATCGTAAGGGGCCCCCTCAGATCAAATACAAAGTCCCTAGTTCCTGTTAAATCACCAAACGGAAGTCATAGGGGTCCCATTATTCTAATATGCCCAAGGCCTCCAATAGGTCAAAGACGACACTGGCCGTGCCCCAGCAGTGGGGACATTAATAGGCTGATTATGATGGTTGATCGGTTACAGATACCCCGCGGCATTGGCAGCCGTGTCCCGCGGTGCGGTGAACTTGGCTCCGTTCATAACACACCATTTTCCCTTCGAGAGGGTAAAGGAGGCTATGGAAGTCGCCAAGTCTGGGGCGGCCATGAAGATTATCATACATATGAAGTCTTAAGCCCGTATTATAGAAAGATTCTCAGTAATGAATCTAGTCTTGAGCATAGTCAGAAAGAGATGTCGCTATATACATATAGGACATCCCTATGTGCATCCCTCTCTAACACTACTCAAGTAAAGATCAACACTTAGTTGTCATTCTGTAATACGAGACTTAAATTCCGCGACACCCTTGGATAGGTTCTATAGTTTTAATCGTCATTCATCATTTTATCGTGGACTGTCATTTCATAGCAAATTATATTGTTTTATGAAATCAACTCTGCTGTGTTTAATAAAAACTTACAAGGTCCTTAAAAACGAAGTTCTTTTCGTTTCCCTAATGTCATTTTTACTAGAAGAGTTGAGCGAACCGATCGTGAAGGCATAAATATACTTAGCTGTCGTGTTGTTATGACGCGATCGGTTTCATACATTTATTACAGTACCCTTAGCACGAACCAATATCGAATTCGTAACGTTTGCGAGTCCGAAATGTCATTGTTAAATGTGTACTGATTTTTAGTTCTCATACAAATTTTGACATTGATATTTCGCACTCGCAAACTATTCGAATTCGAGAATGGTTCCTGCTAGGGGTACAAGTCGCGGCATGTAACTCTAGCGCTGAACAAAACGCTGGGGGGATAGCTGCACTTGGGTACGACTGGAGAGAAAATCGGCGCAACGTACGCCCACCCGCGCACCTCGTTTCCCCCCAACACATCTTAATTTTTACTTCTGCGCAATAACGGTCAGCGCTAGAGTTTCGTGCCGCGACGTTTTTTTTATAATTTATTCATGACCTTGGATACAAGTCCTTCAGTCGTAGGTATACATAAATACAAATTTTAATCTTCTTTTTTTTACATTAGAATGTCGGTGTGACGCATTCTATTGTTTCTTAGAGTGTTTGGCACGAAATGTATCAAGTTGGTTTTTTTCGATAAGCTTCTGTGAGGTAGTCAACACTACAACAAAGATCTCACGTCCACTTGACCGGGAATGACTTGGGAATAGCGTATATTTTAAAGATTCCACTAATTCTTCAGCTGCGCAGATGGTTGTAACACAAAATCACACCAATTTTATTTCACAATACCCACTATGAACGAATTTAAGAATAATTAAAATAAGATGCCAACCGCACTCGATGAAATCCCGCCAAAAACTCCGCGAATTATTTAGTTAAAATAGGGTTGCCAGATGCAAAGGCTTATCAATTCCGGGACATTTGCACCCCCTTGAAAAAATAAAGCATCAAATCAAACCCCCCATTACCCCCCAGAATTAAAACATTAAGCAGGCCAGCGGTGTCATTCGCTATTAGTTTATTTTGTTACGAAACTAATACATTATCGGAATCCGGGACAATAAGGTCTAATTACTAAACACGGGAGAAGACGCAAAATTACTATACCGGATTTCCCGGCCATCTGGCAACCCTAGCGTTCTCACTCTAACCATACTAAATGAATATAAAAAGATAGTTCTCTGATGCATCACAACACGACAAATAAGAGTAGTTCTAATATTGGTAATGTTAATACAAATACAACAACGATACAAGTATACAGTGCGATCAAGATCATGTTGCGCGTTTCCGAAATCGGAACTAATTTGCGGGAAGGTATAAAGAAGCCCTTTATTTATAGAGGTAGTAAGTGTTGACGCCAAGGCTATGAATGATCTGCAGCGGCAAATTCTTTTATATTTCCTATTATTATTGGTCGAAATTGGTCGCACTGTAAAAGAAGTGGGCAGCAACGTGAACTGAACGAATTGAACTTGATTTCAGTACCTTTAGCATGGACCAATATCGAATTCGAATAGTTTGAAATGACACTGGTGTCGATTCTAGCATAATTCTCTAAACCTAAACTTAAATTTGACAGCAGTATATCCTTGTCATTCTCTATACAGAATGAAAAGGAGAGACTGATGTTAAATTTAGTTTTAAGTTTAGAGAATCACGCCAGAATTGGCACCAATGTCAAATGTGAACAGTCACTCGTTGTTGCGTCCGTTATGGCGCTGCTGTTCGTGAGTTAGTTAGTTTCCATACACAATTTCGCTCGATTACTGTTTATATATATGTACAGGTGGTACTACGAAAAAAGATATGAATTTTTTAAACCTCGCTGGCAGAAATCATTAGAAATACCCAAAAAATATTATAACTCGAAAACTAAGAAAAATCGCGGAACATACATGGGGTATTTTCGGATACACCCAGGTGCGAAGAATCTAAATGTTGACGTCACTAGTTGGACCATCCTGTATATAGTAATCTAGTATCTAGCTAAGGTAATCGTGGTATTCTAAAAAATATAGGTATCTAAAATAATAACAATGCATACATTACAAAAATAATTTATTATTATTACCTACCTATTTATTTTTATTATCATTAATACCCATAACAATGATCAGACCGTGTTACGCGAAAAAAATCAAACATAAACCAGAAAAATGTCACAGAACAGCGTTGAACATGTAAATGACAATATACATATAAATTCTAATGTAAATTTCATTCCTTATCTTTATATTCTCAAACCCCCTTATTAATAAACGCGGAATAAGCTTAGACTAGTTACGCCGTGTTTTGTTCATGTTACTCAAATGCCATTTGTCATTCAATGACCAGAGACAAAAAATTAAGTAACTTATCCAAGCTTCGTTAATTAATAAGGTGGAAACAGTTTATCGGTTTCAATGATTCCTGCACAACAGGATCTATAATTTATTTAACAAAAAATTAAATTAACTAGTTTATCAGATTTATAATTTCCTCACTTTTTATTCCTTTGCAGCTGTCAATGCTGGCATGATTCTCTAAACATAAAACTAAATTTAAGATCAGCCCCACCTTTTCATTCTGTATAGAGAATGGCAAGGATACACTGTTGTCAAATTGAAGTTTGGATTTAGAGAATCATGCCAGAATCGACACCAATAAGTATATCGGTAAATAATACAACAGTTACTTTAATGTCCTCAAGTAAGGTACCTCACCTATTCTATTACAATAAATATCTAATATCAGTAGTTGAAATATCACATGGATCGTTCGATAAAAGAGGTGGGGGCATCACTAATATTGTCAAGAGAATATATCTTTTTTTTTATTAACTTATATTAGTTGACTTATAAGAAATATACTCTATTCTTTTTCCCCTGAGACAAAAGGTAATCGAATAAACCAATGTTTCTTAAACGTTTTCAACTAGAGAGTTGACCGGTGTAAACAGACAGATAACAATTTTTCACATTTTAATTTATATTATTTGCTTTATTAATACTCTTTAATTTAGTAGTATTATAATGTGTTAGAAGCTTGAGAATGACTACAATTTTAAGTCTATTTTACCCGACTGCGCACGCAAGTAGCGCGAAGATCAACGCGTAGACAGGGTATTGAGTCTCATGCCCCCTCTATAGATGGATCACCACGAGCCCACCATATGACGACGTCTCAAGGTCATTTAGTCTGTGTCCATTCTTGACAGACGCAACTCGTACGCACACAAAATAAAAAAATAAATGTTGAGATTCTTTGCTGCCGTTACTATTTATTAATGCGGTACTTTCAACTAGTACTCGAGGTGCAACGCAGCATAATTATTAAAAAAAATAGAAAAGAATAGGGTGGTGGCTGGATTCCACAGGTCGGTTTTCAGCTTGAATACTACTTAAGGAATTTAAATATTTCGGTAATACTCATAAAATTAGCCATTTCGGCGAACGTGAGTAACAAACGTGCAAAAGTTATTTCAAGCACGCGTCCACTCTCATTTGCTACTCCAGCTCCAGCCCCCCTAGCATGATCACCGCGATATGATATATGACGCTTATTTATCACGTTCAATTATTGTCAAATTACTATGAGGTTAAACTGTTAGACGCGATAAAAAATGTGATATATTGTAAATTGGTGCTCATGCCATGTCCCTTTAGGACAGGACTACTCATGCGTCGTGAGACGTGTGGACAGTCACGCTGGACGTCAGCCCTGAATCCCTTTGTTGCGTGCCACAAAAACCGACCATTAATGGATTGATGGTAGACGCATTTTTTTTTATATATAGGTCCGACAAATGACTCCACCCCACCTTATGTTAAGTGAAGGTGAAGTCCAGATGCGAAGATAGCTGATACAGCAGTTCTACCTGCCACACCAGCCATCCTCACCCTGCCGGCAGGCGGCCTGCATGTTGCTTCTTCGCGCCTCTTTTAAAGGATCCCATGTTGTAAGAGGGAGGGAACACGTGAGCGGGCAAAGCATTCCATTTACAGATAGTGTGACAAAGAAATGAGTCACCAAATTTCTTTCTACGCGTTGGAAGTGTGGCCACAGTTAGACGGTGACAAAGTAGGCCAGCGCGCGTGGTCCTCTGAAGGAAAGGGGAAGGTGTAATAAGAGAGAATAACTCCTCAGAACACTCGCCGTGGTACAGACGTTATTGCGGACGTTAAATAGGTACCTACCCCAGACGCGCGAACTACCCCGTCTACATGTCAGCGGACGCATCCGCAGATGCATCTGTCAACGTGTAGAGGGGGCATAACAGACAAAGCTAGGGCTGCCATCCGTCCGGGTTTCCCCGGATTTGTCCTAGTTTACGGGGCGTCCGGGGAGCGTCCGGGCGGGGTTTCATTTGTAGTCCGGGTTTAAAAATTTACGGCAACGCATGAAAGACCCTCGGTGCTGCAAGTGTCCATGGGCAGTAGTGACCACTTATTAACCGTTTTTATTGGTCTGTCCGGGTTCTGGGCACCAAAATCCGGGGTTATCACGCGTCTTATCCTGGTTGCCACATTTTAGAGATGGCAGCCTTAGACAAAGCTACTTAAGTAGTCGGGACCCCTTACTGGAGAAATAGGATCCATTCTAGAACATAATGGTGGGTCCCGACTGCTAAAGTAGCGTTGTATTATAATTCTGTCGACGCAGCATGGAAAGGATGCGAAACGTTAAGGAACAAATAAATTAACGCATTTAACCTGTTGAAGCTTGTTTTATTTAATGGGCGAAACCTAAAAAAAATACTCTTTATGGTTTGTTTACCTTTTGTCTCAAGAGGAATCTGGAGTATAGATTTATACACAGTTCAGGAAAACGAGTGTGAAGGTGAAGCGCTTAATTATTGACACACAAACGCTAACATAAAAAACAAGGATTCAAAACTGCGTCACACGACAAAGGAAGTCTACCAGCGACTTTTAGTATGGTGCGATCCAAAATTTGATGGCAGGTGTGAAGTTAGCAACGGACAAAACTATGTGCTGGTTTCAGTTCAGTGACATCCCGCACGCGCCTACATCATCCTACATTTAATTTACTGCACCGCGACTTGCGCTAACTTCACAGCCGTCATTAAGTTCGCATCAGATTATATACACATTTTATGGTTTCGAAATAAGCAGGAAGCGCAGGTATTATCAGATGGATAATTTTAATTAATACCGCACTGCTAAGTTTCGTTTACTGAGCAGTGACTTGCGCTAACTTCACAGCCGTCATTAAATTTGAATCTCACTGTACTATAGGGTCAAGTGGGGGACAGTGTAACAAGGGGCACAGTGTAACATAAGGAATATTTCTGATATTTTCTTATATTTATTTTAAACTTTATTGACCAAAATACAAAAGTATGGTACAAAAGGCGGACTTAATGCTGAAAGCATTCTCTCCCAGTCAACCTTTGGTAAAAAAGCAAAACTCGAACGGCGGTATAAAGCTAATTATACACATAAATATAGACCTAAAAAATAATACTAAATAATATACGACTTAACATATATAAATACATACTACGAAAAGAATATACGTACATACCACAATTATGTTCAAATGATGATGATCAATAAAATGACTATTTAACTTCAATTTTATAGCAGATGTGTGAACATTCCTTTTAAATATAATTTTACAACGAGATCTTTTGATGGAGTCGGTCATTCCACAGCCATATGGCTTGAAGAGTAAAGGAGGAGTTATATGTCTACGGTCTGTCTTCACGTGTTCAATTAATTACATATGCAGCTATATTAAGCAGCTGTCATCATAAATCAAATTGTCGGATATAATACTGAGATATTCTTTACGTTACACTATGCCCCTTGTCGAAGACAGACTCTTTGATTGTAAATATCTATATTAACACTTATCTATGCCACGCCGTCCTAACTCTATTCTTGTCACTCTCTTGTCTGCTTTTTTTATAACTGCCTTTATTTACTGTCTTTTCCTTTTATTTCTGTAATATTTGTATTTAATAATATAATTCTTTACCCTAACCACCGTTTCCTTTGCTGTCCTCGACACCTTTAGTTATACTGTCCCCACTGGACCCTAATCGTTTCCGTGAAAAGAGCATAGTATAGTTTCTTATGAATTTGTTTAAAGATGTGCCTATAAGAGGTTGAGTTTGGACGGGTTGAATACCCCAGGCCTCGTGTTGATGACTGCGGTGTTGGTCCGCGGCACAGGCATACTGCCCAGTTTGTTCCCGCTCCCGCCTAACACAAAGTTTTATATGTTAATGAGGGTTTTGTTAAGAAAACGGACGCCACTGTGGAATGACGTCTTTTTGGCGTGAATTCATGACTCAGAACAAGACATAAAGCACAGATAGAGATGAAATTCAACTCATTAAATTCCATTCGTAATGGTGTCGATTCTGGCATGACGTTACGATCTCGTGATCCCCGATGTGATCTAGCATGATTGCGTCGGGGCCACCAATTGTTGCGGGCTCCGTAGTTAAACAATAACACCACTGGTTAATTATGGGTCACCACTGGTATTGGAGTATAATTTCTGACTAGATTTTACAACTAAAAATACAGGTATACAGGTGTTACAAAAATACAAATAAAGCTTGAAGGGCGTTGAAGTACATCATATAAGGAGTCTTCTCTATTTTTTTTTTAAATATTTGCATGAAGTTTAAAATTTAAAAAAAAAATTTTTAATGCTTAATAAACATATCGACCTTTTTAAGACACGTAAAACACACGACAAGACACGACAAGTAAAAAGTTAAAACTTCATTCATATATTTTAAGAAAATTAGAGAAGACTTCTTGTATGATGTACTCAACGCCCTTCAATTTGTATTTTTATAACACCCTGTATATTAAAAGAAATTATTGGGGATGATATTATGCTGACTGCAGAAAGTCACGAAACAGGAACTTATGATTCTTTTTCTCATTATATCACGTTATTAACTATTTATCAGGAATGCTACGTGCAATGAATATTGTGCTGACGGCACACATGACGCTAAACTTAAAACTAAATTTAACATCAGTCTTTCTTTTTCATTCTGTATAGAGAATGACAAGGATACACTGTTGTCAAATTTAAGTTTAGGTTTAGAGACTCATACCAGAATGGACACCATTGCTATGTTATTTTTACATATAGACCAAAAAAGGAAATCTATGTTGCTATAAAGTAAACTATACCATGAACAGCGGGCGTTGTACTATACAAATCTATAGAGGATACCTGTACGAGCAAGCGCGTACATTGCCGACGCAGCATATCTTTGTTGGCCTAATTTACTATATACTTTTTGGTTGGGCAATACTTTGTTTAGAAATCTTTTCGTTAATCCATTGTCTATGGGAGTGTACGCTCAAACGTTATAGCATTAATTCTATGCTTCAGTTCTTGTTCTGAGATTCATGATAAATAGTCAGGTACAACATGTTTGTCATTTTAACAAGCAACGCTTCCTTATATACTAAGGCAAAACGGTTTTAAAACACCAACGTCCTCTTAGGGGGTGATTCTACCCATCAACAGGAACAACTTTTACTATGGGACCAACGTTGAAATCGCGAAAAAAATATCAGCTGTTTCATACAAAAGTGCATCAGCTAATCGACCGAAAGCATGAAACATCTGTTTTTTTTTCGCGATTTCAGAGTTGGTCCCATGGTAAAAGTTGTTTCTGTTGATGGGTAGAATCACCCCATAAGAGGTTGTTGGTGTTTTAAAATTAACCCTGTATAGAGAAAAAGAATAGTTGAATAGTACTGACCGGCGGCTCGGTTAGAGGCGGCAGTGCGAGCGAGTTTTGTAGCGGCAGTTTTAGTAGCGGAGGTATTGCCGCGTCCTCGCGCACTGAAGGTACTGCGATACGCTTTCTTCTTGGGCGACGACGTGCGCTTGCGTTTGTACCTAAATGACGTAACATAAATAAATAATAACAAATATTACCAACACTCACACCAATTAGCCTAGCCCCAAAGTAAGCACTGTAAGGCTTGTGTTATGGGATACTAGGGTAACGGATAGAATACATATCGAGCCCTTACCGCCAAATTATAGTAAGCGACACTTTTGTCGAAATGCGTTTTTTGTGGAAACTAATATTTTAAACCGTAACGGACCCATCTCTGTTGATATTTTCCTCCAAAAGAACACCGTTATAATATAATAGAGGGAAATATCAACAGAGATGGGTCCGTTACGGTTTAAAATATTAGTTTCCACAAAAAACGCATTTCGACAAAAGTGTCGCTTACGATAATTTGGCGAGTGTCGCTTACGATAATTTGGCGGTAAGGGCTCGATATACTGATACATACATAAGTATCTATAATATAAAAATGAATCGCTGAATGTGTTGCTAAGCGCAAATCTCGAGAACAGCTGAACCGATTTCGATAATTCTTATTTTAGAATATTCCTTGAAGTACGAGGATGGTTCTTACGTAGAGAAAAATTAAAAAAAAATGCCTGATAATGTCCAAAAACAACACTTTTCTATACTTCTATACAAACGATTCGTAATAATACTTAAAAGTCAATTTGAACTTTAATACCATACCATAAATTTCAAATGTTAGTGGAGATATTCCGGGAACTCAAAACAATTGAGCGAAGTAATGTCAATAGTTTGAAAAAGGCAAATATACCATTTTCAGTTTATGAAGAATTACTTATATGAAGAGTCATTTAAATCTACACTACAGCTCTACACCGAAGCGAAGCGAGGGCGAGCCACTAGAATTTATATAAAAATACATATTAAACATCCATGACTGGAGTACAAATGCTTGTATTCACCACACAAACATCTGAATAACATCACGAACCCGGTACCTCTCGAGTCGGCGACACCTGAAACCCGGCGTACAAACCACTCGGTCACGGAGGTCGTCAACATCGTTAGTAGGGATGGATTCAAGGCCAGGGGCCACCACATGAGAGGGGCCGTCGCCATAGATAAAAACAACCAGTGAAAGGCCCTCCGCCTTGCAAATTGTAAACGATCCAGCCCAGATTTAGGCCTTCCCTACTTAGTTGCTCCAGGGCCCTCACACCTCTTAATTCGACCCCGATTGTAAGTACAGATTCTGTCACGTAAAAAGGCCGCAGCAATAGTGGAGGGGATGTGTTTGCGCATGACTGTCGCGGTCGAAAGTATTTTTTTTGAAGTTATACTTCTTTAGCCGCGTTATAAAAAAATTATGAGAGTGATATTTTAAGATGCGCGCGCATCACTGTAACACAAATGTAACATAATGAAGTTAGCCGCGGTCGCGTTATGAAAAAATGATGAGTGAAATTTTAAGATGCGCGCGCAACACTGTAACAGAAAAGTAACACCATGAAGTCGGCCGCTACACCGCACATTACTCGTAAGTCTCGAAATAAAGCTTCCAACAAAATAGTAATAGGATCTCTAGGTCGCACATGTTGGGACGCTCGTCGCCTCTGATCACTGTTTTCATATTTATAATATTTATCCACATGTTTCTAGTTTCTATATTCTTAACACGTGTTATAATGTTATACAAATGTGAAATTTATATGTGCTAATAAATTTTATTCAGTAGTGATTCAAATTGAATATTTTGATTATTTATTAAATTTTTCAAATTAAAACTGAACTTTATTGACTGCGTTGACTATCCTTTTCCAATCCTTTTATTATCTTATAGTAATTAATTATCTGCATGCAATTAAAAACTATTTTTTAATAATTCCAAAAAGAAGTATATCTTCTCACGCGCGTACTTAAGTGCGTGTACTTAAGTACGCGCCACCCATATTTTTTTTTGTATTAGGGTCTGGTAGAATTATTGTAAAACAAAAATAGGATTTTGTACGTCACAGAGAAGAATCAATTGCTTTATACATATAAAGCCAGCGGGCATTTTACATAACGAGACCTATACTACGTCATCTCAAGGTGCTCGATGGCGCAGGTGGTTAGCGCGTTCGGATTCCGATCGCGGAAATTAAGCATTAACATTAACTTCCGCATTGTCGGCCATTGGATGGGTGACCAAAAATCTTCTATCTCGAGTTCGTCCGTGTTTCGGAAGGTACGTTAAACCGTTGGTCCCGGCTGCATCTGCAGTATGCGCACCACTTGGTGGGTCATGGCCCCAGGGCTTGTTTACCGGTTAATTTTCAAACCTAAATCAATGTCAAGTACATTAGGAGCGTTTTATTTAGGTTTGTCTCTACCTTAACCTTAAAAAACGGTTTTCCTAAAGAGCAAAATCAAATAGGTTTTGAATCAATTTAGCGGTTTTTAAAGTTTCATTTGGCTCTTTCTGACGGCATCGATAATAAATGAATAACTTGACTCACTAGACGCTAGCAAATGTGTCAATAAATGCGTCGATCTCTGAGCATTAAGAAGTTGTGACTTGATTAGTTCAAACAAAACAAAATTAAAGCGATGCCGACGCGTGCACGTGTGTTTCTTTGGATTAAATCGGTTTATTAAGGTTTTAGGTATCGCTTTCATTTCGGACGCGTTCCGAACGAAACCTCTACTAAAAACCGGTATTAATCTTTATTTACCGGTATTTTCGAAACCGGTTTAAGCCCTGCATGGCCCTATCTCCCTATTCTATCCATTGGGAAGGCCTTTGCCCCAGCAGTGGGGACATTAATAGGATAATGATGATGATTGGCTAAAGACAATACTCACCGTTTCCTGACGCCGCGACTGTACGAAGGCCTAGGGGCAGGGGCGGGGGCTCGCGCCAGCCCCGCCCAGTCTGTGTCGGAGTTGGATCCGGACTCGTGGCCATCTTTATCTTCTGGAGGATTGTCTTTATTGCCCTCCTCCTCTAATTCGTCTTGGTACTGCATTAGAAGACCTACGACACAAAATAGAGAGTACAGGGTCTCAAGCGGATAGAACTCCCGCTAGCACTGGTCTGAACTGGTTCGAGATATCGTGTCCGTGAGCGGTGTCTATGTGTGCGTCCGAGCGCACTTTTTATGTAAATTACTTTCTGTAGGTACTGTTTGACTTTATTATTTATTATAATTATGTATTATTATTTATATATATATATATATATATATATATATATATATATATATATATATATATATATATATATATATATATATATATATATATATATATATGTATAATATTTATATATTATTATTATTATATCTGAGGAGCTCGATGGCGCCAGTGGTCAGCGGGTTCGGCTGCGATCGTTGAAGTTGAGAAACTTTCGCAGTGGTCGGTCATTGGATGGGTGACCAAAAATTTACTATCTCTAGCTCCTCCGTGCTCCGGAAGGCACGTTAAGCCGTTGGTCCCGGCTACATCTGCAGTCGTTAGCACCCAGCAACCCGCACTAGGCCCGCGTGGTGGGTCATGACCCAATCTCCCTAATCCATTCATAGGGAAGGACTGTGCCCCAGCAGTGGGGACATTAATAGGCTGATGATGAGATACTGTTTATACTATTTTATGCCTGAGACAATTTAGCGTAATCAATGTTACCAATGATATGAGGAGCTCGATGGCACACGTGGTTAGCGCGTTCTTCAAAGCTCGGATCCTTAATAAAAACCAATAAATGTAAGAGCGGACTTAATTAAAACTATAGGACATTATAATAAACCCATAAGAATCAATCAATAGATCAATTTATTTTGATAAAGTTCCACGAATCTATAACCTACCTAATTTTTTATGGTCATAGTTACCTACTGATTTATTTAATAAACTCCTTACAAAGTATAAATGGCGCCTATAAAGAAACGAATCAAAATAAAGACGCAAGACATTTTGTCCCTCTCGCACATAATGTAAGGAATAATATGACTTAAAAGTAACTAGTAGCCGCCCGCGACTGCGTCCGGGTTAACTTAATTTTTTGTAGAATCCCACAGGAACCTGACATTTTTCTAGGGAATTTGACAAGTTTTTAAAAACGATCTCTCGTTATTTACTTATGTTTATGGAGTCCATAAAAAGTGGATCTCCATTATTCTGTTATGTATTATTAATAGTAAAATAAATTAAATCAAAAATTAATTTCCAAGTTGCCGCGAAAACGTTTCTCTGGACACTATGGCCTCTCACTAGTGTGTGACGTCACACAACTTTCATTAAAACGTAAAACGATACAATGTAATGTCACCGACCGGAAGTTTACTAGCGTATGACGTCATTGTAGTTTTCGCCAATCCCAGGCGTTTTTGCTTACGTGAGCGTAGAACAAGAAAATAATTTCGATTAAATGTTTTTTTTTACAAATGTTATCAATTGTTTGTTCTCTCGCAACAGTAAAATCGCTGCTAATATTCATATTTAATACAAATACCAGCAATTGGTACATTATTTTTCACACTGTCAAATAGCCTATTTTTCATACAACACACAAACATACATACAAATTTTGAAATGAAATGAAAACCTTTATTGGCCATCTTATATACAATAAAAAAAAACTACTAATAGCAACAGAAAAAAAAAGAAAACTTAACCTAAGAACAAAAAATAATCACTAAAACTAAGG
Organism: Chilo suppressalis; assembly: GCA_902850365.2. Lineage (NCBI taxonomy): Eukaryota > Metazoa > Arthropoda > Insecta > Lepidoptera > Crambidae > Chilo > Chilo suppressalis. The sequence continues at coordinate 3,631,781 of OU963907.1, forward strand.
CGGCCAATCAGGACCCTGCTTCAGCTTATGCTGACACACTGAGAAAATTCAAAATTCAATATCGTTTATTCAGTCTAGACTGTTACAAGCACTTGTGAATGTCGAAAAGCTACGCCATCGGTTCGCAAATCTACGGCGGGAGACCTTGTACTGAGAAGAACCGGCAAGAAACTCAGCAAGGGCTGTTTTTTTTATCCCTGTACTATATACAGAGTCGTCAAATTGAAAAATGACTTCAATATGAGGTAACTCATAAAGTCACTTTCCATTACAAACAAAAAATGCAAATAATATAAAAATTTACAATAAATTAAAAAATATATATAAGAAACTGGTTTAACAAAGTTCAGAAATGCCGTGTCCTACTGTTTAGGCAAAAAAATACTCTCTCGCTGTATCAGCGCTGGTATTCTGGCAGAGCCTGTGCGAGGACGTGTAAGACGCTAAAAAGAAAACAAAACAACAGGTACAACTTTAGCATTTATAATATTAGTTGGATATATTTACCAATTTTTTCCACTGCGTACGCTGAGGTAATATTTAGCAGCGAAGCACCAAATTTATCATAGTTGGCGCGTGTCAAATGCGGCAACGCCAGCATATCATCGGCAGTTTCCGGCAACCTTACTGACATCGCCTTCAACGCCGCTTGAGGTAACAACGCCGTTAGTCTAGCCCCGCGAGACTCGGCTATCTCCCTAATAATTGAAATACAACTTTATGAATGTGGTAATAAGAGTGATTTTATCTTAAATCGTGAATAGTGCAACCCTGCATCAGTTGTGGTTGGTCCGTCAACCTTTTTATTTTTCATTACATACCATTGACTAATATTGAAAACAAACAAAGCTCATTAATCATGTATGGTTTCGTCATCTATGGCTCATGTATGGTATAAGAATTTCATGATTTTTAAGTTAGGTTAGGACTATTTTTCACCATTTTGAAACAAAAACACGAAAAACCTACTAAGCTTAAAACTTTAAAATTCTTTAAATTAACTTAAATAATAAATTCTTTAAATTACTTAAAATAAAAATTCTTTAAATTAAATTAAAAATATATCATTCTTTAAATTCACTCTGTTAACAAACTGAACGCAGAATTCGAAGATTTTTCTGTACCCGTGAAAAAAATGCATGCTACAGAAAAAAAACACGATTGTATTTTTTTTTAGATAGAAAAAAAAATGAATCACTAATTAGGACTGTTACTAAGAGAAGCGAAAGTGCTGCAGCAGTGGCCTAAGTGCCGCTGCAACTTGATATTTTTCATGAACAAAAAAGAAATAAATAGGGATGGAGGAACTAAGACAGAATAATTTATTAGTGGAAAGCATAACATTACCGGCACGCCTCCACTAAGTCGGCGTAGCATCGTCCCTGCAGCCGTTGTATGAGCGCCGTGACACTAGACTGTTCAGGCGTAGAGTTAGAAGCCGGGGCAGTCACTACACTCGGTTTCGGTTCGCATTTCATAGGGAATACCACCCGTAATCCGCCGCACATTAACCTGGTAAATAATGTTTATCATCATCATCATCAGCCTATTAATGACCCCACTATGGGGGCACAGGCCTTCCCTATGGATGGAATAGAGAGATTGGGCCATGACCCTCCACGCGGGTCTGCAGATGCAGCCGGGACCAACGGCTTAACGTGCCTTCCGAAGCACGGAGGAGCTCGAGATTGTAAATTTTTGTTCAACCATCCAATGAACGATCTCTGCGAAAGTTGCATAACTTCAACAATCGCAACTGAAAGCGCTAACCACCTGCGCCGTCGAGCTCCTCCGAATAATGTTAATAGTATTAAGATAAATAATAATAGGGAAGATGCAATATTTTTATTTTTGTTTTCATTTTAAAGAATTCCATGTAGAATACACCACATATATATATAAAAATTAAAACATTGTAATTTATCGAAAAAATGCGGTTTTAAATTGACAGTTTAAATTTTCGCGCGAAAAAGGACCCATGGGTCCTATGACGTCACTCCTGTCTGTCACTGGTCGTACTTGTTCGTCGCTGGCTTTCAAATTTCATACTTTTGCATATTTTTTCGACTTTCGGTATATTTTTTGTAAAAATTAAAAATGGACTATCCATTAACATCAGGTGATCATAACAATACCACTAATATTCCGAAAAAAGGCCGTGTTGGCTCATGTTTTGTGCCAATCTACTTCAACAAAGTTTCCAAATAAATTGTTTTTGACTGAAACTTCTGACCCAAAACGGAAAAAAAAGTGGTTTCAAGCTGCGAAGAGCAATGACAATTATTCTCCAAAGACCATTATTCGATGCTGTGAAGATAACTTTGACGTAAGTCGGCGAATATATTTGTTATATGTTTAATTAATCTGCTTGTACGTAAAAACGCGTTAGTAACCTACCTAATACATACAAAACCTGTCTATAACAGATTTTTAATTTTACAGTTGGAGAACGACGTCGATAATTGGATAAAGTTTAAAATGTGTGGCCCAATCTTCACATTGGACTGAACCAAGCTTTGCGTTTCATTTAAAATAACTGTAACACGATAACTTTCTTTACGTACTTTATGCTCCGGAGTAACTCGACTTTTTACTGTACATAATTCTCCATCTCTTTTAATTTGGACATAGCCGATTGCGTTTACGCCGTAAGATTCTCTTGTTGAGCTGAAATAACTGCTATGTGTAGAAGCCGTTGAATAAAATACAGTTTAACAACTATGATTTATACCTACCGTAGTAATTTAGTCCCTTTCATTTCTACACTTGAAAACCCTGCACTTTGGACAAAAAAAGTTACAACCATGTCAACACTAACTCTTGGTAATTTCCTGGAATCTGCTTTGATAAACCCAACTTCCATTTTTATAAAAAAACGAAATTCCAAATATTCCCATAAAATAATATTCACTTGTATAACCATAATCTCAAATAAGTTGTCATAACAGGAGTGACGTCACTAAAGGCTGTTTGGTGTTTTAAAATGCTTTTTTTTTTCAAGTCATTTTTATTTCGTAATTATTGTTAAAAAACCGGCCAAGTGCGAGTCGGACTCGCGTACCGAGGGTTCCGTACAAAAATATTCAAAAATATTTTTTATTTTATGATGTAACTAAAAATTTACGGTTTTCGCAATTTTTGCTTTATCTGTACTATAAGACGTTACTTCGTACCAAATTTCAAGATTCTAAGTTCAAGGGAAGTACCCTGTAGGTTTTGATTCCCGTGCGAGTTTCGAAAATTTGCGGCATAAATGGCTGTATCTTTTGATTGCTTCGGCTTAGAAGTTTGATTTTTTCATAGCTCCAAGGGACAGTAGACCTGAGTATAAGGTATGAATTTCAGTTTGATACCTCCACGCGTTCCTGAGAAAAACGGTCTTGACAGACGGACGGACGGACAGACGGACAACAAAGTGATCCTATAAGGCTTCCGTTTTTTCCTTTTGAGGTACGGAACCCTAAAAACAACATTATGTAAAATAAAAACGCTGGAGTGGCCTTTCTTTTATATTTTTTTAACATTTTAATCATAAAATTTTCATAAATATTATATTTGCATCTTCCCTATTGGGTTTACTTAAGGGAATGAGAAATAAAGGCAGCTTTCTTTGTTGACCCGCCCAAAAATGTAACGTCTGATCAATGAGGGTTTTCAGACAGACTGGAGCCGTAACGCGTTACGTAACGGTTTAACCTTCCATACGAAGTTATCAATATAAGTATATTGTAAAGAAGTTTCACTTCAATAATATAATGTATCCACTTACTTATCGACGTTGGGCCCGAGCACTAGGTAGGCGGAGGCGATATCGTTAGTAATAACGAGCCGTTCAGCCAGTAGACCGCGCACCACCAATTGACGCAGCAATCGTTGAGGATCGCCGCGCTGCCACGACTTGCAACTATCAAAGCAAACGATCGATTGAGAATCGTCCCAAAAATACAATGAGAAACGAATGCACTGATTGATTAAGAACGTACTGTACCCTTTGTTATATAATAAACATCGAGATGATCTTTGAAATCTGTTGTTTTATTGTCATGGTACAGTAAACAAAATTCTATTTAGTCCGTCATGTCAGTTAGATGATCAAAAAATAATGGACACGTATTTTTTCTTTGGGCAATCAACCAAAAAATGACAAAGTTATAGCGCGTCAAAGTTTGGGAGTAGGGGCTCGTGACGTCACTTTTGAGTGCATTTTCACTTATAAGTGTACTCAAACGTGACGTCATTCGACTTTTCAAATCAATATATCTCTGCAATGTTTATATTATGTGAAAAAAGAAAAAATACGTTTCCAATACTTTTCGATAAACTACCTGATAAACGAAGAAAAAAAAATAGTCATCATCCCTATTATTGAGCACTTAATATTGGTTTATTCAGTGATGTTGTTGCTGCTTCAATACTCATACTCGATTTTGACTCTTGAAATTAACAATATTAAGTGCTCAATAATTATTCAACAGATTTCAAAGACCATCTCCATGTTTATTATATAACAAATGCACCGAGTGATTAAGAACGTACCATAATGTACCCTGAGCACGAACCAATATTGAATTCGAACAGTTGAATTCGATCTCGATACGCGATAAACGTCAAAAAGTTCTGTACCCCTAGCACCACTAATATCGAATTCGTAACGTTTGCGAGTCCGAAATGTCATTGTCAAATGTGTACTGATTTAACGTTCTCGTTACGTACTTTGTGCCGCTGCTGTTCAAATTTCCCTACAAAATTTGACACTGACATTTCGGTTTGCAAACTATTCGAATTCGATAATGGTTCGTGTTAAGGATACAGCTCTTTAAAGTCCGTTAGCTACGATAAAGATTCCTTTTACTTTAGAAAAGGCAATTCATGTATAGGCCCCGTCATGTAGAAAGTCCGCAAAGCGATAGGGGTGGGGATGAGTTTGCGCATGATTACTGTCACGACCAAAGGTATGAGGATTTTTTTTAGTTTAAGTGTCAGGTAGAATTATTGTAGAGGAACAATAGGTTTTTATATGTAACAGGAAAAAATAATCGCGATAGTCGATAAATCGCGGAGTGCGCAGCTATAAAGCCAGCGGGGATTTAACGTGACGCAACCTATATAGAATCATATTTTAATTAATTAGATAACATATTAATTCAAGTCTCACAAATTGTGAAAACCATTCATATAGGTATAATGTTAACACATATTGTAATGAGTGAGAGGTAGTGAGAATGAACGAGACAGCAACAGACGCGATCGAACTGCTCTGTTTTATGACCGTCAGAAAACGCCTTTCAGAGAATCGATGGGATACGCAAGCTTTATAGTAAACGCTCATTGAGCCACCAATGGGGGCACTAAACGCGACCACTGGTGGCTCAGTCAAGCCACTAGACGCAGCCACCAAACGAATCGAGTGAAATCGAAACGCTTGGTTTGCGCCGATACTTTGCTAAGCATATAAGAAAATTCGACCGCAGCTTATGGACGCGTTTAGTCGTTAAATGTGCGTTTGAAATAAGCCAACAGCAGTGGAAGCGCTGATGTCGCTTGCAGCCCCGCATCGTGTCTGCTATGAAACAAATTGTAATGAGTGCGCCATAAAGTTGATATTAGAACATTACGAAAGCGCTAACTGAAGAGCGCTTTCACAATACAGCGCTAAGTTCCGCTAGACGCATCCTCACCGGCCGTGTATGGCGGCGGCGTGCAGCGCTTGCAGCCGCTGCTGCTTGGAGCCGCGCATGGCGTCGGCTATATGCAGCAGCGTGTAGCGGCCGCACCTGATGATGGCAGTAAATACAGCGCTAAGTTCCGCTAGACGCATCCTCACCGGCCGTGTATGGCGGCGGCGTGCAGCGCTTGCAGCCGCTGCTGCTTGGAGCCGCGCATGGCGTCGGCTATATGCAGCAGCGTGTAGCGGCCGCACCTGATGATGGCAGTAAATACAGCGCTAAGTTCCGCTAG